>OX333075.1:6593814-7193814 GCA_946863875.1 Alloplasta piceator | reverse complement strand
CTACTGTCAAGATTTACAGAAACACGAGCATTCTGGACAGATTTTTCATCTGCAGTAATCAGAGGCATCCTGGCTCATACAAGGTTGTAACCCATAAAATATTCAAGATTGAACATCAAAGGTGACATCTTAGCAATATTTTAGGGATCGGATTGAAGGAACAAGCTGATTCTGAAGATATAAGAGATGTCATGTTTGTACGGAATGCAGAAAATAAGAATGTTAATGGTCAGAAAAATTGTCATAATATTTCAATATTGTTGTTAATCTTTCTGTTGAATCTGTTAATCTTTTTGGGGGTTCAGACCAATCCTTGAAAATAGAAGCGCCGCCATCTTTGATTTAATCTGCCAACTCAACGCTACTGCCAAGCTTTACAGAAACACGAACGTTCTTGGCAAATTTTCAAGCTCGTAGTTGCGTGACTTCGAATTCCAACGTCGCAAAACACGATGATTAAGGAAAAAGTGAAATAAAACTGAGAGGAACTTGCCCCGAAGAGGAAGTCGACCGCGGCTTCTTTTCATGTTACATGGCGTCCCTCTCGCGCCAGCCTCGAGGTCATCTCACTATGATCATCAAATTCCACACTTGGCTGAGCGCAAATCACGGCTACTCTCTTGACTTTCGATTATCACAGATGACCTTGTGCGTCCCCACAGGGTAAAATGACAAATTTTCGAATTCCTCCTTTTGTCGAATTGAAAACAAAGGATTCATCTTTTTTTTCCGGCTCTATCTTCGTTTCAAGGATGTCATGGAGAATTTTTAATGGATTTTTAATGAACCTTAGTGAAGACCTTTAATGAAGTCCAGAGTTCAAGTTGTCATGATTCTAATCAAGGTCCTTTCAACTTATCAAGGATTCTAATCGAGTCCTTCTTCTAAATGAATTTTAAGGGCAAATGCAAGTTTCTTTAATTAATTAATTAATTAATTTAAGAAAGTTAATTAATTAATGTACATTGCCGTCCAAAAGTATGGAAATACCTGCGCGATTCCGCGCCGCACAAAAAATTCCACTGCTTTTTTAAAAATTAAAATATTTCAATTCAACAAGCGGTGTTTCAAAGGGGACATATTCAGCTTCATTTCACTTTTTCGAAAAAAAAATTCAATTTTTTTTTAACCCTATTCGTCTTTTGAAACATAATCGTTGTTCGGTTTTTTTTTGGCGTTGTAATTTTGGCGCACGACCCATGAAATTTTTTAAAACTGTTTTTCGCGTGAAAATCTTGTGAAGGAGATTATAAGCTTAAATTTAGTTTTTTAAAAAGTGTTGTACGATGTTTTTTCGCAAACATATTTAATTTTTGGCAAAAAACGATATTTATAAAATGTAGCGTGACTCTAAAACTACTGGGTTCATTTCAAATCACTAAGAGGGCAAAAAGTTGCATACAATTATTCTGGATTCAATGAAATTTTTTCCGAATTTTTTTTCAAAATTTTTTTTTCGAGATTTCTTCCTGTCAACGAGATTTTTTTTATTTTAAACACTCGGTTCTCATACCTTATCTACATGGCTTTTTCGTCGAAAAACCTCATCTGCATAATTTTTTTTTTCGGAAAACTTGTGTAGATGAGGTACGAGACTGGATTGTTTGAGATTAAAAAAAATCTGGTTAACAGGAAAAATTTTGGAAAAAAAAATTATGAAAAAAAATTCTGAAAAAATTTGATTGAATCCAGAATAATCGTATACAACTTTTTACCCTCTTAGTGATTTCACGAAAACCCAGTAGTTTTAGAGTTACGCTTCATTTTATAAATATGATCGTTTTTTTTGTGCAAAAACCCGAATATTTTTGCGAAAAAAAATCGTACGAAACTTTAAAAAAAAAAATTAAAGCTTATACTTTTTGTGCGGCGCGGAAAGCGAGTGTTTCCAAACTTTTGGACAGCACTGTACATCATCGTAAAAAATAATGTTGTACTGCCAATTACATGTGCAATAGAGCAATTTTTTGTAAATCTGATTTATCTTATGGTTTCGGTAAAAAAAAAAAAAATCACGAAATATGCCCTTTTTGGCCTGTAGAGTGACCTAAAGCCCTAAATCATCGATTTACAATTAACGATTTTTTTAAATAATCGATTATTGGACTTCGATGTTCTTTTCAAAAATCGCCCTTTTACCATCAACTTTGTTATGTCATATAAAAATTGGTAAATCGGTATTTTGTTACTCCTTTTAGATCCAGCCTTTGCTAATTATTCTTGCAATTAATGTTATCCGGGATATCCGTGACCTAGCGTAATATCGCTTCTTGTGTTGGCTGCTTAAAAATTCAGTGGAAGACAAGCCTAAAGTCCGGTCACATAACGGTCCAGTTATGGTATAGTGAGGAGCAAGGAAGCGAGAAAGAGGTTTATATTTGCGGCTGATGTAGCATGTGCACACGTAAAAAGGAGGTGTACACACGCAAACCCCTGCACTGTTACAGTGTTACCTGTATTACAGCATTGGCCATCTCGTGGTTACACCGTGGAACTTGGAAGTAGTCGTAAAGTGGGAAAAGCCGGCACAAGAGAGGGCAGGAGGAAAGGAGTAATGGGCCTAGTATTCGCCTGTTTCCCTCATCGAACGGAGACCACTTTTGCTTGCTCCGGCAAACTTATACGCAACTCTCGAGTGAACGCTATTCTCTCTCAGCCCAAGCATCATGCACACTGCGAGGTTTAAGCTCGAGGTTTAAGCTCGATCCACGAGATTCTAAGCTAGCAAGAGCCTCGTTGCGTTACCGTCAGTGTGTGATACGGTTACGTCGTTCAGCATTTTTCTCCTTCGACTATAAAAAGCGAATAAAAAACAGCGAATCCCGTAGGAACCGGCCTCACTTCCTCTTTATTATCGCCCATATTGCATCTAGACATTCTCCATGACCGTAGAAAATTTTCTTCCAACGATATTTTTAGGTTATAACGGAGAAAACACTTATTATAGAGTCGTGCCAAAATGGCGTCTAGAACCGCCATTTTGGTGTTTGGAAGATGTGAAAATTGGAGCTAGAAATTTCACTGGATAATCAAGAATATTACTTGTAATTATGGGTATATTTATAGGTTATACGGAGAAAACTCTCATCACAGCGCCCAAAATGGCGTCTAGCACCGCCATTTTGTTGCTCGGAAGATGTAAAAATTGGAGCTAGAAATTTTATTGGATAATGAAGAATTTACTTGTAATTATATTTATAGGTTATACGGAGAAAACTCATCACAGCGTCCAAAATGGCGTCTAGAACCGCCATTTTGGTGCTCGGAAGATGTAAAAATTGCAGCTCGAAATTTCATTGGATAATGAAGAATTTACTTATAATTATATTTATAGGTTATACGGAGAAAACTCTCAGTACAGCGTCCAAAATGGCGTCTAGAACCGCTATTTTGGTGCTCGGAAGATGTAAAAATTGCAGCCCGTCATTCCATTGGATAATGAAGAATTTACTTGTAATTATATTTATAGTTTATACAGAGAAAACTCTCATCACAGTGTCCAAAATGGCGTCTAGAACCGCCATTTTGGTACTCAGAAGATGTAAAAATTGGAGCTAGACATTTCATTGGATAATGAAGAATTTACTTGCAATTATATTTATAGGTTATACGGAGAAAACTCATCACAGCGTCCAAAATGGCGTCTAGAACCGCCATTTTGGTGCTCGGAAGATGTAAAAATTGCAGCTCGAAATTTCATTGGATAATGAAGAATTTACTTATAATTATATTTATAGGTTATACGGAGAAAACTCTCAGTACAGCGTCCAAAATGGCGTCTAGAACCGCTATTTTGGTGCTCGGAAGATGTAAAAATTGCAGCCCGTCATTCCATTGGATAATGAAGAATTTACTTGTAATTATATTTATAGTTTATACAGAGAAAACTCTCATCACAGTGTCCAAAATGGCGTCTAGAACCGCCATTTTGGTACTCAGAAGATGTAACAATTGCAGCACGAAATTTCATTCGATAATGAAGAATTTACTTGTAATTATATTTATAGGTTATACGGAGAAAACTCTCAGCACAGCGTCCAAAATGGCATCTAGCACCGCCATTTTGGTGCTCAGACGATGTGAAAATTGGAGCTAGAAATTTCATTGGATAATGAAGAATTTACTTGTAATTATATTTATTGGTTATACGGAGAAAACTCTCATCATAACGTCCAAAATGGCGTCTAGAACCGCCATGTTGGTATAATAAGAAATATTTGGTTATAAGTATTGTATTGTATAATATTATTAGTTATAAAATTATGATAGAAATTATAATATTATTGAAATATTATAAATTATAAAATGTTAAGGGACTTACGAGTTCGGTGGACATAGTGTTGCATGACCTCAGTGGCAGATTATAGGCTATCGATGAGGTCTGACTTCTGTATTCCTGCAGGCACGAGCTGTTTTTCGAGAGGCCACGAGGATAAACGAGACCATGAAAATCGGCATTACCCTCTGTTGATATACGAACGATGATGAATTCTCTTGCACACTCTATTTGTACGGTACTTGCTATAGCTACGGTTGCTGTAACCAAACCAAAAAAAATTGATATTTTTATTTTCAATTTTGGAATTTTTAAATTAGGTAATAATTATGAAGAAACGATATTGATTGAAGCTTTTGGCCATAAATCATCTTTGATCTTATGTTAAAAAAATCATAGAAATGTATAATTTGTATAAACATTTTTTTGATGATAATTCATCAAAATTTTGATTTTTTGAGAAAACTATTGGTAGATTCGTATTCAGGGGGACAAAATACATCGGTATGAAGTTTAAAAACAAAACATATATTTTTTTTTCAATTTTAGCCAAAATTGGATCCATCCACTAAAATAGGTGTAATTTTGTTTCAACTCAAAATTTTGGCTCTAGACTGCGCTCATTCTCTTCTTAATCGTTAAAGCTTGAAAACGCCGCTTTGTTCATCCGATGCTGATGATTTTTCGAAATTTTTCCCCTATTCTAAACACCACCTCTATTCTAACCACTTCGTAGCTCTAAAATAGTGTCAATAGTGATCAAATTTCGAAACTTTAGAATTTTGCTTATTTGTAAATATTCAAAATATTCCTAACATTTTTTTAACGAAAAAACTCTAAATAAATGCTATGTAATATTGAATGAGACATTGAAAAAAAATATTGATGCATTTCATGACTCAAACCGACTCTGCTCATCTAAAAACAAAGATATTCTCAATTAGCAGCCATTTTGGATGGCAAAAAATTGCAAAATACAAAAAAGAATGGGAGTTTCTCAACTCTTGGAACTAAAGTGCTGTCTCAAGGATGCATGATTCAAATATATAAATATATGTGGTGGCGTAGCCGAGGGCTATTCGCTACGCGTGCTGATGATGCGTCCAATGCACTCGCGTTCTCATGGAAATTATAGACGCTGTATATTTCTAACGGTTCCCGAGTTCCCCGGAGCTCCAAGATTACGAAATCTCACTTCCTATTCCCAAAGAAAATTTATGAGCATATCCGCTTCCAAGAGTGCAATTACGAATCGGATCCGATCAGACATTGTTGGGTCCTCACGTCCAAAATCTTTGAAAAATTGATTTTTTTTCACGGATTATTGTTCCCTACACTTTTAGATTCATTTTAGTAAAAGCAGATTGGGAAAATTCCACGTGGTTCCAAAGTTACGATGGAAAATGTAACCGCGCAACGGAAGCTGCGGCAAAAGCGACAAAAGAGACCAAAACAGCTCTTAGATTGGAAAAAAATATTGAAAAATGTATAATTATAGAAGAGGAAGGAGTGCAATACATACACTGAGAGAAAAAATTACTGAATTTGAGAACATGAATTTATTTATTAAATGAGAGTATTAGTTCGATTATTTATTTGTTGAACCAAGAAAATCACTCTTCATTTAAAAAAATATTTTCACGAATCTATTACTCCATTATATTAAACTCTTATTTAATAATAACAATTAAATGCATGATAGATTTGATTAAATTTGAATTCATTGGATTAATTACATTGATTGCATCATAAACATGAGATAATTTGAATCTAAAAAACGAATCCAATACAAAATTATTTTTTTCGAAAAAATCATTTTCTTGCAATAAAGTGATTATTATTTTACTTCAAAAAATATTTTTATTTGAATAGAGTTGATTGAATTTGTATTCATTAGATTAATTACATTTATCGCATCGTAAACATTAGATTATTTGAATCTAAAATGATGATTATTTGAATCTAAAAAACGACTTCAAGACGAAATTACTTTTTTTGAAGAAAATTATTCATGGCATCATAAACATGAGATTATTTGTTTGGATCTAAAAAATGACTTCAATACGAAATTATTTTTTTCGAACAAAATAATTTCTTTGCAATAAATTCATCATTATTTTACTTCTAAAAATATTTCTGTAGTATTTTCAATATTTATTAGATATAAAATTGATTGTGATTATTTGAAAAGAAGCTGTAGTAAAATAAATAACACATTGTTTTATTCCAATAGAATATTTGTTTGTAATGATGAAATTTTTATTTCCTTCAAGTAAAGAACTATCATTTCTATAGTATACTTTAATAGTATACATAAGTTGTTAAAAATTAAAAAACTGGTTTTTTAAATGTTTTCTTATATTCGAATCTTCATAACTCCCAACTTTTTTCAAGTGCATAGTCGTAGTCGATAGCGTAATAGGTAGCGTGTTAGGTAGTTAGGTAGGATAGGTATGATGGTAGGTAGGGTCGAGGATGCGAATCTCGGTCGGACAGAAAAATTAGATCGGAGAACTGGCGCAGATTTGTCTTTTTTTTCTATTTACCTCTTTTTGGGGTCACTAAACTATGCATATTAAATTATTTGGCAAGGGCTATATATTTTTTATAAAATGTTTAGCAACAATTAATAAACACGCATTTGATTGAATCAATCATTTTTCCTGTTGATTGGACTAATTAATTTGTTGATTCAACAAATTTTTTTTCTCAGTGCTTCCTGTATTAAAAGACATGCATGTTTTGAATGATAAAATGTTTTCTTGATTCAAACAACATATTACATATAATTGATCACATATTGTTAGATTCAAATAAATTCGTTTACTGAAACGGAAATTTAGGGAATTGACTGAAAAAAATGAACCAAATAAATATATAAGGGAACCAATCTACTATGTTTTGACAAATAATGAAAAAAATTATTTTTTGCCTTCAAAACTTTATTTCATTGGTTCTAGTAATTTTTTCTCTCAGTGTAGCTGAAATGGGAGATCAAACGTTAAGTCACAGGAATTTAAAGGTGTTCACGAAATCCTTGCTTTAGTTGCGCGCAAGTTTCTTGAAACTACGGTCAAACTACGGTCAAGCTACGGAGACACGGTTGGCACGATAACTCATAGAGTTTTCAATATTTCTTCATGAGCCTTTTTTTTTTAAATTCGTAATCGTTTTCTCTATAGTCCATCGAGCTTATATTTTTTGATATTTCGATGTAAACCCTTGTTACAAATAATTGAATCGTAATATTTGTAATTTGGAACGCATGAGTTTTTTCAAACCGCCATAAATTGTTTAATTTTTCGAAATTTGGAAGTTTGGCTTGATGGACTCAAACAATGAGTTTAACTTACAAGAATCTTTGTGAATTTTTCAGATCTGTTAATATTTACTGAAGATATGATGCCGACCCTGTCGAAAAAAACAACGATGTTTGGAGTCAACATCGCTTTGCAGTGGACGCCATTTTCTTGTCCATCGTCAGTGACTCGCGGAAGCTTGTTTTTTTTCATTAAACATTTGCAGGACTCTCGTATAGTCGTATGTAAATATAACATTACGCAAGGCAAATGATTCTGCGGACTTGGTAACGGTACAACGAATTTAATATGCGAAACAACAAGCCGAAGAATTATGAAACATTGCGGTTAGTTTTGGCCAGCTGGTAAAAGCCGTTAGCGACAGTCCAGCGGCCATTTTGCGAAGCATATGTGTGCAGAATACGATTGCCTCTGCGGTCGAGCACCAAATTCGTGCGATATATTCCAATCGAAATGCCAGAGCGAAGGAGTCAGTGGAATATATATATATATATGAGGCATTCCACACCAACTCAATGGTGTTTTTCCCTGACCCCCTGCGATTTGTTCCATTATTTTTTATGTCATTCAACTTATTAAAAAACGTACTCCCAATTTTTTTCAAATTTTTTGGACCAGCCGGCATCTCAAAAAAAATTGACGAAATCTGACTTTTGACGAAAAAAAACGCCCATTTTTAAAAATCCCAAAAAAATCACAAAAATTCGGTGTCACAAAACAAAACTTTTAGGCCATAAAACATAGTGGAAGTATTTTTTTTCTGGGTTTTATTTCATTTAACAAGTTTGATAAAATTATTTTTTTATTTCGCACATTGACAACGTCACTCTTGGTAGCTTATGAACGTTGAAAAATTAAGTTTTTTTTTCAGAATCTTATGACACGTGTAGATAGATAAGAATAACCAATTGAGAATTTTAAAACTCAAATCACAAATCCAAATCGAATCTATATGTTGGTCTGAAGAAGAGCGCTTTATTTTGCAAAACTGGAAGAGATTAATTGTTAAGAGTATTTTCAGTCCTGAATAGGGTTTTTGTGAATTTTTTGGGATTTTTAAAAATGGGCGTTTTTTTCGTCAAAAATGAGATTTAGTCAATTTTTTTTAGATGGCGGATGGTCCAAAAAAATTGAAAAAAATTGGGAGTACGTTTTTTTATAGGTTGAATAACATAAAAAATAATGGAACAAATCGCAGGGGGTCAGGGAATAACACCATGGAGTTGGTGTGGAATGCCTCATATATATTTATGGAATAATTATATCAGCGTCGAACGGTAATGTCCGCCGAATCTTTTAAGGAATAAAGTCACTGTAGCAATTGAAATTTTTTTTTGTTTCCCCCTAAAGTAAAATATTTTCAAAAACATGTAGACCAAATTTTAAGCTAAAATTCTGAAAATTGACTTAGTTACAGTCACTTTAGTGAGAGTCACTTCAAAAGCGTTTTTCTCAAAATCATTTTTTTGTCCTCTCAAACTTTTGAGCCGATTGTCAATTTTTTTTTTCAAATATTTGTAATCACATCTACCAAGTCTGTACGTCACCGATTTCGAAAAATTTTATAATTGCTATTTTTTAAATTTGCTTGAATAAAAAAGAGCCTTAAAAATGAAAAAAAAATCATTGATCGCATTTTTTTTCTCGTTAAAATAATATCTATATCTCTGTTTATTTTTAAGATGAAAATTGTTTAATATAAATTATTTAATATAAATAATTTCAACCCGATCCTTTAATAATTAATTATGTCTGTGAAAAAAATTCTTAAACATTGAATTTTTTTACCATTTCTTTTCCAAACCAAATTTTTCCACCCATTTTTTTTTATCTTGTTGAAAATTCTCTATTTTTTTGTTCGTACTGGAAGCAGTCTTTCAGAATATTTTTAGATTTTTGTCTCGACCCAACCAACCACAATAAATTTTTCAAAAGTTAACACAATTTAATGTTTTTTAAAACATCAAAAATAGATTTAAAAAAATACAAGTTGTGAATATCACAAGCTGCCAATTTTTTAGTCCTAGTGAAAACGTCTCTCAAAAAGTAGTGAATTCTTTCAAAAAAAAATCAAAAAGGTCCAATTTGAAAAAAAAATATTTTGGATTTAAAACTTCAAAAAACATATGAAAATAAATATCGATATTTTTTTAATGATACTACAACTCAAGACGGAAAAAAATGTTCTTCTGTTCTATTTTGATACCTCCGTTTTTTAAAAAGTTATGAACATTTGAAAAAAAATGGTGCCAAATTTTCAAAAATTTATTGTGGTTAGTTGGGTTGAGACAAAAATCTAAAAAAATTCTGAGAGACTGCTTTCGGTACGTACAAAAAAATTGAAAATTTTCAACAAAATAAAAAATGGTCGCGTCCACGGATTGGTCGGTTTGGTATGGAATGCCCCATATATATTTCGGTGATTGAAACCGTAAACAAAATTACTTTCATGCAACTGTAAACGGATTAGTTGGAGTCACATGAAAATTAGGCACTCGATGTAATTCTCAGTTACATTGAAACACGTAAGAACAATAATGTCGAAATTGTCATTGGAGCGAGAGAGACGCACAATGATGGGAGCGACGTGAACTTGACTCTCTTCATATACATATATATGCATTGGAGAGTCACGTCAGCTGTGAAACATGTACGCTTTTCCTTCTTCCGGAACTTGAATTAACCAAACCGGTAATTAAACTTCAATTTAATTTTAATAAGTTTTGGTACCGTGGAAAATATAATTCGTCATTAGCGATCAATCTAAAAATTTGTTTGAGACTATCTTCCTGTCCTATTTTGTCGAGCTCGATAAAAAAAAATTTTTTTTACAACATTTTTATTAATATTTTGACAGAAAAGTAGTTTTGAGAAAAACGTCGTAGTTGTTGCGTCACTAAAATAGCTATAACTCCGTAAATTATTGGAATAAAAAAAATTCCTTTCGAAGATTTATTCTTGAAGGTCTAAACTTCAAGAATATGCACAAAAAATTGATTTTTTCAAAATTCTAAACCAGAATACTTCCTTAACCTTCCACGGTCACACTGGGTCAAAACGACCCCACGACTACTTTTCTATTTTCTTCTTTATGAATTTTTTTTAATACATAGTTATTTGATTTTTTATGAACTAATTTTTAATACATCAACTAGAATGTTTGAAGGATGTTCCGTAATTTTTTGAAATTTTTCCGACCGATAGTTTGGTCACAATACTTGTTCATAAAACCCTGCAAATTAGACATTTGCACATTGCTCCCACATCTTAATCACATATAGCTTCCTTTATCACAAAGTATGGCAATCAAATTTGGCTTCCTCATAAAGGAAGCCTTGTTAACTATCGAAAAACATGAGTAATCAAAGTGCAAATTTGCCAAATTCTTTCAAATTTACTTCTTGCTAAATTTGATTTTTGCCAAATTCAATAGCAAACAACCTTGATCACTATTTTGAATGTGTACAAAATTTCAATACAATATCTCGTAAATAGCCGAAGTTAGAGTACGCTATTTTTCAAAAAAAACCAAAATTTGATAAAATTTTAATCATTCGATCAATTTTCGCCAAATTTAATAACGAACATCCGCGATAGCTATATTAGCTCTGTGTAAAGTTTCAGTGCAATATCTTAAAAATTGCACAAGTTAGATGGTTTAGGCTTTTTTTCAAAAAATTAAAAATTTCTTAAAATTTTCATCCCTCGATGGATTTTTGCTAAATTTAATAGCGAATAACCTCGATAGCTATATTACCTCTGTGCAAAGTTTCAGTACTATATCTTAAAAATTGCACAGAGCGTTTATGCTATTTTTCAAAAAATTCAAAATTTCATAAAATTTTAATCTTTCGATGGATTTTCGCCAAATTCAATACCCAACAACCTTAATAGCTAGACTAATTCGGTACAAAGTTTGAGTGCAATATCTTGAAAATTGCAGAAGTTAGAGCGTTTACGCCATTCTTGCAAAAACGAAAAAAGTCGATAAAATCTGAACACCCGTTAGAATTAAAACAAATTTTTTTCATAATGAAGGGCAATTCGTGCTCGACGAGTGTGCCAAATTTTAGCTCACACAAACACATCCATCCGGACATTTTTTCTAAATATGATTTCTCGATGTTTTAGGACATTTTGAACACATTGGTATACAAATGTCGAAAAAAAAATTCACGAAAACAAAGCTTCCTTTATGAGGAAGAAAAATGGACAAGGTCAAATCGACGGCAGCATGGAGGAACGTGCTATCTCAAATTGTGCTGGAAGAACGTGCTATCTCAAATTATGAGAGAAGAAGGAAGTATCTCCAATTGTGATCAATTGGATCATCTTCTTCTCTCATAATTTGAGATAGCACGTTCTTCTAGCACAATTTGGGATAGCACGTTCTTCCATACTGCCGTCGATTTGACCTTGTCCATTTCGCTTCCTCATAAAGGAAGCTTTGTTTTCGTGAAATTTTTTTACGCTAGAAGCGTAGAAGTGCTAGAAGAACGTGCTATCTCAAATTATGAGAGCAGAAGGAAGTATCTCCAATTGTGATCAATTGGAGATACCACCTTCTTCTCTCATAATTTGAGATAGCACGTTCTTCTAGCACAATTTGAGATAGCACGTTCTTCTAGCACAATTTGAGATAGCACGTTCTTCTAGCACAATTTGAGATAGCACGTTCTTCCATACTGCCGTCGAAAACAACCCAGATAAGTATGGAGGGTTAAGATTGTTTTTAAGCTCTTAAAATTTTTTTTCTTCTAAAACTGAGGGTAATTTTAAGAAATTTTCAAACGGGGATTCATCGTAATAAGTTAGATGCGTATAATAAAATGCCAGGTGGCGACTTTTACAGCATATTCGCAAGGTGATAGCATTTTTATTGCGAGCCGTTGCAATTTTCCATTTTTATTGCCCGCACGAATCTATCTCATTTTTCATGGTAGCAAACGTGTATAGCTTGGCTCTTGGTTCTCGCTCTCTCTCTCTTTCTCTCTCTCTCTCTCTTCACCAATTAACGCCACGCGAAATACCGCAAGATGGGCTCTCACACACCGAGAAACGATCGGAGTGGGCCCGCGCGTGCGATGTGCCGATCGAGAAGGACTCCGGAGGAGTAAAATAAGAGAGGCGTACAGGGAACCCCGTTGCTCGGCAATCGAGGTTCGATGACCGCCGCCACCTTACAAACCGTCTTCTTATATGCATTATACCGTAATTTCATATTTTCCGAAGCTTCCAATCATTTTTCTTTCAAATACACATCATCGCGTCCAACCGATTACGAAATCCCAAACCGAAACCCAAACCGAAGCTTCCAATCATTTTTCTTTCAAATACACATCATCGCTTCCAACTATTTACGAAATCTGACGATTCGAAGAATTCGAAATGAGAAGATTGCAAGGAACTTCCTAATTTCTTCTCCGTCCTTCACCACAGGCCTCCTTTTTCAACGATTTCTTGATTTCCTCTAGGATGAGTAGTTATGATTTCCCCCAAAAAAGAAACTTGGCGTCTGATGAAAATATTGGAGGGTTTGCGGAATTTCCAACAAAATTATTTTTTCAAAAATTTTAGAAATTTACAAACTTTTATAAACCCCGAATCCCACTTGAACTTGAATCGGTAATTTTTGAAAATTTAAAGTTTTTCAACGATCGCCTGTGACGATTTTTTTGTTATTCCATCTCAATCGTCCCTATCACCGTCTGCATCCAAAGAAAACATTTAAGGTAGATGACTGCCATATTAAAGCCCGAATTTTAAGATCTTAAGATCAAACTTAAGTTCAAACTTTTCATCGAACTCAAGTTGGAACTTAAGGTCGAACTTAAGTAGAATCTTAAGATGAATCTCAAGTTTGAACTTAAGAGTCATTACAAGTTTATACTTAAGTTCAAACTTCAGTGCGAACTTCAGACCGATCTTGAGTTAAAACTTAAAGTTGGTTTGAAGTTTAAACTTAAGATCCATCTTGAGCTTAAACTTAAGTTCGATCGAACTTAATTATTTTGACAAAAGTAAAAAAACACTGACGAGGGAGGCGATGAAAGAAGCTTGATTGAACTCAAGTTCAAACTCAAAATGGATCTTAAGATCAAACTTCAAACCAAATTTAAGTTTGAACTTAAGATCGGTCTGAAGTTGGCACTAACGTTTGAACTTAAGTATGAACTTGTAATGATACTTAAGTTCGAACTTAAGATTCATCTTAAATTGGAACTTAAGTTCGAGCTTGAATTTCAACTTGAAATCGATGGAAAGTTTGATCTTAAATTTGATCTTAAGATCGATCTTAAGATCTTAAAATTCAGGCCTAAGAAAGTGAAGCATCCGCCGACGTTTTAGAATTTGCAGTCATACTGAGACGTTTTTTTAGAAAGATCCATCGTGGTTTTGGTACTTAAGCGCGTATAATAGCCAACATAGACCGCGGCGAGCGTCGACGGAAGTCAAAGGTAGTTGACCGAAAGTTCCGCTGAGAATTTCAGCGGGTTTATTTTTTGTCTCGGTGCCAAGTCTGACGTGAGTCATTCCACGGGTTCCTCTCGCTCTTTCTCTCTGTCCCTTTCTCTCTCGTTGAGTGAATCATGTTGAGTTAAGGTAGCACAAAAATGGTAATGAGATAGGCGGGATGACAACTAGAGGTTTTCCTCGGTGACGATGCAAGGACGATCTCTCCACGTGGCTCATCACTTTCCGCCCTCTTCTCCATTCATCCTCATTTTTAATGTCGATTTAACGCAATAGATGCATCAAAACCAAGTCACCTAACCTCTTAATGGACGCAGACGTCCCCACTACTGTTTTGTTCCGTAAAATCGTTATCGAGCATTTTTTTTTCATTTGCTGAGCTATCTCCTTCTGCTGAGAGTCGAAATGGCCTCGAGCCTCCCCTCAATTTTTAAGATGTGTGAAAACCAAGTCACCTAACCTCTTAATGGACGCAGACGTTCCCACTACTGTTTTGTTCCGTAAAATCGTTATCGAGCAAAAATTCGTTCAATTGCTGAGCTATCTCCCTCTGTCGAGGATTGGACTGGCCTCGAGCCTCCCCTTAATTTTTAAGATGTATGAAAACCAAGTCACCTAACCTCTTAATGGACGCAGACGTTCCCACTACTGTTTTGTTCCGTAAAATCGTTATCGAGAAAAAATTCGTTCAATTGCTGAGCTATCTCCCTCTGTCGAGGATTGGACTGGCCTCGAGCCTCCCCTTAATTTTTAAGATGTATGAAAACCATGTCACCTAACCTCTTAATGGACGCAGACGTCCCCACTACTGTTTTGTTCGGTATTATCGTTATCGATAAAAATTTGTTCAATCGCTGAGCTATCTCCTTCTGTCGAGAGTTGAAGTGGCCTCGAGCCTCCCCTTAATTTTTAAGATGTGTGAAAACTAAGTCACCTAACCTCTTAATGGACGCAGACGTTTCCGCTACTGTTTTGTTCCGTAAAATCGTCATCGAGAAAAATATGTTCAATTACTGAGCTATCTTCCTTTGTCAAGGATGGAAATGGCCTCGAGCCTCCCCTTAATTTTTTTCGTAGGCAATAACTACAAAGGATTGGACAGTGCAATAATGGCGTCACTTCTACAACATTGGATGAGATTGCGGCGATTGCATGACACACGACAAGAGGGAAAGAGCTACGCGTAGTTATGCAAGTGAAGAGCTATCGTGGCTTTTATATGTGCTCTCGTGATGTTGGTGTCCTTCGTGCGTGAGATTTTAATGCGTCGCGGCGGTCTCTTCCCTGTAAACTACGATGGAGAGGCTTTCTTCGAGCTGGTGCATAAACGCGACGAAGACGCCTGCGATACAAACGAACGCAGCTTGAATAACAAAAGAGCAACACCGGGAATAACTGATCATCGTCATCATGAAAGACGCGCATTTCCTGCGTCCGCCATACACACACACACACACACACACACACACACAGGACTTTCACAACGTACGCACAATTTTTAAGCTTCCCAAGAAACGATTTGCTCTTCCTCTTTGCCATATTTGCTCGTTTCATTCACATATTCACCCTTTGGTAAGCCTGAAATTCATTCTAAGCTACGTTACTTCACTCAATTCTGGTTAAGACTTGGTCGGAGACTCTAAAGGGTTTAGATACAAATTCCTCCAGAAAAAGAACCTTCCAAAATTATCATCCAATGGTCGAATCATTCCTCCGCGCATCGCGAGGGAAGCACCGAGACTCCGAGCGCCTCTTGCGGCGACTGATTGTACGATCCAAGATGGCGGCCGCTTCCCGCCTGCCAGCGACGCCATGAATGGCGATTCGCGTTGCACAATTGTGCATACCGAATTAGCTGAGAGAAACGCTCGGGGCGATGATAAATATTGGGCAATGAGAGGGTGCCCAAGTAGTGTGAGCATCGACGCGACTCATCAGGGTCGTCACGCCGATGGTTAAGATCTTTTCATTTATTTATTTGCTTTTTTTTTTGGCAATCACGCTTCTCTCGGTTTCACGATCTTTCGAAACTCATTCAAATGTCTCTTCAACCTAATCTTCGTGTCGAATCTCGAACGAAGTAAACCTGGGTCGAGATTTTCTTTTTTTTTTCGTTTCTTGGCTAATTTTCATCCTGCGAGGTTATGTTACGCAATTTTTAGCTAACTCCGCGCGATGCACGCCTCTCTGACCACACGGCGTTTGGTTTTCGAGTCTCGCTCGAAGTTCCGGGCCGAAGATCGCGGGACAGAGAAAGAAAGAGTCTCGCGACAAAAAAAAGGAGTCTGAATGAAAAATGAACAAAAGATAAATGACCGCTACGCTAACATGATGATGGTCTAGCCACGACGAGGAGAATGAAAAATTCAGGCGGCAAAGTAACAGTCGTTCGTCATTTTTTTTTCTTCCTCTTCTTCTTCTTCTTCGCTTCTCTTCACTGTTTTCTCTCCTGTTGGGTTACCCGTTACACCTGTGTCTCGTCACGCTGTAATTTCATTGACCCGCGGTCGTCGACTCTATTTAATCGCAGCTAATAGCGATTATCCATGGCCCATTTAATCAATTGTTCCGTCTTAATTATCCTGAAGGAAGAGGCATGTTCGACTCGGAGGTGAAGAATATTTGATCTTCGCACATCAGATTCATCTGGATTCATCTTTGGGAAGCGCGGCGAGCGCCGAGACTCCGAGCGCCTCTAGCGGCCACTGATTGTACGATCCAAGATGGCGGCCGTTTCCCGCCAACCAGCGACGCGTTGCACAATTGTGCATACCGAATTAGCTGAGATAAACGAAATTAGCATTGTTACGGTCAGTTTCTAACTTTCCTGAGCGTGGAGCGAGAAAATAGCGTCCGGTCTCTGGCAGAGCCACATCCCTCAATTGTCCTATGATCGTATTCAAAGTGCCCTGACAGCATTTTTGAATAATACACGACACGTTCCCGGCACATTCCGAGGGACAATACGCACAAAAGTATCATTTGCTCGGTACCTTTCGGTCGTTGTACTTCTCAGCGCGAATTCCGTTACGCATTTTACAAGAATGATTTCCTTAGCGCGGAGGACAAGCGTGACCCATTATTATAACTGTCACGGATGGCACTGGAGGATTCTCAGCGGGGCGACATCACGCGATTCACTGCCAGCACCTCTTGGTATGCTTTTACGTGCATTTATGCGAAGCCTGTTATATATTCATACATCAAAGTCCCGCTAATTGCAGCATTTAGTTGCACCTAGAATCCAAGAAACGCTACCAGTCGGGGAAGCAACGCGAATGAAACCGGTCGCGTATGAACGAGAGACTAATTACGACGTTGCGCTAGGGTTGGCTATTTTTTGGCTCGTCTTCATCCGAACTTCCCATCGAGAGTCTCGTGGCTTTGCTTCAGCACCGCGAACCATGAACATACGCAACACCCTTCACCACACATTTATTCGCAGAAATATACACATCAATGTGCCCATAAACAACTAGGAAAGGTGGACAGCATTTTAAGTACGTCGTATATGGTTCTGAGTACTTTCTACCGAAATTATTAACAAGTGCTAGATTAGAAACTTTGGGTACTTTGGGCAGCTTAGGTACTTGAAGTGCTTCAAGTACTTTGGATGCTTTGAGTACTTCGGGTGCTTTGAGTACTTTGGGAACTTCAGATTCGTTGAGGACTGCACGCAAAAAAAATCAGTAAATTTTTACTTCGATTGACTTGAAACTCTGGAAAAATATTCCACTCACATTGTACTATTACAGAGTTGGGCAAAGTACCGGAAAGTACTTCAAGTACAAAGTACTTGAAGTACAAAGTACCGTAAGTACTTGAAGTATCAAGTACCGACAGTACTTGAAGTACAAAGTACCGTAAGTACTTGGAATATCAAGTACCGACAGTACTTGAAGTACTTGAAGTACTACGCACTTATTACGTGAAGTACTTACGTACTTATTACGCGAAGTACTACGTACTTATTACGCGAAGTACTAAGTACTTATTACGTGAAGTACTACGTACTTATTACGTGAAGTACTTAAGATTTTAAGTACTTGAAGTACAAGTACTTGAAAAATCAAGTAGCAAGCATCAAGTACTTTTCAAGTTTTCAGGTATATCCCGTAAGTTCTAGTATATACTTGCATTTGATTTCTTATTCTAATTTGATTTTTATTCGAGTACGTTTTGCATCAAAACATATTTTCACCTTGTGCAATACACTGAGATTAGGCCATTTGGCAGATTGGAACAGAATTCTTTAAACAAAGAATTTAAAAGAATTCAAAAATAATTAATAATAATAATAATAATAATAATCATAATCATAATTCAAAAAACTGTCGTAGGCGACAGTTGAGGAACAGTATGTCCATACGTCACGAAATATCATTTTCAATCACATATTCAAAGGCTTTGTACATGCAACCATCAGCAAGACACATTCAAAAGTACTTGATACTTGTACTTGAAAAAGTACTTGAAGTACAGAAAAGTATTTGAAATTTTTTATACAATACTTAAAGTACTTTCTAAGTGCATCGTACTTGAAGTACTTTCTAAGTGCGACGTACTTGAAGTACTCTCTAAGTACTTGAAAATTCAAGTATAATACCTGAAGTACTTTTTAAACACTTGAAAATTTAAGTACAATATTTGAAGTAATCACTACGTACTTCAAGTACTTTCTAAGTACTGAGCAATTACGTACTTCAAGTACTTAGAAAGTACTTGAAGTAGTTAGGAAGTACTTGAAGTAGTTAGAAAGTACTGAGAAAGTACTTGAAGTAGTTACAAAGTACTTAGAAAGTACTTGGAGTAGTTACAAAGTACTTGAAGTAGTTTGTAAGTACTTGAAGTAGTTTGAAAGTACTTGAAGTAGTTTGAAAGTACTTGAAGTAGTTTGAAAGTACTTGAAGTAGTTTGAAAGTGCTTGAAGTAGTTTGAAAGTACTTGAAGTAGTTTGAAAGTACTTGAAGTAGTTTGAGAGTACTTGAAGTAGTTTGAAGTAGTACTTGAAGTAGTTTGAAGTAGTACTTGAAGTAGTTTGAAAGTACTTAGAAAGTATTTGAAGTAGTTAGAAAGTACTTAGAAAGTACTTGAAGTACGTAGAAAGTACTTGAAGTAGTTAGAAAGTAATTAAAGTACGTAGAAAGTACTTCAAGTATTGTACTTAAATTTTCAAGTACTTTCTAAGTGCTTAGAAAGTACTTGTAACCCCTCAGACTATCAGATACCCCTAACTTATCAGATCGGTATCACCCAATATTGAGAATCTATAACTTCAATCCTATGAATAACAAATCTCTGTGCATCCGAGTGGGATGAATCCGAAAGCGTAAGCGTATGCAAATGAATTGAAAAACGACATTATCGGACCTCGTGTATCTCGACTTAACACAATATCCTTCGTTGTTGTACACCGGAGCGCCTAAATATTCAAGCTTCTCTGTGGAATAATGAATAGTGAGCGTGTACTCGTAGCGAAATCGTCATAGGACCATCTAAACTGGTCGGTATTGCTGTTGGAGCAGCACAAAGGTACAGATGGAACACGAAGGCACGGGCAATAAAATAAAAATGCATAGGCAAAGAGCCGGGAGCATTGGTGGAAGTGCGAGCGGCGAAGCGAGTCGAGCCAAGGCTGCGAGAGTCAACCAACGTGAAAAGCACACATCCTTCGTTACATCCTTCTTTCTGCGTCCCTCGATTTTCTCAACACGCTCATGCATACCCATTTTTAGTCTTTGTCCGTCTCATCGGAGTGTAGGGAGGGCCCCATCAGTCCCCGCGGCGTCATGCCCAGAAGTCCTCGAAAAATTGCCAAGAGATATGAGATGGAGAACTGATACGGAATATCAGAGAGCAGGGCAAATCACAACCGCACTTAGGTCCGAATTTCAAGTTTTCAAGATTTATCTTAACATCAAACTTTCCATTGAACTCAAGTTGGAACTTGAGATCGAAGTTAAGTTCCAATTCAAGATGAATCTTAAGTTTGAACTTAAGTGTCGCATTATAAGTTCAAACTTAAATTTGGTTTGAAGTTTGAACTTAAGGTCCGTCTTGAGCTTAAACTCAAGTTCGATCGAACTTAATTATTTTGACAACTATAATGCCAAAAAACACGGTTAGGGGGGCGATGAAGGAAGTTTGATCGAACTTAAGTTCAAGCTCAAGATGGATCTTAAGATCAATCTTCAAACCAAATTTAGGTTTGAATTTAAAATCATTCTGAAGTTCGCACTAAAGTTTGAACTTAAGCAGTGATCGTTTAAAAAAATCTATTTTTATTATCCAATTTTTTCGAAAAATTAATGATTAGCAAAGAAATATTACTAATTTTTTTCAAAAAATTAGTTATTAGCAGGAACATATTACTAATTTTTCTAAAAATTAGTGATTAGTGACCAAATATTACTAATTTTCTTCAAGAATTAGTAATTAGCGAGAAAGATATTGCTAAGTAACCAAAAAAATGAATAATTTGTGGAGAAATGTTGTATTAATTTTGGAAAAAGTAAAAAATAAAAATAAAATTACTAATGCATTTTTTAATAAGTACTGATTAAATATTCGTATTGATAATAACTTATATGATATCGTATGCCATTCGATAAAATAAATACTAATGTGTGAAATATTCAAAAGATCTGGATATTATAAAAAATAAAACACTTTTTTAATAGAATTGTTTAAGCTTATAACCATGGCTCAATCCGTACACACTAATACGTAAATGTACACAATACCTTTCTA
The DNA here is from genome assembly GCA_946863875.1 of Alloplasta piceator. Classification (NCBI taxonomy): domain Eukaryota; kingdom Metazoa; phylum Arthropoda; class Insecta; order Hymenoptera; family Ichneumonidae; genus Alloplasta; species Alloplasta piceator. Next base: position 7,172,994 of record OX333075.1, on the reverse strand, counting down.
CAAATGACTGTTTTTTTTATTATTAATTAGTAATATTTTCCTTGCCAATTATTATATTTAGAAAAAAATTCGGTAATATTTTTTCGCTAATTAGTAATTTTTTTGGAAAAATTGAAAATATTTTGTCGCTAAGTACTAATTTTTTAGAAAAATTACTAATATTTGTCCACTAATTTTGAATCTTCATTAAAAATTAGTACTATTTTTTGACTAATTATTAATTTTTCGAAAAAATCATTAATGTAATCAATATCGTTGACGAAAAAGTCAATACCGCCGATCACTGAACTTAAGTATGAACTTATAACGTTACTTAAGTTCCAACTTAAGATTCATCTTAAATTCGAACTTAAGTTCGATCTTAAGTTCCAGCTTGAGATCAATGGTTCAATCAAATAATAATAATAATAATAATAATAATAATAATAATAATAAAAAGATAAATCTTAAGAACTTGAAACTCGGGCCTTAAACTTTTTTGATACCGTGGATTTATAATTTATACTTTAAGGAGGTAATCTGGTCTAGAATTTTGAAAAAATCAGTTTTTTTTGCATGTTCTTAAAGTTTAGACTTTTTTAACACGGCTGACATGATATCTCAAGTTCTACTCGAAAATTATTTTTAGTGTAAAAAAAAAAAACTATGAAAAAAGAGTAGAAAAACGCCTTTTTTGTTCAGACAGCCGCCATTTTGCGAATTTTTTTTTCCGTTTTTTTCTGAAGTAGGAGCTACAACGACATTCTTACTAATTAAGAATCTTTTCCTAAATTTTGTATCGGACGATTAGAAAGGTTGCAATTGTGTCAGCCAGGACACCCCTTTTTCAGCCCCAACTTTACCAGCTTGTAATTGATTGAATTTACATTTTTTTTCTTGAAATTTTTTTGTTTATTGTCAAAATATTAATAAATATGTTGTAAAAAAAAAAAAGAATAGTAGAAATATATATTTTTGTATCGAGCTCAAAACGCTCAAAATGTCTTTAGACCAAAATACCGCCTTAAGACTTCCTTTATTATCGCCCTCTCTCCTTTTCTAGCAGCGTAGTTTCGTCGAGTCATCCCGAAAAAAATTGATTTTTCATCTCCTTCTCAGGCCCATGACGGCGCTTGTTTAGAATGGTATGGAAGGCGGGGACAGGTAGTTGGGACTTGACTTATCGATCAGCATCTGATCCCAACGTCTTAACTTATCCCCTATCGCACGTGCCCCATCAGTTAAGCCATTTCTTACGAGGACAGCAGCTAGAGAGAAGACACTCCGAAGGAAAACAAACTCCCTTCCGGGAGATCTGGAATCTCGTGGCTTTTCGTTGATCCCTCGATCAAGATCAAGATCAATGGACAATGAGAAGTCCTATTTGGGTCTTCGCGTTCCATCGTTACGGGAAGACAAGGCCCCGTAATAAACATTCGACTTGGATAACGGAAAAGTCATCGCAGAAGGATCGAAATCCGATCTCAGTGGAATGGAAAAAAAAAAGGTTTCATGACGCCTGCGGAGGAAAACAACGAGGATTTAGTGTCTTCCCCAGCGAAGTGTGTCACTTCGATCATCGGGTTACCATCGCGGCAAATTGTTATCCATTGTGCACGAACACGAGTTTCCTGGTAGGAAAACAGTTCTCGCAGAGCCGATGGTCTACTCGAATCGTGATACGAATCCTTGGATCCTCCGAACGGAACTTTAATGCATGGCTTGAAATGGTAGCTCCGAGTTTGATGATCCGCCAGTCATTCTGACAGACCTGTTTCCGTGTAACGTTCCTACAGCTTGTTCTACACACAAATTCGTGGATAGTACAATTTGCGATAGATCGAATGTATGTCACACTATCGATACTTCCACTTTGTACTTCTGCAAGCTGCAATCTTAACGGATCTCTTAGACGATCAATTTTCTCGCGCGAACGACCACCTTGTCTCGTGGAAATGGACATTGGAAATTTCCTGTGACATGTTAGCCAAAGGATATAACTTCTGAGTGGAGGTACAATAATCGGGGATAGCAGTAAACGGTAGCATTTAGGTGAATCCTTCCAGAAAGTCCCACGAAGACCTTGGATAACAGGCCTAGGCAACGAATACCGTTGTTTTGGGATGAAGTGGATTTTTCTGGGCACCTTTCGGACGTAGAAACGCCATGAATCAGGTGTCAAAGTTCTGAGGACAATGATCCATCAGTAGGTTGAAGCTAAACGTTCGAATCTAACTGGACAACAGAGATGGACCAAAGGGAGTTAGGTTTGCCAGTTGCTACTTCCTTCCATTGGTTCTTTATAAGGCGTTACTATACTCAGGAACTTTTATTTTCTTCATTTTTATGGGCTTAGATGATACTGAACTATTCAAAAATTATGTTCATAAGCTATTTCCAAATGCTGAAGTATGTAAGGCCTTAATTGATTGGAATCAGTTGGAAGAGTCCCCCAGAGGTACTTAATCCTGCGTGAAAACGCTAAGGACAATGACCTATGGTTCGTATGAGGAGCAACTCCCTCCTCTAACTACCAGAAGGCCAAAGTGGTGAACAAGGAAGAAACAAGTTCGTTAGTCAGCATTCCCACAGTCACTCTTAATCGACAGGTTGGAGGAGTCACTGAAAACCGTATACTGAGGCCAACGGCCTATCAATGTAGTGAAGAAAGTCTTCTTACATTACAGTAGTTATCCACGTGTCACGAGAACGAACAAGGAAGAAGTTACTTGATTAGCTGGTACTGCCACCCATTGGCTCTCAATCGATAGGTTGGAAGACTCCAAGATCCTGGCCCCGAATGCAGATGCCAAGTCCATATGGTGACTCCACTTGGGACATTCTAAAGGACTTCTGACTCAAAGTCTACCATCTTTATGAACTGAACCCAAACTCCCAACAGCTTTAATCACTCCAACGGCATTTTTGGATCTTTCACCATCTACCGAATCATCTAAGTCCCAAATTTTTCTCAATGCCTATCAATGTTGTGAAGGAAGTCTTCTTACGTTACAGTAGTGGTCAGTGTAATGTCACGAGGACGAACAAGGAAGTAACTTAATTAGCTGGTACTGCCATCCATTGGCTCTCAATCGATAGGTTGGAAGACTCTTGGACTCTGGATACAGATGCCAAGTCCATAATCAATATGGTAACTCCACTTGAGACACTCCAAAATACTTCTATCTCAAAGTCTACAATTTTCATGAACTGAACCCAAACTCCCAGCAGCTTTAATTACTTGAACGGCATTTTTAGACATTTCACCAACTACCGAATAATCCAAGTCCCAAATTTTCCTCAATGCCTATCAATGTTGTGAAGGAAGTCTTCTTACTTTACAGTAGTTATCCACGTAATGTCACGAGGACGAACAAGGAAGGAGTGACTTAATTAGCTGGAACTGACATCCATTGGGTCTCAATCGATAGGTTGAAAGACTCCAAGACCCTGGCCCCAAATGCAGATGCCAAGTCCATAATCAATATGTCGACTCCACTTGGAACACTCTAAAGGACTTCTGACTCAAAGTCTACCATTTTTATGAACTAAACTCAAACTCCCAACAGCTTTGATCATTCCAACGGCATTTTTGGACCTTTCACCAACTACCGAATCATCCAAGTCCCAAATTTTCCTCAATGCCTATCAATGTTGTGATTGAAGTCTTCTTACTTTACAGTGGTCATCCACGTACTGTCACAAGGATGAACAAGGAAGTAACTTAATTAGCTGAAACTGCCATCCACAGGCTCTGAATCGATAGGTTGAAGGACTCAAAGATCCTGGACTCTGGATACAGATGCCAAGTCCATAATCAATATGGTAACTCCACTCGAGACGCTCCAAAGTACATCCATCTCAAAGTCTACCATTTTCATGAACTGAACCCAAACTCCCAACAGCTTTAATCCCTCCAACGACATTTCTGGACCTTTCGCCAACTACCGAACCATCAGACCCAAATTCTGCCTCAACCATCCTCAATACTGATGGTTGAGGCAAAGTTGACGATGAGGGATTGCAAACCATCGGCAAGATCCTCCACGAATCTCATCTTTCCTGTTAGCAGCGCTCATAATTTGCATCGCAGTCCCGTTATATTGCCTCCTCGCGTTTTTTATATTCTTTTCATTCCACAGTAAACTAGAACCTCGATGGTAACGAGAAGGATAATTATAAAGAGAAGATGAGAAATCTGTGAGTATACTCATGGTCGTTATACTTTTATTTTAACATCGAAGAGAACGTGGGTAGAGCTGGTTTAACGATGCGAGCGTTCCGGCGCATTCAAGGCCCAAGAGGCCCACAGTGGAGTCGCAAACTCGTGCCAGGATCAGCGAGTGCCTCGCATTAGAAAAATACATTCAGGCTTAATTAACGTTTTTTTCTCTGCTTCTTCGTGGCTCATCCGATAACGGGAACTCTTTGGAGTGTATATTGAGTATCCTGGGCAACAGGAGCGGGCAGGAGGGGCCTGGATTATACGGGAATATGTATATGTGATCACGCCTCTAACGATCCTACTCTCTCTCTCCCCCCTCCCTTGCAACACGTGCCTCGTGATGGCCATTAAGGCACATTTATAATCAACCGCAAGGTTTCCTGTTTACGATCTTCCACTCACTAACGTCTTTACTCAACTATCGATGATGCTTTTTTTGTTGCTCCTCTTCAATCTCGATTTCGCCTCCGCCCAGTCCACGGGCCCCGTCTATCGATAACGGAAATGTAAATAGAATGCCAGTTACGACAGTTTAGGAGGGAAAAAACGAGAAATATAGGGATGGGAACTGAAAACCAATTTGTTGCAAAATTGTTATTCAATATTTATCGCTCAGCGATGATCGAGCCTGATAATTGAAGGGAGTTTAGGTTTTGCAACTTTTATGTGGGTAAAATGTTGTAGTTTCGTTTTTATAGTATTTATACTTGTTTGTTGTCAAGCCTAAATGTTTCGTTTTTCATGCCATGCGTTGTCAAGCCATAGTTTCGTTTTTATAGAATTTATACTTGCTTACTGTCAGGCGTAAATATTTTACCAAAGTTAATTTATTTAAGAAATAAACTGAAGGTTTATTTGACAAGTTAATTAAAAATTTTAATTAACCAAAAGTAATTAATTAAAACGACACTTGATAAACTTTTATAGTGTCGTTTTTGTAACATTGATATTTGTTTTTTGTCAAGCCTAAATATTTTGCAGAAGTTAAATTTTTTTTTAAATGAATTAAAAGTTTATTTGACGAGTTGAGTAAAATTTTTGATTATCTAAAATTAATTAATTAAAATAAATTGAAAGGACGGGGGATAAACTCTCATAGTATCGTTTATATATTATTTATACTTGTTTGTTGCCACGCGTAGATTTTTTACAAAAGTTAATTTATTTAAAAAATAAATCAGAAGTTTATTTTACAAGTTGAGTAATTTTTTCTAAAAGAGTAGCGATTATTTTAAAGCTTTTGCAGCTTTTCTGGAAGAGAATTAAAAAATTTCGGATAGATAATTTTAACTTGTGATGTGAAATTTACTAATGTTTCCTTAAGAAATTCAAATTTTGTCAAATTTTGAGTAGTTTCTTTAAAAAATAAATCAAAAGATTATTTTACAAGTTGAGTAAACTTTTCTAAAAAGGTGGTGATCATTTTAAAGCTTTCGCAGCTTTTCTGGAAGGGAATTAAATTTTTTTGGATAGATAATTTCAATTTCTGATATGGGATTTATTAATGTTAGCTTAAGGAATTGGAATTTCGTCACATTTTGAGTAGTTTATTTAAAAAAAAAACAAAAGTTTATTTTACAAGTTGAGTAAAGTTTTCTAAAAGGGTGTCGATCATTTTAAAGCTTTCACAGTTTTTCGGGAAGGGAAATAAATTTTTTTAGATAGATAATTTTAATTTGTGACATGCAATTTACTAATATTATCTTAAGTAATTCAAATTTCGTGAAATTTTGAGTTTTTCGAGAAAATTAATAGCTCCGGCCTAAAATTTCGTATCGTTAAAATAAAAAATCTTTTCAAACTGAAAATTGGCACATTACTTGCCCCTAATTTTTTGCGCTTCACAAAGTTTCTTTGTGGAAAAGCTAAACTCGGGAAATTTACTACAAAGGAAAATTCCGTGAAGAAAAAAAAAATCTGCGCACGGAAAAAAATGATCAGTGACAATTCATGTGTAATATTTAAAAAATTACCGAATTCAATGCAGAATATACGGTTCAGAACTGTAATTCAGGCGTTTCACTGGGAATCCATTATAAATTAATGGATTTAATGTAGTTTCTACTTTTCAAATCATTATAAAATGCTGATTTACACTGTAAAAAATGCAATGTTCAACGCAAAAAAATGACAAAGTAGAAATAACAAGCAGAGACGACGAAATCCACTGTGTTTGAACTGTAAAATTTACAATGGTCTCTGTAGAATGTTCAAAGTACATAATTAGAAATTGCAGTGTTCCCAGTGAAAAATCAAATGCGCGCCGCAAAATATGCAACGTCAATTTCAATTTTTACAGTGTGGCACTGTAACGGGACGACCTGCGGCGTGCCATGATCTCTGCGTTTTGCCCGAGATCCGCTAGATGGCGTCGGACGGTGCGCCCTCTCGCGCGAGCGAGAGAGCCACCGCGCACCCATAAGGTCCGATGTATTACCAACATCGGCGTCCCCAATTGACATACAATTGTTGGAACATCACCCACGTTCTGTGGTCGAGCAGTCCTATGGACTGAAGACTACATTTTTTTAACAGATCACCATTGCATTTCGGTGACGCTCGTGCTCTTTATAGATGCGAGGTTAAACTAGATTCGCTTCATTAATTGATCTCACGATTAATTAGTCAAGTACAAGCCCTCGTAGCTATGAGCATGAGCGAGGATAAATAACGGTTTATTGCAATATTTGAATAAATTGGAATTTATTCAAATATCGAAACGTTTCACGACACTATAATTTATTTTAGAAATTGCAGTATTTTCAGTGAAAAATAAAAAACGTACCGCAAAATATACTACGTTCTTTTCAATTTTTACAATGTACACTGTAATTTTTTCACGGGCCCTGGATAATTTTTACAATGTGAAATGTGTAAAAAGTTCACCGGATACAACAGAAATATAACGTTTCACGTAGTGTACATTTTACTGTTCCACACTGTAAAAATTCGTCCGATGGGCATGTCATATGTGACATCTGTACATTGTATTAAAGAAGTATGCAAATTTCACTGTTTACCCTTCCAGGAGGCGCTGTTGATGTGGAAAACTGTAAAAATTAATGGGAATCTCAGTAGTTCTCACTGATTATTTTTTTCCGTGCGGAATTAGTGAGCAAATCTCCAATTTGCAGGATTTTTCAACCCTTCTCATGACTTTGGGTTGATTTCAATTTTTTTTCGCCATAAAAGCTCCTCGATGGGATTGTTGAATTAAAAACTTTCACCGTTGTCAAATAATGGAGAAATTTTAGTGTGAAAAATTGTTTTTTTCACCATTATCGAAATCGTCCTGTAATTTGAGTTGGAAAATGAAAATTTTTTCTCCTTCGACGACTAATTCACGAAAAAGAGAGAGAGGTGAAACTCACCCTTTCCGAGACAATATATACGAGTTTGGGACGAGCAGAAAGTGTTTTTTGCGGTCGTAGTAGATATATATGGGGCATTCCAAGTGAAACCACCGAGTAATCTCCCTCACTTCCTATAATTTTTGTTGCTTTTTTTTGCTTCTAGTCACCTCAAATGAGCTCTAATTTTTTTGCAGATTTCCCCTCTCCCCTCCTTGTCATCCCGCCATTTTTTACTTTTGAAAAAATAAAAAATTATAAATCAAGATGATTTTTTAAAATTTAATATGAAACGAAGCAAGATATGACATTTTTGCAAGATGTGTTTCTTTTTTCTTTCTTTTTTTTTACTATAAGATGTGATTATTATCATTCAAAAAATTGGAAATTTTTTATTTTTCGAAAAATAAAAATAGATTTAAAAAATATTGGCAAGCTACGTCCCACTTTATAATCATGAAAAAAGTGACCGTTTTTAGGTGCGGAATTTGTAAAAAAAATCATTAATTTGAAAAAGGTCGTTTTTCATGTTTCCTCTTGCATTAACAAAAAACAGACAAATTTTGGTTTTCCAGAAAACCAAAATTTGATAAAATTGAATCGTTCGATAGATTTTCGCCAAATTTAATAACAAATATCTTCGATAGCTATATTAGCTCTGTGCAAAGTTTCAGTGCAATATCTTAAAAATTGCAAAAGTTAGAGCGTTTGCGCTATTTTTCAAAAAATTAAAAATTTCATAAAATTTTAATCCCTCGATGGATTTTCGCCAAATTCACTAGCGAACAAACTTGATAGCTACACTCGTTCCTTACAAAGTTTCACTGCAATACCTTGAAAATTGTGCAAGTTAGAGCGCTTACGCTATTTTTCGAAAAATTCCAAAATTGATAAAAATTTAATTTTTCGATCAATTTTTGTCAAATTCAATACCAAACAACCTTAATAGCTATACTAATTCTGTACAAAGTTTGAGTGCAATATCTTGAAAATTGCAGAAGTTAGAGCGTTTACGCCATTGTTGCAAAAACGAGAAAAGTCGATAAAATCTGAACACCCGTTAGAAATAAATCCAAAAATTTTGCACAATGAAAGGCAATTCGTGCTGGACAAGTGTGCCAAATTTCAGCTCGATATCTCGAAGCGTTCTTGAGTTATTAATTATTTACATCAGAAACTCAGGATACATACACATTAGGGTGGGTCAATTAAAATGACTAATTTTTTTTTCCTCGATATAATAAAAAATGTATTGTTTGGCATCTCAGAAAAACCCTCTGCAAGTATTAGCCCTTCATATTTAAATTAGGAGATCCCTCATCGCAAATTTTTATTTCCCATTTAAATAACAGGAATTTTTTTTTCAACTTTGGAATTTTATTAGACTCTAACCGTTGAGGTTAGGAGAGCTTTTTTAGCACAGTTTTGTAAAACATTTGATGCTCTACAAAAAAGCTCTCTTGTGTTTAATCGATAAAACTAACCGTTCAAAAAATAATCTGTGATACTTAGTACTAATAATTATCACAGATTATTTTTTGAACGGTTCGTTTTATCGATTAGCCACAAGAGATCTTATTTGTAGAGTATCAAATGTTCTGCAAAAATGTGCTAAAAAAAACTCTCCTAACCTCAACGGTTAAAGTCTAATAAAATTCCAAAGTTAAAAAACAAAATTTCCTTTGTTATTTAAATGGGAAATAAAAATTTGCGATGAGGGACCTCTTAATTTAAATATGAAGGGCTAATACTTGCAGAGGGTTTTTTTGAGATGCCAAACAATACATTTTTCATTACCTCGAGGAAAAAAAAATTAGTCATTTTATTTGACCCACCCTAATATACACACACACACACACACATCCATCCGGAAATTTGTTCTAAATATGATTTCTCGATGTTTTGGGACATTTTGAACATATTGGCATAAAAAACTCGAAAAAAATTTGTTCATGAAAACAAAGCTTCCTAAAATAAGCGACAAAAATGCTGGCTTCACTTGGAATGCCCCATATATATTTGCATGCACCCAAGTGCGTCGGCGATGACTTTCGATTCGATGATCTCAACGTTGAAAGGAAAAATAAGGAAAGAAAGAGTGTGTTTCAAGTTTAAGTGAGAGGGAATTTCTTCTCCTGTATACGCTTATCTCATTGGCTCTCAGCTGCTTTTTAGCTACGCTGCAATGTCCCTCCTCGAGACTCTCGCCTGCGGAAAAACGCACACCGCGAAGTCTCGGTCGTCTCGTTTCACGGGAGAATCTAGGTCGCACGATTCTGCGTTCACCTTACCAGACAAACCACCAAAGTAGCTCTGACTCTCCATTTAAGCATATATATATATATATTTATTAATATATATGTATATAGTTTAAACAAACGGCAATTTCTCCCAATGGGAAGGTCATTCAATGTCGGCAAAATCGAAGGTCCTCCTTCGACTTGAAATCTTTGACCTTTAGGAGGAAAATTCTTCATCGAGAAAATGGTCCATTGTGGGGAGAACAATTTTCCAAAAAAAAAAAGATTTTAGAGCTTTTTTTTTTTTAAGGAAAAGAAAACCATGAAGAAAATCGCAATTTGGCAGAATAAAATGAAATTGAATGATGCTGAAAATTCCAATATCGATTAGAAAGAAGGAGAAATTTGTTTTTTTTTTTTTTTTTTTTAATTTTAATTTAACCTAAACCCAATTTTTCATCCAGACGCAAAACTAAAAGGCTTTAATCCAAACGAAGAAATTTGTAAATATACAAAATCATATTATTAGAAAATCCTAAATTGAGATTTTTTCAAGATTCAAAGTAATTAACAAAAAATGTTTTTTGTACTCCAATTGTTTTTATCCAATGTTCATTTTCAAAAAAGCAAGATTAATGGCCAAAATACACAAAATGTCCTGCTTACAAGCCTGTTTACAATTTTTTTGCAAAAAAATGGTTTCGCAAAATTTTTATAAAAATTTGCTTGCAAATTGTTTTACAAAAAAAATGTTTCGCATAATTTTTTGCAAAAGAAATATTTCGGAAAATTTGTTGCAAAAAAATTGTTGTGCATAATATTGTTCACAAAATGGTTTTAAGCAATACATTTGCAACATTTCTCTACGAAAATTGTGCGCAAGTCTTTTTCCAAAAAATTTTGTGAGCAAAATTTTTTTGCATAAATTTTTGCAGAAAGATGTTGCAAATGAATTGTGTGATATAATTCTGTCTAACAAATTTTGCAAAATAATTTATGTGCAAAAAATTTTGGGAAACATTTTTTCTTAATTATGCGGAACAAGATATAAATGACTAAACTAGTGATTTGATATCATAAATACTAAAAAGTAAAAAATAAATAAACGAAAAAAAAAATATTTTTTTAAACAAGTTTTTTTAAACAGAAGTTTTTTATTTGAAAACTTATTTCCAATCAGAAAAAAATTATTTTTAACTTTTTAGTTATTTTTTATTAACAACTAATAAAAGCTTGTTTAAAAAATATATATATTTTTTTGAAAAAAAAACGTGCCTAGAATGCGTTGGAAAGAAGATTTTTCTTTAACCTTCCAAAAAGAGTATAATAATAGCTCCATTATCAATAAATTATAGATATCGGGCCCAAATCTCAGAAACATTACAATTTAGCCCACAATATTTTTAAAAAAATTGATTATCTTTTTTTAATACTCACACGTAGGGAGAATAGGTATTTGGGCCGCGTGTGCTATCTCGTGCCTGGCTATCGTCACCTGTGAACAGAAAATTGAAAAAAAATTCAATTTTGAATAAATATAAATATTTAAATATTAAATATAAATAATTAAATGAAGATTAATATTATAAAATATTAATATTGTAAAATAAATAATACTTAAATATCAAATATAAATATTGAAAATTGAGAAAATTTTCAATTTTTAATATTTTCATACAGAACCCCAACATAAAAATCTTACTAAAAAAAAAGCAATAAACTGATGGCGAAAAAAAAATTATGTTCTCGCTCGAAACGAGATTCTTTGAAAACGAGTGTTGCGAGTCACGCGAGAGTCGAAGAGCAAGACCAGAAAAAAAGAATCAGTCGCCCGATTTGGTCGCATGACTTCATACGTTGACGGGACGACTCGAGTGAAATCGATGACGAAATTGAGAAAAAAAAACCCCAGCGTCGATGAAGTCGATTGAGCTCGCGTGTAATCGATCATCGAGGATGATTTCCAGCGAAGAATCGAACAAAAAGTACCCCCTTTGTTAATTTTCATTTCAGCATGAAAAAACGTGCAATTACGTTGGAAATAAGTGTGCATTACGAGCGGTATGTAAATATCAGGGTGGCCCTCATTTAGGGCTCGGACGAATTTTTTATCAGACGCCCTCCAAATCGATTCCAAATCATTCAAAAACAATACCCTAATTTTTTCAGATTTTTATCTAGACTCTAACCCCTCCCACCAAGATTAGATTTCCCCATTTGAAATACACGTGTTTCGGCCATATTCTCAGGATATATTTTATTGCAAGTGTAATAATTTTTTAAAACATCGGTTACTGCAAGATTTTAGTGTTTATTGGTGCTCCTATTTGAGGAAAAATTCACATTATCATACGGGTCAATCTAGATGGATTGTAATTCGTCTAAATTTCTTATACGGATCAATTTAGACGAATTACCCTCTTTTCGGGAGGAGTTAGAGTCTAGATAAAAATCTAAAAAAATTAGGGTACTGTTTTTGAATTATTTGGAGTCGATTTGGGGGGCGTCTGATAAAAAATTCGTCCGGGCCCTAAATAAGGGCCACCCTAATGTATGTAGTGCGCTGTGGTGCATTCATCGTTACGCAATTGGGCCGATAGTGAATAACTAATCCAAAAATGGTACCGACTATTCAGACGACAATTTTCCTTAACGCAGCTCGTACGTGGCGTACGAGCAATGTACGAGCCGTTTGTTGATTGACCCAGTTTTTTCGTGGCAGTGTCGTCCGAATGAGCCAGCGCACAAGTCCCAAACCACTCGGGTAAACACTAAAAAGATTGAGCAACGAGATTAAGTAGGTGGAGATACATTTCGTAACGCCTCAACGTCTGCTTTAGGCCCATCTGGCCCAGCTGTTGACCGAAATACATTTTTTGGGCCTTATTTTTGACGAGCTGATTTACGATCGATTTATTCGTAAAAGCCATCACAAAAGGCATTGGAACAGTTGTGTTACGAAATCTCTTCGCGAACGTTTAACGAGAATGGGTCTTAGTGCAAATGGGGCAAAGGGGCCCAAAATTGATCCCATCAGGTAAAATGATCCCTACTGATTTAAGCCACAAAAGGCATTGGAACAGTTGTGTTACGAAATCTCTTCGAGAACATTTAACGAGGGATTGGGTCTTACATTAGTGCAATTGGGGCAAAGGGGCCCAAAACTGATCCTGTCAGGTAAAATGATCCCAACTGATTTAAGCCACAAAAGGCATTAGAACAGTTGTGTTGTGCGATCTCTTCGAGTACGTTTAAAGAAGATGGGCCTTAGTGCAAATGGGGGAAAGGGGCCCAAAATTGATTCCATCAGGGAAAATGATCCCTACTGATTTAAGCCACAAAAGGCATTGGAACAGTTGTGTTGTGCAATCTCTTCAAGAGAGTTTGACGAGAATGGGTCTTACATTAGTGCGATTGGGGCAAAAGGGCCCAAATTGATCCCGGTAGGTAAAATGACCCCTACTGATTTTATCTACCAGCTTTGGGCCAGGGCTCTGTCCCCATGTTACAATATATTCAAAATTGTTTTTTCAACAATTGAAACAATCGCTTTTTTTAAGAATGGGAATTGATTTCTCAACAATAGCAACCATTTTTTTAGGCTATCGGTGATCAATCGTTATTGCCACACGCACATTTCGTGGGACATCATGTAAATGAGAAATTCATCCATAAATTTATTTCATTAAATCCGGGACTGAGCAGCTTCGCGAAATGTAAAGGTTGACGAGAAAGCCTTCCCTCGTCGCTGTCAGTAGTCAGAAGAGCCAATCTCGCTTGACACAAAAAATTTTTACCGTCGGAATAAATTAAAAGCGCCTACGAGGCATTTTGTGATTCATGATCGGAAGATATTCTAGCTTGATATACGTCATATTCGGCAAATTTGGTACGAAAAAATTCGCTCCTCTATACAGTGGAACCTGCTTTATCGATCAAGGAAACATCAGACAAAGGAGGATTAGTGAAATGTTGGATAATGCAAAAATATTTTTTTCATTTATTCACCTCTGTAAAGTTGGCAATAAAAAATAAATACTTTTCGGCTTAAACTTTGAGGGTTCAATTTGCCATAGTGCAGAAGCACTTAAAAAACACTTAGGAAGTATTCTGGTCTAGAATTTTGAAAAAATCAATTTTTTCGCATATTTTTAAAGGTCAGACGTTTAAGAATTAATCTCGAAAAGAAATTTTTTAATTCCCATGATTTACGGAGTTATAGCTATTTTAGTGACGCAGCAACTATGCCCGTCACGTCAGAGCGTAACGATAAGGGGCTATTCTGATCTAGAGTTTTGAAAAAATCAATTTTTTTTTGCATATTCTTAAAATTTAGACCTTTAAGAATATCCTCAAAAGGAAATTTTTGAATTCTAACAATTTAAGGAGTTTTAGCTATTTTAGTGACGCAGCAACTATGCCCGTCACGTCGAAGCCCAATTTTAAGGTGATATTTTGGTCTAGAATTTCGGAAACATTAATTTTGTTTACATATTCTCAAAGTTTAGACCTTTAAGAATATATCCTCGGAAGAAAATTTTTTAATTCCAATTATTTGCGGAGTTATAGCTATTTTAGCGACGCAGCAACTATGCGGTATTTTGGTTTAGAATTTTGAAAAAAACATTTTTTTAATCATATTCTTAAAGTTTAGACCTTTAACAATATATCCTCGAAAAGAGATTTTAAAATTCCAATAATTTACGGAGTTATAGCTACTTTAGTGACGCAGCAACTACAATGCCCGTCACGTCAGAGCGTGACTTTAAGGGGGTTTTCTGGTCTAGAATTTTGAAAAAATAAAATTCTTTTGCATATTCTTAAAGTTTAGACCTTTAAAAATATATCCTCGAAAGAAAATTTTTTAATTCCAATAATTTACGGAGTTGTAGCTATTTTAGTGACGCAGAAACTAAGCCCGTCACGTCAGAGGGTATTTTAGTTTAGAATTTGGAAAAAAAAACAAATTGTTTGCATATTTTTAAAGTTTAGAACCTAAGAACCTTTAAGAACTCTTTAAGAACTCTTAGACCTTTAAAAATATATCCTAGAAAGAAAATTTTTCAATTCCAATCATTTACGGTGCTATAGCTACTTTAGTGGCGCAGCAACTATATGCCCGTCACGTCAGGGCGTAACTTTAAGGGAGTATTCTGGTCTAGAATTTTGAAAAAATCAATTTTTTTTTGTATATTCTTAAAGTTTAGACCTTTAAGAATATATCCTCGAAAGGAAATTTTTAAATTCCAATAATTTGCGGAGTTATAGCTACTATTTTAGTAGCGCAGCAACTACGTCCGTTACGTCGGAAATGCCCTCAAAACTACTTCTCACAATACCGTTGACATGAAATTTCGAGTTCTACTCAACCGATTCACTTCCATTTTTTTACCAATCTTCAATGTATAGCCATCTATCATCCCTACCACATCCCTACTCATTTTTTTTCTCGAAAATTTTTTTGTACGTTGTCAAAATATTGATAAATATGTTGCAAAAAAAAAGAATGGTACAAATACCTTTTTTTTTTATCGAGCTCGACAAAATACTCAAAATGTATGTCTCCAGACCAGAATACCGCCTTAAATCAATATTTGCCCATTATTTATTTTCCATCACTTGAAACCTTAATCCTCCATTAAATTCGCAAAAACGACTTGATTAATCAGCGGTTGAATAAGCAAGTTTCTACTGTATTTTATTCGACGTCCCTGAATAAAAAAATTTGAAAGTCATATTGATCAGCGTATTTGCCAAAAACCAGTTTTCAGACTTTCGACTGACTCTCGCGTAGGTTTATTTTTTACATTTCAAATAATCCTGATCAAAATGAAAATACAAGTATCACAGAGATATTCGAGGATCTATAGAATTTTTTTTGCTGGACGATACGTTCTCGTTTCAAAATGGCGTCTGGAAATGAGATCCATCGATCGAAGCGCTAACTATACACGTGCTTCTGTACGCATCCGTGTAATAAACATTATAAAACACACGCATGAGTTTAGCGTGCAATGGACTTGCTTGGTAATCGAGTCAAGGGCAATCGGCCCACTCGACCGCCTCATACTTCAGTTTCACACTCGCTATTATTTCTCATGATCTGAGGGACTTGAAAGTCGATATACGCATGAAACAACTCTAATATACATTACTTTTGCTCACGGGGAATATGAAACGAAACTCTTGAGGTTATGATTATTATCGCTAGCTACATTGTATCGACGGTACCCGAAGGAGGCGTTTTATTATCATAAAACAGTTCACAATAATTATATAATAAAAGAACTGTTGGGAAAACATTAATGACCAATTTGAGATATTGGTACAGCCCGAGGTATACTTTTTGCGCGCATGCGCGGCCCTAGCCAATAGCATTGCGCTATTACGACGGCGAGGGAGGGGGAGACGTGCGCGAGAAACCTGCGCGAAATCGCTATAGTCCGTACGAGCCTCGTAACTTTATGTTCATGTAAATTGAGGTTCTCGACTATAAAAAATAAGTTATGGATGCTATACTGGTAAAATCAATTAACCTAAACGAACGTGATAGTCTGGAAGAAATTATCGTTATTTTAGAACCCTGATAATTTGTGAGACAATTTATTTACCTTCTAATGCATGAGTTAATATCGCTTTTTTAACATGAAAACTGAAGTCATTGAAGCTTAGTCATGAGAAAATGGACTTAAGACCTTACAATGGAGGAAAACAGCAGAAACCTCATTTGGGTTTAAAAAATTGGTATCTTCTTGTGTACTGGATTAAGATTGTTATCCAAAATGGTCACGACTGTATTAAAAAGCCATCGTTACAGGATTACCATCAAATGAAGCTTTAGAAGAGACCACAGTCGTCCAACGTTGAAAGAGTAAGGTCAGTTACGAATCTCGTGGCCTGAATGACGTCGAATTGTGGGAATTACGTGTCTCCATCAAGGGCACTCAGACCCACTCTCCTAAGAAGGTACCAAAAACGGTCATAATTATTCATGCTTGACGTTACTCCACTTTCACCGAGCCTAGTCGTGATGACACTTTAAAAGCGTGATCTTACGACTCTTAAGGCCCGTTCCTGCATCGCGCTCTGTACGTGAACTAATTGCGAGCAACGATGCGTTGTACTCCAGTTTTTTGTAAGGACGAGATCGAGGAGCCAATCGTCGATGACATCGCCGCGGGCAGGATTGTACTTTTTCCTGGAAGTGGATCAACCGGCGTGAATCCAAGATCGATGCATTGCGCAGTAAAAAGGGTGATCGGTAACAAACCTGAATAACTGCTCGACGAGGACATTGGTAATCGTCGTCTGGACAAGGACATTGAGAGCCATCAAACGCTTCACTGTCCCTCTTATTTCCATCACTCTACAATTCAAACCACTTTTATTTTCCATCTGTCCTGCGATTTAGATGGTAACATACACCGGTTCGATTACTCGGACACTCCTTCTTCTTCTACGATTGTGGCATAAAACCACCAACGCGACATTAAGGGGGCATTCTGGTCTAGAATTGTGGGAAAATCAATTTTTTTGCATATTCTTGAGGTTTAGACCTTAAGCATGTATGCTCGAAAGAAATTTTTTTAATTTCAATCATTTACGGAATTTTAAAAATAGTAGAATAGGTACTTAACTTTCACAGAAATAGTGCTCCGAATGCGGCTAAAATAGGGCAAAAATGTTTTTGATGAAAATTCATAAAAATTTTGATTTTTTGAGAAAACTATTGGTAGATTCGTGTTCAGGGAGACAAAATACATCGATATAAGGTTTGAAAACAAAAAATTAAAAAAATTTTTTTTTTGAATTTTGGCCAAAATTGAATCTATCTACTAAAATAGATGTAACTTTTTTTCTACTCAAAATTTTGGCTACAGACTGCGCTTATTCTCTTTGTAATTGTTGAAGCTTCAAAACGCCACTTTGTTCATCCGATTCTGATGATTTTTCGATTTTTAGCAGATTTTCAAAGTTCGACCATTGATTTTTGCAAATTTTTTAAGGCCTACCCCTTTCTATTTTTTTTCGATGATTTTCAAAGTGCTCTCATTTCTACAAAAATCAAGTTATCGGAATGAACCAAACGGCATTCTCTAAGTTTAATGACAAGGTTTACGTACGAACAAGAAATTTTCGAAACGGTTGAACCGATCGAAAGTTATGAGCGTTTGAAATTTCGTGATTTTGAGGTTTCTGAGAATGAGGCTAAAATTGAGCAAAAATGTTTTTGATGAAAATTCATAAAAATTTTGATTTTTTGAGAAAACTATTGGTGGATTCGTGTTCAAGGGGACAAAATACATCGATATGAGGTTTGAAAAAAATAAATTTTGAAATTTTTTTTTTTGCATTTTGTCAAAAATTCAAAATTTATCAAAATTTATCAATTTTTTTTTACTATTGTAAAAAAATCAAAAACTATGAAAAAGAGAATCGAAAAACACCTTTTCTTTGTTCAAACAGTCGCCATTTTGCAAAAAATTGTGCGTGCGTGCGCATTCGATGATCATTATGAAACAACAAAATGGCGCCTCGACCTCAATTTCCATAACCTCAAAGTCTTAGAAAAAATTTATCATTTATCCACCTACGCGAGGTTAAAAAAAAAACCAACCTATTGCAATGAAACCTTCGTCCAGATCGAGATCGTGAGTAAAATATATGAGGATTGCGCAAGATCGCGTGTGAAGATCCACTGCGCATACGATCGAGAGTGACCGCACTCGATTGACTCCATAGAATGCGTCGCGAATCTCTCGTCGCCTTTTAAGGTTAGGAACATCGCGAGGAGGATGATTTTCCCCTTCCAGGCGAGAATTCTTCGAAGTTGGTATTTTTCTATACGTTAACCTCAAAATAAAAAAATTTTGTTACCAAGAAAAATGCAGTGTTTTTTCAAATTTCCCGCTCTAAAAATAAAACATTACGACATAACCTCAAATCAGGTCATCTTTTTCCCATTTGCGGAAATATTCGCCGTGATGTTTAGATTTTTTATAATGCGTTGGTCTTAAACTTAGTTAGGTTGTGGAAATCGAGATCGCCCGCAGAGTTCTTCACGAAAGACGTAATTTTCATCGTGTGGGCACGTTCAAATGACGTCACTTGGCTCAGTCGCGGTCGGACACAGCAATATGTCTTCCGTAACCCGCGTGGGTTTATATTTCTCTCTCCTCTTACCTTTTTTTAACGTACCGTGTAAGAAGATGAATGGCTATTCAGCAAGACAATTTACGAGTATGCATGCGGTTTATATACGCGTTAGTTTGAAGATCGTTCCGCCATTTTGATGACCCCCAAGTACCAATTCGAATCTGAGCACTCGTTCGAGACTAGTTTAGTTAACTAATATCAAATATTACAACAAAATAGCCAATAACTTTAGCTCTGTAATAAGATCTAATGTCCGAGAGACCTAATATCCAAGTCATCAGCTGTTCAGCCGCCGCCATATTGTTTTTTTCCTTCCACGTTCGTTCGGCCATTTTTATAACCTCCGACTGCTTCACTCACTCCTCTGAGACTATTTGACTTTGTTAATATGACAAAATAGAACTTTGCACCGCCATCTTGTTTTTTGCACAAAATTTCCTATCGAGAATCTGTCGTATTCCTATCACAAGTTAACTCTGTATTAAGATTCAACCTCCAAGAATTTGTCAGCTTCAAATATGGGGAACATTGGCGATCAGCTGTTCAGCCGCCGTGCCGCCATATTGCGATTTTTCTTTCGACTCCCGTTCGACGATTTTGATAGCCTCCGAGCATCGATTACTCAGGCGCTTCCTAGGGACTATTTTGGACTATTTTCTCTGGCTTTTTATTGAAGTATCTTCCGAGTTGTTTGTTTGAATAATGCACGCTGATTTTATACGCACGTATACAGAAACATCGTCAAACACGCGGAGTGAATTTTGCCACGTTAGAAAGTCGCCCACACTCGTTAAACCGACGCCACGGCGTATTTTCCACCCATTGTTAGTGAACTGTCGACTTGTGATAGTTTGCCGTGCACTGTTTGCCACGTGAGAGAGGGAGGACACAAAATCATCGCCCAGAGGAAACTTACTCCGCGTCCTTTGAATTTTCTCACAAATTTTCCTCGACCACAATTGCCTCCATTGTTTCGTCGCCTTAGTCTCTGCTAATATAACACGCTCTGAGTATAAACTCGGCTTACAAGTAATGAAAAATTAAAAATTCGATAAACCCATTATTTTTTTATCAAATAAACAATGGATGTTATCAATCCCTAAAATCTCGTTCAAACTCATTTTAATTTCGCGCCCA
This sequence comes from Alloplasta piceator, assembly GCA_946863875.1. Lineage (NCBI taxonomy): Eukaryota > Metazoa > Arthropoda > Insecta > Hymenoptera > Ichneumonidae > Alloplasta > Alloplasta piceator. The sequence continues at coordinate 7,152,907 of OX333075.1, read as the reverse complement.
TTCATCCCGCGCCATTTTGTGCTTATTTTAAGTAGACACCTGCATTAAAGTGGCCGCCAATTAAAGGAAACGAAGTATGGGATAACTCGAACGAGTAAATATGATTTTCAAGCTGTACAAAAATTAGAAACAGTGTTGGGCAGCAGCAAATACATTTGTCACCAAATTACATGTTTAGTTACTCATTACTTCCAGCATTTTTATTAAATTCAACTTAATTACCCATTAATTTTAATTTAATTTAATTTAATTACCCATTACTTTGAGCATTTTAATTAAATTTAATTTCACTAGCCATTACTTCAAGCATTTTTATTACATTTACTTAATTGAAATGCTCGAAGTAATATTCAAATTACATGTTTAATTACTTACAAAAATTAGAAACAGTGTTGGGCAGCAGCAAATACATTCATCACCAAACTACATGTTTAGTTACTCATTACTTCGAGCATTTTAATTACATTTGTTTAATTAAAATGCTCGAAGTAATGGGTAAATTACAATGGTGGTATAATGGGTAATGTTTAATTACTTATAAAAATTAGAAACAGTGTTGGGCAGCAGTAAATACATTCGTCACCCAATTACATGTTTAGTTACTCATTACTTCGAGCATTTTACTGAAATTTCATTTAATTAACCATTACTTTGAGCAATTCAATTACATTTATTTAATTAAAATGCTCGAAGTAATGGGTAAATTACAATAGTGGTATAATGGGTAATGTTTAATTACTTATAAAAATTAGAAACAGTGTTGGACAGCAGCAAACATATTCGTCACCAAATTATATGTTTACTTACTCATTACTTCGAGCATTTTTATGAAATTTCATTTAGTTAACCATTACTTTGAGCATTTTAATTACATTTATTTAATTAAAATGCCCGAAGTAATGGGTAAATTACAATGGTGGTATAATGGGTAATGTTTAATTACTTATAAAAATTAGAAACAGTGTTGGGCAGCAGCAAATACATTGGTCACCCAATTACATGTTTAGTTATACTCAATACTTCGAGCATTTTACTGAAATTTCATTTAATTAACCATTACTTTGAGCATTTTAATTACATTTATTTAATTAAAATGCTCGATGTAATGGGTAAATTACAATGGTGGTATAATGGGTAATGTTTAATTACTTCTAAAAATTAGAAACAGTGTTGGGCAGCAGCAAATACATTCGTCACCAAATTACATTTTTAGTTACTCATTACTTCGATCATTTTAATGAAATTTCATTAAATTAACCATTACTTTGAGAATTTTAATTACATTTATTTAATTAAAATGCTCGACGTAATGGGTAAATTACAATGGTGGTATAATGGGTAATGTTTAATTACTTGTAAAAATTTCATTAAATTAACCATTACTTTGTGCATTTTAATTACATTTATTTAATTAAAATGCTCGAAGTAATGGGTAAATTACATTTGTAACTAAATTACTTTTACTTTACCCATTTACCCATTTAAAATTACTTTTACTTTTACTTTTAATTTACCCATGCTCGAAGTAATGGGTAAATTACATGTTTAATTACTCATTACTCACAGCATTTGTAAATAAAATTAAAATGCTCAAAGTAATTGGTAATTTAATTAAATTTAATTAAAATTCTCAAAGTAATGGGTAATTAAATTTAATTTAATTAAGATGCTCAAAGTAATGGGTAATTAAATTAAATTTTATTAAAATGCTCGAAGTAATTTGGTAATGGGTAATTACAGAACTGCCCATCTCTAATTAGAAACAAGTCACCAGAGGTAATTTAATTTCCCAAGAAATCTACGGGTGGGGAGACGCCAGATTCATAATTGTGGCGTCTAAAATTTCCGGTATATCGTTGTAATAAAATGATAATTGTAAGTGAGTGGAAATTCTCGAATGGATTTACCACGAGGGAGACTCGCACGAGGTACGAGAGTGAAACCGTGCAGCGCAAGAGAGACAGACAGAGAAAAGGAGGGAGGAACGTTCTGGCTTCAACGTTGTGCTCGGGGCTGTAAGATCATGCCGATATATATTTGAAAGAATACTGAGTAAAAGTAGGCGTGGCTTTGCAGCTGTATAAATATGGATTGTCGTTTTTGAAAATATTTTTCTAGTCAGCTAGCTCGCGCGTTATCTTTTATTTTTTTAACACCGCCGAAATTCCATCGAGAGTGATCACCCGTCTTATCAAACCGAATGGTTTAACGCCCGATAAGGTACCACAAAAAAATCGACCCATTTTCCTGGTAAAAAAAATAAAAATAAAAATAAAAAAAAAATAAAAAAAAAATAAAAAAAAAATAAAAAAAATATAAAAAAAAACCAACGACATCATTTTGTCACGAATGAAAGTCTCCGCGATCCCACCACAATCTCCCCTTCAAGTTTACCGTAATTTACGTTTATTAAATATTGCACAATTGTAAAATTGCTACTCTTTTCGAGTGGGCTTGGCGCGTCATTAGATACCGGCAATGTAACTGAATGGTACACCTTTTATGCACCAGGTGCACGTGCTCCTCCAACTTGCCAACGAGGATTGTGTCAAGGTAAAGAAAATATTGCGAACAAAGAAAAATCAACGTTAACGAAAATTCGCCATTTTTCATGAGTCCCAAAAACACCGGATCGGTACCAAATTTGAAGATATCGAGAAAACATTGCAAAAATGAAAACGTATTTGTGATAACAAAATTTCAAAGAAGCAAATTCGAAATATCCGAAGAAAATAGCCATTTGCATAAGTCCCAAAAAAGTCCCAAAAAGACTGAATTGGTTATTGCGTAAGGCCCATATATAGAAATAAAAATATCGAGGAAACATTTTAAAGATAGAAACATATTTTCGAAAACAAAATTTCAAAGAAGCAAAATTGAAAAATCCAAAAAAATGGCTATTTGCGTAAGTCCCAAAAAAAACGTACGTGGCTTTACCTTTCGATGGACCATGGAGCTTTCCGGTTTCGATAAACGTCAGGCAAAATCGCGGAGGTGAACAAAAAATTGCCATTTTTCATGAGTCCCAAAAAGACTGGATTGGTTATTGTGTAAGACCCATAGAATTGAAAATATGCAGAAAACATTTTAAAGATAAAAACGTATTTGCGAAAACAAATTTCAAAGAAGCAAAATCGAAATATCCAAAGAAAATGGCCATTTGCATAAGTCCCAAAAAAAAGCTTTCTCTTTCGATGAACCATCGAGCTTTCCGGCTTATAAAGGTCAAGCAAAATCGCGGAGGTAAAAATATTTGCAATTTTTCATGAGTCCCAAAAATACTGAATTGGTTATTGTGTAAGGCCCATAGAATTAAAAATATCGAGGAAACATTTTAAAGATAAAAATGTATTTGCGAAAACTAAATTTCAAAGAAGCAAAATCGAAATATCCAAAGAAAATGGCCATTTGCATAAGTCCCAAAAAAAAGAACTTGGGCGTGCTTTCTCTTTCGATGAACCATTGGGCTTTCCGACTTATAAACGTTCAAGCGAAATCGCGGAGGTAAAAAAAAAATTTGCGAAAGCGGTCGAGTGAGTTTTGGGCCAGACAAACGTACTCGCAATGGCGGCTGCCATTAAAGATTCTGTGCTCCATGACCTCGGACGAGACGGGAGAGGCGAATAAAAAATTTTGCGGGAGGGATATTATCGTTCAACGAGAGGAGAATCTTTTTGCCGTATTCGTGATACGAACAAAGAGTTATTGCATAAGGCCCAATGCCTCGGAGGACTCCCCCGTGCTCGGAATTCCTGACCATCGTACAGATATATCTATATGTTTATATATGTTACACACCTATGGGTATTTACGGACACGATGTGTATACTGAATAGAGTTGGCTGGCAGCTGGCCCGACGGTGTTATCGAATGAAATCGAGAGCGTGTTAGAAAGTGGGCCTCATTCTGCGCAACTATATCTGTATCACTCCAATATATATCGTCGATATTAAATGTATTAAAAACCCTTTCAATCACCGCTTTTCCGCTTTTTCACCGTAATAAAACCAACAAAAATCATCATTATGAGATCCCACGATTAATAAGGCCCAATATTATTTTTCATGATTTCCTTCTCTAACGGCTATCTTACGATCTCATGAAGGGAAAGATTTATTTTTTCGTGAAAATAAATAATAATAATAAGACTCTCATGCCCGTATGTTCGTAATGCCCAAAAATATGGAATTATGTATAAATGAATTATGACTAAATTTTCAGCTCTAAAGCGATTTTTTGATGTTTGGAAAATCTCAAAATTTCAGGAAATGTAATCCTTTAACATATTCCCTTCAACTTTTATACAGCTATATAATTTTTAGATATCGATTGGAAACTAATCGTATAAATAGGGGCCCATGAATGGTATTCAAATAATAATTGGGACCTTAGGGCCCAAATTGTGAGGAAATTTGCTTCAACTCGTCCGGGTCTTGTTTTTCGTGCAATTTGGAAATTCGCTTATGGTTTCCTCATTTTTTAAGACCCCTAACTTTTTAAGTCCCCTAATTTTGTAAGTCCCCTTTACAAATCCCCTCAACGCTATATCTCGATTCAACTCGTCCGGGTCTTGGAAATTCGCTTATGGTTTCCTCATTTATTAAGTCCCTTCATTTTTTAAGTCCCATAATTTTGTAAGTCCCCTTTACAAGTCCCCTCAACGCTGTACCTCAATGCAACTCGTCCGGGTCTTGTTTTTCGTGCAATTTGGAAATTCACTCATGGTTTCCTCATTTTTTAAGACCCCTCATTTTTTAAGTCCCCTAATTTTCTAAGTCCCCTTTACAAGTCCCCTCAACGCTATACCTCGATTCAACTCGTCCGGGTCTTGTTTCTTCATGGATATATTTTAACGGTTTCTCATGGAAATTTCAAAGTTATTTTTCATGAGGCCCATTTTATGTTACCGCTACTCTATTATGTTCCGGTTACTTCACGCCGCAAGGTGGCTGATGAAAAATTAGAGAAGGGTCGATTCACCGACCGCAAGGTTAGAACAAAATTTTGAGAGGTGTTGGGACTCATATATAATATATATATATATATATATATATATATATATATATATATATATATATTAGGGCGATTTTTTTTTACTTTTTTTATTTTTTTCACTCCCCGCCTAAAATGTTGTTGCATATGTCTGAAAGAAACTACCCTGAAAGTTGCAGCCCTTAATATTAATATTAAGTACTCGCCCTTCGCGTGAAAAGATTTCCCATCTAAAATACACGTAAATAAAAAACTTTTTTCTTCAAATTGCTATAACTCCGCGGCATTTTATGCTATCATATTGTCCTTGGTCGCAATTTACGCAGAATTGAACGTTCTTCAAAAGTGTCTTGAGCAGCATGAGTGTAATTTACACTGGTGAGATGGTACGAGTCACTAAAGTTGATTTTGACCCACACTTCTCGTTTTTTTGCTGTTATTTTTGAAATGATCAGCGTTATCGAAAAATTGCGAAGGAAAGTTTTGTTGGAAATTTAATTTCCTACAGAAAAGGTCCTATAGACCTACTTGCGAAAATTGATATTTCTTGAGATATTGGACCTTAACTTGGTTTTGGTATACAATTTTTATGGTGTATTCAACCAAAAGTTTCAATTTTTTGATATTCTATATCATATCACCATATCACATATCATATTACCAGTGGCGAAATGATATGGAATATCAACAATTAAGAACTTTTGGTTCGATAAACCGTAAAAATTTTATACCGCAAATAAATTAAGGTTCAATATCTCAAGAAATATCAATTTTCTCAAGTAGGTCTAAAGGACCTTTTTTGTAGGAAATTAAATTTCCAACATAACTTTCCTTTGCAATTTTTCGATAACGCTGATCATTTCAAAAATAACAGCAAAAAAACGAGAAGTGTGGGTCAAAATCAACTTTAGTGACTCGCACCATCTCACCAGTGTAAATTACACTTATGCTGCTCAGGACACTTTTGAAAAACTTTCAATTCTGCATAAATTGCGACCAAGGACAATATGATACCATAAAATGCCGCGGAGTTATAGCAATTTGAAGAAAAAAGTTTTTTATTTACGTGTATTTTAGATGGGAAATCTTTTCACGCGAAGGGCGAGTACTTAATATTAATATTAAGGGCTGCAACTTTCAGGGTAGTTTCTTTTAGACATATGCAACAGCATTTTGGGTGGGGAGGGATGAAAATTAAAAAAAGTCGAAAAAAAAATCGCCCTAATATATATATATATTATGGGACTCATATATATATGAGTCCCATAATCTACAATAGAATGCTCGTTCGCGCCAGAGTGTTGGGAAAAGAAGGGGACTAACTTGCGCGAGAAAGCGGTAAGTCCCATCTCGAGTGACCGTACAAAAGCGTCCATTCATGAATTCATCTCAGACGTCGTCGGACCAATTAATAATGCAGGTAGCAACGGTATTATAAGTAGCTGACCATTATGACACAATAGTTACGATAAAGCATAATAGATGCACTGTTTGAGAGCTTAAGGGACCACTTTATTGAAAATTCACTCACCAGAAGTAACGCCAGCGTGGCACCCCGCCAGTCCATGGCTAAAACAAAACAAAAAGTCTTAATTAATAACCCGCTCGGTATATCTTGAAATTGATAATATAAAATTAATCATCCGAGCGTAAATATTTTCAAATATTTATTATATAATATACAATACTTGTTTACTATTTTTATTATATATAATATTTTGGTGTCAAGAATAAAAAATAAGAATTAAATTGAGACCTCAAAAAAAAGGATTCAAGTTTGTATTGATTTTAGACCCAAATGTTCAATTAAAATTGTCGCGCTCGATAGAAGAAAAATATATATTTTTACTATTCTATTTCTTACAACCAATTTATTGATTTTTTGACTATTTAATTTTAATATTCAAATTTTTTAATTTAAATTTTTTATTTTTTTATCATTTAATACTTTGACTATTTATTTTGAATATTTAAAATAGCTCCGTTAATTATTGGAATTAAGAAATTTTCTTTCGAGAATACATTCTTAAAGGTCTAAACTTTAAGAATATATGCAAAAAAAAATAGATTTTTTCAAAATCTAGACCAGAATACCCCTTTAAATTGGGCCCTCAAAAGAAAGAATTCAAGTTTGCATTGATTTTAGGCCCAAACGTTCAATTGAATTTTCCTTCTATCCTCATTTCAAAATTAAGTAGTTAAGTAAAAGTCAAAGCGTAAGTTAAAACTCAAGTTTCATATAAATTTCTCACTCAAGGCGGTATTCTGGTCTAGAGACATATATTTTGAGCATTTTGTCGAGCTCAATAAAAAAAAATACATATTTTTTTTGCAACATATTTATTAATATTTTGCGTATTTAAATTTAATATTTAAATTAACATTTTTTTTTTTTAATTTAATATTCTGACTATTTATTTTGAATATTTAAAATAGCTATAACTCCGTTAATCCTTTATTTTCTATTAATATGCAAAAAAGGATTTTTTCAAAATTCCAGACCAGAATACCCCCTCAAATTGGGACCTCAAAAACAAGGATTCAAGTTTGTATTCATTTGAGACCCAAACTTTCGATTAAAATTTCCTTCGATCCTCATTTCGAACATAAGATCGAGCCCTGATCGAAACTTAAGTTTCATGTAAATTTTTATCTTAAGGATAGCCGAGCAATAATATTAATTAATAGACTCACTAAAATTTTTAAGATAAAGAACAGCGGATAATCATATTTAATAATTCTATTATAATTGATATTATTATTATTATTAATATTATTATTATTATTATTATTATTATACTTATCATATTTATAAGTGAAAAATATATAGATTTTCAAAAAGCATATAAAATAAAATTGATTAATTTAATTTAAAGGTAATTGCTAACTTTAGGTTGATGAGCCTATTTTTTATTTTATTCATTTTATTTTTTATTTGTTTTATTTTTTAACGCATCATTATTAGAGTAAATTTGAGAATAAAATGTAGAAAAGAATAGAATGATTATAATTCATAATCGTTATAATTATAATAGAAACAATTCCAATTAATAATCTCTGGCTTAGACGACCTTCAAGGGACCTTGAAAATGCTTCGTCATTGACAACATATCATAAAAATCAGAGTTTAATTTAAACACTAATCCTGATGCTCATATATCCTTAAAATTAAGCTCAAATTTAATCTCCATGTAATGTCTGATCTTAAGTCCCGATGATCAATTTTGGGACCTATCGATGAGACTCGCGAAGAAAAAAAAACAAAATTTTCAGCACTAAGAAATACAGATATAGAGATCAGTTGGATTTGGAGAAGACGTCTCAGAGTTATTTTTGGGCCTTACGTTGAGGGGCCTTACGGGGGCCTCACGTGTGCTCACCGGGAACGCTTCCGGCGATGGGACGCCACGTTTTCAGTCAAGATAGTATGTTTATACGAGGAGTCACGAGAAAGTAACGCACAACGCCGCGCGAAACAACGTTCACTTTTATTTATTTTACGTTTTTTCGCTCAATATTTATCATAGCTATTATCAAATGCAAAACTTAATAACAGCTGTCCGAGGAAGGCTCGTTGATTTACATTGACACTTATCGCCGATATTTTGAAAGCTCGTGAACGGATAGATGAAGAGAGAGAGAGAGAGAGAGAAAAAAAAGTTACGAGAGATCCCAAGCGTGGGACCGATATACTGCGCGGGGACCGACATCCCGCGAGGCTCTGTCTCTCCTCGGCTCAGCGTAGCGGAGAACCGTGAGCTCAGACCTGGCGAACGGGAGAGCGATCTCGCGCGCGCTGTGAAAAATCAACAGTCTCCCAGGGACGTACTTCGTGGGTACCATGAGGGGCTTTCGAGAAAGATGGAAAATGAAGAATTTTTTTTATTTTCATTTATTGATCTAATTTTGGGAATTTGAAAAAAAAAATTGAATTCAGAACAGTCTCCCAGGGAATTAAAAAAAAAAATTGAATTCAGAATAGTCTCCCAGGGACGTATAACTAATTTCCATCTTTCGAGAAAGATGGAAGTTGAAGAAATTTTTTTTTTAGTTACTGATCTAATTTTGGGTATTTAAAAAAAAAATGAATTCAAAATAGTCTCCCAGGGACGTATAACTAATGTTCATGGGTACCATGAGGGGCTTTCGAAAAAATGGAAATTAAGGAAATTTTTTTTTTATTTATTGATATACTTTTGGGAATTTAAAAAAAATTGAATTCAGAAAAGTCTCCCAGGGACGTATAACTAATGTTCATGGGTACCATGAGGGGTTTTCGAAAAAGATGGAAATTGAAGCAAAAATTTTTTTTAGTTATTGAGCTAATTTTGGGAAGTAAAAAAAAAAAGAATTCAGAACAGTCTCCCAGGGACGGATAACTAATCTTTGTGGGTACCAAGAGGGGCTTTCGACAAAGTTGAAAATTGAAGAAATTATTTTTTTAGTTATTGATATAATTTTGGGAATTGAACAAAAAATTGAATTCAAAACAGTCTCCCAGGGACGTATAACTAATCTTTGTGAGTACCATGAGGGGGTTTCGAGAAAGTTGGAAATTAAAAAAAAAAAATTTTAGTTATTGATTTCATTTTGGGAATTAAAAAAATGAATTTAGAACAGTCTCCCAGGGACGGATCTTTGTGGGTACCATGAGGGACTTTCGAGAAAGATGGAAAATGAAGGAAATTATTATTTTTTTATTTATCGATCTAATTTTGGGAATTAAAAAACAAATTTCGAATTCAGAACAGTCTCCCAGAAATGTATAACTAATTTCCATCTTTCGAGAAAGATGGAAATTGAAGACAATTTTTTTCTTAGTTATTGATCTAATTTTGGGAATTAAAAAAAAAATTGAATTCAGAACAGTCTCCCAGGGACGTATAACTAATGTTTGTGGGTATCGTGAGGGGCTCTCGAGAAAGATGGAAATTGAAGAAATTTTTTTTTTCTGTTATTGATATAATTTTGGAAATTAAAAAAAGAAATTTGAATTCAAAACAGTCTCCCAGGGACGTATAATAAGGGTTAATTAGGGTTCTGCACCGATACTCGAAAACATCTATTTTTTTTTTTTTAATTCAGCTACTATTACACTATCCAGGGCAGTTTTCCGATAATCTGTGGCTAAACAGCTACTAAAATCTCCTAAAATCTAAATTTTAGCTTTAGAAACCTGAAAAATCAGGGTAGGGGTGGTTACTTCTAGCGAATTTTATACTATTATTATTTTTATTTGAACTTAAACTGAATTACTATTATTATTATTATTATTATTATTATTATTATTATTATTAACATGGGACCAAAATTGATTAAAAAAATATTTCTAGAAACTTTAGAGGCAGTTCTTTCAAACGATACGTCAAACAATATGTTAATTTAAAATTTATTTATTTTTATTCAATTTTTGTTTTCAGCAACTATAACACTGTCAAAAAACTGGTAGTTTTCCGGTAACCTATAGCTCAATATCTACTAACTCTATTAAAATCTAAATTTTAGGTTTAGAAACTTAGGAGATCAGGGGGGGGGGAGTTAATTTCAAGAATTTCCAAATCTAGAACTTTTTAAGCTTTTGAGGAAAAAGAATAGTAAATTTTTTGAAAAAAATTTCCGGATAATTGGAACAATCAAAATTCTTTGGGACCAAAAGATTTATATAATAGATGACAGCATTTTTTTAAAATTTATCAAAATTATTCAAATCAGAATTATAGTCGTTGGACGATGAAGAAGTTTGAAATTTCGATTTTTTCAGACTTAAAATTTTATTTTATTTGAATTTGCTGCCTGTCGATCACGAACATTGGAATTCATCGAAAATAAAAGTTTCACGTACGAACGTTAAAAGAAGTCTTGAGCTCGAAACGTGGGAATGAAACTCGTCGATATTTTTCGGCAACAGGAAACAGATGGTCATTATATCAGAATAAAGTGTTTGGTGGAGGAGTTTATAGTCTGTTGTCGAATCGGGGTTTTTTCCGTGGATAGGTGACGCCACGTGCTATAGTTAAATTCAAGGTCAGCCGAGCGCGTTGATGCGCTTCATGCGCTGAAATCAAGAGGGTTCGGCGACCGGAAGTCGAAAAGTGATGTTATTGAATTTTTTTTATAGAGGTTCAAGGCCAGCTGAATCTATTCTTCACAGAGGGGATGACGGTCATTTTATTATAATGACCATTATTATAATGAATTATTTATATATGGGGTATTTCATGCTAAATCACCTGTCTCTGACACTCTTTGAAATAAATGAATTTTATGAATCAAATTTTCCTGAATTGATAAAAAAAATCTTTTTGAAATTTTGGGTTAATTTATGGCTCATTCATATGGGTCATTCCATGTCAAATCGACCAAGAATCGACCCTTTCAATTTTGATGAAATTTGGTCAGAAATTTTCGTTTTCAATAAAAAGGAGCCCTACCAATGGAAAAAAATTAAATTTTCTTCTCAAAAGTTATGCAACATTCAAAATTTCATTATTTTTCAAATCTTTTGAGTTTATTTTTCAAATATCTCGTAAACTATTATAGTTACAAAAAATCGTTATCAATTGATTTTGAAGAGTGGGCCACGAAAAAAAAAATATTCCGAAAAAAAAATTTGAAAAATGATGAATTTGGAGAATTTTGAATTTTCAAAAATGGAAAAAATCGAAGATCCATATTTTATATTTGGTTCAATTTTTTGTTTAATTAATGACCCATATATTCATTTTTCTAATCTCAATTTGATCAACAAAATATTCTGAAATATTTAAAAACTCACTATTGTGGAATTTTGTAATCGTCTTTAATCAAAATTAGGTTTTCCTAATTTTCCAGTCACAGCCAAAAATTGTATCTGATTGAAATTTCCCTACTTCGTGATTCAATAAAAATCTGAAAAAAATTCGACTGCGTTAATATTTTTGAACGCATATGAATTTTTCAAAAATTTTCTCTCTATTTCGAAATATTATAAAAAAACATTCTGAAATACAAACAAAAAATTGCCAATTTTGTATATGTTTTTGCAAACAAGTTTATCGTCAGCTTCGAAAAGTTTCAGACACTGGGCCAAAAAAAAACAAAAATACAGCCATTCTAAAAATTTCAAAACGGGAATTTCAAAATGGAGAGAAAATTCTGAAAAAATTCATAAGCGTTCAGAAAAATTAACGCATTCGATTTGTTTAAAGAAAAAAAGAACTTACCGAAAAAGTGTTGAATAATTATTTGTTTAATCAATTTATTGATAACTTTTGGGCAATATTATTATTGATAATTGTTGTTTATGGCAAACCAAATGTTGCTGAATTTTTTCGGATTTTTATTGTATCACGATGTACGGAAATTTCAATCAAATACAATTTTTGGCTGGGACTGTACAGGCAATATCCTTTATCAGTCTCATTTCCATTGTCGTCATTTTACCTCAAATTGACTTGTGTCCATAATTTATTCACTATTAATTCGTGTGAACGCTCATTTATTTTTGATCGACTGTCGATCAAGACATTCTCTTTTCAATGTTTGTGACGTCACGAAAAACAGAGAAGATGGCAACTTTACTCGGCGAAAGTGACCGGTCCAAAAGGTCATCAATGGCAGTTCAATGAGGGCGAGAGAGAGGAAGAGAGAGATTTCGCTATCTTCGCATTGAAATCACTATAGTTTGCAGAGATATCGACGACCGAACAGAAAGCTTCACTCTCACTGAGTGATAATAATAATAATTTAATTTTCAGGGTTTTCTATCTTTAAAGGACAAAATGGTACTCTTATAAGGTTACCTCGTGTCCGTCCGTCACAAAACAGTTTTTTCACAAAAACTATTTTGGATCAAAATAGTATTGTAATTTTTTTTCTTCACAATAGATTATATTGGATTAATTTAAGGGGTCCCGTAGTAAAAAACTCCATTCGTCGCCATTGGAAAATCCCCATTCATTCCCCATTGCCAAAATAACCAACGGAGATGAATGCCGAATTGCCCAAGGAGATTTTCGCCATTGAATTCCCCATTTGAAATCGAATGAGGATTTTCCAATGAGGATTGACTTCCCCATTTGAAACGGAATGGGGATTATCCTATGGGGATTCAATGAAGGAAATCCCCATAGGCAATTCGGCATTCATCTCCATTGGTTTTTGTAGGCAATGGGGAATGAATGGCGATAATCAATTAGGATTCTTTCATATAGTAAAAAACTCCATTCGTCACCATTGAAAAATCGCCATTCATTCCCCATTGCCAAAATAACCAATGGAGATGAATTCCGAATTGCCCAAGGACATTTTCGCCATTGAATTCCCCATTTGAAATTGAATAGGGATTTTCCAATGAGGATTGACTTCCCCATTTCAAATGGAATAGGGATTATCCCATGGGCATCAGTCGGCAAGAATTCCTTGCATGGATTTTTTGGACACCGACTTCTGCTAATATTCCGTGCTCACAATCGTCTAGATAAGCATACTCTTCGCATAATCCGTATGGGAGTTTAGCGGGTTGCCGTCCTGCGACATCTTACGCCAAGTCTCGGAACTAACGCGACGCGGTTTCCAATGGGCATCTTTGGGTAATGCTGATCATTCAGTTCATCCGCATTTACTTCCCAATGGGCATCATTGGGTAAAGCTGATCATTTCGTTCATCAGCATTTGCCTTCCAATATACACCATTGGGCAATGCTGATGGCTCGGTCCATCAGCATTTGCTTTCCAATGGACATCATTGAGTAATGGTGATCATTCGGTTCATCCGCATTTGCTGTCCAATGGACGTCATTGGGCAATGGTGACTTTTCAATGGATATCCATTCACTGATCAATGGTCGTTCCTATACGCCATTGAAAAATGCGGAAATCTCAATGGGTCCCCATTCATTGTCCAATGGAGTCGTATGAGGACCATTGGTTGCCATTGGCGATTCAATGGAGTTTTTTACTACGGGGTCAATCTGGTCAAAATTAATTTTTTAATTAATTTTTAATTAAAATTTTGCAGCAATGACTTTTCCCCCCTAATTTCTTGGTTTTCTGAAGCTCAAATTTAGGTTTTGATACCGTTAGTAAATATTGAGTTATTCGCCTGTTTTTTTTTCGTTATCTTGTTTATCACAAAAATAAAATTGAGTTCTATAATTTTAGTAATTATACAACTATCCAGCTTAATTTTTGTAATACAAAAATACTATGGATTTCAGGCATTGAATTTAAAAAGAATCGTTCAAGATGTTTAGATTTTATGAAAATTTTCAATTTTCAATAAAAGGTTCTTAATTCTTCGAAATTAACGATTCTTCTTGTTTCTTAAAAAAACTGCATTTCAATACGAAAAATAATAACTACATTATCGAACATTTTAACACAAAATTTAGTTAGAATTGATTCAATAGTTCAATTTTTTTTTAGTTAAACAAAAATAACCCTTCGATATTGGGCAATATTTTCGCCGATGAGTTAAAATAAGCCCTGAAGGTTCAAAAAATCGATTTTTTTTTACATTTATCGCAAGATAAACATCTTACGAATATACTCTAAAAGTTTCAGACCGAAATTTAAAATATTTTAAAAGTTATAGCCAAAGAAGAGAGCAATCTGTTTAAAGTTTTGACAACAAAATCTGTTGTCAAAACTTTGAACGCATTTTTCTCGAAACCACGTTTTCGAAATTTCGGGGAAGCACTGACTAAAAACTATTCAACCGATTTTACTAAAAATGTTACCCATTATTTTAGACACACATAACTAAATACCTAACCTTTAAAACATTCGATTTTTTAATAACAAATGAATTTTTTAAAACAATTTATCAAAAAAAATAGATTTCGAAGACCTTTTTGTTCACAAGTCCGCCATTTCGTTTTTTTTCTTAAAATATGCATTTTATAGGTTATAGACCTAGAATTAAGCCTACGAAACAATAATCTCTTTGGATTTTCGATTTCAGATGACTACGAAAGGATGTTTGCTTCCCCGAAACAAGTCACCTTTTTTTTGAGGACTATCCGCTTTGACGTACAAAATCATAAACCAATTCATGTAAAATTAAGTAAACAAAATTTTTTTGCACTCTTCAAGATACAAATAACAACATGTAAACATTTCAAAACGATCGCATTTTGTTTTGTTATTTAAAAAAATTAATGAAAATGCGTCGAAATTTCGGTCGTCACAGTGGACTACTACCTTAAACATCTCTGGAATACTTGAAATACCGATTCTTCCTAACCTTGAGGGTTTGTTAACCCTTTAAGACCCGACTTTTTTAAAGTAACGCAATTTTCGTTACATTCTGTATTTAGGGGTTTTCGGGATCGCTGTTTACGAATCCGATGTTAGTTTTTAAAAATACAAAATGGTGGATCCATAATGGCGGACAAAAACACAAGAAAGCGGCTCATAAAAATGATTACTCTAGGTTTTTTGTTATTCGCCATCCTGAATAAGCCATTTTGTATTTCGAAAAGTTAACAACAGATTTGTGAACAGTGACCCCGTAAAAGTTTGATTGGTCATTTTTTGGAGCGCAAGTGAACTTTTTAAATTTTCGTCCGCAATATTGGATCTGTCATTTTGAATTTCGAAAAACTAACATCAGATTCGTAATCAGCGATCCCGAAAACCCTCGAGTGACAAGTTTCAAGCCAAATGAATCGATTTTTAAAAAGCCATCCGCCATATTGAATCCGCTATTTTGAATTTTGAAAATCTGACCTCGGATTCGTAATCGGCGACCCCGAAAACCCCCGAGTAACAAGTTTCAGACCAAATGAATTGATTTTCAAAAAGTCGTCCGCCATATTGGATCCGGCATTTTGAATTTTGAAAATCTGACATTGGATTCGTAATCAGCGACCCCGAAAACCCCCGACTAACAAGTTTCAGGCCAATTGCGTCGATTTTTAAAAAAGTCGTCGGCCATGTTAGATCCGCCATTGTGAAGTTTTGAAAATTTTGAAAATCTGACCTCGGATTCGTAATCAGCGACCACGAAAACCCCCGAGTAACAAGTTTCAGGCCAAATGAATCGATTTTTAAAAAGTCGTCCGCCATATTGGTCCACCATTTTGAATTTTGAAAATCTGACATTGAATTCGTAATCAGCGACCCCAAAAACCCCCGAGTAACAAGTTTCAGGCCAATTGGATCGATTTTTAAAAAAGTCGTCCGCCATATTGGATCCGCCATTTTGAATTTTGAAAATCTGACATTGGATTCATAATCAGCGACCCCGAAAACCCCCGAGTAACAAGTTTCAAGCCAATTGGATCGATTTTTAAAAAAGTCGTCGACTATATTAGATCCGCCATTGTGAATTTTGAAAATTTTGAAAATCTGACATCGGATTCGTAATCAGCGATCCCGAAAACCCTCGAGTGATCATGTCACGTAATTTGATAATTTGCAATTTTTCTGCAATTCTTGCCACAAACATTCATTTGTTTATATTGTTATAATTACAAAATTGTTATTAGTTTATTGCACTATAAATTTTTTTTACAACGTAGTATAAATTTGTGGGTCGTTGGCGTTTAAAAATCAAAAATATATTGATTTTTGACAAAATTACGAACGTTTGAATGCAAAAGTGGTTTCGATCGAAACCGCTGGGCCTCAAAAAGGGTTCATATGGAGAATTGAACCATCAATTGGGATGTCCAAAAAAAACGTGACAGTTGGTGGTTGATTAATCGGCCTTGGGCTCGTTTTTCGTTGCATAACGTGCGGTACAATGACGAACAACGTGAAGGGCTATTATAAATCGGTATTAAAACCATCCGGCTTAGCATTAACCGTCACCCACGTGACAACGCCCATCCTCTCGAGCATAATTTCAATACAAGTGTATTCCGTCATTCAAATAGCTTCTTCTCCGACGAAGACTTCCAGGCGAGTTTTCCGACTCTGTTTATGCTAATTTTCATTCAGGAGATGTATAATAAAGAATTTTCTTCTTCCTCAAAACCTTGGAACGAAATTGTACGTTTTTTCTATTCATTTACTTGAATAGAAGCAAGAATTTCTAAAACATGGAAGAATTTAGACAATGTCATACTAGAAATATGGCTCAAAAGCATTCCTAGAAGTCTCATGAAGATGACACTAGAAAAAATGAAGAATTTTTGCATGTTCAGTAAATGTTGTGTAAAGTCAGGAACAGTTTTTCTACTCGGATTTACAAATAGTGACAACTTTGTACAGAAAGTTTCACTACTCTTTCAAAAATGAAAATATTTCGATCCAACAAGCGGCGTTTCAAAGAGGACATATTCAGCTTCATTTTGCTTTTTGCAAAAAAAAAAATTTCGATTTTTTTTAACCGGTACGTTCTTTGAAACATGGTCATGGCTTTTTTTGGCGTTGAAATTTTGGCGCACGACCCATGAAAGCTTTTTGTGACGGTTTTTTCATGTGAAAAACTTGTGGAGGGGAGTATAAGTTTCAATTTCGGTTTTTAAGAAATTTCGTACAATTTTTTTTCGCAAAAATATTTTATTTTTCGCAAAAAACAACCATATTTATAAAATGTAACGTAACTCTAAAACTACTGGCTTTTCGTGAAATCACTACAAGGGTAAAAAGTTGCATACAATTATTCTGGATTCAATGAAATTTTTTTAGAATTTTTTTTCAAAAATTTTTTTTTCGAGATTCTTTCCTGTCAACGAGATATTTTTTTATCTCAAACAATCGGGTCTCTTATCTCATCTACACGGCTTTTTCATCGAAAAACCTCATCTACATGGCTTTTTTATCGGAAAATCCGTGTAGATGAGGTAAGAGACCCGATTGTTTGAGATAAAAAAATATCTCGTTAACAGGAAAAATTTTTGAAAAAAAAAAATTTGAAAAAAAATTCTGAAAAAATTTCATTGAATCCAAAATAATTGTATGCAACTTTTTACTCTCTTAGTGATTTAACGAAAACCCAATAGTTTTAGAGTTACGCTTCATTTTATAAATGTTATGATCGTTTTTTACGAAAATCTGAATATTTTTGGGGAAAAAAATCGCACGAAACTTTTAAAAAAACGAAATTGAAGCTTATACTCCCCCCCACAAGTTTTTTATGCGAAAAACAGTTTAACAAAAATTTCATGGGTCGTGCGCCAAAATGTCAACGCAAAAAAAAACCAAAAAAACGACCATGTTTCAAAGGACGTACTGGATTAAAAAAAATTGAAATTTTTTTTTGGAAAAAGCAAAATGAAGCTGAATATGTTCCCTTTGAAACGTCGCTTTTTTAATTCAAATATCTTCATTTTTAAAAGAGCAGTGAAACTTTTTGTGCGAAGCGGAATCGGGGCGAGTGTTTCCAAATTTTTGTTCATCTCTACCGGATGCAACTCCACCGACGAAAAATTATATTAAATTCAATTCTCCCGATAAATCTCTGCTTCTATTATAATTCTGCTAAAAAAAAGTCTTCACCAAACACAAAGAAACACCTCTCCAGAGGAAAACAAACCACCGGAAAAAACTCTACAGAAAAAGAAACCAACTTCATGACAAGTACCAAATCTAGAAAATATCGAGTCTTTTCACCACTTTTCCTAATTTTATTAGAGAAAATTAGAGTTAATTAGATTAGAGAACTAAATTATAGAGACTTAGATATAATTAGAGAATTGCACATAACCTCTTAATTTATCTTCAAAGTTCATTGAGCATCGTTTATGAGAAAGCCTGATTGATATACTCAACTCATTATAAATTATACTCATCATTGAAGAGCTCAAGTAATAGCTCATAAAGAAGACTCGGTGAACGATGGAAAAAATGAGGTATGTGCAAATTTCTAATTTCCAGGATTTTTCATAAGCGGTGGAGACATTAAATAACAACGGTAGAGTTATGAAATGGTAGAGATGTATTTGGGCAAATTTTTTACCTAATACTTTCCATTAATATTTTCCAATGCAAAAAGTAACGACAATCAAAATGGACTCGATTACATTTACAAAAAGAAATGGTCATCAAAATTCGAAATAATTACAATTGCAAAAAGTAACCTCAATCGAAATTGACTCAATCAAAATGACTTAACTCGCGACAGTACTCAGAAATCGAATCAATTATAAATACAAAAAGTAATGGTAATCGAAATCGCCTGGATTGCAACTACAAAAAGCAATGGCAATCAAGAGTCGAAATGCTTACGAATACAAAGAGTAATGGTTAACCTCAAAAACCTATTTCTGCCAAATTAACTCTGATATCGATCGATTATCGATCGTTTATCATGATCGATGCATGCAAGCATGTATCCCATTGATTTTAATTACGCAAAAGTTCTCACCTTTGCCTCGTGAAACTCGAAAATCCATCGAGAAGCGACGAAGCGACGGTTTTAAAAGCGAATCGAAGAACAAGATGGCGACGTTAATCGCCGAATCGAACGAGCGACTATTATCTTCAATCCGACGTGTATAAACGTTTTGGAGTATCGCCAATTTCGTGGATATCGTCGATCGGATCGGGCGGATCAATAATTTCCGGTTATCGAAATCCCGTTGCGGGATATACGAGAAAATTTCTCGTTTTTCGTGCGAAATTCGTGCGATTCGATGCTGGCAATGGCGTCATCGCGGAAAATGCTCTGACCGAATGTATATACCTATATATGTATATAATCTCACCCTTGCTATACTTTTTTCTTCGTTCTCTTTTACTTTTGCTCTTATATCCGTCGCTCGACTCAGAGCCGATCGAGAAACTGGTCGATATATATCGTTGGACACGCCGGATCACCGCCGAACCGAACCCGTTTTGGTGTTGTTCCAAGTTCTCAGTTTGCCGATCGGCGAACGCGATCCGTGCACGTTATCCCAGAACATTGCGCAATCTTGAGGAATTTCGCTCGATCGACGATCCCCGTCGTCCAAATTTCCGCTTCCCCCGAACGGAACAATGTCCCTCGATCCTCAGGATCGTTCGGGCCAGGAAAAAGCGCGCGAAAAACCGTTAAATTCAAAAATTCAAATTTTCAAATCGCTTTTAATTTAATAATAATAAAATAAATAATAATAATTTATGATTTTATCAACGAAAACATTCTTTCAGAGCCTGGAAAAACCGGAAAAACTTGAAATTTAATCCAATCATTCGTATAATCCAATTATTCGTAACTTTTATCTTGGGCACACTTTTTCGCACGTTAAAAACCTCATTTTTCTTTGTTCTCGATAGCGTCGTTTCACTTTTGCACCTGCGTCTCTCTTTTTCGTTGTTTTTCAGTGAAAATAAGGTTGAGAGACGGAAAAAAAATAACTTTGGACAGTTCTCGGGGTATTTTGGGACTCTCGTGGGACCGTGTCGAGGTCCGCAACGTTCGGCGCGAGGCTCGAGACTGATCGGGTCCCGGATGATCGGGGACCTACGGAGCTGGGAAACGGACCAGTCTCGCGGAAATGCCTGAAGATGGAGCCTTTCGTCGATTCGTAGACGCGAGCGCGCGCGCGCGCGCGGGGCCTTGAGTCCCCCTTTCTCCGCGCGAAGTTGGGACCGACGAGCGAGAGGGGCTCGCGAGGGGCAAGATGGCGGATTAACAAGGACGGAGAGCGAGGGGGGCCTTATTTGACGTCAGATGGCGCCTCGAGACGGATCCTACGAAGAAAAAACAGAGACTGGGTGGGGGTAAGGCCCAAATACGTTTGCGAGGAACGAAGATGGAAAGTACGAACGATCGAGACGGAACTCGCGAATCACGTCATCGCCAGAATTGGTGAGCATATCATCGGGGAAACGTTCTGCCTCGAAATGGCAAGATACAAACGGTGATGCGGAATTTAAACTGCAATATGGACGTTCGGACGTTGAATCTTCCAATTATCATTATAAATAATTTTCTTGGGCTTGGGCAAAGTTCTTAGGATTCGAGATTGAATCCAATAAAGTATTTTTTAAATATACTGAAATTATGCTTGACCGTACCTTATTAAGGTACATTCATAATTATGGTATTGAGGTACCATAATTTATGCTGGAATTTTATGGTAACTTCAACTTTAATAACATATGGGTAGAGGCATTCCATGCGGTTTCGAACGGTCAAAAAGTTGTCCACTCTTAAAAAAATTGAAATTTTGTCAAATTATTTAATTATATGAAAAAGAGTGGTGTAAAGTTTTGTGAAATTTTTTGATCGTATTTTTTTTTAGTTATTCAAAATTTCAAAATTTTCTAAATACCGTTATATCTTGAAAGCGTACGGTTGAATAGAAAAATGTTTCAGACAAAAAAGTTTCAGTTTTACATAAACATTGTGAAAATTTTTACTTTTTTATTTTTCGAGTTAAAAAATTGACCATTTTCATAAAAAATGTACGAAAATAATTTTTTTCGGTTGGTATGTTACTTTTGATTTATCTCAAAAAATTCCAGAAAATACTCTGAAGTGTGTACGATAGACACGTATTTTTTTTTAGATGGCTCGATTAGTTTTTTCAAAGCTATGATTTGTTTTATTATTATATATATATATTTACAAAAATCAATTGTTATTAAAGATTGATCTCTCCCAAATTTTTCTCACATTTTTCAGGTAAACGTCGAAAACAGAAATAATTTTTAATAATAACTGGTTTTTCTAAAAAAAAAAAAAAAAATCCTAATAATAAAACAAAGCATATCTTTGGAACAACTAATCGAGCCGTATAGAAAAAAATACGTTTCTATTGTACACACTTTAGAGTATTTTCTGAAATTTTTTGAGATAAATCGAAAGTGACATATCGACTGAAAAAAAATATTTTCGTATATTTTTGATGAAAATGGTCATTTTATAAATTCGAAAAATTCAAAAAAAAAATTCTTCACAAAGTTTATGTGAAACTGAAAGTTTTTTGTTTGAAACAATTTCATGTTTAACGTATGCTTTCAAAATATAACGTTACTTAGAACATTTTTGAATTTTGAAAAACGCAAAAAAAAATCCAATCCAAAAATTTTACACTACTCTTTTTCATATAATTAAATGATTTGACAAAATTTCAATTTTTTTGAGAGTCGACAACTTTTTGACCGTTCGAAACCGCATGAAATGCCTCGGGTACATAAATAATAAAATAACATAGATTATAATACCAAAGTACCATAATTTATGGTAAAATGGGGAAATTTTATAGTAACCTCATATTAAAATATATTTACCACAACTATAAAAATCTGGCAAGTAAAAACTCACTTAAAAAAAAAACTTTATTTTCTCAGAATGCATCAGCATTTAAACAGAGCTCTCTAGGAAAACCGTTTTTTTCTCTCATTGTTGATTCCGCATTTTTGGAAATTTTTAAAATTGTATAAAATTTTAATTTTTGGCTCAATGGTCACTAAATTTGAAAGCGTAATATACTTTGGTGATAGGATATCAAAAAATTTACCATATCTGCAAAATTGTTTTTTTTTAAATCATTTTTGGACCTTTTAGAAATATTTTAGCACTTTGAGACAAAAAACGCAAAATTTTTGGTATTGAAAGTTTAAATGTTCACAATTTCATGATTCGTATTGACATTGCAAAGTTACAAGCGAATAAATGTATCCTGATCGACGATTTAAAAAAAAAAACTGCATCTATCCGCTACTTTAAGGGGGTATTCTGACTAGAATTTAGAAAAAATCATTTTTTTTGCATATTCTCAAAGTTTGGACCTTCAAGAATATATCCTCGAAAGAAAATGTTTAAATTCAAATAATTTACTGAGTTAAAACTATTTTAGTGACGCAGCAACTATGCCCATCACGTCGAAGCGTAACTTTAAGGGCGTATTTTGGTCTAGAATTTTGAAAAAATAATTTTTTTTGCATATTTTTAAAGTTTGGACCTTTAAGAATTTATCCTCGAAAGGAAATTTTTAAATTCCAATAATTTACGGAGTTATAGTTATTTTAGTGACGCAGCAACTATGCCCATCACGTCGGAGCGTACTTTTAAGGGGGTATTTTGGTCTAGAATTTTGAAAAAATCATTTTTTTTTGCATATTCTTAAAGTTTGGACCTTTAAGAATTTATCCTCGAAAGGAAATTTTTAAATTCGAATAATTTACGGAGTTATAGTTATTTTAGTGACGCAGCAACTATGCCCATCACGTCGAAGCGTAACTTTAAGGGCGTATTCTTGTCTAAAATTTAAAAAGAATCCATTTTTTTTGTATATTCTCAAAGTTTAGACCTTTGAGAATATATCCTCGAAAAGAAATTTTGTAATTCCAATAATTTACGGAGTTATGACTATTTTAGTAACGCAGCAACTACTAGTGATCGGCAAAAAAAATCTATCTATTTTTATTATTCAATTTTTTCGAAAAATTAATACATAGCAAAAAAATATTACTAATTTTTCTAAAAAATTAGTAATTAGTTTTAGTTAGTAGTAATTAATGACAAAATATTACTAATTTTCTCCAAGATTTAGTAATTCGCGAGAAAGATATTGCTAAATAACCAAAAAAATCGATAATTTGTGCAGATAATGTTGTATTAATTGTGGAAAAAGTAATAAATAAATAAAAATTACTAATGCATTTTTTAATAAGTACTGATTAAATATTCGTATTAATAATAACTTGTATGATATTCCATACAACAAATGCTAATGTGTGAAATATTCAGAAGATCTAGTTATTGTAAAAAATAAAACAACTTTTTTAATAGAGTTGTTTGAGCTTATAATCATGACTCAATCCGTACACAAAAAATTTTTTTTTTATCAATTAGTAATATTTTCCTTACCAATTATTATATTCAGACAAAAACTTGGTAATATTTTTTCGTTAATTACTAATTTTTTTGAAAAAATTGGAAATATTATGTCGCTAAGTGCTAATTTTTTAGGAAAAATTAGAAATATTTTGTCACTAATTACTAATTTTTTTGGAAAAATTGAAAATATTTTCTTACCAATCACTAATTTTTTAGAAAAATTACTGATATTTTTCCACTAAATCCGGATTTTTATGAAAAATTAGTACTATTTTTTTACTAATTATTAATTTTTCGAAAATATCATTAATATAATCAATATCGTTGACGAAAAAAATCGGTACTGCCAATCACTGCGCCCGTCTCTATGTCTCTAAACCAGAATACCACCTTAAATCGTCAGTGTCGATGATTATCCGTTAATTTTCAATTTTTACGTTTTTCGGCTTAATTTATTGGTGAATCAATAGATACACTGTGATATCACGCGCACACATATAAATAAATAAAAAAATGTCATGACGGTGCTTCGTCGAGTAATCAACGGAAGTACAAGAGTGTAAAAACAAAATTGTAAGTATGAAAAAAAAAAAAAATTATAAAAACTTACAATAATACTTAGTATCTACGTGAAATGCACAATTGAAGGGTTCGATCTTGATTGGGTCAGACTTTAACATTGTTTCGATGATATGCCATTTGTGAGTGACCTTCAAATTGAAACCCTTAAATTTATTCAAACAATTTTTTTCGTTCATTGTGGGCTAATGATTTTTTTTTTACAGCAAGAAACATTTTTCGAAAAGTCAAAAACTTTGACATTTTGACATAGTCCAAAAAAATTGGTATGGAAAATTGAATATATTAAAAGATTAATATCAGTCAGGCGTAATTAATTTTATACAAAAAGCAAAAGTTTCTGCGATTTTATCCAAATTGCATTCATCATCACTTTCAACTTTTATAGGACTTTGTTTTCGACACACTAAAATGTACACATTAAAAATCTCCAAATTATGTGCAAACCCAATATTCGAAACATTAAAATATTTATTTTTGCATTTGTCCCAAATTTCATTTTTTTTTTAAGCGAAGAAATCGTTTGAATTGGATTTTCCCTTTTTGGAATGCGTCAAACGCGGAATATCATCGAAAGTTGAAACAATCGTTAAGTAAAATAGCGCCTCGACGACTATAAAATAATTAAGCAATTATTCATTGTAGATTCGCTCGTCATTCGTTAAAATCCTTCATCCAGTCTCACACAGAGTTGTAAAAATAGTAATGTAAAAGTAATTCATTACCCATTACTTTAAACATTGTGTATTGGACAAGTTTTCCATTACAAATTACAAAAGTAATGTGTAATGGATGCGTGTTCCATTACAAATAAAAAAAATTAATGTGTAATGAATGCATGTGCCATTACAAATAAAAAAAAGTAATTTGTAATGGATGCATGTTCCATTACAAATTTAAAAAAAAGTAATATGTAATGGATGCATGTCCCATTACAATTAAAAAAGTAATGTGTAATGGGTGCGTGTTCCATTACAAATAAAAAAAGTAATGTTTAATGGATGTGTGTTCTATTACAAATAAAAAAGTAATGTGTAGTGTATGTACATTCCATTACAAATTACAATTTAAAAAAAACAAGTAATTTGTAATGGAATATTTTCCACTGCAAATTACTTTTTTATTTGTAATGGAACATGCATCCATTACACATTACTTTTTTTATTTGTAATGGAACATGCATCCATTACACATTGCTTTTTTTATTTCTAATGGAACACGCATCCATTAGACATTACTTTTTTTTATTTGTAATGGGACATGCATCCATTACACATTACTTTTTTTTATTTGTAATGGAACATGCATACATTACACATTACTTTTTGTATTTGTAATGACACATGCATCCATTACACATTACTTTTTTATTTGTAATGGAACATGCATCCATTACATATTACTTTTGTATTTTGTAATGGTACACTTGTCCATTTCACATTATGCAGTGTAATGGGTTATAAATACAGTAATGCATTATCAAAGTAATGCATTATTTATAACTCTGGTCTCACATCGAAATATTCTGTCTCCGTCGTTTCACAATACGACTTCCCTTTTTCCATTAATTCATTATTTATCTCGTCACAATATGCAAAAAGCAATGTTTCTCCTTTTAATTTATAATATCTCGTTGCAAGATTATTTATACTAAATAAAAAGACGTACGAAATGGTAGATGGAATATAAAATCTTATGGGATGAATAATCTCTTTCTCGTATGATGAAACATTTGAAACATCCTATCTAGTTAACCCTCTGTCTGTAGACTGGGTCTTTAAAGGCACAAGCTAAATTTTCAAATCAAATATCTCTGGTATTAAAAAGATTGTAAACATATTTTGTTTACCAGAGAAGGTTAAATAAATGATTGGATCATGGAAAAAAATGTTATAAGAGTAACTCAGATTTTTTTCAGATTTTTTTGACGTTTTTTTCTAAGAAAAAACATTAGCAGGACTTTAACGACCCAGAGTACAGACAGTGTCCCAAAATTTAAGTGTACAGACGGAGGGTTAAGATTAAATTGCAAAATAAAGAAACAATAAGCGCTCAAAGTGCTTCGCAAGTCTTTTTACATGTCCTCGACAACATTTTCAACCGGTTCTACGAGTCACTTTCAGTTTTGGAAAAACTGGCTCGTTTCTGAGGTTCGTTTGGAATGTCGAATGTATTTTTAAAAAGAAATTGAGTGTCTATTCCGTTTTATTCTAGTACGCTTTACCGTTGATTGATTTTTTTGTAAAAATCACTCTCTTCGGTCATATATAGCTCCTTAAAAAAATAATCCATCGATTCCTGGCAAAATAATAACCACATATAAGCTCGTATATATTTTTATATGTGGAAAAGGCAGAGTACGGTATCGCCGTGTGGACTTTTTTTTGTCACCGGTATGATGATATCCGGGCATGTCGATTGCCCCTTTTGATATATAGCAGGTATTAGGGTGAATCGAAAATTTTGAAAACTTTTGGCTACCCTCGAAAATCAAAGATATCGTTGAAAAGAAAGGTCTCAGTGCAACGATTCGATTTTTCGTCAATATCCAGAGGGCGCGCGGGACGTTCAAAAACGCAATTTTTAGCGTTAAATTCACTTTATCACTGATAAACGGAAACAGAATATTCAAAAAGTTCTGAATTTTTTATATAAGGTGCCCGGATATGTACTCTTTCAAACCCATATTTACTGAACATTAACAAATGGTTCGTATCTTCGAAAAAAAAATCTCTGAAAATCAATATTTTCACTATTTTTCAATTAATTGTATCATTAAATATTGATTTTTGTCTTCTAAAACGTTTTTGTATTTCTTCCATCTTTTTTAAGTGAAACTACTCTAACTTTGCCGTCTGTTTATCAAAGTTGGGCGTTTTTGTAATTAATTACATTCTAATTACAAATGTGATAAGTAATTCAAAAAATTCTAATTATAAAATACAAATGTAATTAGTAATTAAAATTTTCTAATTACAAATTACAAATGTTATTAGTAATTAGAAAACATCAAATTACAAATTACAAATGTACTTAGGTTAAAATTTCGCACTAATTACATTTTATCAATGTAATTAGAGTCAAATTTAACTCTAACTACATGTAATTAGTTGGAAATTTGATACTAATTACATTAAAAAATGTAATTAGTCGAAAATTTGGTCCTAATTACATGTTATTAGAGTGAAATTTGACTCTAATTACATCGATAAAATGTAACTAGTGTGAAATTTGAACCTAATTACATTTGTAATTTTTAATAGAATTTTTGTAATTACTAATTACATTTGTAATTTGTAATTAAGCAATTTTGAATTACTAATTTTATTTGTACTTTCTAATTAGGAAATTTTCAATTACTAATTACATTTGTAATTTGTAATAAACAATTTTTTAATTACTAATTACATTTGTGATTTGTTTCACCAATTTTTTTTTCTTGTAAAACTCGTTATCAGTATTGCTTACAATGCGAAAATGGCTAAAAAATGAATCTTTATTTTGGAAATTTTCATATTTTATTTTTAAATAAAGATTTATTTTTTAGCAATTTTTGCATTGTAAGCAATACTGATACCGAGTTTTACGAGAAAAAAGATGGAAGAAATTTAATGATTAAATTAATTGAAAAATGGTGAAAATATTGATTTTCAGAGATTTTTTTTCGAAGATATGAACCATTTATGTTCAGTAAATAGAGGTTTGAAAGAGTACATATCTGAGCACCTTATATAAAAAATTCAAATTTTTTTGAATGATCCATTTCCGTTTACCAGTGAAAAAGTGAATTTAACGCTAAAAAATGCGTTTTTAAACGTCCCGCGCGCCCTCTATATATTGTAAAAAAATCGAATCGTTGCACTGAGACCTTTATTTCAACGATATCTTTTATTTTTGAGGGTAGCTAACGGTTTTGAAAATTTTCGATTCACCCTAGTAGATATATATATATATATATATTTTTTTTTATTATTTTCACTTTTGTTCAGTACGACGAGCTGGATTTCCCGATATGCGGGTCACTTGCATTTCATTGAGATTTGCGCGTTTCTAAAGCAGCAGGCTTTTCCAATTTTTTAGAATTTCTGTTGATAGAATTTTCGTTGGAATATCCGTGATTTTTCAACTACTGAGATTCAATTATTTTCGTTTATTCTCTACGAAATTACCAACGTGTTTTTTTCCAGATTTTAAGAAACTTTGCAAAATTTTACAGATGATCGAGACATCTTAGTCAAAGAAATATCCCAAAAATCGATAGTATTTGGCATGATAAAAACCAGAACTTCTTAAGTCATCTTTTTCCCTATTGTAAACCGATCCGAATTCTCAATTGTCTCGATTCCTCTGAATATTTGCAAATTCTCATATCCACCGAGAAATATGTACGGTAAAAAGAGTGACAATTAATGATTCTTGCAACCCTTTCACATGGTCATCAGGGTTGGCCGAAAATCCGCTTTTTTTGAAATTCTTTTAGCAATACCGAAAATATTGTTCATTATGCGACAAAAAAAATCTGTGCGGAGGGAAGAAATTTTGAGTCAATATCTTAGCTCGCCAAATTTCGTCCAAGTTCAAAGTGTTAAAAAAAAAAATGGGCTTACTTTCATTGCAAATTCAATTCTCTACAAAAAAGGTCCCTATATCAAATCATGCAGGATTGATAGTTTCTAAGATAATTGCTGTTTTAGTAAAAAAAATGGTCATTTTCCTCCATCTCAAGAATCATTATTTTTTTGAAAGAGAAATTCGAAAATAAAATTTAAAGTTACAAAAATATGTATATAAATTTGTACGTTAATTAAAATGTCTTTCAAAAAAAAAAAATCTTAAAAAATCGCCTTTTTCGGCATCTGCTCATACCCCTTAATATATATTTCTAATTTACTTCTTATATATTGAAAAATATATTCTTACATATACTTTATTTTCTTGGGGGGCCGTCTTTAAAAAAAGCACGTGGTAAATAAAAAAAGAATATATTTTTTTTAATTTTTACGCAAAAAAACTAAATAAAATTGGGAATTGAAATAATATTTAAAGTTAGTCGACTCAAAATTCACCATATATTCATATATATGTCGCGAATATTTTAATTCTTATGTAATAAGACTCGAAGATTGTTTTTGCAGAGAATCCAATAAAATAAAGGAATGCAATTTTTTTCTTCAATGGAAAAATATTCATGAAAAGAAAAATGACTATTTTTAAGTAAATTTGCGATTATGTTGGAAACTATCAATCCTACATGATTTCATATGAGATTCTTGTAAAGAATTAAATTTCCTGTGAAATAAGGAGTTTATCAATTACTTTTTGGCCATAAAAAATCTAAACATAGAGGAAAATGACAATTTTTTTACTAAAATTGCAATTATCTTCAAAACTATCGATCATAAATAATTTCATATAAGGGCCTTTTATGTAGAGAATTAACTTCCATATAAAATAAGAAATTTATCAATTATTTTTCACCCATAAAAAGTATAAAGAGGAAAATTACCATTTTTTCCACTAATACAGCAATTATCTTAGAAACTCAATCCTACATGATTTGATATGAGGACCTTTTGTGTAGAGAATCGAATTTCCAATAAAAATAAGCCGAGACAAATTTTTTTTTCAACACTTTGAACTTCGACGAGCCTGAGATATTGACTCCGAAATTTTTCCCTTCGCACAGATTTTTTTTTAACATAATGAACAATATTTTCGGTATTGCTAAAAGAATTTCGAAAAAAGCGTATTTTCGGCCCAACCCCAATCCAAAGAGTGATTCAGCAAATTCGTCAATTACAAAGATTCAAACGACCATTCCAAGCCCATCCATAAATCTGCATAAACCATACAATATTATTGTCCCCTTAACCATACACGTATTTTCAAAAATCTCTCAGTGTAGAATTTGCACGAGTGACTCCTCAAATATTTCCACGATCAGTCCGCATTTGCGCAGAAAAAGAAGAAAAAATTCTATCTAACGCGCGACGTTTCCTCGTCGCGACTGTTTTACCGACGTTTCCTCGTCGCGACTGTTATACCGACGTTTCCGAATTCAGACGCAGCAGAAATTTGTTGGATTTTGGATGAGCGAGTTGTTCGGTGAGATTGAAATGTGGCAACCGATAGGCCGTGCACAGAAGGGCAACTTCGCCCTGTCGCAATTGGAATTCGCAACCTGGCGCGAGAGTGCGAGAGGGCAATTCTCCCTCGCAAACTAGTGCCCAATGATGGGAGCGCCTCTGGCGTTCCTTCTCGTTGGACATCACCGGACAAGAGGTGAAAAATGGTTCTAGGAAGGCTCTCGGTGCCGCGTCCTGGGCCAAGCAACGCGCCAATCGGCCGAGAATCGATTCGACCGAGTGTCGCGGCTGTTGTCGGGTCACTCGTAAATACTTCTGCAAGGCTCGAGCCATCGATGGGAATACAGCTTGTGCGGCTTCCATCGGATCCATCGGTCCAGGATTCGGCGCCAGTTCCGATTCGGAATGCAACCTCTTGATATGAGCGAATGCCTCTTCGGCCGCTGTTATCAGTCGCGCCCGACGCTTTCTCACTCGTCTCTCGTAATCGTGTTCCTCGTAGAAACGCTCATTGTGACTGGAATCACGACGACGCGCCTGCGCCGCAAGGACGGCTCTGTCGCCGCCGCTTCGAGGTTGTATTCCCGCGTTAACGGACGTGTCAACGTCGTAAAACTTAAAACTCGATTGTTTCTTTCCGGATTTCGAGACCGGAAGTCGATCGAGATACGGATTGTATATCGGAAATTCCGTGTAGTACCTCTCTAAAACCCAAACAGCCGCTCGCTGTATCGATAAGTGACCGATGGCGTATGATCGCGATTCACCGTCGGGCGATCTGACGACCTGAGAATTGAACGTGCTTTATCAAAATTTACTGTTTACCTGGGAATCGCAAAAAGACACAACAGCCACGCCAATGAGAGACTTCTGCTGGATTTCGTTCTCCAAGGAATGAAACGAACAAGGGAATCAGTAAGGTGGAAATTCGCCACTAATAGGGAACTTGCATGCATCTGAATTCTCTATTTTAGTCTATTGGATTCGAAAGTAGGATAAAAAAATAATGAATTTCCCAAGACAGTTTTTTTTTAAGGAAATTAACGATGCAAAAGTGTTTTTTTTACACTAATTTTTCTGGGTAAATTTGAATCGGCAACCATATTGTTGTACCCAACTATCAGCGCCGCGAGTGTCGCGTCTGGGAACTAAGTCCCATTGTAGACAGTTTTTGCTCCCGCGGACATCTTACTCGCGGAAATTCTAACCTATAATATACATATAACCTGCAGTATAATATTCTTCAATATTATTATGTTAAGGAAGTTGTGAAAGTATTGGTGACGTCACAAT
Organism: Alloplasta piceator; assembly: GCA_946863875.1. Taxonomy (NCBI): domain Eukaryota; kingdom Metazoa; phylum Arthropoda; class Insecta; order Hymenoptera; family Ichneumonidae; genus Alloplasta; species Alloplasta piceator. The sequence continues at coordinate 7,121,257 of OX333075.1, read as the reverse complement.
ATCACAGGAATCATATGAATTCATTCACTCCGCAAACAAACTTATTAGATTTGTTGATGTCTTATTTTAGTTTATCCACAATTTTATATTATTATATCGCTAGTATGTAAACGAATATTTTTGCTGATTTATATTTTTATTGCAGGTTATGGCTGCATTCGCTTTGACGCTTACGCGCCTCTGTGAGCGCCACATCCTGTAGCATTTTATATGTCGATGTATATCTATACATGTGTGCTGAAAGCGCGTAAGCGTCCAAGCGAATTCAGCCAGTGTTTATAATGCAAACGTAGTTCCCGGAAGCGACACTGGCGGCGCTGATAGTTGGGTACGACAATATCGTTGTTCAAATTTACTGAGTAAAATTTGTGTCAAAGAAACAATTTTTGCAGCATTAATGTTGCTTTAAAAAAAAACTGTCTTGAGAAATTCATTATTTTTCACCCTACTTTCGAATAAAAGAATATAAAAAAAGACATGCAAGTTCCCTATTCTCCTCGATGCGCAAATAGTTCCCTCAGTTATGAGTTATGACCGTCTCGTAGCTTTTTAGCTACGGAAAAACTACGAAGCAATGTGCAAGTTTCACATTTGCACGTTTTTTTTAACCTCTTGCTTTTTTATCATGAATTTTTCTTATTTCGAAAATTTCAGTCTCATAAAATCTGCACACGTCGAAGAATTTTCGGAATAATCCGAGATATTCGGAAAGGTTTTCCTGGATTTTGTCTACAAGGATTTTTGTATCAATCATGACAAGCGAAGGATGTGAAAAAAGCTTGAACAATATGGACGGCATTAAAATGACTCACCTTGAGGTAGAAAGTTGGCTGCAAGTGACGTATCTCGATTAACAATACAGCGACATAGTGAATGAACAATAAGGTATCGGCAAAGGTACCCGCGTAGTTCACTAAACTTTTGTACTCCGTTATTTCGCCATTGGCCGTAGTCTTTGCGCTCTCTGTGACCTGTAAATTTAATAGATCGATGTTAAAATCGCCGAATACGTTAAATAGTAAATTGAGTAGATTGAGAAAATTCATAACCAAGATTGCGAATTTTTCAATGAAACAGTAATGCATTAATTATTACTTTTTTAATGGCTAATGGAAATAATTTAATGGCTAATGGAAATTATTTCCATTAACCATTAAAATTTAATGGCTAATGGAAATGAGTTCCATTAACCATTAAAATTTAATGTCTAATGGCAATGATTTCCATTAACCATTAAATGTTAATGGTTAATGAAAATAATTTCCACTAACCTATAACATTAAATGATTAATGGAAATTATTTTAATGGTTAATGGAAACGGTTTCCATTAGCCATTAAATTTTAATGGTTAATGAAAATAATTTCCGTTAACCATTAACATTTAATGGTTAATGGAAAATATTTCCACTAACATTAAATAATTAATGGAAATAATTTCCATTAATCAATAAATGTTATTGGTAATATTTACTGGTACTAATTAATAAATTAACATTTATTGATTAATGGAAATAATTTCCATTAATCAAAAAATGTTAATGGTTAATGGAAGTTATTTTTAATTATTAATAAGAGTTAATGGTTAATGAAAATTATCTCCATTAACCAATTACGTGTTGATGGTTAATGAAAATAATTACCATTAATCATTTAATGTTAGTGGCTACAGGAAATTATTTCCACTGACTGTTGACATTTAATGTAATTAAAATGGTCGTAATCTGTTTCTAAATTTTATCCCCGCTAAGAGTAACCGAGAAAACCTCGGTTAGTACCATTGGGTCATTTTGACCCGGAATAAAACCAATCGATTACTACCATTTTAATTAAATTCAATGTCAATGGTTAATGGCAATAATTTCCGTTAACCGTTAGCATTATGTAATTGTGATAGTTTTCATTAACCATTAACATTTAATGGTTAATGGCAATAACTCCCATTAACCATTAACTTGTAATGGTTAATGGAAATAACTTCCATTAACTATTAATGCTGAACGGTTAATGGAAATTATTTTCATTAACCATTAACATTCAATGGTTAATGGATATTACATTCATTAACTATTAACATTAAATGTTTAATGGAGATAATTTTCATTAAACATTAACTCTTATATAATAATGGAAATAATTTCCATTAACCATTAACGTTTAATGGTTAATGAAAAAAATTTCCATTAACATTTAATGGTTAATCGAAATAACTCCCATTAATGCTGAACGGTTAATTGAAATTACTTCGATTAACCATTAACATTCAATGGATAATGGATATTACTTTGATTAGCTATTAACATTAAATGGTTAATGGAGATAATTTTCATTAAACATTAACTCTTGTATATTCATGGAAATAATTTCGATTAACCATTAACGTTTAATGGTTAAGGGAAATAACTTCCATTAACTATTAACATTAAATGTTTAATGGAGATATTTTTCATTAAACATAAACTCTTATATATTAATGGAAATTATTTCCATTAACCATTAACACTTAATGGTTAATCGAAATAAATCCCTCTAACCGTTAACATGTAATGGTTAAGGGAAATAACTTCCATTAACTATTAACATTAAATGGTTAATGGAGATATTTTTCATTAAACATTAACTCTTATTAATGGAAATTATTTCCATTAACCATTAACATTTAGTGGTTAATAGAAATAACTCCCATTAACCATTAACACGTAATGGTTAATGGAAATTATTTCAATTAATCAATAAGAGTTAATGGTTATTAAAAATGTAAATCGGTTTAAAAAAAAGTAATGCATTATTTGCAACCCTGTTCATAACTCACTTGAACAACATAAAACAACCAGTAAGTACCGATGCATAGCATCGTGAGTAAAAGTACACCGGCTCGGAATAAAAAGACACGTGGCATGGTTGCGTTTCGGGGTCTCATGAATACGGCCCAACTGCCGATCGCGAGAAGAACCAGTTTGAACGCTAATCCTAATAGCTGACCCTTGCATTCGGCATTGCAGGACAACAATTGCAGTCTCTGTTGCATAGTCAGGGCGGTCGTTGAATCCGGAAAAAATCCTAATTTTGGCCACACGACCATTGCAATGGGACTTAGAAAAGCACTGGTCCCCAGCGCCAACGCTATCACCGGTCCGACGTAACGGTTACAGCTGAAATTGAAGGCTCCGTCGGTCTCGCTTGGCCAATGACTCACGTCCTCCGTCGATTCCGAACGTTCCGATGTGTTACCCGTAACCGCCGTCGTATTTTCACCCCAATTCTCATCCTGCGGTAATATTTGTACTTCTATTACTTCTTGGCCGACGTTCTCAACGCTGTTTGAACGCACGTTTACGGTCGTTTGGAATGGCGCCATCTCGCTCGAATCAATCTCACGTCTCTCCTTTCGCTGACTTCTGTTATTCCTGCGTAACAGTAATAGCGAGGAATTATGCCTGCGCTAGATCAAAAGAATTCACAAATTTATCATGAAAGAGACTATATTTTGATGTACTTTGTACATTTAATGAAAAAAGATTTGAAAAAAAAATGAAATATGGCTTTTCTTTAAGAAAGTAGGTTTTTTACACACTTGCAGTGACTAAGATATTTTTTTGGAGTGCTTTAATCTAATTAAAACGAATGGAGATTGCATTAGTGCTTTGAATTGTAAGAGGCGTGGACAAGAGATTTTTCGGGATGAACTAATGTTGGTTTTTTTCAATAAACAAAAAATCCAACTGAAATAAAAAATCCTCCATCCAGGTCCTGATTATTGTAATAACGAGTGACCTTCAAGTTTTATTAATTAGCAAGCTTTATTAAGTATTCTCAAAAAAGCACAGTCTTGAGATCGAATCTAGTTTCAAATTAGCTTTGGCTGATTCTCCAAAATATATTGAATCAAACATATTTCTATGTTTAATCTTCTTATTTTTATGTCTGCGAATTTGCAAGATATAATAAAACCAAGTGACTATCGGCGGATTATTGTGTTGCATCATTCAATATGTAGCATGCAAATTTACTTTTCAGGAAAAAGGTAGGAAAATATTGGCATACATCGTAGATTAAAAAAAACACTGGCGAAAATTTTCCGGACAAAACTTCAAAAAAGGTCTGGAACGTTTTTTTATGCCATTTCGACGGAAATCGACGTAGACTAATTTAACAAGCGGCATTTTCAAGGGGAAGAATTTGGCTTCATTTCCTGATTTTTTAATTATTTTTGCAAATTGTTTTTAGATTTTCTATTTTGAAAATAGTTGTTTTTTGCCTTTTCCCTCCTCTCTTCAGGTGCACCCATCTTCGAAAGGAATTTTTTTAAATACATTTTTAAGGTTGGATTCATAAAGGATAAAGTTTGAGTTTCAATTTCCTTTTTTTAAAAACTTTGAGCGATTTTTTTTTCCAAAGATATTCTGTTTTTTGTGAAAAAAAGAGGAAATTTGAAAAATCCCGCATAACATGAAAACAAAGAGGATTAATGAAAAAGTTCAAGTCAGCAAAAAGTTGCGTCTGTTTTTGTTGAGTTCGGAGAAATTTTTTCGGATTTTTTTTTCAAAAATTTTTGTTTTCTCATGTTGAGGCTGAAAAAAAAATTAGGGAAAAAAATTAGAAAAAAAATTCCAGGGTATTGAAAATGGTAAAATAAAGTATATTCCCCACTTGAAATTTTATCAATAATCCCATAGTTTTTGAGTTATGATAATTGAATTATCCGAGCTTCGACCCAGAAAATGAGAAAAAAAAAACGGTGGTAAAAAAAATCTGAAAAAATTCCTCTGCGCTCAACAAAAACAGATGCAACTTTTTGCTATCTTGAAGTTTTTCATGTTTTACGGGATTTTTCAAATTTCCTCTTTTTTCACAACTTTGGAAAAAAAAAATCACTCCAAATTAAAAAAAAAAAAGGAAATTGAAGCTCAAACTTTCCCCTTTATGAATCCAATCGTAAAAATATTAAACAAAAATTCCTCTTGAAGATGGATGCACCTGAAGAGGGGGAAAAAAGGCGAAAAACAGCTCATTTCAAAATAGAGTCCAAATCTGAAAACAAATTGTAAATATATTTAAAAAATCAGCATTTATGGTACATTTTACATTCTAGAGAATGTAAAATGAAAATTCTATTTTTGGGAAAAACCTAGGAAAATCGCAGCAAGCACCACAACAGGAAAAAAACATTTTCTTTAATCGGCGATGCATAGATTTTGACGATACAACTTTTGAATGTTATTTTATTTTACGGTTAGTATCGTCGAGGGTCTAGAATGGAAATTTGCAAACCTGGAACTCCGGTGGGAATGTTGCCTGTGATTTTGCGGTTTGTTATTGTGAGAACGATGATGTTTTTGCGAACTTCGACTGTGATGGCTGTGGCTATGTTCGCTAGCCCCTGACTTTATGCTCTCTGTCTCCATAACCTAGGCATAGGCTACCGCTTTTTTTTTAACCCATACGAACATTCCCCGTTCGGCTTAATTCCAGCCCCGATGACTTTCATATATATATATATATATATATATCTCGTTACCGAGAACAACACCGAGAACAGCAACGATGTTTCATGAGCGATTTTTACTCTTTTTTTCTTCTTCCTGTTACCGTTTGACGCGAAATTCCATCAGCTGCTCACGATGAAACGCATTCCTCGCGGCATTGAAATTTCAACTTTTTTGAAATCCTTTTTTTCATGATGATCGAAGGAATATTTTAATCTCGACGATTAATGCGGCTTCGCAATTTCGTCTCTACGGTGAGACAAATGTATTTCAGATAATCTTGCGATTATTGTCACAAAGATAATAAGTGTCAAAACCTCAAAACAGACGCCGCCGACACACCTAGCGTTTATGGTTTATTAACCCCTCCTCCCTCATTCCCTCAACAAAGGCCATGCGGCGCGCGCAGCATTTTCGCGCCGGTGTTTTAGCGCTACCACGCAACGCGGGAAAATTGATTCTTGGCGCGAAAATTCAAATTCAATTGTGGAAGGTGAAGGTTCTTTAGATATATTTGAGTTTATATCGTTGCTTTTCTTCTCCAAGCTTCTTGAGGAGGATTCTTCGCCAAAAAATTCCATCAATGAGAAAAACAAATACGCTAATTTATATAATCGTCGTTGCGTTGCACTGAATTAAATTTTAATATTTTATTTACAGTGTGGTGGAGAAAATGTTATCATGTTATCGTTTTAGAGAATTTTTTTTATCATAAATTGTTTAAGCTTCGTTTTAACTCCCTATGATAATCGAGGAAATAAAATCAATGGATCTCAGTTTTTATAACATTTTGGAATTAAGGGTGCTCTCACGGGCGCGCAGCATTTACGCGCCGGTGTTTTAGCGCAACCGTGCAAAGCGGGAAGATTGATTCTTGGCGCGAAAATTTAAATTCAATTGTGAAAGCTGAAGTGTTTTCCACATATATATATTCAAGTTTATATCGTTTTGTTACTCTCCGAGCTTCACGAAGCAGATTTTTTTTTTCATCAAAAAATTCCAGCAATGAGAAAAACAAACAAGCTACCAATATATCTATGTAATCTTCATTGCATTTGGTTGCATTGCCATTTATTTGCACTGAATTAAATTTTTATATTTCATTTACAGTGTGCTAGAGAAAATGTTATCGTTTTAGTGAATTTTTTGTATCATCAATTGTTTGTATAAGCTATAAGGTGAACAATCTTTCATCAATAATAAAGGTGAATGATTTTTGTATATTTCGTATCTCTTCGGTATATGATAACAAAAACTTTTTCTACATATTTTTGGATCTTTTCGAGGGTAAAAACTTGAAACTTCGCCAACTAAAGGTCCACATAACCTCAACATTTTTCTAGGTTTGCATAATTTATAATAATAATAATTCTAAAACGTTTGCATAATTAAAATAATAATTATGGCGTAATAATGCTAGAACCCATCATTCTTCAATATGTTAAAATATCTTATTAATCTTTTTCGCAGATATTTATCACAAAAAGCTAACAGATTGGGTATATGACACTCTGATTTACCAAAAATTTTAATTGATCAATGAAAAATTGAGAGAATAAACAAATTCAATTATTCTTTCCTTCTGGCAAAAATTCATATTTTTAAAAATTCAAAATTTTTTTTTTTGAGTCATATTTTCTAATATAATTATTATGAATAAATAATTGCAATCGTACGTTCTTTTTTTCTTGCACTTTTTATATTTGTCAAAATCATCATTATGATTTAATAATTGTAATTATGCATTTTAGTTCTCTTCTCCTTTTCTTGCATTTTCCACATTTTCTAATATCATCATCGTGAATCAATAATTGCAATTTTACATTAAGGTGATATTTTGGTCTAGAATTTTGAAATTTTTTTTTTTTTGTGTAGTCTTAAAGTTTAGACCTTTGAGAATATATTCTAAAAAAAAAATTGTTTAATTCATGTTGGAGTGAATCCGACTTCGGACGTTTTTCTCAAAACTACTTTTCTCAACACAGTCGACATGCGATATCTCAATTAGTTCTACTTAACCGATTTACTTCAAATTTTTTCATCAATTTTCAATGTATAACTCGCTCCTCCTCGTTTTGTATCAAAATTTTTGTTATACTATTGTAAAAAAATTAAAATCTGCAAAAAAAGAGTCAAAAAAACACCTTTTTTCAAAAAACAACTTTAACAGCTTATAAGTTATTGAATTTTCATTTTTTTTCCTCGAAATTTTTGTTGATTGATAAAATATTAATAAATATGTTGTACAAAAATAGTAAAAATATTTTTTGTTTTTTTTATCGAGCTCCACAAAATACTCTAAATTTATGTCTCTAGACCAGAATACCCCCTTAATGTTATATTCTTCTAGCATTTTTTGTTCTCTCCAAAATCATCATTGTGAATGAATAATTGAATGAAGCGACGAGAGATATCTCTCTCTCTCTCTGTTCTCATCGAAATGTATCTCGGCATAATATGACAGGAAACGTTATTTAATAGCTCATCGTTGGATTGGCGGTTGGGGTAGAAAGACTGACGAGAATCACGCATTTCGTATAGCGGAGGAGATCACAACGGGACTATGATGGAAACGCACACGTTCACGATCCCCAACGCGGCAATTGAAGCGTCCGAGGAAGTGATGGAAAGTGATGGGACGATGCAAGAGCGATGCGAAACTCGTCTATACGAGCGTGGGTCTCGATTAAACTGGTCCAGTTATCAGTCGTGTCGCTGGTGAAGTTGCTAGAGCGGAAGGTTTATAATTGGGATGCCCAACATTTCAGTGCTAAGTTGAAAATTAAACTTCCGACATTCGCGAATCGATCGAGAAAGGGAGCAAAATTGAGAAAACTATCTGATCGGAAAAGATCCGTTTTTTGTTTGTTTGTTGGTTTATCGTGCAAACTTGCTCCAAAACGAGATATCAGCTGAATTCTCGATCATCATGATCAAAGAGATCTTCATTCTGGGTCTGATTTTCATTTGGGGCAATTTTGGTAAGTGTCCCATCGCTTGTAAACAATTTCTTTTGTTTTTTTTACTGATCTGCAATTTTCAAGAATAAGAGAAAAACTTTGCTGCACTTTAAGTTGTTTTGTTACACAAAAATGATGTTGAAATTAAGAAATTATTGGGAGTGCGAGATTTTCATTGTCAAAATAGTCAGTAAAAAATTTAAGAATATCAGGAAGCTCGAAATGCAAATATAAATTTTAAAATGTTAAGATATGTTTTTTCAATCATCTTTGTGTCGTTCTGTTTTTGTCGATTCTATTAAATAAAAAGAGACCTGGCTATCGCCGGGTAACAACTTACAACTTAAACAACTTACAACAACAAGCTAAATAGCATGTTTACATAAACATAACTAACAAAAATTACAAATACTAAGTCTTTACAACGAAAATGATGGGAAAAATATGAAATTATTGGTAAGGTGAGATATTTATTTCCAAAATACTCATCAAAATTTTTCAAGACGGTTTAGGAAGCTCATTAGTGAAAAAATCATATTTTAAAAATTGAAAAATAACCAATAAATATATTTATTAATTTTTAAAATATGATTTTTTCACTAATGTGCTTCCTGAACCATCTTGAAAATTTTGATGAGTATTTTGACAATAAATATCTCATCTTACCAATAATTTCATATTTTTCCCATCATTTTCGTTGTAAAGACTTAGTAATTGTAATTTTTATTAGTTATGTTTATGTAAAAGTGCTATTTAGTTTGTTGTTGTGAGTTGTTTTGTTACACCAAAATTATGTTAAAATAAGAAATTATTGGTAATGCGAGATTTTCATTGTCAAAATATTCAGCATAAAATTTAAAATTATCAGGAAACTCGTAATTGAAATATAAGCTTCAAAATTTCAAAATATGTGTTTCTTATTTATCTTTTTATTTTTCTGTTTATGTCGAATATACCGTATACAAAAGGACGATGAAAAAGGATAAAAGGATTAATTAAAGCAATTTACATATTAAATATTTATTTATTAGTTATGTTTTAATTTTTAAATAAAGAATTTTTCAATAATGAGCTTCCTGACCGTCTTGAAAATTTGGATGAGTATTTTGACAATGAATATCTTACCTTACCAATAATTTCATATTTTTTACATAATTTTCGTGCAAAGACTTAGTAATTTTTATTAGTCATGTTTACGTTAACATGCTATTTAGCTTGTGTTATATCCTAAGAAATAATTTTTCATAAAAAAATCCATTAATAGACCAACCAGCACTATTCATTCTTCAAATAATTTTTTTCAAATTTAAATTTTTGTCATTGTTTAAAAAAGCTTTCTTACATCAGAAAATTACACGATCTTGATAACGTTGATCCGGAACTGGAAATCATATATTTATTACCTAACTTTGGGTAAAATATTCTAGACCTTTTCTTAAATCTACTGCTAAACTTTTGTCCGCCATTTTGGTACTTCTGATACTTTTGGTATTTAGAAATTCTACGTCCATTTCCTTAAATTCAAACTTTGGGACGGAAAAGTAAATATCTGTTGACTATTCTGACCTTTCAACTGCGTTGATCCTCTTATAATTCGCTAATAAGAAGCTAAATGCTTTATAAGGCCCAAAATGGAAGAAATTTTTTCTTTTGTCAGTCTCCGAACTGTTTAATAGAAATTTAAGCGATATCGTTGTCGCTACTTTTTTTTTACCATCAAAGTCCAAAATAATCAATTTTGATCCTTAAATTTGCTTGTTTATCCTCAAAGCACTGGCAACCCAATGCGGCAAGGTATGGTTGACCGTATCATCATTGTGGCGACCGATAGCGACCAGCGACAAGGTCGTCGACGCTGAGTTGGAAATTAATTGGGATTTGGATTGTCCCCCGAGCGTGGAACATCCGGATGTCATCAAAGTCTTTACCGGCGATCCCGCTCACAGTATGCTTTTTTTCTTTTGCTTCCTCATAAGGAAGCTTTGTTTTCATGAAATTTTTGTTTTTAAAAATTTTCATGTCAGTATGTTCAAAATATCCCAAAACGTATAAAAAAAGGCATTTAGAAAAAATATCCGGACGTATTATTATTATTTTGATAATGCATTATTACATTCATTAATTACACTGCATAATGTCAAATGGACAAGTGAACCATTACAAAATACAAGAGTAATGTGTAATGAATGCGTGTTCCATTACAAAAAAAGTAATGCGTAATGAATGCATATGCCATTACAAATAAAAAGAGTAATGTGTAGTGGATGCACATGCCATTACAAATAAAAAAGTAATGTGTAATGGATGAGTGCTCCATTACAAATTACAATTGAAAAAAAAGTAATTGGTAGTGAAGAATATTCCATTACAAATTAGTGTGCTTCTACGACAATTTGGAGCAGGTACTATTTTGCTCAAAGGTAAGTCTATTAATTTTTCAATGAAAATAATTTGTGTGTATCAAGTTTTTGTTAACTTTACTATCGTAGTGGTAAATGTATGAAGGGTAATTTTTTTGGAGTAATTTTTACTCCATTTTTGTAAAAATTACAATTCAAGAAAAACTTACAGGTTACAGAGGTTATAATTGAGTAGTTACACGTTGAATTACTAATTATTTGAAGCATTTGTAATTTTATAGCATTAAATCATTCATTACTTAGAGCAGTTTTAATTATGATCCATTCAATTACAAATCATTTCGGCATTTTGTAATGGAGATCCACTTAATTACAAATTGTTTCAAGCATTTCATATTGAAAATGATTCAATTACTTGGAAGAAAATTAAATTACATTTTTAATCCAATTACATTTTTTATTGAATTAAATTTGATATTTGTAATTTAATGCTTGAAATATCTCGCAGTCAAAAGGAGTCAATTATCCATTACACAGGTTATGAGTAATTAAATTGCACTTTAATTACAGATTACTATGATAATGGAGAATTAATCGGCCTTTCAATTACACATTATCATTGTAATGAATAATTTAAAAAAGTTGCAATTACAAATTGGCGCGATAATTTGTAATTGAACTATATTCAATTAATATTTGCCCATCTCTGATGTTAAGTTGATATACACTGACACCTATAAACAGTTATTTTTTGGAGTAATTTTTACTCCATTGTTGTAAAAATAAAAATTCAAGAATGGAGTAAAAATTACTCCAAACAATCACTGTTCGTACATTTACCACTACGATAGTAAAGTTAACAATAACTTGATACACACAAATTATTTTCAATGAAAAATTAATAGATTTACCTTTGAGCAAAATAGTACCTGCTCCAAATTGTCGTAGAAACACACTGTATAATTTGTAATGGAATATTCTCCACTACAAATTACTTTTTTTCAATTGTAATTTGTAATGGAACACTCATTCATAACACGTTATTTTTTTTATTTGTAATGACACATGCAACCATTACTTTTATTATTTGTAATGGAACATGCATACATTACACATTACTTTTTTTATTTGTAATGGAACACGCATCCATTACACATTACTATTTTCATTTGTAATAGAACATTCATTCATTACACGTTACTTTTGTAATTTGTAACGGAAAACTTATGGAATACACATTGTTTAAAGTAATGGGAAATGCATTACTTTTACATGACTATTTTCACAACTCTGGTTCCTACCTTGTCACTTTTTTTCACAAATCCGTCCGGGAAATTTTCGAAAATGTCAGGGAAATGTCAGGGATTTTTTTTTTGTTTGATTTAGTGACCTCCCTGCAAGTAGACCACGTATGTACAGAGAGCAAATTTTTTTGAAATTGCAAAATAATTGTCAATTTCGCGAGTCATTCAATTTTTTGTAAAATGTTTGTCGGTCGTCTAACTTTCGTAATTTTGCAGTTATCATCCTGAATTTTTATGTGCAGATACACTTTATAATAAGGATGGTTGGGATTGAATTTGGAAAAAATCGCGCAAGCGGTTCGGTTAAAATTTGTTTTTTCAATTTTTCCAAAAAAATGTGTAATTTCTCTAACTTTTGTAATTTTGCATCTATCGAGCTGAATTTTTTTGTGACGATACATTCAATGACAATGAAAAATAATACTGAATTTCATAAAAATCGCTTGAGAGGTTCGATTGAAAAAAAAATTTGAAATTTTCAGAAAATACTTGTTAACACTATAAGTTCCCTAATTGAGCCTCTATTGAGTTCACTTCTTTAGCACCAATATACTAGACAAAAAAAATAATTAATAATGTAATTGAACAAAATTGCGAAAAAATCGTGCAAATTTGAAATTTGCACATAGCTTCTTCATTTGTTTCCATCGTTCATGAAGCTTCCTTTATGAGGAAACCATGATAATAAATATAAATGTCATAAAGATGGTCAAGGAGGTCCTCATAAAGGAGACTTGACGAACGACGAAAAACAATGAGGAACCTATGTGCAAATTTCAAATTTGTATGATTTTTTTCCCATCTCTATCTTTATCTTTATAATTTCACACGGCACAATTCATTATCCACACGTTTTCATATGCATTATTTTTACAGATAAAACGCTCACCCCACAACTGACGTTGACCCTCACGGATTATCCGGAAGGATATTATCGCAGCAACATAACTGTGGGGCGACCCCCATTGCCCGGAGGATGGGACGTCACAGGTGGCGCTGCCCTACCTGGGCCTCATTGTCTCAAGCATCATGCGGCCCTTTACAAAAACAATGTTATTCTCACGAGCTCCTGTTTGCAAATCTGGCCAACGTGGATGTACGACTTGAGGCAAGATATTCTCAAAAAATCTCCCTTTTTCGACTTAATTTTTCCCCAAGCATTTAAGGCCCATAATTGGCTTCTGGAAAAAATTTATTTAACAGGGAGAACTTTTTTTTTATTTCCTCAATTTTTTTATATTTTTTAGTGTCCACCAAAAGACCCTTCCTGTTAAATTTTGAGATTTTTTTGATTACCCGTTCACAAGATATTAAATTTTGAAAAAAAAACCGCTCTTTTTCGGTTTTTTGGTCATAACTTCTTCAATAATGATCCAAATTAAGTGTTTTTTTCAAATTTTTTTTTTATGGCCTTTTCAGAAATAAATACAAAAAAAGATTCGACTTATTTTTGAATAAGTTTTTTGGAGTTTTAAACTTTGAATCGTGCACACTGAGAAAAAAAATTACTAGAACCAATGAAATAAAGTTTTGAAAACAAAAAATTATTTTTTTCATTATTTGCCAAAATATATTAGATCGGTTCCCTTATATATTTACTTGGTTCATTTTTTTCAGTCAATTCCATAAATTTCTGTTTCAATAAACGAATTTACTTGAATCTAACAATATGTTATCAATTATATGTTGTTTGAATCAAGAACACATTTTATCATTCAAAACATGCATGTCTTTTAATACAGGAAGCACTGAGAAAAAAAATTTGTTGAATCAACAAATTAATTAATCCAATCAACAGGAAAAATGGTTGATTCAATCAAATGCGTGTTTATTAATTGTTGCTAAACATTTTATAAAAAATATATAGCCCTTGCCAAATAATTTAATATGCATAGTTTAGTGACCCCAAAAAGAGATAAATAGAAAAAAGACAAATCTGCGCCAATTCTCCGATCTAATTTCTCTGTCCGACCGAGATTCGCACCCTCGACCCTACCTACCATCATACCTATCCTACCTAACTACCTAACACGCTACCTATTACGCTGTCGACTACTACTATGCACTTGAAAAAAGTTAGGAGTTATGAAGATTCGAATACAAGAAAACATTTAAAAAAACATTTTTTTAATTTTTAACAACTTATGTATACTATAAAAGTATACTATAGAAATGATAGTTCTTTGCTCGAAGGAAATAAAAATGTCATCATTCCAAACAAATATTCTATTGGAATAAAATAATATGTTATTTATTTTACTACAGCTTCTTTTCAAATAATCACAATCAATTTTATATCTAATAAATATTGAAAATACTACAGAAATATTTTTAGAAGTAAAATAATGATGAATTTATTGCAAAGAAATAATTTTGTTCAAAAAAAAAATTTAATATTGATGTCGTTTTTCAGATTCAAATAGTCTAATATCTAATATCTAATTCAATAAATCTAATTAATCCAATGAATGCAAATTTATTAAAATCTATTTAAATGAAAATATTTTTTCAAGTAGAATAATAATGACTTTATTGCAAGAAAATAATGTTTTCGAAAAAAATAATATCGTTTTGAATTCGTTTTTTAGATCCAAATAATCTCATGTTTATGATGCGTTCAATGTAACTAATCCAATGAATACAAATTTAATCAAATCTATCATGCATTTAGTTGTTACTATTAAATAAGAGTTTAATATAATGGAGTAATAGATCCGTGAAAATATTTTTTTAAATGAAGAGTGATTTTTTTGGTTCAACAATTAAATAATCGAATTAATACTACTTTCATCTAATAAATAAATTCATGTTCTCAAATTCAATAATTTTTTCTCTCAGTGTGTTTTCAAAAGTGAGCGATATTTTGATTTTTTTGAAATTTTTTTTTCTTTTCTTCTATCTAATTCAACAACTTTTAAGACCAGTCTGGTCGTGGCCCCTCCATAATTAGTTTTTTTCGATTTTTGAAAATTAAAAAAAAATCTATGAATTATTATAAACACCAATTTTTGTTACTTTTTTTATTCATTTTGAATTAATTTTGACACTTTTTTATTGTTAACCGATTTTTTAAAATTAATAATTAATAATTAATCGATGAGCAAATAATAACAGTTCAAGAATTGTATGATTGGGCATCGAACCCAAATATTCTACCGAATATTGCTGTCAAATTTTCACCTGAGAAACACTATTTAGATGCAAAAGAAAGATTTTATTTGCGATACAATACTGCTAAGTCAATCAAAGGGACACAAAAATTTCATTCAATTATTCCTATAAGCAACGGATACGTATTTGGAAAAGGAATATTCTAATTCAGGAAACAGACTTAACGATTAATTATTAATTTTAAGAACCTGTTAACAATAAAAAAGTATCAAAATAAATTCTTAATAATGAAAAAGAGACTATACACTGTATACAGTAACAAAAATTGATATTCATAATGATTGCTAATTTTTTTTTTTTTTTTTTTCAAAAATCGAAAGAAAGTAGTAATTATAGAGGGCCCAGAACCGGATTGGTCTTAAAAGTTGTTGAATATACAGAAGTCTAAAACAAAGAATTTTCAAAAAAATCAAAATATGCACTCACTTTCGAAAGCACGATTCAAAGATTAAAACTCAAAAAACTTATTCAAAAACACGTCGAATATTTTTTGTTTGTATTTTTTTTCTGAAAAGGCCATAAAAAAACAAAAATTTTGAAGAAATAGGACACTTAATTTGGACCAATATTAAAGAAGTTATGACCAAAAAACCGAAAAAATATTGTTTTTTTTCAATCTTGTGAACGGGTAATTAAAAAAATGTCTAAATTCAACAGGAAGGGTCTTTTGATGGATGCTAAAAAATATAAAAAAAATTGAGGAAATAAAAAAAATGTTTTTCAAACTGGCCGATTTGGCATGGAGCGCCCCATATACTTTGCCCGTAACTTTGGTAATTCGTTTTTTCTATCGCAGAAGACAACTTGGCAGACTTCCCATCGGTACTCTGATGATCCCAGGAACCCATAATTCCGGATGTTACAAACACGGTGATCTCACTCGAAGAGACGCTTTTCAGCGTTACCTCCTGACCCAGGATCGCGATGTTTGGACCCAATTGGTTCACGGGATTCGTTATCTCGACATCAGAGTCGGTTATTATCCCCCTATGCCCAGCAATTCCACTCACAATGCCGAGGCAGATAGCACCGATAGATTCTGGGTCAATCACGACGTGATCCGCATTACCCCGCTATCTTCTATACTCAAGGACGTGAGAAACTTCCTGGACGTTGCGAGGGGCGAAGTAGTCATCATGGATTTTCATAGGTGCGACCAAAACTTGAGACCGAGGATCATCCCGAGACTGGGAGATTTCGAGAGAAATTTTCAATTTTTCAAATACCATAAATCAGGTCAAAAAATGCTTCGGGTCAAATTTGACCTCAAGCATTCAACGGTCCCCTCTTGACCTCTACATTTTCTCGATTGAACGATCAACTCGATGTATATAAGCGTGCATGCAAGTCAATCTCTCCGATAATTAACGAAAGATGATCTATTATCAATAGCTTATTCGCAGATTTCCGGTTGGTTTCGAGGGAAAACCGAATCTGCATCGACGTCTAGTTTCCTTGCTTCATCGACAATTCAGAGGATTACTTTTGGAAAAGGATCGCGGTTTGGAGGGTCTTGGACCAACGCTTAACGACATCTGGAACAGCGGTCAACGTCTCATCATTTGTTACTCGGACAAACGAATGGTCAACGGTAATGAACATTTTTGTTCTCTTGACGAAGGTTGAAAAAAGCGATTTTTCAAGATTTTTTTTCGAAAAGACATTTTTATTTATTAACGTAAAAATTTATGTGTCATTCCCTATCAATTCAACGACGTTTTGAGCTCCTTTGATTTTTAAATTTTTTAGCTCTTTATTCCGAAGTTATTGATTTTTGAAAATATGTTCTTACAATAATCATATCTTCTACAATAACCAAGATATTCTAACTTGCTGCAAGGTCATTTTTTTTGTTTTTCAATGTTTTTTTTTTGAAAAAAAAATATCAAAAATTAAGAAAAACAACATTTTAATGTCTTTTTCGCTGTTTTAAGCTAAAAAATTTGATTTTCTTCCAATGGGACCCCTTCGATTTTTTTCAAAAAAAATTATAAAATTCTACGTACAAAAACAAAATTTTTGAAATTTTACTGAAGATGGGATTCAAATAACTTCTCATTAAAAAAAGAATTTCGGTTTTTTTCTTCTTAATTTTGATATTTTATCTTTTTATGACCACAATAGTTGATTTCAATTATGTTAAAATAAATAATTTAACTTCTCGAACATATTTCTTTTGTAAATTATAATAAACATTAACATGAGATTCAGATAACTTCTTATTTAAAAAAAAATCGGTTTTTTTTTCTTAATTTGGATCTTTTGTCCTTCTATGACCACAATAGTTGATTTGAATTATGTTAAAAAAAATAATTTAACGTCTCTCACATATTTCCTTTGTAAATTACAATAATTAACATTAATAATTACAATTTTTATGTAAAAATATTGAAAAAGTGCAAAACGTACTTGAATTGTAATTCTTAATGTTAATTATTATAATTTACAAAGGAAATATGTGAGAGAAGTTAAATTATTTATTTTAACATCATTGAAATCAACTATTGTAGTGATAGAAGACAAAAAGATCAAAATTACGAAACAATAAAAATCGATTTTTTTTTTAATAAGAAGTTATTTGAATCCCATCTTCGGTAAAATCTCAAACATTTTGTTTTTTTACGTAGAATTTTATCATTTTTTTTGAAAAAAATCGAAGGGGTCCCATTGAAAGAAAATCGAATTTTTAAGCTTAAGACAGCGAAAAAGACATTAAAATGTTGTTTTTCTTAATTTTTGATATTTTTTTTCAAAAAAAAACATTGAAAAACAAAAAACAGCTAAAAAAGTATTAAGATTTTTTTTTTCTTAATTTTCGATATTTTGTTCAAAAAATATGAATTTTTGAATTTTGGTAAAACTTTTTTTTTTTACCTCTAAGTCAAGTGAAGTTGATCAATCATGTAATTTTGACTACTCAAAATTACAAAATCACATGATTGCTCAACTTGAAAAAATTCATATTTTAGAAACAAAAAAAACACCTTTTTGAAAATTTCAGTATCTTTTCAAATCAGCACAAGGTATTATATTTAAAAAATTGAACAAAAAATTCGATGTTAATTGTGGATTTTCACGATTTTAAAAAATTAAAAATTCTCCAAATTCATTATTTTTCAAAAAATGTTGTCGGAATATTTTTTTTTTCGTAGCCCCAAGTATACTCTTCAAGACAAAACAAACGATTTTTCATAACTATCATAGTTTTCAAGATATTTAAAAAAAAAAAATTGAAAAATGGTTACATTTTGAATTTTGCATAACTTTTGAAAAAAAAATTTAATTTTTTTTTCTTTGGTAGAACTTGGTTTTATGATAAAACAAAA
This sequence comes from Alloplasta piceator, assembly GCA_946863875.1. Taxonomy (NCBI): domain Eukaryota; kingdom Metazoa; phylum Arthropoda; class Insecta; order Hymenoptera; family Ichneumonidae; genus Alloplasta; species Alloplasta piceator. Next base: position 7,102,652 of record OX333075.1, on the reverse strand, counting down.
CTTCTGACTAAATTTCATGGAAATTGAAAGTGGTCGATTCCAATTCTTGGTCGATTTGACATGGAATGACCCAAGTACCAGAATTTACGAGACGTACCCGAAAACTTGAAAAGTACTTGATACTGGTACTTGATTTTGTCAAGTACTTGTACTTCAAGTACTCGTCTTGGGGAGTACTTGCAAGTAACAAGTACTTTGTACTTCAAGTACCTACGGTACTTTTTACTTGATACTTGAAGTACTTTCAAGTACTTTGCCCAACTCTGCTTTACACACAGTAATTACGGGTTTACAAATACGCCTATAAATTCGAAAATATTTGTCGTATTGACATGAAATTTGGTGTCATACTTAAATATATGTACATTACGAAAATGAAATTAAAAAAAAATCGATTTTTCGAAAATCCTGACGACCTCAAATTTTTGTAGAATTTAATTCTCTGGAGAATTTTCCATATTGCCAAAAATTAATGATAACGTCCCAGTTAGACCATGGATCTTATAGATCACAATTTTTTTTTCACCAATTAATAATTTATGGGATGAAATTATTTTTTTTTTTTTCATGAAGACCATGATTGGCTCTGGCCACCGATGACCCAGGCCTGGGGTAATCAACAAACACCCGAGGGTCTGTTCAAATACATTGACGACGTCCTCAAGGGCAACAAGGAGCCGCGCAACACTCAAAATCCTTTGTGGGCAATAATGGCAGAATTGACACCACGACCATTTGACATTATATTCGAGCCATCCTGTGGACTTCGACGTATGGCAGAATCGGTAAATCGTAATTTATCGACCCTATTTCAGCTCGAATGGTGGAAACAAACGAACGTGGTAGCCACCGATTTCTTTCTGGGTAACAATCTCATTGGCATCTCGATACAGTCGAATATTAAGAAGAGCAATATTGCTCAGTGACGTCCGAAATCCAGCGAATATCATTCGCGTCGTCGTATTATAATTGGGAACGAAAGAAAATACATTTAACTACCAGCTAAGACGATTATGAACGGATAACATTTAACATTGTGTATTTTGTTTCGCTCGATACTCTGTATTATCTTCCATTAGCAAATTTTTCCTTGGAAATAATTGATATTTTTGTCTGCCTCCATAAAATGCATTTTCGGTTAAAATTCAGCAAGGATTGAGCGCGCTTCGTTTTTGAAACGCCCTCTTCCGGTCCCGAATCCTGACTTGCAGGTTTTATCCATTTATCACGCGTAGAATTGACGTATAATAACGTAGAATTGATATTTGAATACCGGAAGTTTAGAAAATTTCAACAATTGCGAAATTCGTACTTCCTGGCTGTCGGTAAGACAGATTCCACCGCAACCGACTGTTTTTACCGTCCAGTGCTGCCGCGGAGCGGCACGCGCCCGAAGCTCTCGAAGGAGCGAGCCGAACTCGTTCGCATCATCGATAATCCTCGTTTTTCTTTCGTCTCTCGTAAATAATAAAATAAAATAGGACATGCCTTCGGCGAATGTTGACGCTATCGCAAATACTCGGTACACGCGTTCGATGTTTTAAAAATTTCGGACATTAGTGGCGATAAATGTCGCCCGAGGCTTCTCTGTGCGCGCGCGGGAGGCGCCACTGTGCTCTTTTCTCTCGCAGTGTATCCGTCATCGCGCTCTCTCTCTCTGTCTCCTTCTCAGTGTTGCCAGGTCTGAAGAAATGTCCCCAAATTTGAAGAAATTAGTGAGACCCTGAGGAAATTTTGAAGATTTGAAGAAATTACATAAAAATCTGAGGAAATTTTGAAGATTTGAAGAAATTGCATAAAAATCTGAGGAAATTTTGAAGATTTGGACAAATTACATACATATCTCAGAAAATTTTGAAGATTTGAAAAAATTACATAAAAATCTGCGGAAATTTTGATCATGTGAAGGAATTATACATAAAAATCTGAGGAAATTTTGAAGATTTGAAGAAATTACCCAAAAATCTGAGGAAATTTTGAGGATTTGAAGAAATTGCATAAAAATCTAAGGAAATTTTAAAGATTTGAAGAAATTATATAAAAATCTGAGGAAATTTTGAAGATTTGAAGAAATTACATAAAAATCTGAAGAAATTTCGAAGATTTGAAGAAATTACATAAAAATCTGAGGAAATTTTGAAGATTTGAAGAAATTGCACACAAATCTGAGGATATATTTTGAAGGTTTGAAGAAACTGCATAAAAATCTGAGGAAATTATGAAAATTGAAAGAAATTACATAAAAATCTGAGGAAATTCTGAAGGTTTGAAGAAATTACATAAAAATCTGAGGAAATTTTGAAGATTTGAAGAAATTGCACACAAATCTGAGGATATATTTTGAAGGTTTGAAGAAACTGCATAAAAATCTGAGGAAATTATGAAAATTGAAAGAAATTACATAAAAATCTGAGGAAATTCTGAAGGTTTGAAGAAATTACATAAAAATCTGAGGAAATTTTGAAGATTTGAAGAAGTTGCATAAAAATCTGAGGAAATTTCGGAGATTTGAAGAAATTGCATAAAAGTCTGAGGAAATTTTGAAGATTTGAAGAAATTACATAAAAATCTGAAGAAATTTTAAAGATTTGAAAAAATTACATAAAAATCTGAGGAAATTTTGAAGATTTGAAGAAATTGCACACAAATCTGAGGATATATTTTGAAGGTTTTGAAGAAACTGCATGAAAATCTGAGGAAATTATGAAAATTTAAAGAACTTACATAAAAATCTAAGGAAATTTTGAAGATTTAAAGAAATTACATAAAAACCTGAGGAAATTTTGAAGATTTGAAGAAATTGCATAAAAATCTGAGGAAGTTTTGAAGATTTGAAGAAATTACATGAAAGTTTGAGAAAATTCTGAAGATTTGAAGATTATCACATTTTTTTACACGTATATCTTTCCTTATCTCATTTTGGGATACTTTTTTGTTTCTTTGAATATGCCATTTTTTTTCCATTGCATCTATCAATGTGTCAACGTATAAAGTATTAATAAACAGAGCACCAAATCAGTCTCGAACATTGATTAAAAAAAACTGAAGATATTTTGAAGAAATTTGATCAGAATTTGAAGAAATTTGAGGAATTCTTGCAATCGGATTTAAGAGGATTTTCATTTTGCGGACCTGGCAACACTGCAGTCCTTCTTCCCCCCCTCCCTCTTTCCATCTCCGCCGTGCGCGTTGCCTCTCACCGCTCTCCCTCTCTCTCGGCAGTCGACGCCGCGATGCACGACGGGACATTGGGTTGCGCTTCGGCCCGATACAAGATGGCTGGCACTTGTTAGTTGTGTGTATTTTTCTGCGTTTCAAATGTGAATCCAATGAGATTAACGAGGGAAGAGAAACAAAAAAAAGCTCACGAAAGCGGAGGAAAACATTCAGTGATTGCCGCATGACGCGGATTGGCGTTGTTCGAAGCGTTACGAAATTTGACAACGGCGAACGCTTAGACGCGCTTTTGCCATCTCTCTCTTTCTCGTGCCGCAGCGAACTTGAATTTTTGTGTTTTTTTTTCTTCTCTCTCATTTTACAAAATTGCATCGCCGTCGAAAACGTGCCGTCAAAATAAAGATCACACAAAACAATAAATAAACAATAAATATCCGTCCAAAATGCTCATCTGTGTTTCTCCATTGTTGTGACAATTTCGTTTTTTTTTCTCACTTGTTTCTTTCCTCTTTTTTCCTACGCGATATGCGAATTTACTGCCAAACTGCGTTTTTCATGTGTGTGCGTGTGACAGTGTCTCGCTACGGCGAATAGTGAAGTTTTTCTCCGTTCTACTCGGGCGTCTCTTTTCTTTTCTTTTTTTTCTCGCTTTTCTCTCCGTTTCTTCGACAACGGGCTGCGCTAAATGAAAGGTAAGCTATTCTTTCTCGAATGAAAATTTCACTTTTCGCACTCGAGGCGTTATTGCGATTATAGGGAAAATATATTCTCCGGGGGAATTTCGCAAACGCGGATATGAAAGGAATTTGTTTTGCCGATTCCTTTTTTGTTTTAGGGACGAAATCTTTCGGTATTTGAGAACGCGAGAAAAAAATGTGTATGCAATCGCGTGTTATACGCGCTTTACACGACCTCGGAATATCAATTAACGCTGACGATAACGGAACTCTCTCGTGAGGCAAGCTTGAGAAGCCCGAGATGCTTTCTCAGTTATTTTCTCTGCGACTGAATCACACGAACTCTTTTTTTCATTTTTTTGTTTCATTCTTCTCAATCATATTGGCACGAATCTCGCAGAGAAAACTTTGGTTATCTCTGGTGGAATCGGTGCTTCATTTTTTTTTTTGCCTTTTTCACGATCCAGTACGACAAACGTGCGCTTGTCGAACTGACACCTGGCGGTCGGTGCGAGAAACAAACAAAATGGCCGTTTAAAAGTTCACGGGATAATTTTTTAATTCTTTATAATAATTTTTTTACAATAATTTATATAATATTATAATTATTATATATTATTATAATTTATATACGATACTTTTTTCACCTTTATCAACAAATTGAGAAATATTTTCTGATAAATAGAGGTTCAGGAATATCGAAAAATTGCGACAGATGAACGATAGTTTTTTTCATTGAACGATTATTCTCGATCTCGTGGCAAAACTTTATTTCATGATTTTTTTCTTCGATCTCCCAAAGTTAATTTTTTTTCCCATAAAATGTTTAAAAAAAATGTTCAATTCTCCGGAAATAAATGAAACGTAATTTTATTCACGGATTTTTGACGATGTTGAATGCAACGAAAATAAGTTTTTTCAATTCATTTTTAGTAAATTTTACGTTTAGCTTGTGCATTTATTATTTCAAGACTCAATGAAGACCTTCAAATGCATTTTAACGATTCTTCATTTCAAAAATTCTTGGAAAGAAGTAATTTAATGAATTAATTAATAATTGTCGTTACATTACAACGATGCAAACTTCAGTATCATGATTTTTGTTAATTTGAAACGAAAAATGTAAACAGCGTAACAATGGAACATGTTTATAAAATTCACGGAACAGCTGTTTTTCGCGTGTTTTTTTAAATGGGTCGAGCTTATGAAAATATATTTCTGAAATACTGAAGTGAAATTATTTCAAACTTTGCAGATATTTTGTTGTAGTATTAATATTTTATTCAATCAGAGACTTAACGAAAAATCCTTACTATTGTGAAACAAAAAATCTACGTTTTCGAAAAAACGAAGCGAGGATCATCGGAAATTTGAATAAATTTAATTAATTCTTTACTCTCATTCATCACTACACGATGTACCGTTACACGATTACGTGTGCCAGCTTTTATAATTTTTATTACATTCATTTTTATATAAAAAAAAAAAGAGTTCAATTTATGAATTTATTGATCGACACAATTTAAAAATCTGAAAAAATTCTGTAAAATCGTGTGTTGGATATCAAAATTTTTAAGCTTGGAGCCGGAGTGGGGAGATTTTTCCTTCTTACTATTTTCAAGTCTTTTCCGAAAAAAAACGTTAAAATAAATTATAAGCGGGAGTCATTTTACTATGGATGGTTGCTGAAACATTTTCATATGTCATATCGGATTTTTGAAAAAAATGTCAGATTTTTTGGAACCATTTATTAGCAAAATGAAGAGAAAAAAAAACTCTTGCGAAAAATATGAAAATTAAAAAAAAAAATCCGGTGTGACATGAAAATGTTTCAGCAACCATTCATAGTAAAATAACTCCCGCTTCTTATTTTTTTAACGTTTTTTTCGGAAAAAGCTTGAAAATAGTAAGAAGGCTAAAATCTCCCCATTCCAGCTCTGAGCTTAAAAATTTCGATATCTAACACAAGATTTCTCAGAATTTTTTCAGATTTTTAAATTGTGTCGATCAATAAAATTGTTTTAAAAAATTGTAGAAAATTCAAATTGAATCTGAAAAATCTAAAAAAAAAAACTGAGTGCCTTTCAAAGTGAGAACAATCATATGAAAAATCGTGGGCCTAATCCGAAAGTCAAGGTCAGACCCAGGTCGAAATAGTAAGGAATGTCTCATAAGTAATATATTATATATTATTTATAATTTCAGTGCAGAAGTTAATTGATAAAATTTGTTTAAAGTTATACAAATCTAAACGAAAGTACAAATAAATAAAATTGAAAATTTCATGCAATAATAAAAGTCGACGAAATCGGGAAAAATATATTTTTGCATAAAATTATAAAAATCAACTATTATGTTTTGTCGAAAATCTCAAATGGAATGAAAAATTATAAAATATTGAATGATAATGAAATGAGAAGAAAATATGTGTATTTTCATGAATTAAAAAAATACGTAAATTGTTAGTAATGGACACGTGTCTTGAAAGCTCTGATTTCCGTGATAACGTGTAAAATACACGCGCGAAGAATTTTTAATGAAGTAAATGACGAATTTGCCAACTCCGTGAAATCACGGTAAGAAAGTCTGCCGGATTCTCATCTCAATACTTAATTTATATATGTGTATATGGGGCATTCCATACCAAAGCGACCAATCCCTAGACCCGACCATTTCTGATTTTGTTGAAAATTTTCTATTTTTTTGTAGGTACTAAAAGCAGTCTTTCAGAATTTTTTTAGATTTTTGTCTAAACCCAAATAACCACAATAAATTTTTCAAAATTTGACAGTTTTTTTCAAATGCTCATAACTTAAAAAAAACGAAGATATCAAAATATAAAAGAATAGAAAAAAAAATCGATATTCATTTTCATGTTTTTTGAAGTTTTAAACCCAAAAAATTTTTTTCTTCAAATTGGACAATTTTAATTTTTTTAAAAAAATTAACAACTTTTTAAGAGACATTTTCACAAGTACTAAAAAATTGGCAGCTTGCATTTTTTTCAAATGTGATCTCAACTAGTTTGGTATGGAATGGCCCATATATAAACTCACGAAACAAGAAGAAAAGGGGCTTCTTACGCCTTTGTGCATTCCCCACAGTATAACCGCGGCTCTGACGTTTTTTTTTCTTTTATTTTCTTTTTTTTTCCTGCGTACAAACAGACGCGTGCTCTGGAGACCCTGCGTAAATATTATACGGGCTATTCCGTGCCGAATCGATAGATGACCTTGACCATAATTTCCTTCTATTTAATATATTACAAAATTTTATTTTTTAGCGAGAAACTGTTAAAAATGTTCGCATAAATATCGTTGTTAAAAAATATTTAGAAATTTTTCAGATACAATGATTTCGTTAGTGCATCTATTAAATTTCGAGCTTCTTTGCGGTGACCACTGCTGCTCGAAAACGGAAATTCCCAAATTAAAAATTTCAACTGATTTGGTTTATGTACGAATAGATCTGGTCCTTGAACGAAGGATTTTTCGAATTATTGATTTTTGATTGAGGGAGTTTGATCGAAAGTGAGACTATTGATTTTCGGTCAAACAGAATATTCTATTTGGGTCGATTAAAAATAAACTATGCGTCGAAATGGAAAATCCTTCGTTCAAAGACTGTTCTTTTGTGTCTCAAAGAAGGTTACAAAATTTGAGCCGGTTTGATGCAGCGATTCTCGAGATATCGTGGTCACCGATTTGAAACATTCGTCCCGAGCGAAATGCGCTTGAACTTTCAATTTTAAATCCAATTTTTGAAGAATTTCAACTGAATGAATCTCCTCGAATTCTTTTTGGGTCAGCCAAGAATTGTAGCTGCGTGAAGAAATGAGGGGAGAACAAATTTAGAGGGTCATTCGGCGCAGAACGCCCCATATATAATTGTATATATTCCCTCGTTTCTCTCTCTCTCGGCCAAATACGGGCGTCTCGGGCAATGTCGCTGGAAAATCTTGACTCTGAGTTTTATTTTTCATCACACTTCCGGCAATGTGCTTCTTGCGTTCCCCCGTTGCATTTAACAACGAAGAGATTTCGAGGAAATATTTCGATAATCGCATGTCAGAGAAAAAAAATAATTGTAAAAATTGTAAAAATAATTGTAAAAAATAATAATAAGTTTTTTAATTGTTATTTTTATTGAAAATGGTTTCTATATAATGGAGACTGATGGGAAAAAATTAACTAATTATGAAAAAAATTGTTTTATTATTTTATTAATTTTTTATTTATTTTCAATCTTTGAAAATTCAAGATTTTTGAAATTTTGTTATTTTTAAAGTTTTTATTTCTGTTATTTTTTTTTTTTAAATAATTTTTGGATATATAAGCCAATAAATGAATTATTCCGTTACCATTTTTTTTCTCGAGACAGAGACACGCCATTTTTTTTTATGGGACAATGAAATTCACTGTTGAAAATTGTCGGTTGGGGCGCGATAACGGGGACAAAGTTATTTGCACTGTGCCGATAAATTAGGGGGTTGCACCAGGCACAACGGTTTCCGCTATGAGAAAACACCTGTTTATTAACGCGATAAGGACGAGGTGAAATTCAATATCCTCATTCGGAATAAAAAAAATGAAAGGATTGGAAAACTTCATTTTTAGCTCTGCGATTCTATGTATTGAAAAAAAACCGAAAATTCGGCTGAACGAAAAATTACCCCCGCCAATTACTTGGTAAATAATTCTTGAAAATTATTCAATTATTTAAAAAAATTATCAAATACTGTCCAGGTTTTTTTAATTTTTCACTGAAGTAATTAAGCAATTTTCAAATTTCTTCGTTCTCTTATTAGATCTTATCTCATGTTTTAAAAATCCTGAACAATCGCCAATTACTCAAAATATTTGCAAAATATAATTATTTTCGTAATAACCCTTGCGTGTTGTTTTTACGTGGAATTGCCCATATATGTATTTTTCTAACGGTGATAATGATAACAATGTTTGTTTATTTTTTTTATTGTCAACAGCGCTAACTCTACAATTCTATGCATTGAAAAAACCTAAAAATTCGGCTGAACGAAAAATTACCACTGCCAATACTTGGCAAATAATTTTTAAAGATTGTTCAATTATTTTAAAAAAATTATCTACCAAATACTGTTTAGGTTTTTTAATTTTTCATTTGAGTAATAATTTAATCGAAGCAATTCCCAAATTTTTTCATTCAACATGGAAAATTTTGAACACACAATTTTTTTAATTATGACTTATTAAATTTTTTTTTAATCCTGAATAATTGCTAATTACACAAAATATTCGCAAAATATAATTTTCGTAACAACCCTTGCCGGTCGTTTTTACGTGGAATTGCTCATATGTGTATTTTTGTAACAATAATAATGTCAATAATGTTTGTTTATTTTCTTATTATCAACAGCGTTAACTCTACAATTCTATCTATTAACAAAAATCGTATCCTAAAAATGCATCAATAATTTTTAAAAGTTACCAAATACTTTCTAGGTATTTTTAATTTTTCACTGAAGTAATAATTTCCGTGGAATTGCCCATATGTCTATTTTTGTAACAATAATAATGATAATAATGTTTGTTTATTTTTTTATTATCACTCGATCTCATATAATTTTTTTTTAAATCCTGAATAATCGCTAATTGCACAAAATATGTGCAAAATATAATTTTTGCAACAACCCTTGCGTGTAGTTTTTACATGGAATTGCCCATGTGTGTATTTTTGTAACAATAATAATGGTAATAATGTTTGTTTATTTTTTTTTATCACAAGATCTTATATAATTTTTTTAAATCCTGAATAATCGTTAATTGCACAAAATATGTGCAAAATATAATTTTTGCAACAACCCTCGCGTGTCGTTTTTACATGGAATTGCCCATATGTCTATTTTTGTAACAATAATAATGATAATGTTTGTTAATTTTTTTATTGTCACTAGATCTCATATAATTTTTTTAAATTCCTGAATAATCGTTAATTGCACAAAATATGTGCAAAATATAATTTTTGCAACAACACTTGCGTGTCGTTTTTACATGGAATTGCCCATATGTCTATTTTTGTAACAATAATTATGATAATAATGTTTGTTAATTTTTTTATTATCACTAGATCTCATATAATTTTTTTTAAATCCTGAATAATCGCTAATTGCACAAAATATGTGCAAAATATAATTTTTGTAACAACCTTCGGGTGTCGTTTTTCCGTGGAATTGCCCATATGTGTATTTTTGTAACAATAATAATGATAATAATGTTTCTTAATTTTTTTATTATCACTAGATCTCATATAATTTTTTTAAAATCTTGAATAATCGCTAATTGCACAAAACATGTGCAAAATGTAATTTTTGCAACAACCCTTGCGTGTCGTTTTTACATGGAATTGCCCATATGTCTATTTTTGTAACAATAATTATGATAATAATGTTTGTTTATTTTTTTATTATCACTAGATCTTATATAATTTTTTTTTTCCTGAATAATCGCTAATTGCACAAAATATGTGCACAATGTAATTTTTGCAACAACCCTTGCGTGTCGTTTTTACATGGAATTGCCCATATGTCTATTTTTGTAACAATAATTATGATAATAATGTTTGTTTATTTTTTTATTATCACTAGATCTTATATAATTTTTTTTTCCTGAATAATCGCTAATTGCACAAAATATGTGCACAATGTAATTTTTGCAACAACCCTCGGGTGTCGTTTTTCCGTGGAATTGCCCATATGTGTATTTTTGTAACAATAATAATGATAATAATGTTTGTTAATTTTTTTATTATCACTAGATCTCATATAATTTTTTTAAAATCTTGAATAATCGCTAATTGCACAAAACATGTGCACAATGTAATTTTTGCAACAACCCTTGCGTGTCGTTTTTACATGGAATTGCCCATATGTCTATTTTTGTAACAATAATTATGATAATAATGTTTGTTTATTTTTTTATTATCACTAGATCTTATATAATTTTTTTTTTCCTGAATAATCGCTAATTGCACAAAATATGTGCACAATGTAATTTTTGCAACAACCCTCGGGTGTCGTTTTTCTGTGGAATTGCCCATATGTGTATTTTTGTAACAATAATAATGATAATAATGTTTGTTTACTTTTTTATTATCAACAGCGGAATCACCGAGGTGGCGATAGAGGGGCAAGGGGGTGCGAGAAGCGGCAAGGTGTGGCCGATATCGGAGAGGGATGAATGGAACTACGGCGTTACGCCGCAGTGCCGGGGGCGGAGGGGCAGGAAATCAGGAACCACCGCCCGTCGCGACCCTCGTTGTCTACAAAGACGATGCCGGTTACGGAATGAAAGTTTCCGGTGACAATCCCGTTTACGTTCAATCGGTCAAAGAGGGTGAGTTTTTTCCCCAACCCTGCAAATGGCAATCTCAAAATAAACAAAAAAATAATGTCTCCGGGGAAATTTTTAGATAACGTTGAATTTTTCATGTTTGATGGGCAACGAAAATGGTTTTCTTTCAAATACAAAATTCATCCCCTTTAAAAATGACCTTTGCCTCAAAAATTGTTGAAATATTTTTAAGGGTGTCCATTAAGGTTTTTTAAGGCTTTAAATCCGCAAGAGAAGGGCGGGCAATGTCGAAAAAATGTATATTTTCGTTGCTTTTCAAAAATGCAAACTTCAATGGACATTTTTACTTCAGTCGTCCTTCAAGTTTATTGCATTTCGTCAAATTTCTTGTAAATTCATAAAATCCACAATTTTTTATAGTAATTTTTGTCAGTGAAGATTTTTTTTTATCGCAGGATTTTATAACTAAAATTAAAAAATTTTCGGGTCATTGAAATGATTTTTTTGAATTTATTTCATGGTGAAGAAATTTTAACTGAAATTGCTCGAATTTTGCTGTTTACTCGCGAAAAGTGTCGACGAAAAAAAAACGTTTGTTCGATCGACTCGTGTAAAAAAAAAAAAGTTTCACAAGCCAAAGTCTCTTTGATAAATTTGCACGAAAATATTTCGACATGAAATAAATCGTCGGATATGAGCATTTTTTTCTATCAGAAATTAAAATTACTTCAATTTTGATTTTTTACGTTAAAGATTTATCAATGGAGATTTTTTTGGTGGTAAAAATAAAAAATGTTTGTATTTTACGATATTGAAGGTAAATTAATCATAATTTCGATTGATCAATTTGGATTTTTTTCGACTGACCGAATTTTAAATGTTGACAAAATTTTTTGTATTTTGGGGAAAATTGAAAAATTGTGAAACTTTATTTATTTTTTTTTTTTTTTTGAACAGGTGGAGCAGCTGCGCGGGCTGGACTAAACGCCGGTGATCAAATACTTAAGGTGAGTTACCTTTCTCAGATTTTGAATTTTGAAATTTTTCCTCACACTGAGAGAAAAAATTACTAGAACCAATGAAATAAAGTTTTGAAGGCAGAAAATCATTTTTTTCATTATTTGCCAAAACATATTAGATTGGTTCCCTTATATATTTACTTGGTTCATCTTTTTCAGTCGATTCCGTAAATTTCTGTTTCAATAAACGAATTTACTTAAATCTAACAATATGTTTTCAATTATATGCAATATGTTGTTTGAATCAAAAACACATTTTATCATTCAAAACATGCATGTCTTTTAATACAGGAAACACTGAAAAAAAAAAATTTGTTGAAGCAACAAATTAATTAGTCCAATCAACAGGAAAAATGGTTGATTCAATCAATTGCGTGTTTATTAATTGTTGCTAAACATTTTATAAAAAATATATAGCCCTTGACAAATAATTTAATATGCATAGTTTAGTGACCCCAAAAAGAGATAAAGAGAAAAAAAAGACAAATCTACGCCAATTCTCCGATCTAATTTCTCTGTGCGACCGAGATTCGAACCCTCGACCCTACCTACCATCATACCTATCCTACCTAACTACCTAACACACTACCTATTACGCTATCGACTACTGCTATGCACTTGAAAAAAGTTAGGAGTTATGAAGATTCGAATATAAGAAAACATTAAAAAAACCCAGTTTTTTAATTTTTAACAATTTATGTATACTATTAAAGTATACTATAGAAATGATAGTTCTTTGCTTAAAGGAAATTAAAATTTCATCATTCCAAACAAATATTCTATTGGAATAAAATAATGTGTTATTTATTTTACTACAGCTTCTTTTAAAATAATCACAATCAATTTAATATCTAATAAATATTGAAAATACTACAGAAATATTTTTAGAAGTAAAATAATGATGAATTTATTGCAAAGAAATAATTTGGTTCGAAAAAAATAATTTGATATTGATGTCGTTTTTCAGATTCAAATAATCTCATGTCTATGATGCAATAAATCTAATTAATCCAATGAATGCAAATTTATTAAAATCTATTTAAATAAAGATATTTTAGTGAGTAAAATAATGATGAATTTATTGCAAAGAAATAATTTTGTTCGAAAAAAATAATTTCGTATTGAAGTCGTTTTTTAGATCCAAATAATCTCATGTTTATGATGCGATCAATGTAATTAATTCAATGAATACAAATTTAATCAAATATATCATGCATTTAATTGTTACTATTAAATAAGAGTTTAACATAATGGAGTAATAGATCCGTGAAAATATTGTTTCAAATGAAGAGTAATTTTCTTGGTTCAACAAATAAATAATCGAATTAATACTTTCATTCAATAAATAAATTCATGTTCTCAAATTGAATAATTTTTTCTCTCAGTGCATTATCAGGATTCCCAAGTTTTAATTTTTACCCTCTCTCCGTCTTTCTCTTCTTGTCTGATGATTGCTATATTTTCCACTAACAATTCTCGAGGATTTTCTTCCTATTCTAGAAAAATAACTAATTTTTATATTCCTTTTTTTCAGGTTAACGGAGTGAACGTTATGCAATCTACTCACACCGATGTCGTTGAGCTGATAAAGTGTGAGTGAAAATTTGGCATTATTGATTTTTTTCAAAATCAAGATTATTCCCAAATGATAGGAAATTATCAACAAATGGGATAAAAATCACGATTTTCATTCATGAGAGCAGAGTTTCTTCCGTGATAAAGCAGAATCGATGAATGTGGCAAATTCTTTGCTAAAATTATCATTGCATCGTTCATTTTCAAATTTTTCTTATCACAGTCCAAAATTCATTATATTTTTGTTTGCTGTTAGAAAATATTGATGGATAAAAAGGGCTTGAAAAGTTTTCTAGATTCTAGATTTTTTTTCTAAAGTTATTCTGTTTTTTGTGAAAAAAGAGGAAATTTGAAAAATCCCGTATAACACGAAAACAAAGAGGATTCATGAAAAACTTCAAGAAAGCAAAAAGTTGCGTCTGTATTCATTGAGTTCAGAGGAATTTTTTCAGATTTTGTTTTCCAAATTTTTTTTTTCTCATTTTCTGGGTCGGAGCTCCGATCATTCAATTTCCATAACTCGAGAACTATGGAATTATTGATAAAATTTCAAGAGGGGACAATACTTTATTTTACTATTTTCAACACATTGGAATTTTCTTCACATTTTTTTTCCAAAATTGTTTTCTCCTATTTTCAGTCGGAAAAAAAATGTTGTAAAAAAAATCTGAAAAAATTCCTCCGAACTCGACTTTTGAAATTGAAGCTCAAACTTTCCTCTTTATGAATGCAATGGTAAAAATGTAAAACAAAAATTTCTCTAGAAAATGGGTGCACCTGAAGCAGAGTTGTAAATAATGCATTACTTTGATAATGCATTATTTATTACCCATTACACTACATAATGTGAAATGGATAAGTGCACCATTACAACATACAAAAGTAATGTGTAATGGATGCATGCCCCATTACAATTAAAAAAAGTAATATGTAATGGATGCATGTCCCATTCCAAATAAAAAAAAGTAATGTGTAGTGGATGCGTGTTCCATTACAAATACAAAAAGTAATGTGTAATGTATGCATGCTCCATTACAAATAAAAAAAATAATGCGTAATGGATGCATGTCCCATTACAAATAAAAAAGTAATGTGTAATGGATGCATTTGCCATTAAATAAAACAATGAGACAGCAATGTGCAAGTTTCTAATACGAGCACGGCAATTTTTCTATATGTAATGGAATATTCTTCACTGCAAATTACTTTTTTTTTAAATTGTAATTTGTAATGGAACGTGCATACATTACACATTACTTTTTTATTTTTAATGAAACACGCATCCATTACACATTACTTTTTTATTTGTAATGGCACGTGCATCCATTACACATTACTTTTTTTACTTGTAATGGGACATGCATCCATTATACATTACTTTTTTCAATTTGTAACTGGACATGCATGCATTACACATTACTTTTTTTAATTGTAATGGAACACCCATCCATTACACATTACTTTTGTAATTTGTAATGGAATACTTGTCCAATACACATTGTTTAAAGTAATTGATAATGCATTACTTTTACATTACTATTGTCACAACTCTGACCTGAAGAGAGGGAAAAAAGGCGAAAAACAGTTGTTTTCAAAATAGAGTCCAAATCTAAAAACAAATCGTCGAAATAATTTAAAAAGAGGAAATAAAGCCCAATTCTTCCCCTTTAAAATGCCGTTTGTTATCAGTTGACGTTGACTTCCGGCGAAATGGCATGAAAAAACGTTCCAGTCCTTTTTTGAAGTTTTGTCCGTAAACTTTTCGCCGATAGTGTACATTGAAAAAATGAAATTTTCAAAAAATCGATTTTTTGAAAATCCTCATTGCGCATAACCCCTTAATGGGTCTAGGTCGTATTTTAGTGCTGATTTCACGCTAAACGCAGATCCGCGACAAGCGATATTTTACACAATGGCAACATCCAAGCCTCTCAATGATGTAAGCACGTGAGTTTATAGCGGTGACCGCGTATCATAGTCATCGCTAACCTGCTCTACGTGCTCAATGTTTTTTACAGGTAGTATCGAGCTTGATATTGGCGCCCGCAAACATCCTCCTGGGGCATACTTTGTCTGGCAATTCCGAGAGCTATTAAATTTTTTTTATTTTTTATTTAACGAGCGGAATTTTTTTTTAATATCGTTAAAAGCGAGATATAAATTTTCAATTTTTATATCTCAATCTCATTTGATGCTTCTTTTCATTCAAATAATTCATCAAATCTCATTTAAATTCTTAATTCTGTAAAAAAATTCAATTCTGTGAAAAGTTCGATTCAATTAACAATTCTAAATCAATGTAAACATTTGCCAACGTCAATACTTTTGAATTTTTCTATTCTATAAAAACACTTCAATTCGATAAATTGTAATTTATTTGAAAATTCAATTCAATAAAAGCTTTGATTCAATAAATAAATAAAAACCCGAAATAATTTGAAAATTCAATTCGACGACTTCAAGCCAATACAAAATTCTAATTTATTTGCAAATTCAAGTAAATGAAAACTTCAATTCAAAGTTCAAATTAAATTGAAATTTTTATTTTATTGAGAATCTAAATATATTTTATAATTGTAATTCGATAAAAATATCAATTCAATGAAAAATTCCAATATATTTGAAAATTCAATTCAATAGAATCTTCAATTCAATTTAAAGTGTGAATCAAATCGAAATTTTTATTTGATTGAAGATTGACACTTTCAAATATATTGAATATTTGAAATTTCCAAATCGACTGAAAATCATAAATCACGAACAAAATTTTTTTGGCTCAATGAATTTTCGCAATTCCGTCGGTTGAGAGAGAAACGAGCGTGTCGAGAGAGGGAAACCCGTCTGTGCGGTTTTCATGACGCGTCGTCATCACTCGTCTCTGGGCGATGAATTTAAAAATAGAAAAATGATAAGGCAGTCCCGAAGCGTCTTGCTTATTGACCATTTAGTCGATAATTATTTACAAATTGACTTGGACTATTTATTGCATTATTAGCATGCAACATCATTCTCCATCGTTCAAATCGACATTTCGATTCTCGAAGGAATTTAATATTAAATATACCGCACTTTCATTGGAGAGAGAATCAAACGATAAATTGAGATTTTTTTTGCAATTTAATCATTGATAAAATTGCAAAAGAAAAGATTGATTTGAGTTTTGAGGATTTTTATAATTTTTTCTGCCAGAAGCTTTAAAATAATTTGCAAAAAATTTGTGTTCAATTACTGTTTTTTTAATACTTTGAGAATTAAATTTTAGTGTTTTTTTCTTTACGTTCAGCAAATAAACCCTGAATTTTAAACCGAATAATCACGCGCGATAAATAATAATAATATCTGCTAAATTCATCGTTTATTGGAGTTTTTTCCTTTCTTTTAATTTCAGTAATTGTAAATCGAGCAACGAATTTTACAATGGCTAAAAGAAAATCCTTGTCTTATCAGGTCAAACCCATCGCGAAGATAACGCGATCGAAAAAAAATTTTCTTTTTTTTTCGTGTCTGTAGAAATTGATTAAGAAAATTTTGTGAACATTTTTCAATATTGCTTCAAGCACAAAGAACCAATTTTTTGAGTATACTACGCTCTGCCGACATTTTCTATTTCCTCTAAATCTAATCTCTCCCCTTGAGCTTATCACTCTAAATGTGTATCATCAGCACCTCTCGTGCAAATTGAATCCGAGGGAGATAAACATACTAATGACACGTATATTTTTTCATTCTTATTTCATTTTTATTTATCAGTAAATGGAAATCAGAATCCTTTGCAAAATTATTTAAGCATCCAAATAGCACTACCAAAAAAAAATCTTCTAAAATTTGTACCTAAGTAGGATATCACGATTTAATTTCGAAATAGTTTTTCATAATTTTTAAAAATTATACATCCGTGAATGAAAATCAGAATTCTTTGCAAAATTATTAAATGGCCGAAAAAGAATCCAATATCACGATTTAATTTCGAAAATGTTGTTCATAATTTTAAAAAATTATATATCCGTGAATGAAAATCAAAATTCTTTGCCAAATTATTAAATTGCCGAAATAGAATCCAATATCACGATTTAATTTCGAAATTGTTGTTCATAATTTTTAAAAATTATACATCCGTGAATGTAAATCAGAATTCTTTGCAAAATTATTAAATGGCTGAAATAAAATCCAATATCACGATTTAATTTCGAAATTGTTGTTCATAATTTTAAAAAATTATATATCCGTGAATGAAAATCAAAATTATTTGCAAAATTATTAAATGACCGAAATAGAATCCAATATCACGATTCAATTTCGAAATTGTTGTTCATAATTTAAAAAAATTATATATCCGTGAATGGAAATCAGAATTCTTTGCAAAATTATTAAACGGCCGAAATAGAATCGAATGTCACGATTTAATTTCGAAATTGTTGTTCACAATTTAAAAAAATTATACATCCGCTAATGGAAATCAGAATTCTTTGCAAAATTATTAAACGGCCGAAATAGAATCCGATATCACGATTTAATTTCGAAATTGTTGTTCATAATTTTTTAAAATTATATATCCGTGAATGGAAATCAGAATTCTTTGCAAAATTATTAAATGGTCGAAATAGAATCCAATATCACGATTTAATTTCGAAATTGTTGTTCACAATTAAAAAAAATTATATATCCGTGAATGGAAATCAGAATTCTTTGCAAAATTATTAAACGGCCGAAATAGAATCCGATATCACGATTTAATTTCGAAATTGTTGTTCATAATTTAAAAAAATTATATATCCGTGAGTGGAAATCAGAATTCTTTGCAAAATTATTAAATGGTCGAAATAGAATCCAATATCAGGATTTAATTACGAAATTGTTGTTAATAATTTTTTGAAATTATATATTCGTGAATGGAGATACTTTGCAAAATTGTTCAGGCTTCCAAATCAATCCAAATAGCATCACCAAAAAATGCTATATTCGTGAATTATATATTCGTGAATGGAGATACTTTGCAAAATTGTTCAGGCTTCCAAATCAATCCAAAAAGCATCACCAAAAAATTCTTCCAGCTCAAAATTTGTATATAAAATGGTAGGATGTCACGATTTAATATCAAAATTATTGATTCAATTATTTATCGACAAGTAAACATCAAAACTGTGCAAAATTGTTCATCCGAATAGGAAAAAAAACCTGCAAATTGGAAATTGGCACATTGCTCCTCATCTTAATCCAGAGTTCACACAGCTTTCTTTATCACAAAGTATGACGATCAAATTTAGCTACCTCACAATGGAAGCATTGTTAACTATCAAAAAACATGAGCAATCAATGTGCAAATTTGGCAAATTTTTTCAAATTTATTTCTTTCCAAATTTGTTTTTTGCCAAATTCAATAGCGAACAACCTTGATCACTATTTTGAATGTGTACAAAATTTCAGTATAATATCCTGAAAATTGTAGAAGTTAGACCATTTACGCTATTTTTTGAAAAATTCAAAATTTGATAAAAATTTAATCGTTCGATCGATTTTTGCCAAATTTAATACCAAACAACCTTTAATAGCTATACTAATTCTGTACAAAGCTTGAGTGCAATATTTTGAAAATTGCAGAAGTTACAGCGTTTACGCCATTTGTGCAAAAACGAAAAAAGTCGATAAAATCTGAACACCCGTTAGAATTAAATCAAATTTTTTCACAATGAAGAGCAATTTGTGCTCGACAAGTGTGCCAAATTTCAGCTCGATATCGTTCTTGAGTTATTAATTATTTACATCTGAAACACACACACACACACACACACCTACGGACATTTTTTCTAAATATGATCATCAATGTTTTTGGACATTTTGAACGCATTGGCATAAAAATCTCGAAAAGAAAAAATTTCGCGAAAACAAAGCTTCCTTTATGAGGAAGCAATAGTAGAAATTGTTGTCTATAATTTTTTTTAAATAATTGAGCGTTCAATAATAATTCGTTTAAACTTTTTGAAAATAGTATTATCAGAAAAATCGTAGAATCTAAAAATCGTCAAAAAAATCTATAAAACTTGTAGACTTTCTTCATCGACTTGACAATTTTTGAATCTTTTCCCAATTTTAGTAATTTACAGATTTTGTTTAATTTCCCAGGCTTCGAGATCCCGGATGTGTGTGCGTGGTTTTCTTTCTCCACGTCGGACCTCACATTTTCGATGACGTCTACTATTTTTTATTTTTTTTATTTATTTTTTTTTTTATTCACATGACTTGGACAAGAGAAAATTCAATACGATTTTGAGAGAAGGAGAAGGTCGCAAGGAAATTCAACGTCACGCGCTTAAACTTGTGTGTATGTGTTTTTAGCTCGGTAAATATTGAAATTCTTGGATCATTCATATTAATACACGCACCTGAGGAGACTCGAACGTTTCACGAATTCAACGAGACTCGAGGCTCGGCGACGAAGAGGGGAAAGAGAGGAAGCGTCACCCACACGCAAACAGAAAATACACACGGAGAGACGCCGGAGTCCGGTAATTTCCTCGTTTCGTCATTCGGCGAGCTTCGACGGATTCTCGGAGTATTCACTGGCCGCAGTTTCGTCGTTGACGGGCATTCGTGCGCGTTTTAATAATCGCACGACGATTTATAGAATTTCTCTCTTTCCACGATCCTTGCGAATTATTGCGATACAAAATTGTGGGGATTTTTTTTTGTTTTTTTTTTTTTTTTTTCGAAAGTCGAATTTTCTACATGAGAACGCCGACGACTTACGACCTGCGACGTGCTTGGGACCAGGCCCCGTTGGAACTTTATTTGGGTAGTTCCACTTGAAAAACAAACATTAAAATTTATCGGAATTCAAATGATTTTTTAAATCAGCGAAAAATTTATAATTCCGCGACGTTAAAATTTGAGGGAATTATAATCAGTTGTGAAAATAGTAATGTAAAAGTAATGTATTACTTTGAACAATGTGTATTGTGTTAGTTTTCCGTTACAAATTATAAAAGTAACGTGTAATGAATGAATATCCCATTACAAATGAAAATAGTAATGTGCAATGGATTCGTGTTCCATTACAGAATAAAGAAATTAATGTGTAATGTATGCATGTTCCATTACAAGCAGAGATGGGCAAATACCTAATGGAATAAAATTCAATTACAAATTACCCCGCCAATATGTAATTGCAACTTTCTCTCATTATTCGTGACAATGATAATGTGTAATTGAAAGGCCAATTTATTAACCATTATGATTGTAATGTGCAAGTAAAGTGAGATTGAATTACTCATTAACCGTGTAATGGATAATTGACTCGATTCGATTGCGAGATATTTCAAGCATTAAATTACAAATTGTAATTTAATTATAAATGTAGTTGAATTATAAATGTAATTTAATTAAAGATATAATTTAACTACAAATGTAGTTTAATTAAATTACATGTGTAATTTAAATAAATTACAAAAGTCTGAATCCTCAATGCTTTTATTTTACTTATTTCGTGTTTTCAACTTTTCTTAGCCACCGTTTAACCGAAAGTATATTTCATTTGCCAATTGAGAGTTTCTACGTTTTCATTACTAATGGCTAGTTTATTTACCTCTGGATAACTTTGTGCAGCGATTTCTTTATACCTTAAGTACAAATTAAATTAAATCACGAATTTAATTTAATTACAAACGTAATTGGATTAAAAAAAACATAAATCAATTAAAAATGTAATTTAATAAAATTACAAATAGAATTTAATTTAATTACAAATTTAATTCAATTATAAATGTAATCGAATTTGTTTCCAAGTAATTGAATCATTTTCAATATAAAATGCTTAAAATAATTTGTAATTGAATGGATCATAATTAAAACTGCTCTGAGTAATGCATAATTTAATGCTATAAAATTACAAATGCTTCAAATAATTAGTAATTTAACGTTTTATTTAATTATGAAAGTAATTGCCACCACCCATCTCTGATTACAAGTAATAAAAGTAATGTGTAATGGTTACATATGCCATTACGAAGCTCCATTACAAATTACAATTGAAAAAAAGTAATTTGCAGTGGAGAATATCCCATTATAAATTAGGGTTTTTTTATTACAATGTGGAGCAGGTACTATTTTGCTCAAAGGTAAGTATTAATTTTTCAATGGAAATAATTTGTGTATCAAGTTTTTGTTAACTTTACCATCGTAGTGGTTAATGTATGAACAGTCATTGTTTGGGGTAATTTTTACTCCATTCTCGAATTGTAATTTTTACAACAATGAAGTAAAAATTACTCCAAAAAATAACTGTTCATAGGTGTCAGTGTATATTTAGTTAATATACACTTACACCTATAACTTTTTCTTCAATTGTAATTTTTACAAGAGTGGAGTAAAAATTACTCCGAAAAATCACTGTTCATACATTTACCACTACGATAGTAAAGTTAACAAAAACTCGATACACACAATTTATTTTTATGGAAAAACTAATACACTTACCTTTGAGCAAAATAGTACCTGCTCCAAATTGTTGTAGAAACACACTAATTTGTAATGGAATATTTTCCACTACCAATTACTTTTTTTTCAATTGTAATTTGTAATGGAGCACTCGTCCATTACACATATGGCACACTGTACACTGTACACTGTAATGGCACATGCATCCATTACACGTTATTTTTTTTATTTGTAATGTGACGTACATCCATTACACATTACTTTTGTCTATTTGTAATAGCACATGCATCCATTACACATTACTTTTTTTAATTGTAATAGAACACGCATCCATTACACATTACTTTTTTTATTTGTAATAGCACATGCATCCATTACACATTATTTTTTTTTTATTTGTAATGGCACATGTATCCATTACACATTACTGTAATGGCACATGCATCCATTACACATTACTTTAATTTGGAATGGAACACGTATCCATTACACATTACTCTTGTATTTTGTAATGGTACACTTATCCATTTTACATTATGCAGTGTAATTTGTAACGAATACAGTAATGCATTATCAAAATAATGCATTGTTTACAACTTTGATTATATTAGGTTTTTTTTGTGTGCAAATCTTCAATTTATTAATAACGAGTTTTTCATGCGTCGAAATTATTGCAGAAACGTGTGATTGAGAAGGTTTTTTTTTTCCTTTTACCTCGTGCGACGAAATGTTTTCTAGGATATTTTAAGAAATTCGCGACGAAAATCCCGGTGACGAGATTCGTCATCGCTTGGTTATATCACGCGCGAATATGTTATTGAGGGGGGGGAAAAATTGCGCAAATTATGAGCACGATTTAAAGTATGGAATTTCATTTTTTCTTCCGTCAGAGTTATTAGTGATTTCTCTCTCTCTTTCTCTCTCTCTCTCTCTCTCTCTCTCTCTTCCTCTCTCTCTTCCTCTCTCACGCACACATTCGCCCAAGGAGGAAGAAACAGAGAGGGAGAGAGAGTGAGAGTGAGAGAGAGAGAGAGAGAAATTAATTTATTAATACACATTCTTCAATTGATAAAAAGGCATTGAATTGATGGAGAAATTTAAATTAAACAAAGATGTTATTTCATTTCTCTGCTGAAATGCAACGAAACGTTTTGAGAACTTGAGAATGTCTTATCACATATTTCGACATTGAGGAACAATTTTTGAATCGAAACTTTGGTTTTTATTCAAACGTTCACTTTTTGCCTGAAATAAAAGCCAAAGAATTTCTTTAAATTTCTATGCAATTACCTTCAATGTGCATCTAAGAACTTTATTAAAAAAATTGCATTCAAGAACTATTTAAAACTATCGAACGACACTTATTTGCTTAGATTATTTTTAATCTCTCAAAATTCGTTTCATCTACAATTATTCAAAAACATTTTCGGTTCATACTCTTGGAAAATTTTCTTTTCTTGTTTTTAAAACGATTTTCAATTTTTATTCAACGAGACAAATCGCGTGTTTATACTTCACGAATCTCCGTCTTTATCTTTGGCTCGTAGAAAAAAAGAAATAAAAAACATTGTCCGAAAGCTCGCACTAGAAAATTATATATCATAGCGAAAGATTTATCAAATGATGACACACAATTGAATCACGTTCTTACTCATATTGCAATTCAATCGACAGTGTCTCAATGTCAACTAATTAAAAATTTCTGTATAGATTTTAGCATTGATTTATATGCATGGGACATTTTTTGTAAAATGTGCCAATATGTGACCTTCGGTTGATTCACCTAAAAAGACCAAAACTGTCATCCGCTTGAACAAAAATTGTAGCCTGAAATGTTCCCAGAATGGTAATGTCAAAACAAAACGAATAATTATTGGGCAATTCAAAATTGATTTGTGGAATCAGGGTATTTTTTTTATTGCGCGGGCAAAATTAGAAGGTTTGAATAGTGCGGAAGAAAAAATTTAGCAGTGAGCTAAAAAATACAAAACGAATGCGAAAATGACGAGCTCGCTTCAAGTAGAAAACCTTGGAAGAAAAAAAAATCATTTCATTCAACGCTCATAAAATAAAGACACTCCGGAGAGAATAAAGGCTATAAAAAAAGCAAACGAATGAAAAATGTCTGCTATGCTTCATTTTTCGAGGCTGAGAAATTGAATTTAAAATTGATTATTTGATTTCATTAAAATATCTTTGTTTCATGACTTGATTGAGTGTGTGTTGAAATTTTCGTCCTAACTTCATTCATTCATTCAGGCAAAGAAAAAAAACGCATATTTCGTTGATTTGATCGATCAGGAAATTTTTGTTTTATTTTTCTATAAGCGCTCGGTTTTATTTAACTTTTAAATTTATTATTTTCAATTTTTTTCGAGATTTGTATGCTAATGTGTTCGAAATGTCCCAAAATATCGATAAATCATGTTTAGAAAAAATGGATGGATGTGTGTGAGTTTTAAATGTAAATAATTAATAACTGGAGAACGCTTCGAGATATCGAGCTGAAATTTGGCACACTTGTCGAGCACGAATTGCTCTTCATTATGAAAAAATGTTGATTAAATTCTAACGGGTGTTCAGATTTTATCGACTTTTTTCGTTTTTGCACAAATGGCGTAAACGCTCGAACTTGTACAATTTTTAATATATTGCACTGAAACTTTGCACAGAGCTAATATAGCTATCGAGGTTGTTCGTTATTAAATTTGGCAAAAATCGATCGAATGATTAAAATTTTATCAATTTTTTTTTTTTTTTTAATAGCGAACTTCGGTTATTTGCAAGATATTGTACTCAAATTTTGTAAACATTCAAAATAGTGATCAAGGTTGTTCGCTATTGAATTTGGCAAAAAACAAATTTGGCAAGAAATAAATTTGAAAAAATTTGCCAAATTTGCACATTGATTGCTCATATTTTTCGATAGTCAACAAAGCTTCCTTTATGAGGAAGCCAAATTTGATCGTCATACTTTGTGATAAAGGAAGCTGCGTGAACTATGGATAAAGATGAGGAAGCAATGTGCAAATGTCCAATTTGCAGGTTTTTTTTCTATTTGGATGAACAATTTTGCAAAGTATTTCCATTTACGAATATATAATGTCGAAATTGAATCGTGACATTGGATTCTATTTCGGCCATTTAATAATTTTGCAAAAAATTATGATTTTCATTCACGGATATATAATTTTTTTAAATTATGAACAACAATTTCGAAATTAAATCGTGATATTGGATTCTATTTCGGTCATTTAATAATTTTGCAAAGAATTCTGATTTTCATTCACGGATATATAATTTTTAAAAATTATGAACAACAATTTCTAAATTAAATCGTGATATTGGATTCTATTTCGGCCATTCAATAATTTTGCAAAGAATTCTGATTTTCATTCACGGATATATAATTTTTTTAAATTATGAACAACAATTTCGAAATTGAATCGCGATATTGGATTCTATTTCGGCCATTTAATAATTTTGCAAAGAATTCTGATTTCCATTCACTGATATATAATTTATAAAAATTATGAACAACAATTTCGAAATTGAATCGTGATATTGGATTCTATTTCGGCCATTCAATAATTTTGCAAAGAATTCTGATTTTCATTCACGGATATATTTTTCAAAATTATGAACAACAATTTTGAAATTAAATCGCGATATTGGATTCTATTTCGGGCATTCAATAATTTTGCAAAGAATTCTGATTTCCATTCACTGATATATAATTTTAAAAAATTATGAACAACAATTTCGAAATTAAATCGCGATATTGGATTCTATTTCGGCCATTCAATAATTTTGCAAAGAATTCTGATTTTCATTCACGGATATATTTTTCAAAATTATGAACAACAATTTCGAAATTAAATCGTGATATTGGATTCTTATATTTGTGACCATTATACTGTTCCATTTGTTTTGATTTTATTGTAATCATCAATTTGTCATGACTAATTTGTATTAATTAATTTTCAATATATTTCAGCCTCGACTCAGGTGGTCCTAACGGTACAGCAGAAAATACCGTCGTCAACGTCAACGACGACGACGACAACGACGACAACGGGAGGCGTCGGTGGTCTTCATCTCGGTGGTCCAACTTCGACCTCATACCAGCATCTTCAACGACCGGCGAGTCTGAGCTCGGGCATGACAATGGTCTCACCAACGTCCCAACCAGCAACTTCGTTGCATCGTGCATCGACCGCACCAGCTGGTGGTGCTCCTCCAACATGCAACGCCCGTATTACCGGTCCTCAACCCGTCGACGTAAGTCCAAACGGATACGGACGACCTTGTTATTGCGAAACATTGCGCAGCGTTGCCGCAAACGGTATTGCCATTGTAACGAAACGCGATTTACCGGATTACGACAATTCGAGAAAATCGAACAGTCCAACTTGGACCCTTAACGATTTCACGAAATCGACTTTCTTGACGCATCACATTTCAACCATGTTCCAGTGGACCGAATTTTCCACCAGAAACACTCGATGTGTAAGATCATTCGGATTTGTTAGGTTTTTTTTTTCGTTTTTTTTTGTCACGTCTAACGTCCCCGTTATCGTTATCCCGTGCCCGATCGTCCTTTTTTTGTATTGCTCCGTGGCAGAGGAAACTTTTTTTCGTGAACGTTTTTTTTTGGGGGAGGTTTCATGGCGATGGATTCTAAAATGTAGCTAAACGTTGAGAAATCATTTCCGGAAAAATTGTCCCCATGGATGTTCCTTTTTTGTGGTGATATGAATCCCTAATTCTAGAACAATTTGGGATTTCTAACTGAAACTTGACGCAATTTCGAGCATCAATTGCTGTTGCAGAAAATTTTCATTGAATTATTTATTTATTTTATTGTATTTAATTTTCGAAGAAGCGAAATTTAATTCTGCACATTGCTTTTTCATTTTTTGCTGAATTTGCCAAATTTTTTCTATCGAGCGAATATCACAAAACTCAACATTTACACTAACGGCGAAAAGTTTCCGGACAAAACTTCAAAAAAGATCTGGAACCTTTTTTTATGCTATTTCGCCGGAAGTCAACGTAAACTAGTTTAAGAAACGGCATTTTAAAAGGTAAGAAGTCGGCTTCATTTCCTGTTTTCTTAAAATATTATTACAATTTGTTTTTAGATTTGGACTTTATTTTGAAAACAACGGTTTTTTTGCCTTTTTTCCGTCTCTTCAGGTGCACCCTTCTTCTAGAGGACATTTTTTGTATACATTTTTACGATTGGATTCGTAAAGGGGAAAGTTTAAGCTTCAATTTCCTTTTTTTTTTTTTAACTTTGATTTTTTTCCAAAGTTATTCTGTTTTTTGTGAAAAAAGAGGAAATTTGAAAAATCCTGTGTAACACGAAAACAAAGAGGATTCATGAAAGACTTCAATATAGCAAAAAGTTGCGTCTGTTTTCGTTGAGTTGAGAGAAATTTTTTAAGTTTTTTTTTCTGGGTCGAAGCTCAGATCATTCAATTACCATAACGCGACAACTATGGGATTATTGATAAAATTTCGAGAGGAAAAAATACTTTATTTTACCATTTTCAACACATTGGAATTTTTTTCAAATTTGTTTTCCAGCGTCAACAAGAAAAAAGAAATATGTTGAAAAAAAATCTTAAAAAATTCCTCTGAACTCAACGAAAAAGGACGCAACTTCTTGCTACCTTAAAGTTTTTCATGAATCGTGTTATTTTTCGCGTTATACGGGGTTTTTCAAATTTCCCCTTTAAAAAAAAAAATAATAAATATGGGGAAAAAAACGCTCCAAGTTTTTAAAAAAAGGGAACTGAAACTCAAATTTTCCCCTTTATGTTCCAATCGTAAAAATGTATTAAAAAAAATTCCTCTAGGAAATGGGTGCACCTGAAGAGAGGAAAAAAAGGCGAAAAACAGTTTTTTTCAAAATAGAGTCCAACTGTAACTACAAATTATAAAAATAATATTAAAAAACAGGAAATGAAGCCGAATTCTTCCGCGTTAATGAAAAAACGTTCCAGACCTTTTTTGAAGTTTTTGTCCGGAAACTTTTCGCCAGTAGTGTATGTATTTTCATATTTCCATACTTTTTAGTCAGTTAAATATTTTTGTATGATATTTGTAGAATATTTCTATCCATAAATTCCCCAAATTTTACTGAAAATTTCGTGTCTCCCAAAAAAAAAGAATTCAAGGCTTTTGTCGTGAAAACAGAAAATCGATCCTTTGCCATAATTTTTGTTTTCCTCGAAACCTTTTTTTTGCACGACGGTTGAATGCTCTTCGTGGGTAATCCGGGCAGTTAGTTAAAAATTTATCTCGTGTCGTGAAAACAATTAAACATTTCGCATCGATGATTAATCGTTTATTTTTTTTCCCTTCGATTTCAACTTATCAGCATGAGAAAAAGCGGCAATTGGAGACTCAGCGAGTTCACACGTTTCAACTGATGCTGGAAAAGGAACAGAGCTACGTTGAGAAATTGCGCAGCGAGCTCGCTAAAACTAGCGCGAGCGCTGGAAGCGTCAGCAGCGTGACGACCCTTCAGGCCGAATTGGCCGGTGCCGAAAGAAGAGTTCGAACATTACAGGATCAGCTGACGGCGATAACGACGAGCGATCAGGTTAAAAAAAAAAAGATTTTCTTTTTTTTCCCACCATATCTTAAGGGGAGGCTAAATACCGACATTAGCACCTCAAAATTGGAATCCAAACTTGCTCTGGCAGGAATGGATGGAAATCAATAAAATTTTGACAGTATCATTATGGCACAAATAGAGCGCCACTAAATTTTTTTCGAAAAAAAAAAAATTACAGATCCGATTATCATCAGGAATCTGTAATTGAAAATATTAAATTATATTTTTTCTACCAGAGCTGGGCAGTACTTGAAAGTACTCGGTACTTGCAGGTACTTGAAGTACAAAGTACTTCAAAAGTACTTAAAGTATTGTACTTAAATTTTTCAAGTCCTTCATGTACTTGAAGTACTGTACTTGAAAATTTCAAGTACTTTTATGTACTTGAAGTACTTTTTTTAAGTACAAGTATCAAGTACTTTTGAATGTGTCTTGCTGATGGTTGCATGTGCAAAGCCTTTGAATATGGGTCATTCCATGTCAAATCGACCAATATTTGGAATCGACCCCTTTCAATTTCGATGAAATTTGGTCAGAAGTTTTCTTTTATCATAAAACAAAGTTCTAACGAAGGAAAAAAATAAAAAATTTTTTTTCGAAAATTCAAAATTTCACCATTTTTTCAAGTTTATTTTTTGAATATTTCGGAAACTATTATAGTTACGAAAAAACCGTTTTGGGTTCGTCTTAAAGAGTATACTTGGGGCTACGAAAAAAAATATTCAGAAACAAATTTTGAAAAATGATGAATTTGGAAAATTGTACAAAATCGTGAAAATCCACGATCAACATTAAATTTTTGGTTTTATTTTTTTTTATAACACCTTGTACTGAGATTAAAAGATCCTGAAATTTTCAGAAATGTGTTTTTTTTGTTTTAAAAATATGAACTTTTGAATTTTGGTAAAACTTTTTGTTTACCTCTAAGTTAAATGAAGTTGATCAATCATGTAATTTTGACTGCTGAGAATTACAAAATTACATGATTGCGCAACTTAAAAAAATGCACATTTTTGAAAAAAAACACCTTCCTGAAAATCTTTCAGGATCTTTTCAAATTAGTACAAGGTATTATATTTAAAAAGTTGAACAAAAAATTCGATGTTAATTGCGGATTTTCACGTTTTTTGAAAAGTTAAAATTCTCCAAATTCATCATTTTTCAAAAAATTTTGTCGAAATATTTTTTTTTCGTAGCCCCAAGTATACTCCTCAAGACGGAACAAGAGATTTTTTATAAGTATCATAGTTTTCAAGATATTTAGAAAAAAAAATTGGAAAATGGTTAAATTTGGAATTTTGCAAAACTTTTGAAAAAAAAAAAAAAATTTCCTTGGTAGAACTTGGTTTTATGATAAAACAAAACTTCTGACCAAATTTCATCGAAATTGAAAGTAGTCGATTCCAACTCTTGGTTGATTTGACATGGAATTTACGAGACGTACCCGAAAACTAGAAAAGTACTTGATACTGGTACTTGATTTTTTCAAGTACTTGTACTTCAATTACTCGTTTTGACGAGTACGAACACCAAAGTACAAATATCGATACGTCTTCGACATTATTTTATGAAAAAACCGCGACATATGTTTAGAATCCAAATTACGAGAAAAAGGTTGATAAATTTAGTGTTTTATCGAAAAACAAAATGGCGAAATCAAGTTCACAGAAATTCGAAAGAGGGCAGCCCCATATGGAATTCATATGAAATAAATATTATTCTCATCAGACTTCTATCCAAACTGTCTTAAAAGTCTGTGGCAATTAACGAAAACATTGATTTGTGTCTCGCATTTGCATTTTGCAATTCATTCATCATTCATTCATAAATTTAATTGATATTCATCCACCGGTATTGGAAAAAGTTTGGACAGTGATTTCAAGTCGATAATGTAGGGCTTCAGTAATAATGTCGGTATTTAGCCTCCCCTTAAGGGTTTACGCTTAGTTTCGATGGAAAATCAAATTTTTCTCACTTTTTAAAAATCTAAAAAACACATTCTTGTTTATCATTTCTCTATTTTTTTTTTAAATATAATAACATTTACAAAACTCTAGAATAATTTGAACAAGAAGATACAATTTCTAGATTTTTTTAAGCGTTTGATGATTTTGTAAATTTTGACGTATTTTTTTAAAACTTTATTTACCAGTTTTCATGAAAATGTACTTTGATTTTTCACAAAAAAACGTGAGTGAGAAGTGTACTTGATTATTCACGGAAAAAGATTTTACTTTATTGAATACAGAAAAAAAAATCCTTCTTTTCGAAAAATCGAATTTTCCAAAAATCGTAATTTAGGCGTAACCCCTTAAATTAACCGTGCTGTAGTGGCTTTGCTCTCTGTTTTGCTCCCATTTACATCACACGTATACTTTTGATTCATAATTTTCACTTAGTTTAACGTTTCGCAAATTTTTTCGTTCTCTTAGCAATTTTGCTCTAACTTGTATCTTCATTTTTTAATTTTATTTACATTTTTGTGAAGAGAAAGAAAATTTTACTCATACGCGGGACTTACACGATGAGCAAACAAAAACACACGACATTCGTGGTCGAAACACTCTTCCCTCCTCGTGCATCCTATCAAAAAAATATCCTGATTTTTTATTTTTTTTATGGTAAAAAAAGGAATTTTTCAGATTACATTTTTTTTTCTATCTCCTCCCATTATAAAAAAATTCCGGTCGTATCGATATCTTTCATAGAAAATATTTTGAAGAAAACAAAATTTTCAATTATTTAATATAATTATAACGTTTATACAATTTTTGTCTTGTGAAAAAAGCCAAACATTAATTTCACTGGTAACAATTTTTTTTCAACCAATATCCTTCGTGAAAGGGGTTTTTCTGTTTTATTCGAGTCTCGAAGAGCAATGAAACGATTTTCGTCAACGATATTGATTTTATTAATCATTTTTTCGAAAAATTAATAATTAGTAAGAAAATATTTCCAATTTTTCCAAAACAATTAGTAATTAGTGACGAAATATTTCTAATTTTTCTA
The DNA here is from genome assembly GCA_946863875.1 of Alloplasta piceator. Lineage (NCBI taxonomy): Eukaryota > Metazoa > Arthropoda > Insecta > Hymenoptera > Ichneumonidae > Alloplasta > Alloplasta piceator. Next base: position 7,070,809 of record OX333075.1, on the reverse strand, counting down.
AAAAAATAACTATCTAGCGAAAAAATATTACTAATTTTTTTCAATAAAATTAGTAATTAGCGAATAAATATTACCAAGTTTTTTTCTAAATATAGCAATTGGTAAGGAAGATATTACGTATTAATTTAAAAAAAACAGTAATTCGTAGAGAAGTATTGTGTATATTTACGTACTTGTATATATGGATTGATTCATGGTTATAAGCTCAAACAACTCTATTAAAAAAGTTGTTTTATTTTTTATAATAACTGGATCTTTTGAATATTTCAGACATTGATATTTATTCTATCGAATGTCATACGATATCACATAAGTTATTATTAATATGAATATTTAATGAGTACCTATTAAAAAATATATTAGTAATTTTTATTTTATTTATTACTTTTTCCAAAATTAATACAACATTTCTCCACAAATTATTCATTTTTTTGGTTATTCAGCAATGTCTTTCTCGCCAATTACTAATTCTTGGAAAAAATTAGTAATATTTTATCGTTAATTACTAATTTCTGTGGAAAAATTAGTAATATTTTTTTGCCAATTACTAACTTTTAAATAAAAATTAGAAACATTTTGTCACCAATTACTAATTTTTCGAAAAATTCGTAATATGTTCCCGCTAATTACTAATCTTAAAAAAAATTAGCAATATTTTTTTGCTAATTATTAATTTTTCGAAAAAAATTGGATAATCAAAATAGATAGATTTTTTTTTTACCCATCACTGTTGGGAAGTCAGGATATTTTACGGATGTTTAGTCCCAAATCGCAAATGATGAGAAAATTCTGAAAATTTGGTATGTTTTTGGATGAATTATTTAAGAGGTCGTGTAAAAATTTCACGACGATTAGGAAGCTCGTTATCGAACAATTAACATTAACAAATTAAATTAAATGTAGTCTTATGAAAACTGATGTAACTTTGCGATAAGTTTTTTTTTGACCTCTCAATTTCTTAATATCTACACTATGTTGAAAGCAACGGAAACAAAACGAAGTTTATTAATAATTTTTTTTTATTTGTTTAAAAAATTGTTCTTAGCAAACTGTCAATATTTTAATAACGAGCTTCCTAATCGTCGTAAAATGTTTACACGACCTCTTAAATACTTCATACAGAAACATCCCAAATTTTCAGAATTTTCTCACCATTTTTCATTTTAACCCTTAAGGAGATTGGAGTAATGATGATAGAATTCTGAAAATTTAAGATGTTTTTACACGAAGTATTCAGGAGGTCGTGTAAAAATTTCACGACGATCAAGAAGCTATTTATTGAACAATTAACATTAAAAGATTTCATAGGGACTCAAAATCCTTAAAAAAAATATTTTATATCACTCAGTACAATAATGGACGCTTTTACGTCCGCAAGCGGACGTGAAAACGTCCATATTGCACCTCGTGATATAAAATATCGTACTATTTCCGATCAACCTGGTGAAAAAAACTGGAAAAATCGTTTTTTATTTTTTAAAAATCCGCTTTTGCCTAACCTTTTTTTTCCTTCTTCTGTTTTTTTTTTTTGTTTTTTTTTTCGTTCACCCTTAACCAGCCTTTGTTGTGTCTTACAGCTTTGCTCGTTGGTAACAAACACCTCGAATAGCCCCGGCAATTATTCGAATTCTCCCGGTGGCGTAACGTGTTGTAACGTTGGGATCGGGGGCGGTGGAAACGAAACACCGCCACCCTTGCCATCTCGCAAGTCCCTGTCCATGCAGAGTTTATCCCCGCCTCCTTTGCCTCCGCGACCTCCGCCAAATTCAAACACGAACAACATTGTCCAGTCGGAGCTGGATCGACATCTGCTGATTCATTTAACGCCCCCGACAACAACTCACGGCATACCTAACTCTGTAAGTAGTGTTATCGCCCGAATCACAATTGTCATAGTTTTTTATATATTTTTTTTTTAATATTTTTTATTCATCCTCCAAGAAGGGATGAAAAAAAAGCCAAGTCGAAAAAACACGTATTTCATTTTAATTGGAAGAAAATATTTTTGTAAATATTCAGAAGTGTAACTCCCGCTAAAAAGAGGCTGAACATTTTTTTTATCAATTATTTATGTTTATAAAACCTTACATTAAGTTATATTTTAATTGCTTCCTCATAGAGGAAGCTTTGTTATCGTGAGATTTTTTTTCAATAATAATTTTAATAATTTTTGTAAATAATTTTTGTAAATAATTAATAACTCAAGAACGCTTTGAGATATCGAGCTGAAATTTTGCACAATTGTCCAGCACGAATTGCTCTTCATTATGAAAGTTTTTTGTTTCAATTCTAACGGGTGTTCAGATTTTATCGACTTTTTTCGTTTTTGCAACAATAACGTAAACTTCTGCAATTTTTAAGATATTGCACCCAAACTTTGTACACAATTAGTATAGCTATTGAGGTTGTTTATTATTAAATTTGGCAAAAATCGATCGAAAGATTAAATTTTTATCTAATTTTGAATTTTTCGAAAAGTAGCGTAAACGCTCTAACTTGCACAATTTTCAAGATATTGCACTGAAACTTTGTACAGAACTAGTATAGCTATCAAGGTTGTTTGCTATTAAATTTGACGAAAATCGATCGAATTATTAAAATTTTATCAAATTTTGGTTTTTTTGAAAAATAGCGAACTTCGGTTATTTGTAAGATATTCTACTGAAATTTTGTACACATTCAAAGTAGTGAACAAGGTTGTTTGCTATTGAATGTGGCAAAAATCGAATTTGGCAAGAAGTAAATTTGAAAGAATTTGCCAAATTTGCACATTGATTATTCATGTTTTTTGATAGTTAACAAAGGTTTCTTTATGAGGAAGCCAAATTTGATCGCCATACTTTGTGATAAAGGAAGCTGTGTGGACTATTGATAAAGATGAGGAAGCAATGTGCAAATGTCCAATTTGCAGGGTTTTTACCCAACTTTTTGTCATTATTTTATTTTTTTAATTATTTTTTTGTATAAAATAAAATCAAGGAATTTAGCTACTGGAATTTCTGTTGTTTTTTTGTGTTTGATAAAAAACGTTAAATAAAAAAAATTCTAAAACCAACTTTTTATATTTTTTTGTATCCAAAGTTTTCTTATCAAACCCAAAAAACAACGGAAACTCTGCAACGGGGATATCTATTCTAGTAGCTAAATTTCTCCTTTTCTTTATTTTATTTTTCTTCCTTCCTTTAAAAAATCTAAATCTTATTTAAAAAAATCTTATTATAAAAAAATAATTATTGACATTGTTTTTGTTGTCGCGTTGTCATAATAATATTAAATATGATGTTTTGGGGCTGTAAGAAACCACACAAAAAAATCAGCTCGATTCTGACAGGAGTTACACTTCCGAATATTTACCAAAAATTTAGTTTAAAAAAATTTCCAAGAGAAAAGATTTTGCAAAATTATTTTGGGAATAAAATATTCACAGCAAAATATGAAGATACTGTATATAATGCAAGTTTTTTTAGACTCTGAATAGATATGCTGTTATTTTTTTTAAAAGAATTTTAAACATTTAGTTGAATTTTTTTTTTCACAAATCAGAAATTTTTCTTCCGATTGAGAAAACACAGATTCTTCAAAAAAAAAAAAAAAAAAAAACATTCTCGGTATAATTCCTCCCATAGGAACCAAACAATTTTCATTATTTTATCATTTTTTCGCTCAATCATTTTTCCTCAACGTTGATACGCGATAAACTATAATTATTTTTAAAAAAACACGTTTTATTACAATTTTTATTTTTATCTCTCATTTATGCTTGCTCCAGGGTGTTTCTTAGTATTGTAGATTAGTTGACATGATAATGAAAGAAAAAAAAACGTTTAAAAAAATGGTGGATTCGAATTAACATAAATTATTAATTGTAATTGTAATTGTAAGTAATTTTACATTAATTATGTGCTTGCTTGGAATCGTCAAACGAATAAAATTGTACTTTAGTGGTGATATTTTGGTATTGGCATGCCATCTAAAAAAAAATCGTGTGGTTGAATATTCAAAAAATGTTCCCTCGAAAAATTATGGCATGAATCAAATTTTTATCAATTTTTTTAAAAATTGAAATTCAAGTGAAACTTTGTTGCGTTACTAATGCATTAACTTTGAAATAGCTGTCGCAGGGTGCGAATCTAGGTTCGTCCGGTTCGTTGAACAAACACCAGAGAACGAAATCGAGCCCGGAACAATTGAGCGCGACGATGATATCTCCGTCTGAAGCGAGCAGACGTCTCATTGCGTCTGAATCAATGAACGATCTCTCTCCGCCGAGACAATTTCAACCGGGACGTCACAGTAGCACGATCGATCTCGACGATCCCGATCACGTGACTCCACCGGGAACACCTCCGCCTCCGTATCCTCAACAATTACCCGCCAACGAGACCTCCTCATCCACTATAAATGACGTAAGAAATCAAGCCAAAACAAGAAAATCTGCCTAAAAAAAATTGTATTCATGATTTCGTTCTCCCATAATTTTTATTGAATTTTAATTCACAGAATTTATATAATTATTTCATGCCAAAACAACGAAATCCGCTCTAAAAAAAATGCATTCAAGATTTCGTTCTCCCATAATTTTTATTGAATTTTAATTCATAGAATTTATAGAATTATTTCATGCCAAAACAACGAAATCCGCTCTAAAAAAATTGCATTTAAGATTTCGTTCTCCCATAATTTTTATTGAATTTTAATTCATAGAATTTATAGAATTATTTCATGCCAAAACAACAAAATCCGCTCTAAAAAAATTGCATTCAAGATTTCGTTCTCCCATAATTTTTATTGAATTTTAATTCATAGAATTTATATAATTATTTCATGCCAAAACAACGAAATCCGCTCTAAAAGAATTGCATTCAAGATTTCGTTCTCCCATAATTTTTATTGAATTTCAATTCATAGAATTTATATAATTATTTCATGCCAAAACAACGAAATCCGCTCTACAAAAATTGCATTCAAGATTTCGTTCTCCCATAATTTTTATTTAATTTTAATTCATAGAATTTATAGAATTATTTCATGCCAAAACAACAAAATCCACTCTAAAAAAATTGCATTCAAGATTTCGTTCTCCCATAATTTTTATTGAATTTTAATTCATAGAATTTATAGAATTATTTCATACCAAAACAAGAAAATCCGCTCTAAAAAAATTGCATTCAGGATTTCGTTCTCCCATAATTTTTATTTAATTTTAATTCATAGAATTTATAGAATTATTTCATGCCAAAACAACAAAATCCGCTCCAAAAAAATTGGATTCAAGATTTCGTTCTCCCATACTTTCTATTGAATTTTAATTCATAGAATAATCTATTCACAAATGTTAATAGATTATTATTAGGTTAATTAATATGCAAATTTTGAATTTGCACTATTTTTTTCTGAAAACCCGATACCAAAATCACTAAAAATCTTCAAAAACGTTGGAAAAACCGATTCAGAAGTAAATTTTGAGTACCCACTCAAGTGTCATGATTTTTGAACAAAAATTGCTGACAATTTTACATTTTTCAGAGTTTGGGCGACAGTTTTGTCAGTATCTCGCCGATTCGTCAAGCAATAAACGAGAGTATACCGGGTCTGCCGACGATACAACAGCCAATAATGTCAATGGAGGATGACGACATGAGCGATCAAGAAGTCGTACGTATATTTTTTTCCCCAAGAATTTTTCATAAATCAATTTCAATGAAATTGAATTGAATTGAATTATTACACTAAGAGAAAAAAGTACTGAATTTGACAACATGAATTTATTTATTAAATGAAAGTATTGATTCGATTATTTATTCGTTGAACTAAGAAAATCACTCTTCATTTAAAAAAATATTTTCACGACTCTATTACTCCATTATATTAAACTCTTATTTAATAGTAGATAATTTGAATCTAAAATAATAATTATTTGAATCTAAAAAACGACTTCAATACGAAATTATTTTTTTCGAAAAAAAATATTTCTTTTCAATAAATTCATCATTATTTTACTTCTAAAAATATCTTTATTCAAATAGATTTTAATAAATTTGCATTCATTGGATTAATTAGATTTATTGCATCATAAACATGAGATTATTTGAATCTGAAAAACGACATCAATATTAAATTATTTTTTTCGAACAAAATTATTTCTTTGCAATAAATTCATCATTATTTTACTTCTAAAAATATTTCTGTAGTATTTTCCATATTTATTAGATATAAAATTGATTGTGATTATTTGAAAAAAAGCTGTAGTAAAATAAATAACACATTATTTTATTCCAATAGAATATTTGTTTGGAATGATGAAATTTTTATTTCCTTCAAGCAAAGACCTATCATTTCTATAGTATACTTTAATAGTATACATAAGTTGTCAAAAATTAAAAAACTGGTTTTTAAAATGTTTTCTTATATTCGAATCTTCATAACTCCTAACTTTTTTCAAGTGCATAGTAATAGTTGATAGCCTAATAGGTAGCGTGTTAGATAGTTAGGTAGGATAGGTATGATGGTAGGTTCGAATCTCGGTCGCACAGAGAAATAAGATCGGAGAACTGACGCAGATTTGTCTTTTTTTTCTATTTATCTCTCTTTGGGGTCACTAAACTATGCATATTAAATTATTTGGCAAGGGCTATATATTTTTTATAAAATGTTTAGCAACAATTAATAAACACGCATTTGATCGAATCAATCATTTTTCCTGTTGATTGGACTAATTTATTTGTTGATTCAACAAATTTTCTTTCTCGGTGCTTCCTGTATTAAAAGACATGCATGTTTTGAATGATAAAATGTGTTCTTGATTCAAACAACATATTACATATAATTGATAACATATTGATAGATTCAAGTAAATTCGTTTATTTAAACAGAAATTTATGGAATTGACTGAAAAAAATGAACCAAGTAAACATATAAGGGAACCATTCTAATATGTTCTGGCAAATAATGAAAAAAATGATTTTTTGCCTTCAAAACTTTATTTCATTGGTTCTAGTAATTTTTTCTCTCAGTGTATTTAATTCAAATTTCATTGAATCAATCAATGAAATTTTCAATGAAATTGTTGAATTTGTCAATGAGATATTATCGATAGACCAAAAATTACTGAGAATCGAGATATCGCAATTTTTGATGAATTAATAATTTGGTGTTTTTTTTTCGATCGATGAATGGTTCACACGTTTGCAGGGACAGCTGGAAGATCATGGACCATTCAAGTCTCTGTCAAAATTATGGGAACATCATGCACATTTGTCTGTATTCATAAATTACGTACTATCGAACAGTGACCCCTCCAGTCTGGTGCGTTGATTTTCTTTTTTTATCTTTCAATATTACATTTATCGAGATTCCAAAAAATATGAGTTTTTTTTCTTTTTCAGTTATTTTATTTGATAACGGATTTGTACAAGGAAGGGAACGCCAAAGAAATGAGAAAATGGGCTTACGAGATTCACTCGAGTTTTCTTGTACCTGGTGCGGTAAGTTTCCGTTTTTTATTTTATTTTTTTCAAAACATTTCATAATTTCATAAATTTCCGTATAATCTCGTCGATAAAATTGTTAATAACGTGAAATAAAAAATGTTTATAGCCGTTGCGGCTCAACAACGTCGATGAAAACGTCGCACGCGAAATAGACGACGTTCTTCTCAAAGAATCCGACAAGGAAGAAATTTTGAGAAAGGTATGCACTATTTTTCATACATTTTTGGCCATATTAAAATATTAAAACGACAAGGTGCAGTGAATTAAAAAAATATATTTTTTATAGTTTTTTCTTGCTTTTTCTCATGAATAATTTTTTTTTTCGATAAAAACTCTATGTGATTTGCAATCAGCAATGAATTTTCCATCGAAATAAAGTTTGAAAACGATAAAAATTGAAAAAAAAATTCTGGCTCATTTTTGGGCGACTTTTTAAAAACCTCAAAATAACGAAATTTCAAGCTCTCATAACTTTACTTTGGTTTGACCGTTTCTAGAATTTCTTTTTCGGGTGCAAAGGTTGTAACTGAAAGTCGAGAATGCCGTTTTTTTCATCCCGATAACTCAATTTTTGTTGAAATGAGAGCAGTTTTACAATCGCCGAAAAAAATAGAAAGGGGTATGCCTTCAAAAATGTGCAAAAATCGATGGTCGAAATTTAAAAATCCGCAAAAAATTGAAAAATGATCAGAATCGGATAAACCAAGCGGGGTTTTGAAGTTACAACGATGGCGAAGAGAATGAGCGTATATAGAAGCCGAAATTTTATTTGGAAAAAACATCTCAGCTGTTTTACAGAAGCGATTCAATTTTGGCAAAAATAGAAAAAAACCATTTAAAATTTTTTTTTTTTTTAGCCTCATGTCGAAGTATTGTTCCCCACTGAACACGAATCTACTAATAATTTCCGCAAAAACTCAAATTTCTAAAGAATTTTCAATTAAAAGAACATTTTTTCTTGATTTTCGAAAAATTCGGTCATCGGAGAACTGAAGTAGGAACAAAAAAGGTTGATAAGTTTTTTTCTCCGCGCTAAAATTAATAAATTATACCGAGTCAAAATCGAAAAATGCAGATGCAGAAATCTTGCGGTCATATTTCCATTGTAAAATTTTTAGACTTTGATTTTTTAATTTTTTTCGCCATTTAGGAAAAATTCATGTAGTACATAAAATCCATCGACTCATCGTGCATTTATTTTCTCATTAAGATATTTTGGAAGGCGCGGACACGCGCGAAGGAAGAATTGAACGAGCAATTGGCAGATTTTCAACAGAAACGTACGGCTGGACTCGGCATGCTTTTTGGCCCGAGCGATACGCAATTGGACGAAAGTGCCGCCGATAAAGTTCAAGAAACGAAAATCATCGAGACTTATCTTCTTCCTACGATGCAACCATATCTGTGAGTATCTGACGAACGTTAATTCAATTATTCAATTCTTAAGATTTTCCATAAATCTTTTAACCGAGTACTGACGTGAATAATTTTTTTTACATATAAATAACTATATAGAATTTGAACCTCTGATTGTCGATTTTTTCTATTGCGTCGCGTTGTTGAAAAAATTCGAAAGAAAAATTTGCGTTTTCAAATTTTCATATTAGAATATTTAAATTTAAGTTCTTATTTTTTTAAGAGAATTTATGCGGATAGTTTAGAGGATAAAATTATTTGGGATTGAATTTTGCAAGATATTTAATACTATAATAATTTTTATAACTTAGCTGATTTTATGATTATTGCGGTAAAGCCGTGATCGGCAGTATCGATTTTTTCGTCAACGATATTGATTATATCAATCATTTTTTCGAAAAATTAATAATTATTCAAAAAATAGTACTAATTTTTAATAAAAATTCAAAATTAGTGGAAAAATATTAGTAATATTTGTAAAAAATTATTGATTAGTAAGAAAATATTTTCAATTCTTCAAAAAAAATTAGTAATTGGTGACAAAAAATTTCCAATTTTCTCAAAAAAATTAGTAATTAGCGAAAAAATATTACTAAGTTTTTTCTAAATATCATAATTAGTAAGGAAAATATTACTAATTAATGAAAAAAATAGTAATATTTTATCGTTGATTACTCATTAAAAAAAAAAATTAGAAATATTTTGACATTAATTACTAATTTTTAGAAAAATTAGTAATATGTTCCTGCTAATAACTACTTTTTTGAAAAAAATTAGTAGTATTGTTTTGCTAATTATTAATTTTTCGAAAAAAATTGGATAATGAAAATCGATAAATAAAAATAGATAGATAAAATAGAAGTTTTAGCAGACTTATTCAGGAAGTTTTGCTACAAGTTTGCAAGTTTGTTACAAGTTTTGCATGCTACAACCCCAAAAATTTCAAATTTATTTTTTCAAATTTTTACAAAATACTGTCTTAAGGAGGTAAAAGGGTCTGAGATACAAAAAAAGCATATTTTTGTGACTTCTTTCAGAGTACCTTATTTATTAATATTTTTAAAAAAATTCTACATTATTAAGCATTATTCTAGAAATATTCTACTAAATTTTCATAAAAAAATATTGAAAAATAAGCCAGTGGTAGTGGTGAGAACCGAGTCACCTCAAAAAAAAAAATTCCATGCTGTAGACAGGATAACTCATGATTGCTTCATCTGAAATTTAAAAACCAAAAAGATTTATTTAGTACATAAGTTTACCTTAGATTTGACCGAAGGAATTAACAAAATATTCATTTTTGAATTTTTTGTAAAGGTGCAATCAAAAAACTCTGATTTTTGCCAAAAATTGCTCTTTTGATTTAATTAAAAAATAAGTTGTATTTGAACAAAAAATCCTTCGTTCAGAACCGAGTATTCAGTATGTAAAAGAAATGTGCAAAGCTTAGGCGAAATCGGTCCAAAGGTTTTTAAAAAATTTTGACTACCGACTTGAAAAAAAAGTATTAAGAAAAACGCGATTAAAGTTTGATACGTGTATAAAATAGAGAATTTTCTTTTTTTTTAACTTACATAGATAACTCAATTGACCGGAGACTTAATTGTCTATAAGGCGAAAAGTTTTACTCCTAATGACTTCAAATTTTCTGACAAAATTTCTCATAAGTTATAGTATCAGAAAAAGAAGAGAAAAAATCGATTTTCTTACCCTTTCCCCCCCTTAACGTTGCGGAGACAATCTCATGGAAAATTGGAAAAGGGTTGTCATTGTGATTTTTATTGATTTGACTTTTTTTAATCTTTGTTACAGAGAGGTAATAGAAAAGGATCATGTGGATCTTCGTCAATTTACAACGGCAGCTGGTCTGGCAACGATATTGACAAAGATATTTCAAATAAGACCGGTATCGCTCGACGGTGTACCGACGTTTGTCGCCAAGGACAAATCCAACATAAAGGCACGTCTTTTGACCGGAAAAACGAGAAAGATGACAGTGCGAGGACATCATTTCGTCGCTCATCAATACTTTACCGTAACTTACTGCAATCATTGTGGACTTATTATCGGAGGTATCGGACCACAAGGATATCAATGCAGTGGTAAGGAAATTTGGAAAAAAAATTCTTAAATCCTTCTTAGAAAAATTCTTGGACTCAAAATTTCGTTTTTTGACAAGTTGTAACTGACGTCACTTTTTTCAGGAATTTTTTCGAGGAATTTATTTATGCCAAACATTTTTATTCATTTTCTGCGTTAATTTGACAAGGTTTTCTCTGAATATCATGTCAGCATTGCGTTTATACTAAAAAATGATACTTTTCTCATGAGTGAAATTCGAGAAATCCATGAAAATGTTCATATTTTTTCGAAAATCTCGAGAATTGTGACAATTCTTTTTTACAATTTCCATATTTATGTTCCAGCAGAGTTGTGAAAATAGTAATGTAAAAGTAATGCATTACCCATTACTTTAAACAATGTGTATTGGACAAGTATTCTATTACAAATTACAAAAGTGATATCTAATGGATGGGTATTCCATTACAATAAAAAAAAAAGTAATGTGTAATGCATGCATGTTCCATTCCAAATGAAAATAGTAATGTGTAATGGATGCGTGTTCCATTACAATTAAAAAAAGTAATGTGTAATAGATGCATGTGCCATTACAAATAAAAAAGTAATGTGTAATGGATGCATGTTCCATTACAAATAAAAAAAAGTAATGTGTAATGGATGCATGTTCCATTACAAATAAATAAGTAATGTGTAATGGATGCAAGTCCCATTACAAATAAAAAAAGTAATGTGTAATGGATGCGTGTTTCATTACAAGTAAAAAAGTAATGTATAATGTATGCACGTTCCATTACAAATTACAATTTTTTTTAAAAGTAATTTGCAGTGGAGAATATTCCATTACAAATAGAAAAATTGCCGTGCTCGTATTAGAAACTTGCACATTGCTGTCTCATTATTTTATTTCGCTCACTAAAAGTTCATCCACAATTATCACAAATGAACCATAAAGTTAAAAAAAAAAAACATGCACATAATTTAGGGATTCAATAAAGCGACAAATTTTGTATCAGTAACTTGTAATTTTTATTAGATTGCTTATAATTATGGGTAACAGCATGTAAAAGCAAGTTCAATATAAGTTGGATAATTTTTGGGGTTGAGTACATTTTCGTACTTCATATTTAGCGATGAACTGTCTGTTTTTTTGTTTCTATTTTTTAACTTTACGGATCATTTGTGCTAATTCCGATGAACTTTTTGTGAGCGAAATAAAATAATGAGACAGCAATGCGCAAGTTTCTAATACGAGCACGGCAATTTTTCTATTTGTTATGAAATATGCTCCACTGCAAATTACTTTTTTTTATTTGTAATGGGACATGCATCCATTACATATTACTTTTTTGTTTGTAATGGGATATGCATCCATTACACATTACTTTTTTATTTGTAATGAGACATGCATCCATTACACATTACTTTTTTATTTGTAATGGAACATGCATACATTACACATTACTTTTTGTATTTGTAATGGAACACGCATCCACTACACATTACTTTTTTAGTTGTAATGGGACATGCATCCATTACACATTACTTTTTGTATTTGTAATGGAACACGCATCCATTACACATTACTTTATTTATTTTTATAATGGCACATGCATCCATTACACATTACTTTTTTCATTTGTAATGGGACATGCATCCATTACACATTACGTTTTTTAGTTGTAATGGGACATGCATCCATTACACATTACTTTTTTTATTTGTAATGGAAATGCATACATTACACATTACTTTTTGTATTTGTAATGGAACACGCATACATTACACATTACTTTTTGTATTTGTAATGGAACACGCATCCACTACACATTACTTTTTTATTTGTAATAGCACATGCATCCATTACACATTACTTTTTTATTTGTAATGGAACATGCATACATTACACATTACTTTTTGTATTTGTAATGGAACGCGCATACATTACACATTACTTTTTGTATTTGTAATGGAACACGCATCCATTCCACATTACTTTTTTATTTGTAATGGCACATGCATCCATTACACATTACTTTTGTATTTTGTAATGGTACACTTATCCATTTCACATTATGCAGTGTAATGGGTAATAAATACAGTAATGCATTATCAATGTAATGCATTATTTACAACTCTGTTTTCCAGATTGTTCTCTCAGTGTTCATCGTCTCTGCGTTCGCGTCGTTGACGAGAATTGTCCGGGTCCGTTAAACCGGAAGGAAAAAACAAGCGCAAACGATCGTATAAGCCGAATAATGGAGCGCATACGACCCGAGAGAAAACCTCCGTCGTCGCATCATCATCATCATTCCCAAAATCACATGCACGCGAGTGAGTAATGACGATTTTCACTGAAAAAGAAACATAATTGCGAAAAGTTTCCGGACAAGACTTCGAAAAAGGTCTGGAACGTTTTTTTTTTTTTTTGTCATTTCGCCGGAAGTCAACGTGAACGTAACAACGTAAACAAATTCCTCTAAGCCCAACAAAAACAGACACAACTTTTCGTTATCTTGAAGTTTTTCATGAATCCTCTTCGTTTTCGTGTTATACGGGATTTTTCAAATTTCCTCTTTTTTTCACAAAAAACAGAATAACTTTGGAAAAAAAATCGCTCAAAGTTTGAAAAAAAACGAAATTGAAGCTCAAACTTTCTCCTTTATGAATCCAATCGTAAAGATGTATCAAAAAAAATTCCTCTAGAAGATGGGTGCACTTGAAGAGAGGGGAAAAAGGCGAAAAACAGTTGTTTTCAAAATAGAGTCCAAATCTTGAAACAAAGTGTAAAAATAATTTTAAAAACAGGAAGTGAAGCCGAATTCTTCCCCTTTAAAATGCCGTTTGTTACATTAGTTTGTCCGGAAACTTTTCGCCGGTAGTGTATTTAATTTACATGGTCGATTATTATTATTATTATTATTATTATTATTATTATTATTATTATTATTATTATTATTATTATTTCAGTCGAGCGGGTGAAACGAGGCGAGGAAGATGCTGGAGCGATCACCGATGGTGAGAATGGTGAGTCGATTCCAAACCGATTTTTCCACAATGGAATATTCGGTGGGAAAATTGTTATTTTTCCGACGATTTTCCAGGAAAAAGGAGCAAAAAAAGTCTCGACTTTTATTGTTTGTTTTTTAAACGACATTTAATTGCGAGTGCACGTGATATCTTGCGCAATTCAGTGCTCACGTCAGAACTATCTATATGCTATATAGATACGAATCTTCCATCGCTGTCCCGAACGACTACATGGAAGTTTTTTTTTTTTTTTTTTTTTTTTTTTTTTGCGAATTTGTACGTCGCACGTTCGTTACGTCTGGCGCGAAATTGCGCGCATCAGCAAAAACGTTTCATCCGTACTATTTTCGGTTTTTAGTATAAGATGAAGTACATTAAAAAAAAGGTTCAGTCGTATGCACACGTTTTTATGACTTTTCACGGATTAAGGGGAAGACCACTTTGAAGGCCAGATAAAACGAGAATTTTTCAGAGTTTTTTTTTAAAAATAACTTTGGGTGTATTTTTTTTCTAGGAAAATTTTTAGCAGTCTCTGACCCGCCCCAATTCCAATAACTTTTTTATTACGATTTTCGTAACGATTTTAAAGAGTCGTGGAATTTGAAAAAAATCCTTGAGACCTCGAAAAAATCTCAAATTATTTTGAGAAGCTGGAAAAAAAATTCACGAACATTCCACGAATCAAAATAACATTTCCAAGCATCCAAGCAAAGGAATTTCAAAAATAACTATTTTTTTCCCATGCTTTTAGGTTTTTTGGCATTTTTTTAAACTTCGGAAAAATGGAAATTGAGAAATTCACAACAAAAACTATTTTTTGACATTTTTTGGCTTACATTTTAATCCAGCAATTCTTTATTTTTATTTGCCTGTGACGAGTATCAAATTTTTTGGTCATTTTTCGAAAATTGCTATGTCCAGAGTTCAAAATGGATTCAAAAAATTCAGTTTTTCATTATTTAATATTGTGAAAAAAATCACGAACAAAAAAAATCATAACTTTTGCAATTTTAATTTTTTTTTCATAAAATTTTAGGGTAACACTCTTGAAACATGGCATTTTTAAGAAAAAAATAGCTCCATAGTGGGCCTTTCAAAAAAGTTATTTATTTGGACATTTAAAGAAGGGAACACTATTTCGGAGTAAAACAAAATATATGAGGCATTCCACGTCAAGTCGGTCATCCCATTTTTTGAAATCACCAAAAATCGCATACAAATTTTTATAAAGTAGTTCTAACTGTCAAGAAAATTCATGATTTTTTTCAGATTTTTATATTACACATTTTAGCCGGAAAAAAATACAAAAAATTTTCTTGTTCCATTTCGTAACTCGAAAATTATTCATCGTACGAAAAAAAAGTACAACATGAAATTTAGGATTTTCAACGTACTTTTCAGTGAAATTTTTTACGAACTCCTCCAAAAGCTCTGTATGCCATTTTCGGAGCAAATAATGTTTTGATATTTTTTTTCTCAGAATTGACATCTTCGATTTTTCTGTAGTTCAAACAGTTTTTTATTTGATATATTTACAGACTACAAAAAAATTGGCTTAGCGGAGAATCCATTCCTTCCCATGCGTTTTTCATCCCAAATAAATACACAAATTTCTCCGTGCATTAACAGGGTTGAAACTATCTATAGTTATTTTCTAAAGCCCGCATTTTTGTTTATTTTTTGTACTTTTTCAATTTTTTAAACTTTTTTCATTCTTATTTTTTCAAATATCTTTTTGTACATTTTAATAAACTTTATCAATGGACCCATAGACACCGATAAAGTCTATTAATATTAAAGTCAAAGGCTACTCACGTCTCTCGATTGCAAAAAAGAATTAATTTACCCTCTTTGGATACACCGACGTTTCTATGGTCAATGAGTACTTTTTTTAGTTCGATCTGGGCATGTTTTTTGGAAATAAAGCAATGATACTACTTTGTTTCTGGAATCGTCTTCGCAGTATCAAACCGAGATTATTTTATTATTTTTCCCTGTCTACGATTAAAAATGATAAAATATCAATATCTACACTATTTCGTTAAATCACTCTATAATGATAGATTGTATCAATAAATATGCATTTGAAAAAATGTATTCTCCACTACGCCAATTTTTTATAGTCTGCAAATATATCAAGTAAAAAACTGTTAGAACTACAGACGAATCGAATATGGCAATTCTGTGAAGAAAAAAAATCAAAACATTATTTGCTCCGAAAATGACATATAGAGCTTTCGGGGGAGTTTGTAAAAAATGTCAGTGAAAAGCCCGTTGAAAATCCTAAATTTTATGTTGTACTTTTTTTTCATACGATGAATAATTTTCGAATTACAAAATGGGACAAACAATTTTTTTGTATTTTTTTCCGACTAAAAAATGTAATTTAAAAATCTGAAAAAATCACAAATTTCCTTGATAGTTAGAACTACTTTCTAAAAATTTGTATGCGATTTTTGGCGATTTCAAAAAATGGGGTGGCTGACGTGGAATGCCTCAAATACCAAAAATACTTAATTTATTTCAAAATTTTCGTACATAAAAATGGAAAAATTGCGTGTCCTCAGAGACTTGGACTGTTATTTGAGAAATATTTGAGGACTCCAAAAGCCGTAAAAATTCCGCGATTTTCGTTTTTGGAGTTTTTGAGTAAATTTTAATAGTTTATTTAAAAAAAAAAAACTCGACTTTCATGGTTTATTTACCTCTTATGCTGATGTTCGACACTGAAACTTGGTCGCCAAGAAGAGATTTAAATTTTGGCTCAAAGTTGCACTGGGGTCATTTTTGACCCCCGTTGACCACGAATAGCTAATCCCGAGCTGTCTTTGCAAAATTTTTTTTTTTCCCCTTAATTCCAGTATTCTCGCTATGAGAGAATTAATTTCACACCGTTGATATCATCATGAAAAGTATAAATATTTTCCATGCGAAACAAAATTGTCACCAGTTGTTTTTAATTGTTACGATTCTGTGAGTCTTGTTATTATAGACGGTGAGCACGTTTCGTGGGCGTTTTTAATCGAGTCCAACTCGGTATCAGCACCAACGCGTCGAGAACATGAAAAAAAAATGTATACATTTCACAGGCTCATTAAACATCACACACAGAGAAAGAGAGAGAGAGAGAGAGCGAGAGAGACAGAGAGAGAAAGAGAATGTGTAATAGCGTCCAGTCGTTTAACGCCTTTGCCACAGAGTGGACGTGGTCGAGAGAAAAAAATTTTGCTCGGTTCTAAAATGTAAAATTGCTCCAATACACAGAAAAAAAAATCGTATTTCGAACAATTGAGGAATTTTCGTCGTGACCTTGAAAATTTTTTCTCATCGAAACTGTGCCGAGAAATTTGTGGAGTTGAATGTTTTTTTTTTCTTCTTGAAGAGGTGACAACACGTGTCTGACAGATTTTTCATCGCCGCTCTTTTTTTTCGACCAGAGAAGGCGCATCAGAGAAAGAGAGAGAGAGTGAGGGGGGACGGTTAATTCGACGATTTGTGGAGGGAGAGAAGACCGGAAACGAGCCACAGCGAAAGGAACGAGCCTACATTTAACGAATAGAAATTGGCTCGACGTGCGAAGAAAAGAGGAAAAAAAACGAATTTTTTTCAAGTTCGTCTCGTCGACTTTTTTTAAAAATTATTTTTATTTTTTTTTAACTTGATATAATTTGTCAAAAACGAGAAATGCTGGAGCTGAGGGGAGGTGAACACATCGAAGGGGTTGGGGCGAAAAGCCTCGACCCTCCAAATAATTTTTCGCCCCTGATCAACGGACTTGGAAACCTAAGATTGTCCTCGGAGAGATGCAGGAATAGACTGCATCGAAAATTCAAACCGGACGGTAATGAAAATTGCGGACCGAGATCGCATTTTTCCGAAATTTCCACTTTGAGAAAAAGACAAGCGACGACGTATCCGAGAAAGTTTTTTGTTTTTATTTGCTATGATTTTTGTCGAATTAAATTCAGATGTTGATTTCATAATTGTGCTTTTTGGTGACGTGAATTTGTGAATTTACCGTTATTGAGACTTTCTCGCTTGATTGGGATTGTGTTACTTTTCTGAAAAAAAATGGAATTTGAAAAATTGAATTTTTAGTTATTGAAGTTTTCGTGCTTCATTTAACAAATTTTTTCATCGAATTTGGGTCGTATGTTGATTTTACTTTTTTGGTGACGTGCATTTTTGAATTTACTGTTATTGAAACTTTCTCGCTTGATTTTGGATTGTGTTACTTTTCTGAAAAAAAAATTGGATTTGAAAAATTGAATTTTTAGTTATTGAGGTTTTGGTGCTTCATTTAACTAATTTTTTTTATCGAATTTGGGTCATATGTTGATTTTACTTTTTTGGTGACGTGAATTTTTGAATTTACTGCTATTGAGACTTTCTCGCTTGATTTTGGATTGTGTTACTTTCTGAAAAAAAAATTGAATTTGAAAAATTGAATTTTTAGTTATTGAGGTTTTGGTGCTTCATTGAACTAATTTTTTTTATCGAATTTGGGTCATATGTTGATTTTACTTTTTTGGTGACGTGAATTTTTGAATTTACTGCTATTGAGACTTTCTTGCTTGATTTTGAATTGTATTACTTTTCTGACAAAAAAAATTGAATCATTTTGAGAGTCTATAAAAATTGAACAAAACTCGTTTTGGTGATTTTGAGACTTTTTCTTGGTCATTAAAAAACGATTAAATCGATATTCGAGTAGATATTTCACAGAAATGTAATTTGATTAGAAAATTCCTAAAAAATACCGTTTAAAATTGTTTTGAGATTTTTAAAAACTTTTTAGAATAAAAAAAATTAAATAATTCATAAATTGATAATTTAATAAATTAATCATTAAATTAAATTAAATTCTGGATCCAACTCAGAGCAAATATTTTCAAAATTGAATCTAATAAAAAAATGTTCCAAAAATAACCGAATACAATTACATTCATAATAAAAAAAAAAAAATGAATCACTAAACGACAGTAACATCAATTTTCAAGTAAATATTATTCCTTCAAAATTGATTTCGATTGAAAAACTCTCTCAAATTACCTATAAAAATTATTTCGATGATAACAATAAATTTTTAAAAAACAACTAACTCAATTTTTTAGAAAAAATTGTTCAGAAATTGTCTTTGTCTAAGAAATTTCTCAAAAATTATCGGTGGAAATTATTTCCATGATTTCTTGCATTATTAAAAATTTCCAAAATCCAGCAAAATGATTTTCGAATAAAATATTACAAAAAAAATTAAGTTTAATTAAAAAACTACCTAAAATCGAATTTACGTCTCTTGTCGATTTCTCTCCGTGGAAATTATACATCGTAGAATCAATACATTATTTTTCACTCGAAAAAAAAATCGTGGAAAAAAACGCAGGTGGAATAAACGCGCCGGAGAAGATAAGCAAAGTGGCGAAAAAAGCGTCCAAGACGAAAACAACGAAATCGCGAAGTTTCCACGCACCTGCGAGAGGCTCAATTGCCGGCAAAGTCTGGGATACGCTTTCGGCTGTGAGAAAAAGTCGCGGTGCATCGTGCAACGATATCGACAAAGCCGCGGCAGCTTTGATAGTGCATCTCGACGATATTGCAACACCTTCGAACGAGCGTCGTGAAATTTCCAAAGATTTTAAAGACATCAGTGAAAAGTGGCGTTTCGAAAATTTTTGCACAATTGAACACGAAGTGGATTTTAGTATCGAAGAACAGGATATATTCAGCGATAATTTTCACACTCAAGGTTCGAAAAACAAAACTGAAACCTGAAGAAGAAAAATATATTTCAATTTTGAACTTTTTAAAAATCTTGATCAGCTGTTTCAGGTTTTTTGTTAAAGAAATTATCCGATACCATTTTAACGATTTTCTTACAACATTTTTCAGCGAGAAACCAAAATGTTAAATAATTTTATAACGGGAGAAATTTTAGATTGAATATGAATATGAATTTAAAAGAGGAAATTTAATTCGAACGCTAAAATGTTATTAGTGATTTTTTTCTCTGCTCAAATTTCAATTTTTTATTTTAATTAATGCAGTTTTTAGTTACAAATGACACTTTTGAAGCGAGTTACGAATAGTTTTAAATGGTGAAAGAATTTTTGATACGACAAATTTGATATTATTTTGATGATAATTATTTCAATTCTTTGTTTCAATTATTTTATATTGATAAATATTCTCTCATTGGAGCTGAGAAAAAGGATCGCGAAAAATGTCTAGCATTCAAATTCAGGTTTCTACCATAATTTAATTTATTGAGCATTCCACGCTAAATCGACCACTTTAAAACCCGTCCCTTTTCAATTTGGCTGAAACTTTTTTTTCTTCTTCTACTCTATCAAAAACATTTTTCAGAATTTTTTCAAATTTTTTTACCCAATCGATAAAAAGTTATAAATTTTTCAAAAAAATGGCTTTCTATTTTTCAAATAGCTATACTTTTTCAAAATTTGACTTATCGGAACGTTTTTTTGTTCAAAATTTTCGTTTTTTAATGTCCTTTTTGAAAAGAAATACAACAAAAATATAGAAACCCATCTTCATTGTTTTTTTTTTATATTTCTGGAAAAAATCGAAAATTTCTCGATGATTACCATTTTTTCTTTTTTTTCCTTTTTATTACATCAAACTTTGACATTTTCTGCAAATCTTCAAATTTTTTCAGAGTGATGTTTTTTTTATTTCTATTTTTTGTTTCCAATCGCAAAAAAAAATTCAACTAGCTTTATTTCTTATAACACCATTCTGCAAATTTTTGAGGGTGTTTAGAGAACTTCGAAACTTGAAAAAAAAAATTGAAAGTGGTAATCATCGATAATCTTTCGATTTTTTCCAAAAATCTAAAATAAACGATGAAGATGGGTTTCAATAATTTTTTTATATTTTTTTTCGAAAACTGTTTTTGAATGTAGTTTTCAAAAAAATACAAACAAATTATTGAAACCCATCTTCATCGTTTTTTTTTTAGATTTTTGGAAAAAATCGAATATTTCTCGATGTTATTTTTTATTTTTGTTATTTTTTTTTTTTTTTTTCAAATTTGGAAGTTCTCTGAATACCCTCAAAAATTTGCAGAATGGTGTTATGAGAAATAAAGCTGGTCAATTGGAAACAAAAAATAGAAATGAAAAAACACCACTCTGAAAAAATTTGAGGATTTGCAGAAAATATCAAAGTTTGATGTAATAAAAAGAAAAAAAAATCAAATGGTAATCATCGAGAAATTTTCAATTTTTCCAAAAATCTGAAAAAAAATAATGAAGATGGGTTTCTATAATTTTTTTGTATTTTTTATTTAAAAAGTACAATAAAAAACGAAAATTTTGAAACAAAACCGTTCCGATGAGTCAAATTTTGAAAAAGTGATAGCTATTTGAAAAATAAAGGGCAAATTTTTTTGCAAAATTCATAACTTTCTATTGGGTGGGGAAAAAAATTTGAAAAAAATTTGAAAAATGTTTTTGATAGGGTAGAAAAAGATAAAAAAGTTTCAGCCAAATCCAAAGGGGTTGGGTTTTAAAGTGGTCGATTTGGCGTGGAATGCCCCTTATATTGTAATACTAAAATCTTTTCTCTTATAAAATTTATATATTTTGCAACTCTCATTGCTTATAGATAATTAAAAAAAAAACTTCATTCTTAAAGTTGGTTTAAAAAATTGTATTTCGCGCATATTTTAGATTCATTGAATATTTCCGCGGTGGAAATTTCCAATATTTTTTCCATCGATCGAACGGCGCATCAGGCTTTTCAAAATATTTTAGACCAGAGGCCAATATCTTGCGGGCTTTATGAACTCTCGTAAACGTTAACATAAACATCCGTCGCACGTGGACGATATATGTATCCATTAGCGTGAGTTTCGATATAACAAACTCGTTTGCTTTAGAAAATGACGCGTACAACGCCTTAATGAAGGCCGTCATTAAACGTATAAATTCAGAATAGATTCGTGATTTGATCTTTGTCTCTGAAAAAAATAAAATTTGAACTTGTTGGAAAAATACCGAGAGCCACAAAGTCTTGTCCTTGAATTTTTATCACGATGAGTTCTCTCTAAATTTGAAATTTGAACGCTAATTTATTAAATTTATTTATCGTCGCAATTAAAATGAATTTTTTCTAATTTAATTTAGAAATTAAATTCAGTCATTTATAGCGATTTTACAATAATTCGTAGCAATTTTTTAAATCAAAATTATCGCTTATTTCATTGATTTTATTATCGATTATTATTATCGACCTTACAAAGTATCTCGAGCATTTTTTATTCCCTTTATTTCTTCCATTTGATTTGATATTCAATTTTCAACTGATTTTTTATTTCTGAAGTCAGCCAAAAAAACAATAATGAGAAAACCGTTTTTACAAATAATCAGCATTAAATGAAATCATTTGGATTTTTTCCAGTCATTTTGCAACAATTGCATCAATTAATTTTATTTTATGGAATTTCTTAATTTCAAGGATACATAAAGATTGTTGGAAAATCGGGAATTGACGATTTTTTTTGTAAATTGGTTTAAAAATAATTTTACAATAATTTCTACAAATGAGGCATTCCACGCCATTTCGATCAAAATCTTGCCTTCATGATGCCGATTTTTCTCTAAATTTTTTATATTAAAAAAACACATTGAAATGCATCTTCGCATATTTTTTTTAAAATTTTTTGGCCACGCATTTTTTGAATTTTTTTTTTTTGAAAAAAAAGAACCACTTCGTAAAATCTGAAAAAATTGAGAATAATCTAAAAAAATATAACAAAATTTTTGGGCTTCGTTCCAAAATGGAGATTTTGATATTCTATGAGGAAAATTTTAAAAAGTGCAAAAAAAAAATTTTACTCACAAATTATTAAAATCTCCATTTAGGAACAAAGTCCAAAATTTTTGTTATATTTTATTTGATTTTTCTGAATTTTTTCAGATTTTACAAAGTGGTTTTTTGTTCAGAAAAAAAAAATACAAAAAACGCGTAGCCAAAAAACTTTGAAAAAATTTGGGAAATATTTTTCAATCTGTTTTTTTATATAAAATTTTTAGAAGAAAATCGGAATCATCAAGGCAAGATTTTGATTGAAATAGCGCGGAATGCCTCAAACATTTGTCAATTACTCGAATTGTTTCAACAGATTTAACAATTATCGTCAATCATTTAACGAAATACTCTTTTTATTTCGTATTTTAATTTTCAATTTGTGATCTTTCGAGATTAATCGACGATTATTTGCAATAATAATTAAAAATAATGATTTTTTAATAATAATGAACGACAGTGCAAAATTATCACAAAAAATTGCAATTTTTTGCAAAAACATTGTTTCGCAAAATTTTTAATACAAAATTTGCTTAAAAATTGTATTGCAACAAAAAATGTTTCGCATAATTTTTTGCAAAAAAACTGTTTAGGAAAATTTTGTTCACAAAATGGTTTTAAGCAATTGATTTGCAACATTTCTCTACAAAAATTTTGCGCGACAGTTTTTTTCCAAAAAATTTGGTAAACAAATTTTTTTGCATAAATTTTGCAGAAAAATGTTGCAGATTAATTGTGTGAAACAATTGTGTCTAACAAATTTCGCAAAATAATTTTTGTGCAACAAATTTTGCGAACTATTTTTTTTGCAAAAAATTATGTGAAACTAAATATAAATTATTAAACTAGTTATTTAACATCATAAATACTAAAAAGTAAAAAATCGATAAACTTAAAAAAAAATTTTTTCAACAACCTTTTATTAGTTGTTAATATAATAATTAAAAACTTTTAAATCATTTTATTCCGATTGGAAATCAGTTTTCAAACGGAATAAAATTATTTTCAACTTTTTAATTATTTTATTAACAACTAATAAAAGCTTGTTGAAAAAAAAAATTCTTTTATTTTTTATTTTGCATTTTGATTCTCAATTTATGATCTTTCAAAATTAATCGACGATTATTTGCAATGATGATTAACGAATCATGATTTTTTAATTATTATATTATTATATATTTTTTAATTATATTTAATTAATAATGATTTTTTAATTATCAGTACAAATGGTCAGTCTACGATTAAATTCAAAGAATTTCCACGCGTGTCCTCAACATTGAAGAATATATAAAAAGTAAACCGACGAATGTGACAAAAGTCAAAAATAGGATTTAGAAAAAAAAGAGCATTTAAAATGAAGTAGTTCGATAGTCTGCCTCCAGAGTGTTTCTTTGCAAGAAAGTAACGTAAAATTCTTACGTGTCCAGGATTAGACCACCCTCGGGGTATGCCAGTTCTCTCTCTCTCTCTCACACACACACACACACACACACACACACACACACACACACACGCGCGCGCGCGCGCTCTCTCTCTCTCCCTCTCTTTCTCTCTCTGAGCATCCAAACGAGCATGTTGAAAAAAAAAATGAAATGCTTTGCCTTCACAGATATTTTTAGTTTGCCACTGGAGATGGGCAACTAAATTGGTAGTGTACCAGAAGCACAAGACATTAGGGGCAGTCGAGTCGAGGGACCGGAAACCCAGACGCCCTTTTATCAAATCTCCCACCTCTCTTTTTCCTCCTCTTCCTCTTCCCTCTCATCTTCATCCCGAGCACGTATCTCTCCTCTATCTTCTCTATCCCTGTCGATTGCAACCCTCACACTTTATTCTCTCCCCCCTCCCCCCACCCCCATTCCTGTCCCCCATCCCTCTTTTTGCCACATTGCCCCTGAACGACAAAATGTATCAAAAGAATTCCTCATTTTCTTTATTTTCATTCCTCAATGAAAATCATCGTTAACAGCGTGTTTGAAAATTCATCACGATCGAGACAGCTTTTATACACTTTGGAGTGATTCATTGAGTGGAGGAATTTCATTGACAGATTTTTCCACAATTTTTATTTTTTACCAGTTTTTTTTCTTAGTTTGTGGTGAATTTTGTTGTTTTTTTTCTTGAGAATTGTCTAACTTATTTCAAAATGAAAAAAATGACAATACTGGTATTATTTTGGGTTAAAAGAATATTATTTTGCCATTTGAGGCATTCCACGTCAAGTCAGTCACCCCATTTTTTGAAATCGCCAAAAATAGCATACAAATTTTTAGAAATTAGTTCCAACTATCAAGAAAATTTGTGATTTTTTTCAGGTTGTTAAATTACCTTTTTCAGCCGGAAAAAAATACAAAAAATTTGTTTGTCCCATTTTCTAACTCGAAAATTATTCATCGTACGAAAAAAAAAGTACAACATACAATTTAGGATTTTCAACGTGCTTTTCATTGAACATTTTTACAAACTCCTCCAAAAGCTCTATATGCCATTTTCGGAATAAATAATTTTTAAATATTTTTTTTCCTCAGAATTGACATCTTCGATTCTTCTGCAGTTTTAACAGTTTTTTACATGATATATTTACAGACTATAAAAAAATTGGAGTAGTGGAGAACCCATTATTTTAAATTCATTTTTATTGATACAATCTGTCATTATAGAGTGATTTAATGAAATAGTGCAGTTATTGATATTTTATCATTATTAATCTTAGACGGGGAAAAATAATAAAATAATCTCGTTTTGATACTGCGAAGACGATTCCAGGAACAAAGCAGGATCATTGCTTCATTCCCAAAAATCATGCCCTGATCGAACTAAAGAAGTACTCATTGGCCATAGAAACGTCGGTGTATCCAAAGAGGGTAAATTAATTCTTTTTTGCAATCGAGAGACGCGAGTAGCCTTTGACTCCAATTTGAATAGACTTAATCGGTGTCCATGGGTCCATTGATAAAGATTATTAAAATGTACAAAAAGATATTTAAAAAAATAAAAATGAAAAAAGTTAAAAAAAATTGAAAAAGTACAAAAAATAAACAAAAATGCGGGCTTCAAAAAATATCTATAGATAGTCTCAACCCTGTTAATGCACAGAGAAATTTTTGTATTCATTTGGGATGAAAAACGCATGGAAAGGAATGGATTCTCCACTGAGCCAATTTTTTTTATAGTCTGTAAATATATCAAGTAAAAAACTGTTAGAACTACAGAAAAAAAAGATGTCCATTCTAAGAAAAAAAATATCAAAACATTATTTGCTCCGAAAATGGCAAATAGAGCTTTTGGAGGAGTTCGTAAAAAATTTCAGTGAAGAGTACGTTGAAAATCCTAAATTTCATGTTGTACTTTTTTTTTTTCGTACGATGAATAATTTTCGAGTTACGAAATGGAACAAGAAATTTTTTTGTATTTTTTTCCGGCTAAAATGTGTAATATAAAAATCTGAAAAAAATCACGAATTTTCTTGACAGTTAGAACTACTTTATAAAAATTTGTATTATGCGATTTTCGGTGATTTCAAAAAATGGGGTGGCCGACTTGATGCGGAATGCCTCATTAGTAAAATTGAAGAATAATTGATGAGATATTTTTTTAAATTTCTTCAAGGGTTCGCTCCATTGTTGCCAACCTTATTTCGAAATGAAAAAATGACAATACAGGGATTATTTTGGGTGAAAAAAAAAAAATTATTTTGCCATGTGTAAAATTGAAGAATAATTGATGAGATATTTTTTCAATTTTTTGAAGGAATCGCTCTATTGTTCTTGATTTATTATTCTCTTCGGAATAATACCGATGGTCAAATACAAAAATTGTCATTTTGTCATTTAAAAAATTGAGCAATTCATTTTTCATTTCGACAGCGCAATCCTTTAATTTATTTCCAAAAAAATGCTCTCATTTATTTGTTCCATTTTTTGATTATTTTTTTAATCACTCCTAATTTGCTTGTTTTACCCAAATTCTCATTTTTTTTCAATTTTTAAATATTTTTTTAATCGCCCCTAAATTTAAGGAAATAAATAAACATATCATCGCAAACTTCTGGAAGGAATAAAAAAAATCTCATTGGGCCATTTAATAAAAATTCGACAATTTTTATGCACGCCTTGAGGTATTTTCCAAAATCCTGAAAATTGCTTTATCGAGGCTTTTTTCACTCGAGAGCGTGCAAGCATCGAGTGGTTCGTACAATCTCGTTGCGGTTGAGGTTCATCGTCGATTCGTCTGTATCATGAACGTTCTATACTTAACTATTGCACCGCAATATCGGGACGACCGCTTTACGGTCGGACGCACTTTGCGACCGCTGATAAGACGCGACCGTCTAAGATCGGATGCTTGGAACTTTGCCAGAGTGTAATATTTGAAATTCACTCGAACAAGAGTCCAAAAACATTTCCGATACGCCGTTGTTTGTGCTCCAATGATTTTTCACACACGAGCGATTGCAACATAAATATTAAATAATAATAATAATAATAAAACATGTATTTTCTCCAAAATGTCTTCGATACCGAAAATCCGATCGATAATGTCGTTTTTTCTTGGATAATAAAATTTAAATTCTGTTTTTAATATTTTGAAAAAACTCTGATCCTCTTGTGCGAAAAAAAACTATTCATAAATACTAATTTGACCAGTTTACGTCCCAAAAATTTATTTTGGAATATTTTAGAAAAAATTATTAACCATTTTTATTATGTTATTATAATTATTGAGTTACAATATATATTTGGATGGGCGCCTCATATGATAAAAATAAATATTGATAATTCATTTTTGAGAGAATCGTGAAATTTGCCATAATTTAATGTTCATTGTTTATTTTCGCAGGAGATCATCGCGGGGGAGGAGCGAGCGGAAATACTCGTGGAGGCAACGAAAGAGGACGCGTTTCCGGTTACGGCGAATATCCAGATAGCATGGACAACCCCTCGTCCCGGGAAGATATATCGGAAATGTATGTGCTCAACTTTTGTTGAAAATATTTCTTCTATTTCGATTAATTGTTCGACCCTAAATTATTCGATTAAAAAAAAATCCTCGCTCATTGATATTTCAGATGCCTTCAATTTTCCATTTTTTACATTTTATTGTACGAAATTCTTTCACACAAAAAATATATTAATCAATTATTTGCAAAATATTACGTATGAGGCATTCCACGTCAAGTCGGCCACCCCATTTTTTGAAATCACCCAAAATCGCATACAAATTTTTATAAAGTAGTTCTAACTGTCAAGAAAATTCGTGATTTTTTTTAGATTTTTATATTACGTATTTTAGCCGGAAAAAAATACAAAAAATTTTCTTGTTTCATTTCGTAACTCGAAAATTATTCATCGTACGAAAAAAAAAGTACAATTTAGGATTTTCAACGTACGTTTCACTGAAATTTTTTACGAACTCCTCCAAAAGCTCTATATGCCATTTTCGGAGCAAATCATGTTTTGATATTTTTTTTCTCAGAATTTACATCTTCGATTTGTCGGTAGTTCAAACAGTTTTTTACTTTATATATTTACAGACTATAAAAAAATTGGCTCAGTGGAGAATCCATTCCTTCCCATGCCTTTTTCATCCCAAATGAATACATAAATTTCTCTAGGCATTAACAGGGTTGAGATTATCTATAGATATTTTCTAAAGCCCGCATTTTTGTTTATTTTTTGTACCTTTTCAATTTTTTAAACTTTTTTCATTTTTATTTTTTTAAATATATTTTTGTACATTTGAATAAACTTTATCAACGGACCCATGTACACCGATAAAGTCTATTCAAATTAACGTAAAAGGCTACTCACACGTCTCTCGATTGCAAAAAAGAATTAATTTACCCTCTTTGGATACATCGACGTTTCTTTGGCCAATGAGTACTTTTTTAGTTCGATTTGGGCATGATTTCTGGGAATGATGCAATGATACTGCTTTGTTCCTGGAATCATCTTCGCAGTATCAAAACGAGATTATTTTATTATTTTTCCCTGTCTACGATTAATAATGATAAAATATCAATATCTGCACTATTTCGCTCTATTATGATAGATTGTATCGATAAAAATGCATTTGAAAAAATGGATTCTCCACTACACCAATTTTTTTAGGCTGTAAATATATCAAGTAAAAAACTATTTGAACTACAGAAGAATCGAAGATGTCAATTCTGAGTAAAAAAAATATAAAAACATTATTTGCTCCGAAAATGGCATATAGAGCTTTTGGAGGAGTTCGTAAAAAATTTCAGTGAAAAGCACGTTAAAAATCCTACATTTTATGTTGTACTTTTTTTTCGTACGATGAATAATTTTCGAGTTACAAAATGGAACAAACAAATTTTTTGTATTTTTTTCCAGCTAAAAAATGTAATTCAAGAATCTGAAAAAAATCACAAATTTTCTTGATAGTTAGAACTGCTTTCTAAAAATTTGTATGCTATTTTTGACGATTTCAAAAAATAGGGTGGCTGACTTGACGTGGAATGCCTCATATAAAAGGCATGCCTTATAAGAATGACGAATCGGCCCCCAACGAATTTTGTGGCGCCGATTTTTTCCATAGTTCCTGACCCAAAAAAAGCAATTTTCTACAAAATCACAGCTTTCTATATCGATACCGAGGGATCTTCCTGCTCAAAAAGTGTTTTTTCGATTTTTGCATCTTTTAAATATCAAAAGGAGACCGAAAAATCTTGAAAACTTCTGAAAAATCACAAACTTGTTTATGGGAACATTTTTTTCTTTTTTTTTTAATGTTAAACTTTTTTTTTAATCATCGAATCTTCGTTCAAAAACATTATTTTGTAGTCAAGTGATTTCTCTACTATTATGAAAAAATAGACATGATTTCACTCTTCATTCCCTACTTAAAAAAAAAAAATCCCAAAATTCGATCTGCGCATTGAAAAAAAATAAAAACGACAAAATTTCTCATTTTTCATTGGCAATCCATAAATAAATCGTTCTTTCGGTTTAATAAATGGGTGATCATGACTGGAAAATAGAATATAAATATAATCTCTTATAGATATATAAATAATATAATCCCTTTGTTGTGTCTCATAACTATTCGAGCCATGATCACCCATTAATTAAACCCAAAGAATGATTTATGTATGGATTTTCAATGAAAAATGAGAAATTTTGTCGTTTTTTTTTTTTTTTTCAATGTGTTGCAGGTCGAATTTTGAGAATTTTTTTTTTTTATGTGGAGAATTAAGAGTAAAATTATATCAATTTTTGTCATAATAATAGAAAAATGTCTTCGCTACAAAATAATGTTGTTACAGGAAGATTCGATGATTAAATAATTATAAAAAATCTTTTTCTCGTTTAGAAAAGAGAAAATCATGATTTTTCCAGCTACTAATTTTTTTCCATTATTTTATTTGTTCTCAGGGTGCAGCAAAATATTTCCAGTAAGCCAAAGACGTCAAACATAAACAGGTCTGAGAGTTACAAGGAGCGGATACATCACAAGGTGAGAATTAATTTTTATGGTCCATTTTTCATCTCTCAGAATGATGGATTACAATTTTCAAATTTTACAAATTAAAAAAAAAATCAAATCCGTTCGAAAAGAGATATTAGTGCAAAATCAGGTGACCTTGTATTTGACAAAATTCTATTTTGTATTGAAAATTCATAGCAACAATTTTACAGGGAAATTATTTAATCGTGAAATTAAAGGGAAAAGAAAGCATAAAAATTATTGCATTCGAGAGACCAAGTTTGTATCACGTACGTGTTATTTCCGGCGTCGAAATGAATGAAAATTTCTACCAAAGCAAAATTCGAAATAAACATTGAGCATTGAAATATTTTATGGCATGCGCAATCTCGTCGATACAATCGAAGATGAAGAAAACTTGGCAAGAAAACTACCCTTTCATTCACGGTAACATAGTTTCGGGATCATTAATCCTAAACATCGTCAAAAATAAACGCGAAGAGGAAAGTTGGTGAAAAAAAAAAATAGACGGTAAAAATTCTTGAGCTTTCACGCGCCGTTTCAATATTTTCAATTTTATTTTTTAAAAAATCGAGAGTTAGCGGCGATTCATTTTTTCCCCATTTTTTAATTCTTAACCCCCCGTCTGTACTATTTTGGGACACTGTCTGTACTCTGGGTCGTTTAAGTCCTGCTGATGTTTTTCTTTAAAAAAAAACGTCAGAAAGATCTGGAAAAATTCTGAATTACATTTATAACATTTTTTTTCCATGATCCAATCATTTATTTAACCATTTATAGTAAACAAATATTTTTTACAATTCTTCTAATTCCAGAGATATTCGATTTGAAAATTTGGCTTGTGCCTTTAAGGACCCAGTGTACAGACAGAGGGTTAAAAAAAATAAAACTCAAAGATTACTCGATCAATTGTTACAAACCTAATCTATAATTATACTTTTTATTCTGCACATAATTTCAACCTTCTCAATCAAAAATATTGTGTTCGTTTTTCTTCTCTTCACAAATAAATTAAAAAATAATAAAAATGCAGGAAAATAATCCTATCAACTTTAATTCGAATAATCCATAATTATCAATTTACTTAAATGCCAAATGTCAGTCCCCTCAAACTGCTCTTTAAATGCAACGATATTTTTTGTTTTTTTTCCTCACGTCTGATTGATATTTATTTATTTCTTTTGCAGAGGCAGCTGCGGGAAAAACGAAAAACCAGCGATCCGAATCTTTCGAAGACCAAGTAAGTATCTGAGCATCGCCGATGCAGAGTTGTAAATAATGCATTGCTTTGATAATGCATTACTGTATTACACTGCATAATGTGGAATGGATAAGTGTACCATTACAAAATACAAAAGTAATGTGTAATGGATGCGTGTTCAATTACAAATAAAAAAAGTAATGTGTAATGGATGCGTGTACCATTACAAATAAAAAAAGTAGTGTGATTGATGCATGTGCCATTACAAATAAAAAAAGTAATGTGTAATGGATGCATGTTCCATTACAAATAAAAAAAAGTAACGTGTAATGGATGCATGTCCCATTACAAATAAAAAATTAATGTGTAATGGATGCACTTGCCATTACAAAAAAAAAATTTGCAGTGAAGAATATTCCATTACAAATAGAAAAATTACCGTGCTCGTATTAGAAACTTGCACATTGCTGTCTCATTATTTTATTTCGCTCACTAAAAGTTCATCCGAATTATCACAGATGATCCATAAAGTTAAAAAATAGAAACAAAAAAACAGACAGTTCATCGTTAAATATGAAGTACGAAAATGTACTCAACCCCAAAAATTATCCAACTTTACATTGAACTTGCTTTTACACGCTGTTACCCATAATTATAAGCAATCTAATAAAAATTACAAGTTACTGATACAAAATTTGTCGCTTTATTGAATCCCTAAATAATGTGCATGTTTTTTTTTAACTTTATGGTTCATTTGTGATAATTGTGGATGAACTTTTGGTGAGCGAAATAAAATAATGAGACAGCAATGTGCAAGTTTCTAATACGAGCACGGTAATTTTTCTATTTGTAATGGAATATTCTCCACTGCAAATTACTTTTTTTTTATTGTAATTTGTAATGGAATGTGCATACATTATACATTACTTTTTTACTTGTAATGGAACACGCATCCATTACACATTACTTTTTTTATTTGTAATGGCACATGCATCCATTACACATTACATTTCTTAATTGTAATAGAACACCCATCCATTACACATTACTTTTGTAATTTGCAATGGGGCATGCATCCATTACACATTACTTTTGTAATTTGTAATGGAATACTTGTCCAATACACATTGTTTAAAGTAATGGGTAATGCATTACTTTTACATGACTATTTTCACAACTCTGCACCGATGTGTCATGGTCCAAAAAAAAACGAGGTAAAAATTGATTTTTCCTCGAAAAATCGAATCACCGTTCGACGATGAGAACGAAATCATTGAAAAGCGGGGAAATTCGACGAATTTCCCCGCAAATTCGTCGCCAGAGGGCGACATTGGCGATTAATCTTCTTCCGGCGCGGAGACTGGCCTTGGAAACTCGCGCTATAGATTTTCCATTTTCTTTTATTTTTTCCTTTTCTTTTTTTGGCAGAAGACGCTCGTGCCTCGCGTCCTATATTCCCGATCTATAGTAATAGAAAACGGGACGCGAGAACGGCGCAAACGCACATTTCCGTTAGGCTTTTGTCTCTCTCTCTCTCTGTCCCTAAAGGTGGAGGCGCCTCAGTGTGACGTTAAACGTTTCGTTCGACGGTGTTCCTCTCGCGTTTCGTCGTGTTTAACATCATTATTTTATTGACAACGGCGCCAATCTTGAATTTTGACAATTTTCTTTACCGAGCTTTTCGATAAAAATCGATATTTATTTATCTATAAATGTATTGATTTTTTTTACTCGAATGCTCGTTGATTGGCAAATTTATATTGATAAAAAATAGTGCACGATATTAGGTGGGTTTCCCGTGCTCCTTTTTTCGCTGTGATTCGAAAAAAAAACACCTTCTTCTTATCCAATAATATTCGGGCTACGAAAATTGAGGTCTCTCTCTCTCTCTCTCTCTCTCTCTCTCTTTTTCGTTTTATTTTCGCGAGACTCGTCGCGGGTGGCCTGGCAAAACTATAATTAATATTTTGCTTTCTTCAGGGAAAGAAGAGGGAGGGCCAATAAAGAGATTATCATAATTATTATTATTTTTAATACTCATTGAATTAATTCAAAGATTTTAATCTTTTATTTTGCTTCACGCCAAAAAAGTTAGTATTTTGTTGCCATTTTGTTACAATTCGCGGTTGAAAAAAAATCCTCGATGAAAATATCCCCAACTGAGGACTTGAAACAGTGGATAAACAAATTTTGGAATTTTCGTGGTTTATTTGGATTTTTTCTTTCGCGAGGAATTTCGAGGTTCGCGAACGGAGAAATAAACTTTTTGCCAAACTATTTCAACGTTCCAGGAGCGTGAATAAATAAATTTGCGAATTTTTCTTCACGCTTCTCTTATTTTCTCACGAAAATCGCGTTTATTTGGAATTTGGGCTTGAAAAAATTTCGCGAATTTTTGGGAAACGGTTGGATAAATAATTTTTCGTTTCCTGGTTTAAAGCGCCGAAACTTTTCGACGCCCGTTACGATGGAATCGTTTGGCGAATGCTTTTTTTTTGCGGTTTATCGCGAAATTTACAACGAACTCGGCCAACAACGAGTCCCGATTCTAGAACGACTCGTAAACTCTATCTTTGACTCGCGGAAACTCCTACGCACGATTTTCGTAAATACCAAACGAAATACACATCAAGGCGATACACGAGAACGTCCATTCGTGGAAAAATTGTCATTGCAATATTTTTTTTTTTAATTATGAATTTTAAAAATTTTCAATTTGTGATCTGATTAATTATCCATAATTATTTTTGAAATTCAATTTATTTCATTCAATTTTGAAGTGTCTATAAATTCTTACTCTTTTACACTCCATTTATGATTATAATTATAATTATAATCATAATTATTATCATCATACAATAATTATAATTATAATTATAATTATCCATAATTATTTTTGAAATTCAATTTCATTCAATTTAAAGGTGACTAAAAATTATTAATCGCTTACAACCATTTTTATGGATTTTTCCATTAATTTCCAAGTTTGCTGTTGTCGATCCCAAGTCAAAAAATTGAATTTCGGAAAAACGCGTTTATATATGTGAATAAAAATTTCTACTTTCAGTAACTGGTTTACAGTGGAATTTGGTTTGAATATTGAAAGTAGTTGGAATAATATTTTTAAAAAGGTCACTTTTTCGATAGTTTTTGAAGAGAAAAAAAAGTTCAGGACTAAACATTGACATTTCTGCCAAAGAATTTTGCAAATACAATTTGCAAAACGAGAATTAAATATATATATGTATGTATACATATCCTGTCGGTCGTATCGATTGCAATTAAATTGAACGTCCTTGAAACGAACTTCGTCTTGGACGATCGCGCCATAAATCTGATTAGTGACTCTGAGAATTACGACTTGCATGGGGAGGAAAGAAGGGCGAGGGAGGAACGGTGTCAATAGATGGTCTTGCAAAAACATTGTGACACGTGGTCGCGACATTTACATTATTTTCCCCTTTTAACAACGAACCGTGATCATTTTTCTAACAGTAGAATTGCAAGAAACTAAAAGTTCAGTTTTTTGGTGTTAAGTGATTGTTTATTATTTTTATTGATTATACTAATTTTCATTCTTTCAGTCTTCTAAACTTCATTCGTATCAATTTAATCATTAAATTCGTCTCATCAATTCAACCGTACAACAATTCATTGATTCATTGATTTTTTATTATTTTTAATGATTACAATAAATTTAATTTTTTTTAGTCTTCCAAACTTTATTCGTATCAATTCAATAGTTCAATTCGTCGTATCAATTCAAGCGTACAGCAATTTATTGTTTCATTGATTCATTGATTTTTTATTATTTTTATTGATTATAGTAAATTTCATTTTTTTAGTCTTCGTATCAATTAATTTTTATTCGTAATCTTTATTCGTATCAATTAATTTTTTCCAAATACTTTTTTATGAATTTGTAATTCTCGGTATTTTTTTTAATTTGTTTTAATATTTGAATCAATATCGTGATCTTTTCAATTTTATTGACACTTTTTAATCGTACGGTTGTCGAAAGTTTAGATAAAAAATTATTTTCTGTTTTTTTAAGTTTTTTTAAATGCCAATATTTTGTTATTTATTGAATTATTGATAGAAAAAAAAAAGATTCTTTCGTGTGATCCTTATATCGAGGGTGCATTTACCAATTGCAAAGTTGTTGAAATTTTTTTTGTGAGAACAGGATCTTGGGAAACTGCGAAGATAGTAATTTTGGCCTTTTTTCATTTATACACGGGAATCGGGTCGATATTCACAAATCAATACTTTTATAGGCTCAGCCTCCGGTCTCGGCCATACAAGCGCACCTTTTCCCATATGAATCATTCTCTACCAAGTGGAAAGCCTATTTTTATCGCGATTCTTTATTTTTGTTTTTACAATTTTATTCACCGAGTCGATAGATACTGAATTTTTAAAAATTACTTGTAAACGTTGAAAAAAAACTAGCGTGACTTAAAATAAATTTATGACTCTGGACCACAAATTATTCCTCAATAAAGAAAAAAATATATAACAAGGACTTTACGCAGTTATTCTGAAGTCATATTAATTAATTAATTAATTAATTAATTAATTAATCATTTCTATTCGAGCTGGTTGAGGGAAATCTCATTTTCGTTGAAATATATTTCACGAATTCATGGGAGTTATTTTTTTCTGTTTCCATTCACTGAAAGAAGAGCTTAGTCAATATCTCTGTGATTTTTATTTTATTTCTCTGATTTTTAGAAAATGAATATTATCATAAACTTTTTCTACGAATTCATAGAATATTTTTCAAAAAACAAAATGAGCTCTCATCCAGATGAAGCTAAAATAAAAAAATTGACTCCAGAAAAACTGCGGTATATTTTGAAATTTTTTAATTAAGATTTTACAATGAGCCTTCTAATGGTCTTAAAATTTTTTTCCTTGCATTTTGACAATGAATCTTTTACATTACCAGTAATTTCATATTTTCAACACTATTATAAATAAATGACTAAACCTTGAAAAAAACGTCCCCACTTGACAGAGAATTCTTCATATATATATATACTAGGGTCCGTGCGTATATATATATATATATATATTGTTATAGGTATCTACTTGGTGTCGAAGGGTGGAAATTGAGAACGTAGGCTTTGTGAAAACGAACGAGATGGGCCACGTAATAGAATGAGAATAGATGGCATCACACGCCACCGCGTGCACCCTTATCGCTATATGCAAGGCGAATAATGGCCTCACGGGGTGAATTAGAAAGGCAAAAGAAAAAATAAATGGTAGGGGAAAATAAACTGGCATTCATGTCAGGGAAGAAATAGATATACATATATGGGTAATTCCATGTCAAATTGACCAATAATTGAAATCGACCACTTTCGATTTCGATGAAATTTGCCCAGAAGTTTATTTTTATCATAAAACGAAGTTCTACCGAAGGAAAAAAATTTATAAACATTTTTTCGAAAGTTGTGAAAAATTCGAAATTTCACAATTTTTCCAAGTTTATTTTTGAAAAATCTCGAAAACTCTTATAGTTATGGAAAAATCGTACTGGGTTCGTCTTAAAGAGTATACTTAGCCATGCAAAAAAAAAATATTTCGAAAAAAAAATTTTAAAAGATGATGAATTTGGAGAATTTTGAATTTTTAAAAATCGTGAAAATCCGGCATCAACATTTAATTTTTTGTTCAATTTTTTTAATATAATACCTTGTACTGATCTTAAAAGATCCTAAAATTTTCAGAATTGCGTTTTTTGTTTTTTCAAAAATATGAATATTTGAATTTTGATAAAGAAATTTTTTTTTACCTTTAAGTTAAGTAAAGTTAAGAAATCATATAATATTGTAATTTTGAGCAGAAATAATTAAATGATTGCTAAACTTTACTTAACTTAGAGGTAAAAAAAAAATTTGTTTACCAAAATTCAGAAATTCATATTTTTGAAAAAAAACACCTTTCAGGAAATTTCAGGATCGTTTAAAATCAGTGCAAGGTAATATATTTAAAAAATTAAACCAAAAATTCAATGTTGACGATTGATCGTGGATTTCCACGATTTTTTTAAATTCAAAATTCTCCAAATTCATCATTTATCAAAATTTTGTTCGGATTATTTTTTTTTTCGTAGCCCCCATTATACTCTTTAACACTGTCAGGGAAAACCTGGCAATGTCCGGGAATTTTTTGAGTATCAGGGAAATCAGGGAAATGTCAGGGAAATTAAATATTAATCAGGGAAAATAGGTAATATCAAATTGAGAAAAAAAAGTGTATGGGTGAACATTTTTTTTCTGTGCAGCGCTGAAAAAAAATTATGTGTGAACATTTTTTTCTGTTTTTTTTTCCCATGGAAAATGCAATGTTTCTACCTTGTCACTTTTTTCACAAATGTGTCAGGGAGATTTTCGAAAATGTCAGGGAAATTTCGGGGAATTTTTTTCGTTTGATGAAAGAAAACTTCTGACCAAATTTCATCGAAATTGAAAGGGGTCAGTTCCAACTATTGGACGATTTGACATGGAATGACCCATACATACATTCCTCCATTTTCCCTAAGACCATATATAGATGTATATGTATAGGGTCGTAAGGAAAATGGAGGATTCAGAATGGGTGGTTGGTTACCCTATTAAGGGGGTTGATTAAAGTGATGAAGGAGCGGCTTCGATAACGTTCCCGGGACAGAACGACGCTGTTCAAAGTCTCTTCTAAGAACACCAATGACAAACCCCTTCTCTAATTTTCACTCTCTCCCATTCTCGACGGAAAAACCGGGGAGTTTTTCCACGAGATCTTTTTTTATTATCATTTCCGCGGATCCGTTGTCAACGGTTATAATTAGCGAGACAAATAATACCACGAATTTTAATCGATCGTTTCACGTAGATTCCTTCTGTGATGACTAATCTATTTATCTACGAGGGTATTTTTCCAAATAACTTCAATTTTTAAATAAATTATTCGAGGGAAGGAAAAACGTTCGCGAATCAGCTTTTAGGGGTTGTTTATTTTTCATTTTTTTTTTAATGAATTATTATGTTGACAATTTTTTTATAATCTCGAATTAGTGGAGGAGAAGCTTGACAATTTGAGTTAAAATTTTTTTTTTTTTTTATATATTGAGAGATTAAAATAGAATCTTTGATAATTTAATTCGAGCTTGAATTCAGGAACATTTTTTCTAAATTCAAATTAATAAAAGGGTGGTTAAAAAATTTTAGGTTCTTATTTTTTTTTATATTTGGAGTTTCAAAAATATTTTTTTAGTCTATTCTTTAAATTCGAATTTTGCGTATTTTTTTTTCTTTCATATTGAGAAATTAAAATAACATTCTTGATAACTTAATTTGAGTTTGAATTCAGGAGCATTTTTTCTAAATTCGGATTAATGAAAGTGTAGTTAAAAAATTTTAGGTCTTTATTTTATATTTAGAGTTTCAAAAATATTTTTTAAGTCCCTATTCTTTAAATTCGAATTTTGCGATTTTTTGGAGTTTGAATTGGGAATCATTTTTTCAAACTCGAATTAATGGAGAAGGCCTTGGCCTTGGAAATTATTTTATTTTTGAAACGTCTGTTGGAAAAAAAATTATTATAGCGCAAATTTGTATTTCTTTCTGGGAAGAAAAAATTATTGTACATAAAACATGGAAAATTTCAATGCACTCGATTCTTTCTCGAGCTTTCTTACCACGGAGAAAGCCCCTCTCTTTAAAAATTGCTGCCAAATGGCATTGTCAGTCGATGATAACCTTTAAACCATCGTTCCAAGGTTTTATCCGCCAAGCTTTTATTATCGTTGAACTCTCGTTTATGATAATCGAAAGAAACAGAGAAAAGGAGAATTTTTCGCTTGGGGGAAAAAAACTGATAACGACCTCCGAGAATTTGTGAATCATGTTCGGGCTACCAATTTTTCAAAGGTTTTCCCTACTCTCAACTCACGTGTCAATTCAATTTTTCAATTCTTCGAATCGATAAATTTAATCCTATTAAACAACCAGAGTCCCGCAAGAAGGACATACTTTTTTTAAAAATATTTTAAAAAAAGTCAATTTGATAATTGTAAACTTACAAAACAATTCAACTCATTTCTTCAATCTCACAATTACTAAACTTTCCTCAATGCTGATTTTTTTTCAAAATACAATTTTATACAAATCCATTTCCAAAAAAAAGCTACTATCAAAAAAACTTTCAAGCCCTGAACTATTGCAAAAAATCTATTCGAAATTCGAATCAAATTTTCGAATAATTCAAATTATTCCAACCATTCAAAATTTTAATAAAACATAACCTTTTAAAAAAATGCAAAATTAAAAATATTTTTTTAGA
This sequence comes from Alloplasta piceator, assembly GCA_946863875.1. Classification (NCBI taxonomy): domain Eukaryota; kingdom Metazoa; phylum Arthropoda; class Insecta; order Hymenoptera; family Ichneumonidae; genus Alloplasta; species Alloplasta piceator. Next base: position 7,030,963 of record OX333075.1, on the reverse strand, counting down.
TATTATGAAAATACATCCTTAGAAAAATTAACAAATAAATTCAATACGCTGATTATTAGTTAAGTGTAATTGAGTTTTTCAAAAGTTTTACTCTTTTTATTTATCTGCAATATATTTCTCCCAAATATTGAAAAAATTTTAACGACAATAAAAAAAAAGACAATCGTTGTTTTTAGTTTCTCTTTCTCAGTTTTAACAATTATTGAATGGTCAATGAAAAATGATTTTTTATTGTTACGTTCGTTTTTATTGCTCGTTCTGAAATGTGGCTTTATTTTCACTTACTGACATTAATTTATTCAATAATTTTAATTTTAATCATTTTAATTTAAATTTTTTAGTATTCAATAATGCTTGTAATAAATATATGTTAAAAAGTTATATAACAGTACGATTGCCAAGAAATAATTAGATAATTCTAAATATAAAAAATTCCTGGAAAAATCATTTAATAACGTTCTTACTTTCTTTCAATTATCGATTAATATTTTCGAAATTCATAAAAAATAAATATTGCCCATCAATATGAGAGTATAATTTAAAAATTTCCATGTACTGAAAAATACTGAAGAAAAAGATATTAGTAAATGGAAAAACTAAAAAAAAAAAAAAATCGGGCTCTGACTACAATTCGATTAATAGTTTTATTTTAGGGGTGTGCGAATATTCGAATTTACGAATAATTCGAACTATTCGAATAGTTCGAACTTTATTCTGAAATTGAAGAATTGATTTTTCAATCGACAAAATCAATTTTTTAATTATCCCAAAATTATCAATTTCGATTTGGTTAAAGTTATAGCATTTTTTTTAGAATCTCTGCAATCAGTTCTCTAATTTTTCAATCGTCGCTGAATCTTTAATAATTATTATTTTGACCAAATCGAAGGATTAAATTCTTCTTTTTGGTCATTTTTGAAATTACGATTCTGAATCTCATTCGATGCGAGCAATAAATGAATTTCACGTTGGCCAGATAATAAAACGGAAAAAGAGAGAGAGACCCGGAGGGAGGGGGATAGAAAAAAAATTGTGACACCCTTATGAATTGGAGTCTTTAAAGAGTCACAAGGGGATAAAAAGGATGAGACAGCGAGGTTCGCGCCGCGTTCGTCCTCGACCTAATTCTCGAACGGACGATAATATACCCGACGCGGTGGCGCATGAGGAACCCACCTTGCCCATCGTTCCACCGACTAGCGATATTATTAATAAAAAGTGCATTAACGTCGACGACGATAACGTCGATGTGACGAATGGCTTCGACGCGACGACTTGTCTCACTGTTACGGAGCGTCGTACACGATCGGAAAGGTACATTGTAAAAAAAAAACAAAAAAAAAACAAAAGGAATCGATTTTCCATATTTTAGAACTTTAAAATGCAAATTTCAGTCTGGATGAAAAAATGCTCAATATGGGGAAGAAAAAAATGCTAACTGGATCGATTTTTATTTGTATCGATTGAGAAAAAAATTGAGAAACTTATTATTTTTACAAAACTTGATTGACAAAAAATTCTCAATTGATTTTACATAATTTAGAACTGTAAAATGTAAATTGAATTTAGTCTGGATTCAAAGATGTCCGCTTAATATGGAAAAAGAAATGTCAATACAGAAGTGCAGTGCAGACAAAATTTGACAAAATATCGATGCTCAATTGATTTTACATATTTTAGAACTTCAAAATGCAAACTAAATTCAGTCTGGATGAAAAGATGCCCAATATGGGGAAGAAAAAATTCCTAACTAAATCGATTTTTATTTGTATCGATTGAGAAAAAAAAATGACAAACTTATTATTTTTACAGAAAAGTGCAATTGCGAAAACTTGATTGACAACAAATTCTCAATTGATTTTACATAATTTAGAACTCTAAAATTCAAATTGAATTTAGTCTGAATTGAAAGATGTCCGCATAATATGGAAAAAGAAATGTCAATACAGAAGTGCAGTGCAGACAAAATTTGACAAAATATCGATGCTCAATTAATTTTACATATTTTAGAACTTCAAAATGCAAATTAAATTCAGTCTGAATGAAAAGATGCACAATACGAGGAAGAAAAAAATGCTAACTGAATCGATTTTTATTTGTATCAATTGAGGAAAAAAAATGGCAAACTTATTATTTTTACTGATAAGTGCAATTGCGAAAACTTTATTGACAACAAATTCTTAATTGATTTTAGATATTTTAGAACTTCAAAATGCAAACTCAATTCAGACTGGATGAAAAGATGCACAATATGGGGAAGAAAAAATTGCTAACTAAATCAATTGTTATTTGTATCGATTGAGAAAAAAAAATTGACAAACTTATTATTTCTACTGAAAAGTGCAATTGCGAAAACTTGATTGACAAAAAATTCTCAATTGATTTTACATAATTTAGAACTCTAAAATTCAAATTGAATTTAGTCTGAATTAAAAGATGTCCGCATAATATGGAAAAAGAAATGTCAATACAGAAGTGCAGTGCAGACAAAATTTGACAAAATCTCGATGCTCAATTGATTTTACATATTTTAGAACTTCAAAATGCAAACTAAATTCAGTCTGGATAAAAAATGTCCAATATGGGGAAGAAGAAAATGCTAACTAAATCGATTTTCATTTTTATCGATTGAGAAAAAAGAATTGACAAACTTATTATCTTTACTGAAAAGTGCGAAATCTTGATTGACAAAAAATTCTCAATTAATTTTACATAATTTAGAACTGTAAAATGTAAATTGAATTTAGTCTGGATTGAAAGATGTCCGCTTAATATGGAAAAAGAAATGTCGATACAAAAGTGCAGTGCAGAGAAAATTTGAAAAAAATAATGTAGAAAAAGACATCAGCTGATGATAATAATAATAATATGAGCGAAAGCTCTTAAAAAGCCCTATAGCAAGATTTTAGGAAGAGAGAGAAATAATTAAGGTGCTTTTGTGTATCGACAGGCAAAGACAGAATATTGGGAAAATACTTCCTGAAGAAAATGTGAAAATCGTTTCAGGAGTGATCGATTTTTGAAAATGTATCCTCGCTCCCTTGAGAAAATATTCACGGTCGCCCTTTAATGACAAAAAAGCTTAGACATGAGCTTAAGAGAAGAGGAATGAGGAGGTGAGGTGAAATATGCTAACAATTGACTGTAGGTCTGGTTTCAGTGATTGCGAGGCGGCTGGAACGTTTCCTGGAAATTCGGCGGGAAGCTCCTCCAACAGCAGCTTATCGACGAGAAGCTTGGACAGTCCAAGTACCAGCCTGGAACAGGTACATCCCGCAAATGCAGGGGCAAATACGTCAACGTCGTGGGACAGCGACGTCGACGTCGAGGCCGATCCACCAGAATGGAGTCAAGGTGTCTCCGAGGAGGTTCTCTCGCGTCTCAGTAATTCCGAAAAAAAGAGACAAGAAGTCATCAATGGTTCGTCAACTCTACTTCATTCCACACCTTTATTTAGAGCAAAAAAAAATTATTTCACGAAAAAGAATTGGTTTTAACCCCTTACTTGACACACTGGGGTACAAAACACCCCAGGCCTAAATTTCCTTAATTTTAAGCAGAGTTGTAAATAATGCATTACTGTATTTATTACCCATTACACTGCATAATGTGAAATGAATTAGTGTACCATTACAAATAAAAAAAGGAATGTGTAATGGATGCATGTGCCATTACAAATAGAAAAAGTAATGTGTAATGGATGCGTGTCCCATTACTAATAAAAAAGTAATGTGGAATGGATGCGTGCCTCATTACAAATAAAAAAAGTAATGTGTAATGTATGCATGTTCCATTACAAATAAACAAAGTAATGTGTAATGGATGCGTGTTCCATTACAAATACAAAAAGTAATGTGTAATGGATGCATGTCCCATTACAAATTAAAAAAAGTAATGTGTAATGGATGCATGTCCCATTACAAATAAAAAAGTAATGTGTAATGGATGCATGTCCCATTACAAATAAAAAAAAGTAATGTGTAATGTATGCATGTTCCATTACAAATAAAAAAGTAATGAGTAATGGATGCGTGTTCCATTACAAATACAAAAAGTAATGTGTAATGTATGCATGTTCCATTACAAATAAAAAAAGTAATGTGTAATGGATGCGTGTCCGATTACAAATAAAAAAAAGTAATGTGTAATGGATGCATGTCCCAGTACAAATAAAAAAGTACCTAATGTGTAATGGATGCATTTGCCATTACAAATAAAAAAAGTAATTTGCAGTGGAGAATATTCCATTACAAATAGAAAAGTTGCCGTGCTCGTATTAGAAACTTGCCCATTGCTGTCTCATTATTTTATTTCGCTCACTAAAAGTTCATCCGAATTATCACAAATGATCCATGAAGTTAAAAAATAGAAACAAAAAAACAGACAGTTCGTCGTTAAATATGAAGTACGAAAATGTACTCAACCCCAAAAATTATCCAACTTCATATTGAACTTGATTTTACACGCTGTTACCCATAATTAGAAGCAATCTAATAAAAATTACAAGTTACTGATACAAAATTTGTCGCTTTATTGAATCCCTAAATAATGTGCATATTTTTTTTTTTTTAACTTTATGGATCATTTATGATAATTGTGGATGAACTTTTAGAGCGAAATAAAATAATGAGACAGCAATGTGCGAATTTCTAATACGAGCACGGCAATTTTTCTATTTGCAATGGAATATTCTCCACTGCAAGTTACTTTTTTTAAAATTGTAATTTGTAATGGAACGTGCATACATTATACATTACTTTTTTATTTGTAATGGAACACGCATCCATTACACATTACTTTGTTATTTGTAATGGCACTTGCATCTATTACACATGACTTTTTTTTATTTGTAATGTGACATGCATCCATTAGACATTACCTTTTTATTTGTAATGGAACATGCATACATTACACATTACTTTATTTATTTGTAATGGAACACACATCCATTACACATTACTTTTTTTATTTGTAAGGGCACATGCATACATTACACATTACTTTTTTTTATTTGTAACGGCACATGCATCCATTATACATTACTTTTTTAATTGTAATGGAACAAAAATGCTAACTAACTCAATTTTTATTTTCATCGATTGAGAAAAAAAATTTGACAATCTTATTTTTTCTGCTGATAACATGATAAACTGTTTTATAATTTTTGAAACAATGACAATCAATTTTATTGACGAAATTCTCAGAAAACCGAAAATCAAAACCTGAATGTCCCAAAATAGCTGAAACTGATTTCTAAAAGATGAAATTGATCAATAATTCAAAATCTATTGGTCAGATCTAGTTCAAACTTCACAGAAATATAGATTTTTTGTCGTAAAAATTTAATATAATTTTTTCAGATTTAAAAAAAAAATGAGGTTTTTTAGTTATTCTTGATTTTCGAAAAAACGTAGTTTTACGATTGTGGCGTCATAAATACACAAAATGAGGTTAATTTATGCTCATTTTAGAGAGTATTGAATACAGTTTTGTTTTCTCGAAGTGAAATTCACGAATGCCACAATCCCACAAAACGAAAAACTTGTTTTTCGAGTCGGTAAAAGTACGCAATTTTCAAAAAATCATAACTCGTACGAATAATTTTATTTTGGGCCAGCGATTTAACAGCAATGTTTTCTCATGACAGAGAACACAAGAAAATATCGAGAGTGATCGGAGACATTGATTTTTTGACCTGCTGGTTTGACGTGGAATCACTGCAATAGAATTTTTTTTAAATCAATAATCGATTCGTTTTCTTTGTTCACAGAACTCTTCCACACAGAACGTTCACACGTGAGGGCATTGAAAGTTCTATCCTACGTCTTCCACAGGCCTCTGCTCGAGTCCCAAGTGCTTCCCCTCGATCAGGTCCAACTATTGTTCTCGAATCTCGACGAGATGGTGACGATACATTCGCGCTTCAATCAAGCGATGAAGCGAAAGAAGAAGGAAAATCCGTGCGTCGGTGACGTCGGTGATTTGTTGTTGGAGATGTTCGACGGCGACGGCGGCGAGGCTTTCGAACGCGCTGCGTCGACGTATTGCGCAAAGCAGCAAGTCGCGCTCGACGCTTTGCGCGATCGACGGCGCAAGGATCCAAAATTGCACGCATTTTTGAACGAGGTTGAGGCAAATCCGTTGTGCCGACGTTTGCAGCTCAAGGATCACATATTGACGGGAATGTTGAGGCTCACGAAGTATCCGCTATTGTTTGAAAATTTGTCGAAATACACGCCCGAGAGCAACGAGAGAGAAAAGGCTAATATTATAAGAAGCGTCGAGCGCAGCAAAGAAATTTTGTCGATCGTTAATCAAGCTGTTCGCGAGGCCGATGATTATCAGCGTCTCGCTGAGATTCAGCGGACGATCGATAGATCGGCATTCGACAAATTCGATCATCCGACGGTGCAGGAATTCAAAAATATCGATATAACGAAACGTAAATTATTGTTCGAGGGTCCACTTCAATGGCGCATCGTGAATCGTCCGAAACCGGTTGACCTTCACGTTGTCCTTCTCGACGACACGATATTTCTTCTTCATCGACAGGACGAAAAGTATTTGCTTAAATTCATCAACACGAATCAGATGAATTCGGTCCTCAGTCCAATTGTACGAGTTTCGACTGTACTCGTCAGAGTCAACGCCGTTGACAAAAATTCACTTTATCTCGTTAATACCTCGCAAAATGGGGCACAGATATACGATCTCGTCGCTGCCTCCCAACCGGAACGTGAATTATGGTGTAAACACATATCCGAGGCCGCGGAGGCTTATTACAGAGCGAAAGACCGCGAGGGACGAAGACCAACGCCACCTACCGTCATGAATGAAACTAACGAGACACCGGTCGAACAAACAACGAATCTCAACAGCGAGCCTACTTCCGGTGTTACGCCGATCAATGAAAAAACAACGAATCACGATGTCGAATCGAAAGATTCGGTTGAGGATCCGCAAACGTCGAAAAATGAGACGGAAGTGAGGGACGAGGCGAGTGATGACAAACAAACGGATGAGGAAAATCGCGAGGTCAAGAATGAGGAGGGACCGTCGCAATCGCACGAACGTCATTCACCGATACCGGGTAATTTTTTTTTTTTTTTAGGTTAGGGTCACTCTGATGGAACTAAGAAGAATTTGGTTAAAATCTCAGGGATGTTAGATTGTTTTTTAAATTTTAAATTATATTTGTTTACTTGAACGGCTAGAATTTTTTTCTTTGTGGATTTTCGACTTGCACTATTTTTATTAGTATTTTTTTTATATGGGGCATTCCATCCCAAATCGGACAGTTTGAAACACTTTTTTTTTTATCGATTTTTTTATATTTTTGAGTACCCATCAAAAGACCCTTCCTGTTGAAGTTTGAGATTTTTTTGATTACTCGTTCAAAAGATATTAAATTAACAAAAAAACCGCTCTTTTTTTGGTATTTTGGTCATTACTTCTTTAATAATGGTCCAAATTGAAAGTATTTTTTTTCAAAATTTTTGTTTCTTATGGCCTTTTCAGAAAAAAATACAACAAAAATATTCTACGTGTTTTTTAATGAGTTTTTTGAGTTTTAAACGTTAAATCGCGTTTTTTAAAGTGAATGTCATTTTTGATTTTTTTTTTAATTTTTTTTTCAAACATCTATATATTCAACAAACCTCAATGACTACTGTTTTTTTCGATTTTTGAAAATTAAAAAAAAAATGTTTTCAATAAATTATTATGAATACCAATTTTTGTTACTGTATAGTATTTTTTAAATTATTTTGAATTAATTTGGACACTTTTTCACTGTTAACAGATTTTTAAAATTAATAATTAATCGATGAGCAAATAACAACAGTTCAAGAATTGTACGAGTGGGCATTGAACCTAAATAGTCTACCGAATATTGCTGTCAAATTTTCACCTGAGAAACATTATTCAGATGCAAAAGAAAGATTTTATTTGCGATAAAATACTGCGAAGTCAATCACAGGGGGACACAAAAATTTAATTCAATTATTCCAATGAGCAACGGAAATGTATTGGCAAAGGAATATTCTAATTCAGAAAATAATCGTATATGTAAGGTTTTCAAAAAATACGTGAATAAATAAAAACTGTTGTTATTATTGTTCATAAACAGACTTAACGATTAATTATTAATTTTAAGAATCAGTTAACTATAAAAAAGTGCGAAAATAAATTCTAAATATTGAAAAAAACACTATACAGTAACAAAAATTGCGTCAAAATAAATTCTAAATATTGAAAAAAATACTATACAGTAACAAAAATTGGTATACATAATAATTTATTTTAAAAAATTTTATTTTTAATTTTCAAAAATCGAAAAAAAAATAGTAGTCATTGAGATCTCACGATCGGACTAGTCTTAAAAATTGTTGAATAGATAGACGTTTGAAACAAAAAATTAAAAAAAAAATCAAGAATGACATTCACTTTTAAAAACGCGATTTTACGTTTAAAACTCGAAAAACTCATTCAAAAACACGTCGAATATTTTTGTTGTATTTTTTTCTGCAAAGGCCATAAAAAAACAAAAATTTTGAAAAAAAAACTTTCAATTTGGACCATATTTAAAGAAGTTATGACCAAAATACCAAAAAAAGAGCGGTGTTTTTGTTAATTTAATATCTTTCGAACGGGTAATCAAAAAAATCTCAAAATTTAACAGGAAGGGTCTTTTGATGGGTACTCAAAAATATAAAAAAATTGAGGAAATAAAGAAAAAAAGGTTTTCAAACTGTCCGATTTGGGATCGAATGCCCCATATATTATTCCCAGTTTATCAAATCTCCGCAGTGTAATAATCTTAATTATTTTGAATATTTTCTAATGCTTTTTTTTTTTTTAGGTGCCGTTGAGCCTATGAGAATGGTCACTTGTACGCAATGTTCGCTCATCGATCCGATCGAAGTTCACACCGAAGTTCGGCCTGTCCACGTTGCTGAACCCGTTCTCACGCCAATAGGTAAACAATTCTTGATTTCCTCATGAAGTAAAAATTATTTTTGCAACAGAATTAGCACGCCAATGGAAAATGCAGTCGAGAATACTTACCTGACTTGAAATCGAAGGAAATTATTTTTAAAAAACTTAAAAAATTTACACTACTGGCGAAAAGTTTCCGGACAAAACTTCAAAAAAGGTCTGCAACATTTTTTTATGCCATTTCGCCGAAAGTCAACGTAGACTAATTTAACAAAGGGAATTTTTAAGGGGAAGAATTTGCCTTCATTTCCTAATGTTGTTTACGAATTGTTTTTAGATTTTGACTCTATTTTGAAAACAGCTGTTTTTCGCCTTTTTCCCCTCTCTTCAGGTGCACCCATCTTCCAGAGGAAATTTTTTAAATACATTTTTACGATTGGATTCATGAAGGGGAAAGTTTGACCTTCAATTTCCTTTTTTTTTAACTTTTAGCGATTTTTTTTCCAAAGTTATTCTGTTTTTTGTTAAAAAAAAAGAGGAAATTTGAAAAATCCCGTCTAAACGAGGACAAAGAGGATTCATGAAAAACTTCAAGAAAGCAAAAAGTTGCGTCTGTTTTTATTGAGTTCAGAGGAATTTTTTCAGATTTTTTTTTTCCAAAATTTTGTTTTCTCATGTTGTGAAGCTGGAAAAAAAATTAGGGAAAACATTTGAAAAAAAATTCCACTGTGTTGAAAATGATAAAATAAAGTAGTTTCCCCTCTTAAAATTTTATTAATAATCCCATAGTTCTCAAATTATGGTAATTGAATTACCGAGTCAGAAAATGAGAAAAAAAAACATTTGGGAAAAAAAATTTGAAAAAATTCCTCTGCACCCAACAAAAACAGACGCGACTTTTTGAAATCTTGAAGTTTTTCATGAATCGTCTTTGTTTTCGTGTTATACGGCATTTTTCAAATTTCCTCTTTTTTTTCACAAAAAACAGAATAACTTTAGGAAAAAAAATCGCTCAAAGTTTTTAAAAAAAAGGAAAATGAAGCTCAGACTTCCCTCTTTATAAATCCAATCACACAAATGTATTTAAAAAATTTCCTCTAGAAGATGGTTACACCTAAAGAGAGGGGCGTAAAAGGCGAAAAACAGCTGTTTTCAAAATAGAGCCCAAATCTAAAAACAAATTGTAAAAATAATTAAAAAATCCGGAAATGAAGCCGAATTCTTCCCCTTTAAAACGCTGCTTGTTAAATTAGTCTACGTTGATTTCCGTCGAAATGGCATAAAAAAACGTTCCATACCTTTTTTGAAGTTTTGTTCGGAAACTTTTCGTCGTACATAAAAAATGTACATTTGCTTATTGTTAAATTAATATTAGGGTTGGATGAATAGCCGTGGAATGGAATTGATGTATCCAGGTGTAAAAAATAACAATTGAAATAACTTTAGTTAGTATATACAAGACTTTTCTCCTTTTAATCGTACCTTCGCTAATTTCAGAATGTCTGAGAAGGAAGGACGAGGTGATAAAACGAGCTTTGGTCGAGAAACAGTCGCTGGTAGCCGATATACTAAATATACCGAAGGAGGATTTCGAACACGTTGCGGATATGGCCTCAGAGCCATCGGGCCTTGAGAAGGAACCAGCGGAATTGATACTCGCCGCCATCAGTCAAGGTACGAATAATATTGGATATCTTTCGAAATAGGCAAAGAAAACAATTATTTCAAATTTTTTATTTTATTTTTTCAATCGACAGCCAACAATCTTATGGGAATGCTAAATTCTGCGCTCGCCGTTACCGAAACCGAAACGGTGCTCGCTTCAAAAGGGACCGCGACTCCAGCGTCAGCCGGATGTGAATCAACCGGATGTCGCGTATCGCGGAATCATTGTCATCCGTATCAACCTGTTATACCCGTCGTTGATTTACAGCCGGTCTGTCACTCTTTGACAGCCCAACTTTCGCAACTTTTGGTACGTAAGCATAATATTGTGCTAAATAATAAAAAATTATACCGCTATTTAATTAGTTTCATAATTTTGCTTCCTCATAGAGGAAGCTTCGTTTTCGTGCAATTTTTTTTCGAGATTTTCATGTCAGTATGTTCAAAATGTCCTAAAACATAGAGGAATCATATTTTTTTAAATGTCCGGATGTATGTATGTATGTATGTATGTGTGTGTGTGTATGTGTGTTGTTGCCTCGAAAAATTCGAACATCTATATCTCAAGACCACATTTGGAGTGGCGAGCCAAAATTTTGCACATAAGCTGAGCTTCATAGCCCCTTTGTTTGTTATGAATTTTGCAAAAATTCATTGACGTGTGCGAATTTTATGCGACTTTTAAATTTTCAAAAAACGAGCGTGGTTGCTCTAGCGTCCGCAAATTTTGCGATATCGGGTTAAAAAATATTATACAGATAGTTTGAGTGTTAAAGATTATTGCTATTGAATTTTGCGAAAATCGCTCAAGGAGTTCGTGATTTATAAAATTTTGAATTTTTTGCACAAAGCGCGTGATCCGCTCTAGCTTGCACATATTTCGTGATACCACGCTCAAAATTTTTATAACGGTAGTTTAATGAAAGAAGTTACTTGGTATTCAATTTTGCAAAAATCGCTTGAGCCGTGCAAATTTTATGCGATGTTGAAATTTTCAAAGAAAAAGCGCGATCGCCCCAGCGCCCGCAAATTTTGCGATATCAGGTTTAAAAAAATTATACCGATAGTTTGAGTGAAAAATATTGTTGGTATTGAATTTCGCGAAAATTGCTCAAGGGGTTCGTGATTTATAAAATTTTTAATTTTTTGGGAAAGCGCATGATCGCTCTAGCTTGCACATATGTATTTCGTTACATCAGGCTCAAAATTTCTGTAATGGTAGTTTATTGGAACAAGTTACCTGGTGTTCAATTTTGCAAAAATCGCTTGAACCGTGCAAATTTTAGGGAATTTTGAAATTAAAAAAAAAAGCTTGATCGAAAATTGTATGATACAAAGCTGCCGTTTTATTACTCCGATAACCAGAGATAGTAAAAAAAATTTGCAAATCCGAAATTTGCGCATCGTTTCCAGAGTATTTTTCGGTATTTACAAAGCTCTTTCTATGAGGACGCCACAACTGTGACAGCTAGCATTTACTAAAATTTGCTAACGTTTCCTCAAAGAGGAGGATTTGTAAATACGAAAAAATACTGAGGAAGCGACGTGCAAATTTCCGATTTGCAAGTTTTTATAATAATATATTCAAATTACATTATAATATAATATTTGACTCTACTGTGGACGGAATTCGAAGGTCAGAATTAATTTATCATTGAATTACTGAAATTTGAAAACGACATTATTCAGAATTCTTCAGAATAATCGTTTTAGTTTTGTTGAAAAGTAAAGTCCATTTTTTCCGATTATCATTTTGACTATTGTTTTATTTAATAATAGACTTCAGAGATCGGCAGTAATGATATTTTCAGGCGCGTTTTCGAAAAATATTATCAATTTTTTGAAAATTAACAATTTTGAAATCTAAATTTTCAATTACCCGCCAATGGTTAATGGAAAAAAATAAATTTCCAATTATCCAAATAATCGGTAATTGGTCGAAACATAATATCAATTACTCAGAAAATGGGTAATTGGTCTGAAAATCTTTTCAATTATCCGAATAATCGGTAATGGGTAAAAAAAAAATAATATCAATTAATCAGAAAAATGGGTAATTGGTAATTGGTACCAATTGAATTGAAAATATTTTCAGACCAATTACCCATTTTATGATTAATTGACATTATTTTTTTGCCAATTACCAATTATTTGGATAATTGGAAATATTTTCAAACAAATTACTCATTTTATGAGTAATTGATATTATTTTTCGACCAATTACCGATTATTTGGATAATTGAAAATAGAATTTCGGATAATGTCAATTTTTCCATCAATTGGTATTCTATCTTTCAAAATTATCGATTTTCCATTCATTGAAAAATGGATGGAAAATCGTAATTTTTTTTTGCTGATCCCTGATAGACTTCAATTAAATTCACAACAAAATTTTCGAAGGGTTTTTAGTCCTGGTTTTTAAGTTGAGATATTTTCGATGAATTTTTTTGAAATGCGTTTTTTTGCCATAAGTAATCGTTTTTGTCTTCTTTTCTTTTTTAGGAAATCGTTAAAGACAGAGAGGACGAACGTGAAAGGTTACGCAAAGAATTGAGAAGAAGCAGGGAACGTCTGCATGCGATTGATTCCGATGCTCAGCGCGAACATACTAACGTTCTTACTGCGGAAATTCATACCCAAACGGAAATCGGTGAGCTTTGCATTTTGATATTTTTTTTCGTCAAATTAATTGTAACCTAATAATTAATATGATTTAATAAAAAATATCTCTGATTAGTTCAGTCCTCTGACAATGATTCTATAATTTTTTTTAATTATTTGTGTTTATTCAAAAAAAAAAAAATATTAAGCGTCTCCAACTAATTAATTTGTTGTACGGAGACGCTAAATTTTTTCAATAAATCTTTTTTCAATTTAAATAGCAGATTTTCAAGACTTTTCCATATTTTGCTCATAAAAAAATATTAAAGAAATTGCATTTGTCAAAATTCTCAAAGCTTAAAAAAGTCGAAACTATGAAATATATTGCAAAGTCATCAAAATACCAGATTGGGATCATCAAAAAATTTACTTTGGTGTCTCTTAAGATGCAATCTATAAAATAATAGTCTCGAACATTTGATGGATATGATTTTCACAATAATTGCTCTTGAATTTAATTAATTATTCAATATATGGGGCATTCCATGTCAAATTGACCACTTTTGAACCCGAACCCTTTCGATTTGGCTGATTTTTTTTCCTTTTCTACTCCATTAAAAACATTTTTTCAGGAAATTTTCGAATTTTTTCAAAAAAAAGGCTTTTCTTCAAATAGCTGTAACTTCTTAAAAAATTGACTGATCGGGACTTTTTTTCAAAATTTTCGTCTTTAAATTTACTTTACGAAAAAAAATACAAAAAAAATTTTCTTAAAATTGGCCATTTTCAATTTTTTTTTTCACACAAAAAAAACTTTGATCAATTCCGGAAAAAATGCCGCTCAACATGGAGTGGGCAGAGATTTCCTTCTATTTTTTTTACTTTTTTGAAAAAAAATCAACATTTTTTCGACGATTACCACTTCCAATTTTTTTTTCTCAATTTTTCAAACTCTGAGGTCCTTTATAAATCCTAAACAATCTTCAGAGTAGTGTTTTGTGAAATAAGCCCAACTGGGAATTTTTTTTTTCAATCGATATAAAAAATAGAAGGAAATGACGGCTGACTCCATGTTGAGCGGAATTATTTCCAGAATTGATCAAAGTATTCTTTTGTCGAAAAAAAAACAATTAAAAATGGCCAACTTCGAAAAAAAGATGATTTTTCTCGAAAAAGTAAAAAATTGCATAGATTTCAATATCTTAAAATTTTTTTTGTATTTTCTGTCGGAAAGTAAATTGAAAGACGAAAATTTTGAACGAAAAACGCCCCAAGTAGTCCATTTTTAAAGAAGTTGGCTATTTCAAAAAAAGCCTTTTTTTGGGTTGGGTAAAAAAATTGAAAATGTCCTGAAAAACATTTTTAATGGTGTAGGAAAGGAAAAAAACCAGCCCAATCGGAATGGCGTCGGCTTCAAAAGTGGTCGATTTGACATGGAATGACCCACGTACAAAACACATTTCTAAAATTCGTCATAAAACAAATGAATAATTTTAAATATGATTTCTTCAGTTGCCGATGAAGTTCCAACGACCGAGGCTTGTTCCGATGACATCAACAAAGATGTAAGATCCATGAATAAGAGAAAATCATAAATTCTACACAAATCACGTAATTATGAAAAAAAAAAAATTGCATCGTCGATGATGCGACCGAAACGAGCGATTATTATAATTTCATTTTCTCTTTCTCGCAGGAATTTGTCGATGCTTTTGGGGAGCCAGATCCAGATGCTGAAATGAAAAACACGAAGGGCGGAATCGAGACTGACGTGATGGGCGACAGCGTGGGTTGATGGGCTAATCTAATTTTTTTTGTCACTTCAAGAAAGTCTATCCAACTATCTCTCTTTCTCTCTCACACACTTTGGGCAAAAATCGTGCATTTTTTCCGTTTCTTCTTTGCCGAGAGTCTCGCGCGCGCGTCTCGAATCGCAAGAGGGTTTCCCTACAGAATCAAAAAAAAAAAAAAATTGTGTAAAGAAAGGAAAAACGACGAACGATTGAAAAACGTAATTGAGAAAAATGGGTTAGTAGCTGTTTATCGAACGTAACGATGTTAGATAGCTGTTGGCAAAAAAAAAGAAAAAGAAAACAAGCAAAAAAAAAAACAACGACAAATCGTTGGTTTACGTTTAAAGGAGGAGAACAAAAAAATCCTTCAACAAAGATTTTATGTAAATAGTTTAGTTTCCGGCGTGATGCAGCTGCTTTTGCATTTAAACGAGTTCGGAACAGTGTACGAACTAAAAATCAAATCATTATTATTTTTTGTTCTTTATGGGAGAAAAAGGTTTGACGTTTTCGAAAATCGATTATGGGAAGAAAGGAGAGGGGATAAAAAAAACTGTGTCGATCCATTTAACGAGACTTCTAGATACGTATCGAAGTAAGGGGCTTTTTACAAACGTAGTTCAAGTTTCTAACGCCGTTATTGATACTGTAATTAAATTTAAAAAAAACGGTGAAAATACAGATGAAATAAATGAATCATGAAATTCCGCGATTTTTGCGTTCCTCATCAAATTTATACATGGAAAAAGGCAAAACCGTGACTGATCTTATTTTTTGGGCGAAAAGGAAGAATTTGATCGGTTACGAAAAATGAAATGCACTTTTATCATGACTGCTTACATAAAATCTTTGCTCCTATTCAGTAACGATTATACGAATAATGATGAGGTACCATTATTATTATTATTATTATTATTATTATTATTATTATTATTATTATATATTATATATTATATACACATACTCCTATGTACATGTAAAAAAACAAAATATTTAATAACATTATTTAGTATTATTGTATTAAAACGATTGTAGAATTAAGATTTTTTTACATCTCAACGCCCGAAAAACGAGAACATAAAATATTTTCATCCTTTAATGTCCGGTTGTTAAAAGTTACGAACAAAAGGAATCCTAGAAAAAAAACGCGAAGAAATCCACGTCCAGAGAACGAAAAAAAAAAAAAATTATCTGACTTTTTTTAGTTAAACGCTTGACGTCAACATTTTTTTTTTGTCTTCGAGAACTGATTTTCTTATCTTATCGGAGATTTCTATGACAATCGTTTGTGGAACGCTCACGTGAATCAAAAGGGCTAATTAGCAATATTTTCTCCAAAAGCCACGGATAAAACTGAAGAAGAGATAAATTTAATTTATCAATTTTTTTACTTATAAACTTTAAACAATTGAATTTTATAATTTAAGAAATTTATCTTAATTTTTAATTTTAATATTTTTCAACAATTAAATTATACGAATTATAAAATTTAATTTAATTTTATATTTCACACAAAAAAGCTCATTTTGCATTTTGAAAAGGTCTTTTCAAGACTTAAAAATATTGTAAGCGAAGAATTCACTCTCAAAACTTGTTAACTTATCAAATTAGGAAAGAACAGATGAAATAATTGTGAAATTTGATTTTTTAATGAGGGGAATTTTTAAATTACTCATTTTTGAGCCTGAAACTCTTAACAAAATTCTCTAAGATATTTTATAGGAAGAAAAGTTGATTTTACATTTTAGAAGAAGCTTTTCTCTAGATCTAGAGATATTTTAGTCTAGAATTTTTTCGCTTGATAAAATCCACGGTGATCTTCAAAAATGTTTTCAACCAATGATATCGTTTGTGATATCTTCTTCGAAAAGCGTCGTTATCTTATCACAGATTATGAAAGAGAGTGGTGGGGGTTTTCGTGCGTTAGACGAGAAGGGAACTCTCGTCGATGATGCGCTCTCTCGTTCTCGTTCCATGGACATGTTAGGAACGCTCTTCGAGGTCACAGCTAAAATACCGTTATGAATCAACTCCGTTAGGCGTTGGCGTAGCAATAGAAAGGGAGTCGAGAAAAATATTGACGAACAAAACAGCCACTGCAGTTAGTATCTCTGTGGCTTTCCGCTTAGTTAGATTCGACCCGGTATATTTCTTTCTTTTTTATCCGTCGAGCGAAATTCGAAAGAATTTTTTTGCCAATTGACCAATCATGAATTGTAATCCGGTGCAATTTATACTCTGGCTACTGATATTGATATTCATATCATTTATCGTCGGTTTCTTCTGCGCACCTCTCTATGTAATTGTGCATTGCATCAGTGGATTTATAAGTCCCTTATCGGTGAGTAAACGAAAAACAAGATATTTTCATCGCCCAAGTTGCGTCACGAATAGCGGTGATCGGCAAAAAAATCTATTTTTATTATCCAATTTTTTCGAAAAATTAATAATTAGCAAAAAAATATTACTAATTTTTTTCTAAAAATTAGTTATTAGCGGGAACACATTTCTAATTTTTATTCAAAAATTAGTAATTAGCCAAGAAATATTACTAATTTTCTCCAATAATTAGTAATTGGCGAGAAAGATACTGCTAAATAGACAAAAAAATCAATAATTTGTGGAGAAATGTTGTATTAATTTTGGAAAAAGTAATAAATAAAAATTACTAATGCATTTTTTAATAAGTACTGATTAAATATTCGTATTAATAATAACTTATATGTTATCGTATGAAATTCGATACAATAAATACTAATGTGTGAAATATTCAAAAGATCTAGTTATTACAAAAAATAAAACAACATTTTTAATAGTTGTTTGAGCTTTAACCATGACTCAATCCGTACACACAAATACGTAAATAAACACAATACTTTTCTACAAATTACTGTTTTTAAAAAATATTAATTAGTAATATTTTCCTTACCAATTATTATATTTTTAAGAAGAACTTGGTAATATTTTTTCGCTAATTACTATTTTTTTTGGAAAAATTGGAAATACTTTGGAAGAATTGAAAATATTTTCTTACTAATCACTAATTTTTTCGAAAAATTACTAATATTTCTCCACTAATTGTGAATTTTTTTAAAAAATTAGTAATATTTTTTGACTAATTATTAATTTTTCGAAAAAATGATTAATATAATCAATATCGTTGACGAAAAAATCGATACTGCCGATCACTGATGAATAGTGAAGATCTTCCTGATATCTTCATTTCTTTTCTTCAACTGTGAACTTCGTCGATTTCTTCACCAACAATTCTGTTGATTTATCCTTTATCCAAATATCTTCATTTATTTACTTGAACTGTGAACTTCGTCGATTTCTTCACCAACAATTCTGTTGATTTATCCTTTATCCAAATATCTTCATTTATCTTCTTCAACTGTGAACTTCGTTTATTTCTTCACAAACAATTCTGTTGAATTATCCCTCATCTCAATATCTTCATTTATTTTCTTCAACTATGAATTTTGGCGATTTCTTCACCAACAATTATGTTGATTTGCCCCTCATCTAAAAATCTTCATTTATATATTTTCTTCAACTGAGAAATTCGTCGATTTCTTCCCCAACAATTCTTTTGATTTATTCCTCATCCCAATATCTTCATTTATCTTCTTCAACTGTGAACTTCCCTGATTCATCAACAATTCTGTTGATTTATGCCTCACCCCAATATCTTCATTTATTTTCTTCAATTGAGAAATTCATCGATTTCTTCCCCGACAATTCATTTGACTTATTCCTCGTCCCAATATCTTCATTTATTTTCTTCAACTGAAAAATTCGTCGATTTCTTCCCGAACAATTCTTTTGATTTATTCCTCATCCCAATATCTTCTTTTATCTTCTTCTACTGAGAAATTCGTCGATTTCTTCCCCAACAATTCTTTTGATTTTTTCCTCATCCCAATACTTCTTTTATTTTCTTCTACTGAGAAATTCGTCGATTTCTTCCCCAACAATTCTTTTAATTTTTTCCTCATCCCAATATCTTCTTTTATTTTCACTTCGTCGATTTCTTCCCCAACAATTCTTTTGATTTTTTCCTCATCCCAATATCTTCTTTTATTTTCTTCAACTGTGAACTTCGTCGATTTCTTCACCAACTATTCTGTTGATTTATCCCTCTTCCGAATATCTTCATTCATTTTTATCTCTATGAACTTCGCACAATTTTTTTTTTACCAACAATTGTTAATCTATCCCACAGGATTTCGCGGATTTGCTTCTAAAAGCTTCGCAATTTCCACGCTACTGCGCTGACAAGATGATGCAGTGAAGTTCGACGCAGAAGAAAACAAATATGTTGGCGTCATCTTGGCCCTAACGCGCTTTTATTTATTTATTTTTATCATTTATTCTACCATTTCTGATATACAATATATTTCACAAAGTACAACGAAGCATCGAGCCGGCATTAACTATTTTATCAATGCGAAACGTCGAGATTAAAGCGTCGATTCCAGAATGGAATGCGATCAATTCTAAAGCCAAAGAACTCAGCTGCTCCGATCCAGAGATAATCGAGCAAACAGATACATTTTTTAAAGTACAGAAAGGACGATTGAAACTTCGTCGATTTAAGGTTAGTAAACAAGTTTTTTGTTACAAGCTCTTGATTTTTTAAATTTTAGATGAAAAATTTGCAATTGTGCGAATAGAATAGTTGAGGGAGAATTTTCATGATCTTTGAGAAATTTCTTTTTTATCTAAAAATTTGTTTTATCTAAAAAACGTGTACACTTATAAGATGTTCAAAAAAATCCACAGCTTCCTGCAAGGAAGCTCAAGCATGAAAAATAATGAGGAAGCTATGTTGAATTTCTATTTTGCGCTATTTGTTCATAATTTTTGGAAAATGTAGAAATTTTATAAAAATTAATCCTTTGAATGATTATTGGGTAGTTCAACTTCTCCAAAAATGTTTCTACCTAACACATTCTTTCGCGAAATATGAATAAATGTGGGTCAAGAAATTTAAACTTCGAGGTTCAATTCTTATTCCTTAAAAACAATACCGTATAATAATAAACGCATAGATTTTGAATATTCTCTGCAATAAAAAATTCAAGTTCTTTCAAGAAGAACAATATTAATAAAAAAATGTACTTATTTTTTTATTTTGAATTTCTTCTGAGATAAAAAATAAAAGATGCTTCTTTTTACAGGATGGCACTGGAGAGCTTTTATTTTATGAAAGGCCAGACACATTAGGACCAAAGCTCTCGGTTTACAAAAAAGCATCTTTCAATTCTGAGGCTTGTCGGGAACTGAGTACAGTTCTTGAGGCATCAAACGGAGTTGTTGGAATAGTTGAAAAAACAAGATTTCTCTATCTAATCGGTCAGAGCCGTGTGCACATCGATCGTGTCTCCAATTTAGGCATATTTGCTGAAATTGAGGTTCGGAAAGATCACGATGAATTTATTCTGCAGGCTCTTCTGAAATTCGCACAAATTTGATTAAAATTGAAAAATTTTTGCAGGTCGTCCTCGAGAAGGATCAGACTGTTGAGATGGGCCAGAAAATTAGTACAGATCTAATGGAGAAGCTCGGTATAAAATCCAGCGACTTAATTTCAAAAGCCTATTTGGATCTCTTGATGGAGAAAAATTAATCAAAATGTATAAAGTTTAAAAATCTAGATTTCGCCTCGGAGAAGAATAATGCACTTGAATTTCGTGATACCCGCTGTGTTCATCGATATATCGTGTATCACATAATTATATACATTTTCCAACATTGTACCTGCAAGGGATATATCGCAATTCCCTGCGAAGAAATATATTTTTTCTAAAATTTGAATACTTCCAAAATGAATTTTTTCAGCCGTGAAATTTCAGTCTCCATCCTCAAAGCTATCCGGAATGTGAAGATTAATATTTGCATATCACATTTCACATAATTAGCGAAAGAAAACAACTGTTTGTAATTATTTAAATCTGATTTACATTAATTAAAAATCTCACAAGAAGCAGCTGTTTTGGCTTATAAAACTAAGCTTTATTCACGAGTTTTGAATCGAATATACATACAATTATTATTTTTAAAAGGTGCAGTACAGACTTTTTGCAATTTTAAATATTACTGTTTAGTATGCAAATAAAAAACAGTATTATCGTAGTATTACAACATTTCAATTTAAATATTTTAAATTTTCCATGTTTTCCGCTTCCCGCTAAAATGGTGCTCACAGCGCCACGTTCGGCCAAACGGCGCTGGCGCGAACTGAACGGAGTGAACATATATGATCCGAATTTGACAGATGCTCAGTTTTACGTCATTTTCTCATCAACAACATTTATTTGAATCATACTCAGCAACTACACGATAAATTGAGTATAAGAAGATTTTTAATTAATATTGAAATGGAAGTCAAACCGAAAACGGAACATTTACTGGCGCTGAAAGGTAATTCCTAACCTATAAACTGCTCGTCCGATAAACAATTTTGACGAGCTTTTCTCGATAAAGAATTATGCACCGACAATGTTTTTATATCCAAAATTTAGTTTTTTTTAATCGATTTTCGTGTCGATTCGCTTACAGTAATGAGATTGACACGACCAACGCTCGCTAGTCCCATTGTTGTGACCTGCGATTCCACGGATTTGCCCGGTAATACTTTAAATAATGAATTGAAAAACGATTGCACCGCTCTGCAAGGAATGGAGAGTCTCGCTGTTGGCCAATTCATGGTTTTGCCACAAAGTTTTGGGTTAGTACAATTTTTTTTTTCGTTTTCTACAATCGTTTACGTTTCTATGGTTGATTGAACAAAAATTTTCATCCTAGAAATATTCACTTGGGTGAAATATTTTCGAGTTATCTGTGCGTTCATAATGGCAGCAATCAAATGGTGAAGAACGTTCACATAAAGGTGCGACTTCAAAAATTATTCACACCAACAATTTATGATTGAAGTAGGTAAAAGGTAAAAGGTCTGGAACGTTTTTTTATGCCATTTCGCCGGAAGTCAATGTAAACTAATTTATCAAAATGCATTTTAAAGGGGACGAATTTGGCTTCATTTCCTGTTTTTAAAATTATTCTTACAATTTGCACCTATCTTTTAGAGTAAATTTCTTGTAAATATTTTTACGATTGGATTCATAAAGGGGAAAGTTGGAGCTTCCATGTCCTTTTTTTTTAAACTTTGAGCGATTTTTTTTTCCAAAGTTATTTTGTTTTTTGTGAAAAAAGAGGAAAAATCCCGTATAACACGAAAACAAAGAGGATTCATGAAAAACTTCAAGATAGCAAAAAGTTGCGTCTGTTTTCGTTGAGTTCAGAGGAATTTTTTCAGATTTTTTTTTCCAACATTTTTTTTCTCATGTTGAAGCTGGAAAAAAAATTTGAAAAAAATTGCCAAGTGTTGAAAATGGTAAAATAAAGTATTTTAATTAAATTAAAATAAAGTATTTAAATAAACTCAACGAAAACAGACGTAATTTTTTGCTTTCCTGAAGTTTTTCGTGAATCCTCTTTGTTTCCGTGTTATACAGGATTTTTCAAATTTCCTCTTTTTTCACAAAAAACAGTATAACTTTGAGAAAAAAAATCACTCCAAGTTTTTAAAAAAAGGATATTGAAGCTCAAACTTTCCCCTTTATGAATCCAATCGTAAAAATGTATAAAAAAGTTCCTCTATATGATGCACCCGAAAAGAGGGAAAAAAGGCCAAAAACAGTTGTTTTTAGAATAGAGTCCAAAACTAAAAACAAATTGTAGAAATAATTTAAAAAACAGGAAATAGCAAATTGCCATTTAAAATGTCGTTTGTTAAATTAGTTTACGTTGACTTCCGGCGAAATGGCATAAGAAAACGTTCCAGACCTTTTTTGAAGTTTTATCCGGAAACTTTTCACCGGTTGTGTATATTTTCGAATCTCTCACTACAAAGTATAAATATTTATAAAGCAATGAACATTATTTTTCTCTCTTAACTTCTGCATGTTAATGAACGAAAACTCTTAGTTATAATTTTGATAATGAACTTTTGCAGGCAGATTTGCAAACTAGTACACAAATGATTCCTCTGTCTCACAAAAACTCTGAAGTCAGTGAACTGGCACCAGATAATACGGCGGATGATGTGATTCACCACGAAGTCAAGGAAATAGGAACTCATATGTAATTAATTTATATTGTAACTGTTATGAAACAATCTATCGCTTCAAGTAGAAAAAAATTAATCGACTGTGAACAAATTCAGCCTTGAGCCTCTCTCTATAATGCCAAATGTTATTTTGAAATTATTAATTTCATCAATTTATTTTTTTCAGTTTAGTATGCGAAGTGAGTTATCTGCCAACCAATGCCGGCAGCACGACTCAATCTTTCCGAAAATTCTTCAAATTCGAGGTCATCAAGCCACTCGACGTTAAAACGAAATTTTGCAATGCAGAGGTATAGCAAATAAAAATAGAAATGAAATATTTTTTTTTACTTTAAGTTAATATAAAAAATTTGTATTACAGTCCGATGAAGTTTACTTGGAAGCCCAAATACAAAATTTAACAACAGGTCCCATCTGCTTGGAAAAAGTTGCCCTGGAATCATCTCATTTGTTTACAGGTATACTCTCGTTAAATTTCATCGCTGAGCTTTGAAACAGTGAAATCTGTTGGGAATTACGCGTAATCTGTACCAGTGATCGGCAGTATCGATTTTTTTTCCACGATATTAATTATATTAATCTTTTTTTTTTTGAAAAATTAATAATTAGTCAAAAAATAGTACTAATTTTTAATAAGAATTCGAAATTAGCGGAAAAATATTAATAATTAAAAAAAAAAATTAGTAATTAGTGACGAAATATTTCTAATTTTTAAAAAATTAGTATTTAGGGATAAAATATTTCTAATTTTTCCGAAAAAATTAGTAATTAGCAGAAAAATATATTACCAAGTTTTTTTCTAAATATAATAATTGATAAGGAAGATATTACTAATTAATTTAAAAAAAACAGTACTTTGTAGAAAAATATTGTGTATATTTACGTATTTGTGTGTACGGATTTAGTCATGATTATAAGCTTAAACAACTTTATTAAAAAAAGTTGTTTTATTTTTTATAACTAGACCTTTTGAATATTTCACACATTTGTATTTATTGTATCGAATGCCATATGATATTACACAAGTTATTATTAATACGAATTTTAATCAGTACTTTATTAGTAAAATGCATTTAATCAGTACTTTATTAGTAAAATGCATTAGTAATTTTTTTTTCATTTATTACTTTCCAAAATTAATACATTTCTCCACAAATTATTGATTTTTTTCGTTATTTAGCAATATCTTTCTCGCCAATTACTGATTGATGGAAAAAATTAGTAATATTTTATCGTTAATTACTCATTTTTTTGAAACATTAAAATATTTTGTCGCTAATTCATTATTTATTAGAATAATTAGTAATATTTTGTCACTAATTACAAAGTTTTTTGGAAAAATTAGTAATATTTTTTGCGAATTATTAATTTTTCAATGAAAGTTAGAAATATTTTGTCACTAATTACAAAATTTGGAAAAATTTTGTAATATGTTTCCGCTAATTACTAATTTTTTGAACAAAAATTAGTAATCTTTTTTTGCTACTTATTAATTTTTCGAAAAAATTAGATAATAAAAATAGATAAATTTTTTTTTCTCGATCACTGATCTGTAAAAAATTTTCAGTATCAACGTTAAATACAAATGAAAAAGGCGAATCGATTTACGGTAGCGTAAATGTCTTAAATCCCGGCAACAGTCGACAGTATCTCTATTGCCTTAAGCCTCAATTGAGTCTTATGAAGGATCCAAAAATGATGCACAATGCAACGAATATTGGCAAACTCGATATAGTTTGGCGGAGCAATGTTGGCGAGAGAGGACGATTGCAAACGAGTCAATTGCAGAGAATGGTAAAAACTTTAATTAAAAAAAAAAAAAAAAGATTTCTAAGATATTTTATTTAGCGAATAAAAGATTACTATAAATAGAATCTCGCATTATTTCCCGTACGTTTATCGATATCGATTTCAGGCTCCTGATTACGGTGATTTAAGGGTAACCGCCAAAGATCTTCCGACAAAAGAGTTTCTCGAAAATGCGATAGAATTCAAGTGTCACATTATAAATACCTCGTGAGTATTTTACGAATTTTTAAAACGAATATCACATCCGAGGGAAATTTGATTTAATTCAAATTCGGATGATGAAAAAATCTTTTAGAGTTGAAAAACTCAAAAAATCATTCCTTGAACTAAATTTTTTATAATTTATCAATAATTAACCGATTCTCTAAATTCAAATGGAATTTCGAAGAGATAAGCTAAGAAAAGTATTTCAAAAATCAAAGCTAAGAAGAGTATTTCAAAAATCAAAGCTAAGAAGAGTATTTTAAAAATCAAAGCTAAGTAGAGTATTTCCAAAATCAAAGCTAAGAAGGGTATTTCCAAAATCAAAGCTAAGAAGAGTATTTCCAAAATCAAAGCTAAGAAGAGTATTTCCAAAATCAAAGCTAAGAAGAGTATTTCCAAAATTAAAGCTAAGAAGAGTATTTCAAAAATCAAAGCTAAGAAGAGTATTTCCAAAATCAAAGCTAAGAAGAGTATTTAAAAAATCAAAGCTAAGAAGAGTATTTCCAAAATCAAAGCCAAGAAGAGTATTTCAAAAATCAAAGCTAAAAAGAGTATTTCAAAAAATCTGGAGTGAAAAACCACGCCAATTTCATTTCAGTGAAAGAAATATGGATCTTCTTCTGAGTCTGGAATCCAATAATTCAATCGCCTGGTGCGGAATATCGGACACGATGATTGGAACATTGAAACCTGGAGCTTCCATCGATGTTCCACTGTGTTTAATTCCATTGGATACCGGACTCGTTGTAAGTACAACGAAAAA
This sequence comes from Alloplasta piceator, assembly GCA_946863875.1. NCBI lineage: Eukaryota > Metazoa > Arthropoda > Insecta > Hymenoptera > Ichneumonidae > Alloplasta > Alloplasta piceator. Next base: position 7,005,057 of record OX333075.1, on the reverse strand, counting down.
AGCAATTTAAAAAAAAATCTGCTCAATTGTACATTCAATTGTATTTTTTCAATTTCCAAGACCATTTCCGGCCTCAAATTATTGGACACGTTTCTGAAGCGAGTCTACGATTACGACGACCTTGGACAGATATTCGTCTTTCAGTCAGATTAAGATCGTCGAGAATGAGAGTGAGAATAATTTATAAAAAAAAATTGAGATTTACCATTTCATTGAGGATTGTACATGTGCAATATCGAATTGCTCATACTCGTTTGTAACGTGCTGTAAATATTCGTAATTTGTGAAAAATTATAGAAAAAAAAATAATTGATATTTCATTAGGAATTGTGTCGAAATATTTTTGATCATAGTCCAATCGACGTTACATGTAAGAATCTATGGTGGACATTTTTTCACTCTCGCTCATCGCTCCCATTGCACAGGCCAATAATGTTTGAACGTCCTGCGGCTCGTTTCCACCGAAGATATAACCATTGGCTTTGTCAATTGCGTTTTTGACTTGTAAGAGCAAAGCTCGGTTGGAAATATCGAGAGGGATGAAATTCACGAGACTGTAATCTTCGACGAGAGATATCAGCGCGGCATTGAGCTTTTTGTATCTGTAAAAGAGATTTTAAAAAAGATAGGAATTAAGATTTTTTTTTTAAATTCAATATTAATCATTCTTATCACACCGTGCATTTGCACAAAAAAAAATGAGATGGAAAGTTGCAAGATTATAAATTAGAGGATGCCCAAAATATTTTTAATGTATTTTTAATATTTTTAATGTAATGTTCCATTACAAATGAAAATAGTAATGTGTAATGGATGTGTGTTCCATTACAAATAAACAAATAAACGAATATTTTTTTTAACAAGCTTTTATTAGTTGTTAATAAAAAATAACTAAAAAGCTCTTCTCTTGCTGTCAAAATGTAACAACACGCTTTTATTTGAAAACTTATTTCCAATCGGAATAAAATTATTTTGAACTTTTTAGTTATTTTTTATTAACTACTAATAAAAGCTTGTTTAAATGTTTTTTTTCGTTTATTTATTTTTTACTTTTTAGTACTTATGATGTTAAATAACTAGTTTTGTAATTTATATATAGTTTCGCATAACTTTTTGCAAAAAAAATGTTTCGCAAAATTTTTTGCACAGAAATTATTTTGCAAAATGTTTTAGACACAATTAATTGTTTCACACAATTAATTTGCAATATTGTTCTGCAAAATGTATGCAAAACAATTGTTCACCAAATTTTTTAGAAAGAAACTGTTTCGCAAAATTCTTACAGAGCAATATTGCAAATCAATTGCTTAAAGCCATTTTATGAATAAAATTATGCCAAACATTTTTTGTTGCAAAACAATTTTCAAGCAAATTTTTTATAAAAAATTTGGCGAAACAATTTTTTTGCAAAAAATTTGCATTTTTTTGTTATAATATTGCATTGTCATCCGATTTACATACGCATGAAAAATTTCAACTCAATCGGAAACTGGGAAGTGGGTCAAATTCAACTTGCAAGGTTTGATTACAGACAGACACTGGGACAGGTGAAAGTAAATAATAAAAGCTTGTAATAAAAAGTAATGTGAAATGTATGCATGTTCCATTACAAATAATAAATGTAATGTGTAGTTGTTGCATGTGCCATTACAAATACAAAAAAAAATAACGTGTAATGAATGAGTGCTCCATTACAAATTACAATTGAAAAAAATAGTAAGTGTAGTGGAGAATATTCCATTACAAATTAGTGTGTTTCTACGACAATTTGGAGCAGGTACTATTTTCCTCAAAGGTGAGTATATTAATTTTTCAATGAAAATAATTTCTGTGTATCGAGTTTTTGTTAATTTTACTATCGTAGTGGTTAATGTATGAACAGTGATTGTTTGGAGTAATTTTTGCTCCATTCTTGAATTGTAATTTTTACAACAATGGAGTAAAAATTGTTTTCATTGAAAAATTAATAGACTTACCTTTGCGAAAATAGTACCTGCTCCAAATTGTCGGAGAAACACACTAATTGTAATGGAAAATTCTCTACTACCAATTACTTTTTTTCAATTGTAATTTGTAATGGAGCGCACATCCATTACACATTACTTTTTTTTATTTGTAATGGCACATGCATCCATTACACATTACTTTTTTTTATTTGTAATGGCATATGCATCCATTACACATTACTTTTTTTATTTGTAATGGAACACGCATTCATTACACAAAGGGTTGTGAAATTTTTAATGAAAAAGTAATGCATTAACCATTACTTTTTTAATGGCTAATGAAATTAATGATTAATCGAAATTATTTTCATTAACCATTAAAATTTAATGGTTAATGGTTAATGAAAATGCAATTGCATTAAAAAAGTAATGCATTATTTGCAACCCCGCCCATTACAATGTAGTGTGTAATAGAACAAATTTGCAATGTAATGTGTAATGGACAAAACTTTTATTGCAATTTTGGGAATGGAAAAATCTAGATGAATAAATTATTGCAATTTTGCATTACATTTTATTGACCTAGGACTTAGATTTTCACCTTAAATTCTAAAAAGCATCTACATTATAATTCTAAAAATCTAAGTCCTAAGTCAATAAAATGTAATGCAAAACCGCAATAATTTAATCATCTATATTTTTCCATTCCCAAAATTGCAATCAAATTTTTGTCTATTACACATTACATTGCACTGGGTAATGGGAATTTTTCTATTACACACTATATTGTAATGGGCACGGTTGCAAATAATGCATTACTTTTTTTAATGTAATTGCATTTTAATGGTTAATGAAAATAATTTAAATGGTTAATGAAAATTATTTCCAATAACCATTAGACGTTAATGGTTAATGAAAATGCAAATGCATTAAAAAAAAAGTAATGCATTATTTGCAACCCTGATTACACATTACTCTTGTATTTTGTAATGGTACACTTGTCCATTTCACATTATGCAGTGTAATGGGTAATTAATACAGTGATGCATTATCAAAATAATGCATTATTTACAACTCTGCTGTATACTGACTTTGATGTCAATGGATCTTCGTCGAGTTTCTCCAGCAGATATCTGAGATCGAGAACTTCCGTGTAGAAGTCGATGTTGAAATCGAGCCGGTCGCTAAATTTCTTCATCTCGTCCAATTTCGTCATTACATTTACATGAGGCAATCCAAGAAGCAGCATCGTGCTCGTGCACAGCAATAAAGAGGAAAGGTACTTTCCTGCAAATGCAATGAAAATGCTTGGAATCATTTTTCTTGAAACCATTTTTTAACCGTCGAATTGACTGTTTTCTTTTTTTTTTCAATTAACCTGGATCACTGCAATGATGCGAATCGATTAACTGGACGCTGCACAATCGCACGAGATTTCGATTTAATTTATCGGCTATCGTCGCAACGGATTTGTGATGACTGTACAATTCTACCTGTGAAATGAAATTTGGTAAAATTTGTTATCCTTACTTCATTATTAAACAAAGGTGGTCATGGAAAATCAAGAAACAATTTCCTGGATTTTTCTCTGAACGAATATTTTTCAATTCTAGTATTAAATTATACATTTTTTTTAAATCAAATTTTTTGAAGAATTTAACAAATTTTCATGGAAAATCAGAAACATCCAATTTGGGCATTTTCCTAATTTTCTCTCAACGAATATTTTTCAATTCTAGTATTACATTATAAATTTTAAAAAAATCAAATTTTTAAAGAATTAAAAAAAATTTAATGGAAATTCAAAAACGTCCAATTTGGGTATTTTCCCAGTTTTCCTCAGACCATGACCACTTTGTTAAATTTTTTCAGGACATACTTGGCCAGGGCAATCAAATATTATGTAGTGATTGCGGAGATTGAGAATTTTCTTTATGAGCCAGTCCACGTTTGCCTCCAAAAATTCCATGCAATAAACTAGAGCACCATTTGGCCCCAATCCATAAGCATCCATAACTTCGCTGTGCTTCACGAGCTCCGATATATCGACTTTTGCCTCGTACTCCATATTTTCGTTGGCTGGATCTGAAGAAAAATAATTTTGCATTTGCCTTCAATGAAGTTTTTTTTAGCGGTATGGCGAAAAAATCAGTATCAATTAATTCCTTAATTATTTTTAAAACTGACTAACTAAAATGCTTTATGCGTAGTATCAGAAATGAAACATTTGATAAGCATTTTTTTAAATAAAATTCTGTTAAATTAATAATTTCTCCTTTTTTAGGTTCTAATGAGAATTAAAAAAAAAAACGTACACTACTGGCGAAAAATTTCCGGACAAAACTTCGAAAAAGTTCTGGAACGTTTTTTTATGCCATTTTGCCGGAAGTCAACGTAAACTAATTTAACAAACGGCATTTTCAAGGGGAAGAATACGGCTTCATTTCCTGTTTTTTAAAAATTATTTTTACAATTTGTTTTTAGATTTGGACTCTATTTTGAAAACAACTGTTTTTCACCTTTTTTCCCTCACTTCAGGTGCATCCATGTTCTAGAGGAATTTTTTTGTATGCATTTTTACGATTAGATTCATAAAGGGAAAAATTCGAGCTTCAATTTGCTTTTTTTTAAAACTTTGAGCGATTTTTTTTCCAAAGTTATTCTGTTTTTTGTGAAAAAAGAGGAAATTTGAATAATCTCGTATAACACGAAAACAAAGAGGATTCATGAAAAAGTTCAAAATATCAAAAAGTTGCGTCTGTTTTCGTTTAGTTCAGAGGAATTTTTTCCGATTTTTTTTCCAACATTTTTGTTTCCCTACCCTATACTTTTTTATATATGGGGCATTCCATACCAATTCGACCTGGGTCTGACCCTCAACCCCTCAAATCTGGTTCCCGATTTTTCCTATCATTACTCTATCAAGCAATTACAATCACTCTCACTCTATCAAGCAATTACAATTTTTTTCAGATTTTTCAAAATAAATTTGAGCGCGTCATGAATTTTGGAATTTTTTTTTTTAACTCCTCGATGGCCGTAATCGAAAAATCTGAAAAAATTCTCGAAAATACAGTGTCAGATATAAAAAATGTTGGTGTAAAATTCATAATGTCTGGGCTTTTGTTTCAAACCGTTTTTTAGCTTTTTGAGCAAAAAAAAATGAAAAAAACAAGAAACAGAAGTCAATTTACTGTACACTGTTGCTCGAAACTTTGTACGCATAATACAAGTCTATGCGTAATATAAGTTTACAGTAAATTGACCTCTGCTTGTTATTTTTTTCTTTTTTTTCTCAAAAAGCTAAAAAACGGGTTGAAGCAAAAGCCTCGACATTATGAATTTTACACCAACATTTTTTATATCTGACACTGTATTTTTGGGAATTTTTTCAGATTTTTCGATTATGGCCATCGAGGTGTTAAAAAAAAAATTCAAAAATTCATGACGCGCTCAAATTTATTATGAAAAATCTGAAAAAAATTGTAATCGCTTGATAGAGTGAGAGTAATGATAGGAAAAATCGGGAACCAGATTTGAGGGTCAGACCCAGGTCAAATTGGTATGGAATGCCCCATATATTTTTGTATACCCTACCTATGTTTATAACTGCAACTTTGCGTCCGATTCCTTCGAGAAATTTAGACATGGCATTGCAGTAAGTAGTTTTTCCACTGCCAGGCGGACCGATTACCAATTGGCCGAATATCAGCGACATCTTAAAACGTTTCGTTTATTCCGTGCCAAATATGTGATAAATTCGTTACCACGATTTCATTTGCTTTATAACTCTGACAACGGTCTTGAGAGTATCCGGAGAATAATCTTTGAGACAAATTGATATCAACAGACGTCTGTCTATTTCTATCTGCTCCGAAATGTAACGAGCAGCGGCGTGCGTATCCTCGTTGTCTTTGCCGAACAATGTCCTGCGAAAAGACGATTAAAGTTTTTTTGCTTCGAGATAAAATGTGTTCTAGAAACATTGTTCTTTATCAATACTTTCGATGATCAATGTAACTCACTTGGTCGAGTAAACGTCGCTCGTAAATTGACTTAGCGATGCCTCTCGAGAAACGCTTATCATAGATCCAAATTTCTTGAACTGACTCACAATCAGAAATATACGATTGCTGTAATAGAATTGAAATGTAAAACTTCCCTTTTGATCAATTTATAGAATTTTTTTAGGACTATAAAAATAATTTGACAATGATTGCGCGGAAATTATTGGTCTTACCTGTAAAGTTCTATCGCGATGTCAGTGTGAATTCCGTTGATGAGAATACCGCAAGCATTATTTTCACGCATGTTAAATATTCATTTCTATCGTTATACACGGTTCAAGTCGAAATATCCGTTAGGAAAATTTACGAAATAAGAGAGAAGAAATTATTTCTACCGGGAACTCCAACGAAAGAATGTCAACGTTGAAATTGAGGTTATGTTATGATACCATTTTTAAGGTTCTGAATTTATGATATTTGAGGTTATGTCTCTTGTTGTTCTTTCAGCACACCACAAAAACTTCAACGAGTGCAAAGTATTAATGTAGAAATTTAAATTCTACAAAAAATGAGAGTTTTGGAATTATATAGCGGTATCGGAGGAATGCATTATGCATTGCAAGGTTAGATTTGAAATCTCTTGTAAAAAGTATGGAACAATTATGATAAATATTGTTAGCGGCAGCATCAAAACAAATTATATGTTCTTTATTTTTAGGTCGCAAATATTTTTTTAAAAATTCACTTATTGATCAAGCTTGTTCAAAGCAAAAAGTGTTTTCGATAACGAAAAAATGAATACATTTTTATAGATTTAAAAAACTGTATTGAAATTTGTAAAAATTTGTATAATTTGGGGGTGTGCGAATATTCAAGTTTACGAATAAATCGAATCAAGTTTCGAATAACTCGAACTATAGTTCATATATATTCAAAAGATTCGAAAAGTTTGAATTATTCGAATTGTTCGTTTAGAAACTCGATTCGAATTATTCGACTCGATTTATACCAAAAAATAAGAGTCTATGTTATTACAATGGCTGTTAATGATGAAAACCTAAATAAATATTTGCATTATCGAAATTATTGAATAAATTAATGTCAGTAGCTGAAAATAAAGCCACATTTCAGAACAAGGAAGAAAAACAATCATCGATCATAACAATGAAAAATAATTTCTTATTTACCATTCAATAATTGTTAAAACCGAGAAAGAGTAACTAGAGATAATGATTGACTTTCTTTTTATTGTTGTAAAAAAAGTTTTAAAATTTGGGAGAAATATATTGCAGATAAATAAAAAGAGAATAACTTTTGAAAAACTCAATTACACTTGATTAATAATCAGCGTATTGAATTTATTTGTTAATTTTTCTAAAGATGTATTTTCATAATATCTGAAAAAAAATTTTAAATTTTACATTTCATTAAAAGGTTGGTAATGAAACTTTCTTTTAAAAGTTATATTTTATTAAAATTTTCATTACTTCAGTAGTGAGCTATAAAAAAATATTATGATTAAGTTAAATATATCATAGAATTCTATAACTTCTTCATCGAAATCAATCAGTTTAAGAGCAAAAAATAATTATTCGAATTATTCGAACGGTTCGAATAATTCGAATATTCGTTACATAATATAATTTCGTTTACTCCAAAAAAATATGAATATTCTTACATTCCTTTGAATTTGTATATTTTTATATTTCTTCCTTTTTTTTTTTGCCTTAAGCTTCAAGTCTGGAAAAAAATTTCATTACTAAGAGAAAATATCCTCGAAAATGATGGAAAAAATGTTAGTGCATTCTCATAGTTTCTTTTTATTCATATATATTTTTTTGTAAAAACTAGTTCCCACATTTTTGAACCTTCATAGCACTCGCTTTGTCAATATCAAAAAAACTATAAAGAAATCAGCAAATTCCTATTAGGATGTTTTATTTATTCTTTTTTTTCAGAAAGTGGAGTTTGCGGAGCTGTCCTTGCATCCATCGACATAAACACCGTAGCCAATGAAGTTTATCAGCACAATTTTCCGGAAGTCAAAAACATGAACAGGAACATCGAATCTCTCAGTTCGAAGGAGATTATTGGCATGAACATCGACACAATTTTGATGAGTCCACCTTGTCAGCCATTCACGAGAGTCGGACTTCAAAAAGACACCAAAGACAACAGATCCGTTTCGCTGTTTCACGTTTTAAAATTAATACCGGAAGTGCCAAATTTGAAGCACATATTGATAGAGAACGTCAAAGGTTTTGAAAAATCCGAAACGCGAGATTGTCTCGTTGATTGTTTGGTAAAATGTAATTTCAATTACAAAGAAATTATTCTCAGTCCTTGCCAATTTGGAATTCCCAATTCGAGGCACAGATATTACCTTTTGGCCAAAAAGAGTAATTTGAAATTTATTTTTGGCGATTCTATCCTCGAGCATTCGTTAAACGATGAAGCGATGCAAATTTTACCTGAAGATCATCATCTTCGATTGGCCGAGGAAGAAACGAGCGACGAATCGACGAAGAAATGTTACAGACTCAATTCTATTATCGAGGAAACTGTCGATGCGAGTGTTTATTCGATCAAGGAAAATTTGCTCGTTAAAAGAGTCTCCGTTATGGACATTCGAACCTCGGAATGTCGAGGTTCGTGTTGTTTTACAAAAGCATACGGACGTTACGTCGAAGGTACCGGCTCGATATTTAGTCCATTATCGAGGCGAATTGTCGATGAAAAATTAAAAGAATACGAGAAATCTCGTGACGATCAAACTGTGGATTTTTCGAAATCTCTCATGGATTTAAAATTACGATTTTTCACGCCGAAAGAAGTATCGAGGCTCATGTGCTTTCCCGATAGTTTTGAATTTCCAAATTCCACGACGATGAAACAAAAATATCGACTTTTGGGTAACTCGATAAACGTTCACGTCGTCAGTCGTTTGATCCATTTACTCAATTATAATCCTGTTGGACAGTAGAAAATGTACATTTTTCATTGAAATATTTTTGAACGTTCGACAAGATTTCAAATAAAATATCGTTTTTTCGTTAATAAATATTTATTAATAAATGTATTTTTTTCCTTCAGATTGTTATAAAGATTGAATTTTTCTAAAAGATTAGAATCTGAGGAATTGCCACAAATCAAATGAGAGAGTAAAATACTGAAAAATACTCTAATAACGTGAATTGAGTTTATAATTCGTTTGTAATTTTAGATTCAGCATATTTTTCAGTTTTCTTGGCCTGATTTTATGCTTGGTTAAAAACAACTTTGTACGAGTTGGCCGATATTTTTAAGAGATAGCCCTGTTCGTTCAATTTTGAAAGTAACGTCGAAAGATTGTATCCCTCGACATTTTCTTGTCCAGCAATTCTTCGCAATTCATCCACGGTGAATATAGATTTTTTGAGGTATTCAGCTTCTTTTCGAAGGTCGTTTAAAAATTGTTTCACCTTAAAAGTAAAAAAATAGTACATTTGATTATTAATATTTCGTATAAATATAATTATTTGATTAAATGTACTTTTCAACAGAGTTACAAAAATGCATTATTTTAATAATGCATTATCGATTTCATTAGTGATTATTTTTTCACTTAATAATGAGACTTAACTTTCATTATACATTATTCATTCAATAAATAATGTGATAAGAAAAATATTACATTATATTTTTAGTTAATAATGCAAATGTCAGATCATTAAGCATTATATTAGTACTGGAAAATGTAAAAATGAAACATTATGCATTACGTTATTAACGAGTACTCGGAAAAGCATTACATTGTCCGTTGCTGAAGTAATGGGTAATGTGGAAAGAGTTATATTACTCATTACTGAAATAATGAGTAATGCAAAAATGTTCCATCATCCATTATTAAAGTAATAGATATTGCAAAGTAGCGTTAATTTTTCATTACTATAATACTGAATATTTTGAATAATGCATTATTCGGAATAAAAATATTTTATGCATTCCTAGTCCAATAGGACAATGCGATAAAATCTTCCTTTTATTTACGAAAGTGAAATATATGGATCGATGAAACCGGTTCATGGACTCGATGGTATGGGTTTATGAAATTTTTTTAAGTGAAAAAACCCAAAAATGTAAACATCGGAATGTCAATGGAACTAATAATCCCCGTTTTGAAATTTGAAATTAGAATTGAAAATTTGAGTCGAAAGAGAATAAAATACATATACGCTGCGCATTTCCCTTTGATCTAACGAATAAAAAAAATGCACAAGTGGAAGATGATTTTTTCTTTTGGTTGATTCACAAATAAATAAAAAATACATGAAATTATTCGAGAGTAAAAAAAAGTAAACAATCGTATGTGAACAGGAATTATTATTCTCTTGACAATTTCTGGTCAAAGATAAAAAAGAAAAAGATGCTGAAGGTTCAAATCTGATCTGACGAATAAAAAAAACAAAACTAAGTACTGAATTATATTTTCGAAGTAAAAAATTAGGAATCTAAACAAACGAATTTCCATAGAGGGAAATCTAAACGAACGAATTACCCTGTAAAAAATTTGAGGGAACAACACATACGGTCTGAGATGTATCATTCTTACGCATTATGATTATAAAAAATCATACAAAAAGGAAGATTTCATTGACATTGCTTTCTGCATACAGAAATTATTCTTATTCCTTTAAACCATTACTCAAAGTAATACATTATTTGTAATGTAATGCGTTATTTGAAGTAATGCACTGCTCGATGTAATGTTACTCAAAGTAATGAATTGCTCAAAATAATGAATCGCTCAATGTAATGCATTACTCAAAGTAATGCATTATTCTTCGGTTTTGTACCATTCATTACCATTGTAATGAAAATTTGTTTCTTCCTTGAATTACCCATTACCGTAATGATGGACAATGGCAGCGCTTAGCATTATCCATTACTGCTGTAATGAATAATGTTACGTTTTTTGCATTATTCATTATTAATTTAATGCATAATCGTTGGGTTTCACATATTTCATTACAAAAATAGTGCTTAATGTTTCTATAATAGAATTTTCATTATTTTTAAAATAAATAATGCATTATTTTTACATTATAATTTCGGCAACTCTGCTTTTCAAAATATTCTACGGTTTTCAACTTAACAGTTTCAATGTTTGTAATTTAAGATCAAATATCTTGCGGTATAAAAAACAAAATTCATACCTTATTTCCTGTTAGTTTATTCAAATTGTTGCTGGACGAAGACTGGGAAACATCTTTGGTATCGATTGCCATCGATTGTGTAAATATTTCCACCGCATCAAATGCATCTTGCTCAGAAGTTTCATCGCGCAAATCTATCTTTGCTCGAGCCTATTGAAAAAATTTCTTGAATAATTTTGCATTCTCTGAGTGAAAATTTTAACAAAACTATTTTTTTCAATATTAAGAAATGGTTTTTAAAAAAACTAAATTTACGCACCTTTGTTAAAATCATCAAAGTTCGCAGATATCTCTCGATATTCACAAAATCCCTTTCTTTTTCATGTTTCAAAAGGCAAAATCTTTCGATGATCGCTTTCGAAGAATCCGATAATTTTGGATCCACGAATATTCGAGCATAACTTACGTACATTCGAAACAAATTTTGCGGCAAAATATCTGATGTGCTTTCATTGGAAGTTACGAGTCTTTCTCTGAAAATTTTTGAAATTATTTTAATAATGGTAATCGTTTGAATCTTTATTTTAGAAAATCACCTCAAAGTGTCGAAATGTGTTCGAGGCTCGCTGATTTTTCTTCGATCGAAGAATTCACCGGGATTAGTGCGTTTTTTATGCTCATCCAATAATCGATCGCACATCAATTGATCCAGATACTGAATTCAGAAATGTTAAGAATGAAGAAATTACCTTTTTTTTCAATCAAGGACGTATAATTTTTCATTTTTTCTTGTTTCTAGTTTATGAGAATTAAAAAAAAAAAATTCACCGCATCCGGATTATCGCGCATCAGGAAAATCAGATCAAATTGCGAGAGCAGCTGTTTACTCGAATTGACATTTTCCAAGACGGTTTTTGCACTGTCGTAGTGCTTTTTCGTCGAATTCGTCATGGCGAATATCGAAGTTCGAGCCGGAAGTCGTATGTTCAATTCCGGATTCATCATAATCACTTGTTGACCGATCATGGCATTGTAGATTATCTGCAGAATAATTGACCATCGATTATTTCGAGGAATTGAAAAAAATCGTCGACGGAGTGGGAGATCGTAGAAGAATTTGTTAAGAGGAAATCAAATAGATTAGTCAATATTGAAGATATTGAAAAATTGTTTTCGTCATACAATTTTATATCCTTAATAAATTTTGAAATTTTAGGTAAATCAATATGCTTGATTTTTGTAGAAGAATTTGTAAAGAGTAAATTTTCATACTTAGGTATTTTCAAAAAGTCTTCACAAGGTTGAAAATGTTGTCAAAATTGTTGTCATACAATTTTGTATCCTCAATGTATTTTGAAATTTTACGTAAAAAAATGCTTGATTTTTGTAGAAAAATTTGTAAGAGTAAATTTTCATAACAATTTTCAAAAAGTCTTCACAAGGTTGAAAATGTTGAGTAATAATCTTCATAGGAAACAAATAGATTAATCAATATTGAAGATATTAAAAAATTGTTTTCGTCATACAATTTTTTATCCTAAATATATTTTGAAATTTTAGGTAAATCAATGCTTCATTTTTGTAGAAGAATTTGTAAAGAGAAAATTTTCATAGTTATTTTCAAAAAGTGTTCACAAGGTTGAAAATTTGGAGTAATAATCTTCATAGGAAAACAAATAGATTAGTCAATATTGAAGATATTTTAAAAAAAATTCGTTATACAATTTTTCATCCTCAATATATTTTGAAATTTTAGGTAAATCAATGGTTGATTTTTGTAGAAGAGTTTGTAAAGAGTAAATTTTCATAATTATTTTCAAAAAGTCTTCGCAAGGTTGAAAATGTGGAGTAATAATCTTCATAGGCAAACAAATAGATTAGTCAATATTGAAGATATTGAAAAATTGTTTTTGTTATAACAAATATTTTTATCCTCAATATAATTGAAATTTTAGGTAAATCAATGCTTGATTTTTGTAGAAGAATTTGTAAGAGCAAATTTTCATAACTATTTTCAAAAAGTGTTCACAAGGTTGAAAATGTGGAGTAATAATATTCATAGGAAAACAAATAGATTAGTCAATATTGAAGATATTAAAAAAAAAATTTCGTTGTACAATTTTTCATCCTCAATATATTTTGAAATTTTAGGTAAATCAATCCTTGATTTTTGTAGAAGAATTTGTAAAGAGTAAATTTTCATAACTATTTTCAAACAATATTCACAAGGTTGAAAATATAAAGTAATAATCTTCATAGAAAAACAAATAGATTAGACAATATTGAAGATATTGAAAATTTTTTTTCGTCCTACAATTTTTTATCCTCGAAATATTTTAAAATTTTAGGTAAATCAATGCTTGATTTTTGGAGGAAATTCGTACCTGATGCTGATTGGACATTTTTTCGAGTTCGTCGATGCAACACAATCCACGATTGTTCAATGCAAGAGGTCCAGCATCGAAGCGATAATCATCCATGAGATTGTCTCGAACAGTAACCATCTTCGGTCCCAAATGCGTCGTTGAACTTCCACGTATGTAAACGCCTTGTAAAACAAAGAAATTCAACGCAAAAATAAGGTTTTTCGAGATTTTCTAAGAATATAATTTTTTTGAGCTTAGCATGAAAAATCCAATATTCTCACAAAAGAACTTTATTTTTGAACTGATTTTTTTTTACCTTCCGGAGCAACTTGGGAGCAACAACGTAGCAATTGAGATTTTCCAAGGCCCATATTGCCGATAATCAGAATATGAATATAGTCTCTTGTACCTTCTGATTTGAATGTACCAGCGAAAAGGCCCAAAATTAGAGAAGCTTTGATAATCTCATGACCTTGGACACTTGGACACAGTGAATGAACGAGAAGACTGAGCACATCGGGTTCCGATTTTATTCTCTGAAAAAACGAAAGTTGAAGAAATTTCCTCGATTTCACTGGAGGAATTTTTTTTCGAAAAAAAATGTTTATACCTCAATGAGGATTCTGTTGATTGGTATGTTCGGATTTTCGGACGTAATATCATCCTTCAAGACTGATATGGCATCAACATAAAGAGGACATGATCCTGAGATCGACGATTTCGATGCACCCAGTTTGACCTTTCAAATTTGGAAATGTTGAAAATTCAATCTTCATTATTTAATTAGATTGCATAAAGGTGATGCGAAAAAAATTGTTTTCAGTATTTAAGCAAAAATATGTTAATACATGATGAACAAAAAATTCTCCCCAAAGAAGAAGTCTCCAAAAAATTTCTAAAGTCACTTGAATTTTTTTTAGACTACTTTATTGATTCTTTTTACTCATGATGTTAATAAAAAGAATGAGAAAAACCCCCTTAAGATTTATTTCAATTTCTTTTTTAGTATTTAGCTTGGAGAAAGCATGGAAAAAATTTTTTATTTCAACATTGGATGTGAAAAAATTCATACTCTCGGAATTCCGATCAATCGAATTTTGTCACCAGGTAGAAATTTTTCGACGAAATTACTCGAAAGTTTGATGCTGACGATGTCTGGCGAAATTGTGGAATCGTCGACAATCTGGAGAAAGAAAAAAGGAATTAACAATTTTTTTTAGCTTACATAAATTTCATTGAACTCAAAAAACTTTATGAGTGACCTGATCAAATTTGCGAAGATCCTTTATATAAATAATTTGGGATATTTTCCTCAATTCGTAAGGCGAGTCCACCAAACGTTTCATTCTTGCATTGCCGCAAACGTTGCATTTCTTTGGCACCAAAATTGTATCATTGCGCGGCTTGTAAAATAGTTGACGACTGCATTTGCAGGCATAAACGATGGAATTGAGACTCAACTTTGGTCCTCCCGTACCGATCACAGTTCCACTGATCGATATTAATTTTCCTTATCAATCAAAAGTTTATAAAATGTTTAATTATGGAAAAGTATTCTTATCAAGCAAAAAAAAAATTATCCTTTGGCCAAGTTTACTCACCGTAAGAACTCAATGTAACTTCCGTAAGTGGATTCAACGACTGATAATTGATTATGTTTATTCGGTTGAGTCGCAAAAATCGAAAAACTTGCTCCACGTTGAAAAACTTGCCAGTTATTGCTTGACGCATTATTACCTTTACAAAAAAATATTTTTCCCTCTTATGGAAATGTTAAAGATAGTTATGAGAAGCGGGACTATATTTACCTCAATAAATGCAGAATTTAGGCATTTAAGAGTATGATGCGGATTAACATTTATGTCTTGGATGATGTTTGGCCATTTTTTTTGCAATGTAGAATCATCGATGCACATCTTTATATCAAGATTCAAGCCTACTTCGACGTCATTAGAGGCTGGCAAATTTTGTTCAAAGAACTCAATGAGCGCATTGATTTTTGTCACAGTCGAAGACTCTTCATCGAAATCTAAGATATATAAAATCATAGATTTTGAAAATGCAGCGTAGGGGAAAATATTTTCAAAGTTTTTAATTATTATTCGTACCTTGATTATAAAAATACGTTAACCAGCTGTAATAAGGCACTTGACCGTATGTAACAACATTGTAAAATGATTTTTGTGATGAGTTTGTTGTACTTTGAGAAGCGCCATCGATTTTGGATGCAGCGCTGCTGCAATTCGTTGAAGAGGAATGTCGCTTCGCGTAAAAGCCTTTGAACAAATTTTTACAAAACTTGATTATAAATATTTTTATAGCAGAATAATCACTGTTTAATAATAATTACCCACCGGAATCTTTGGAACGCGAAGATCTTTGTCGTTTCAAGCTTTCTTTCGAACGACCCATCGTGCGTTGATTTCGTCTTTGATTTTGATGAGTATTTCTTCCTTTAGAGGAAATTAGAAATACTCAAAGTGCTGCCGCCATCGAGATGGTGGCAGCACCGTGCACTATTCAAATCGGCAATAAACTGTAATTTCGACGTAAGCAAAATGCAAAACTGCATACAATGTATTTGAAGTTTCTAATTTGAAAAACGTAGTTTTTCAACTTCTACCATATTAGAGATTAGAAATTTAAAAAACATGCAATTTCCCGCATATTTTGGTCCAAAAATTTGCATCGAAAAGTTTCCGGACAAAACTTCAAAAAAGATCTGGAACGTTTTTTTATGCCATTTCGCCGGAAGTCAACGTAAACTAATTTAATAAACGTCATTTTAAAGAGGAAGAATTCGGCTCAATTTCCTGTTATTGAGATTATTTTTACAATTTATTTTTAGATTATTTGGACTCTATTTTGAAAACAATTGTTTTTCGCATTTTTTCGATTTAAAAAAAAAAACATTTTCGATTGGATTCATAAAGGGAAAAGTTTGAGCTTCGATTTACTTTTTCTAAAAACTTTGAGCGATTTTTTCCCCAAAGTTATTCTATTTTTTGTGAAAAAAAGAGGAAATTTGAAAAATCCCGTATAACACGAAAACAAAGAGGATTCATGAAAAACTTCAAGATAGCAAAAAGTTGCGTCTGTTTTCGTTGATTCAGAGGAATTTTTTCAGATTTTTTTCCAACGTTTTTTTTCCGACCGAAAATAGAAGTAAAAATATTTGAGAAAAAAATGTGAACAAAAATTCCAATGTGTTGAAAATTGTAAAATAAAGTATTTTCCCCTCCTGAAATTTTATCAATAATTCCATAGTTTTCGAGTTATGGTAATTGAATGATCTGAGCTCCGACCCGGAAAATGAAAAAAAAAAATGTTGGAAAAAAAAATCTGAAAAAATTCCTCTCAACTCAACGAATACAGACGCAACTTTTTGCTATCTTGAAGTTTTTCATGAATCCTCTTTGTTTTCGTGTTATACGGAATTTTTCAAATGTCCTTTTTTTATAATCTATTCATTTATTTGTTTATCTATCTATTTATCTATATATCATCGATCAGAGTAATATTTTTTTAATTCGTTATCATAAAATAATGAAGCCTTTTGCGAATTATGAAAATTTCTTTTACGTGACGTAATCAGAATGATTTATTTTATGAGTGAACGTAAATTTACAATAAAAATTTGTAAGTATTCGTGTAATAATACATTTTTGCACCTTGCGATAAGACAAAAAAGCTGCTAGTAAAATTGCACCATTGATGAATATAATTCTAGCTTTCACATAGTCTGCAATTCGGGTGGAATGATTATCTTCTTTTCTACGGCAAATTTCTTAAGGGCCTGGTATTTTCCGTGCCAATTTTCGATCTCTTCTCTCATTCTGTTATTATCCTCCTGCATGTTTTCCATATCGCGATACTCCTGTGTCTTTTCCGACTCCAATTCGTCCTTCTGTTCAATGCGCTTGATTCTGCAGCTGGCCGCGTAACCGCGATTTTTCAGAGTTCTTCTTCTTTGCTTCATTCTCACGATCTCGTCACGCGTTAGACCACGAAGTTTCAGCGAACGATTGAGATCTCTGACTGAAATTGTGACGAGCTCATCGTCGCTGATGTCCAAACAAGGTCCGGGCGAGAGTGGTTCCTGCGAAGACATTTTTTGAGGTTATGTTGCAAAATATTCGTTTTCATCGATTAACATTGATGTTATGCATCTATAAACTATCGTGAACGACCGAAAACTCCATAAGCGACGTTTGAGCGTCAAATTTATGCAGAAAACAATGAGGGAATATTTTCAGAACCAAACATTTTCCCTGCATCGAAGATATGTTGAAAACACGAAGAAAAACTCACCATTTTTATCAATCTTTCAGCATTCATTCGTTGTATCAAGAAACGACGCTCCGAACGCGAACAATTACGACTTTTCTTCTGTGTTTAACGATTCGACGGCGAATTTGCTTAGTCATCCTGAGAGAAAACTCTCCTTGGGGAGTTGCCTGAAATTTTCACAACAAACACACTGGATGATGGGACGCCATTTTGCTTTTTCGATCCGCTTTCTGATCGCGGCCTTTTTTATCGACGGTCGGTTTGAACGCATTCTTCCGTCAGTAAAACAGTTTCCCATAAAACGCGCCGAATTAACGAACGCGAGGGGAAAACCGGAATAATTATATTTATGAACAAATAGTACAAATTAACGCAAAAATAAATCCAAAGGACCTTGTTGGTAATCGATAATATCAATTATTTATGAAATAAGAACGTTTTACGGACTAAAAGATTTTGTACTCCAAAAAATCGTCGTAAAGTCGACATAACCTCAATCCGAGCACTGACAGTTTATTGATCGATGAGATCATTTATTAATGTCTCGCTTTTGTGAGTGAATTAAAAGAAAAACAAGTGGGTGAACTTGAACTCATGGAAAAATAATGACGGAAAACCAGGATGAGGTTAATTTGACGGATGAAGGTTGTCGGAAAATGGAAGAAAACGTCGAGGAGGCGACGACCACAGAAGCAGAGCCTTCCAGCCTGGAAAAAACAGCCTCGGACACAAATCTTTTTACAAATGATGACAGTCCAGCTGTCACGAAAGATAACACAAAGAGTAAGATAAGAATTTTTTTAGGAGAAAATCCATATCCAATTTGCATCAAGAATGCAACATTGTTTTTAATCCGGTAGAAAATCTTCATCCATTTCTTCCTCTTCTTTTTGTTCACCAAATATCAATTTGTTTATTTTCCACTGATTAAATTTTTACCCACATTTTTTTTTGCAGTTGATATATTGTTAAAAGCCACGGGGAATGCGCCTATTATGAAGAAGAAAAAATGGTCGGTAAGTCAGGAGCAGAACATCGGTTGGATCTCAGGTTTTATGAAGAGATATCTCAAATTGGATTCCAGTGAACGTTTGGTGAGCTAATTAATCATTAAGAAAAAAATGTTTCATGGAAATGTCATATTTGAGGCATTCCACGTCAAGTCGGCCACCCCATTTTTTGAAATCACCAAAAATCACATACAAATTTTTATAAAGTAGTTCTAACTGTCAAAAAAATTCATGATTTTCTTCAGATTCTTATATTACATATTTGAGCCGGATTTTACAACATGAAATTTAGGATTTTCAACGGACTTTTCACTGAAATTTTTTACAAACTCTTCCGAAAGCTCTATATGCCATTTTCTGAGCAAATAATGTTTTGATATTTTTTTTCTCAGAATTGACATCTTCTATTTGTCTGCAATTTCAACAGTTTTTTACTTGATATATTTACAGACTATGAAAAAATTGGCTCAGTGGAGAATCCATTCCTTCCCATGCGTTTTTTATCCCAAACGAATGCACAAATTTTTCTGTGCATTATTAACAGGGTTGAGACTATCTATAGCTTTTTTCTAAAGCACGCATTTTTGTTTATTTTTTGTACTTTTAAGATTGTTTTAACTTTTTTCATTTTTATTTTTTTAAATATCTTTTTGTACATTTTAGGAAACTTTATCAATGGACCCATGTACAACGATAAAGTCTATTCAAATTGAAGTAAAAGGTTACTCACGTCTCTCGATTGCAAAAAAGAATGAATTTACCCTCTTTGGATATACCGATGTTTCTATGGCCAATGAGTACTCTTTTAGTTCGATTTGGGCATGATTTTTGGCAATGAAGCAATTATACTGCTTTGTTCCTGGAATCGTCTTCGCAGTATCAAAACGAGATTATTTTATTATTTTTCCCTGTCTACGATTAATAATGATAAAATATCAATATCTACACTATTTTGTTAAATCACTCTATAATGATAGATTGTATCAATAAAAATGCATTTGAAATAATGGATTCTCCACTACGCCAATTTGTGTATAGTCTGTAAATATATCAAGTAAAAAACTGTTGAAATTACAGACGAATCGAAGCTGTCAATTCTGAGAAAAAACATATCGAAACATCATTTGCTCCGAAAATGGCACATACAGCTTTCGGAGGAGTTTGTAAAAAAATTCAGTGTAAAGCACATTGAAAATCCTAAATTTTATGTTCTACGTTTTTTTTCGGACGATGAATAATTTTCGAGTTACTAAATGAGACAAACAAATTTTTTGTATTTTGTTTCGGCTAAAAAATGTAATTTAAAAATCTGAAAAAAATCATAAATTTTCTTGATAATTAGAACTACTTCCTAAAAATTTGTATGCGATTTTAGGCGATTTCAAAAAATGGGGTGGCTGACTTGACGTGGAATGCCTCATTTATTAATTATCTTAATTTGTATCATTGAAGCTTGACAAAAAAACGTTAAAATCATTACACAGGCCCACAAAAAAAAGCAGTGTGTTCTGAGGGTCAGACCACATTTTTCTATTGTATTTTTTGCCGCTGAACACGAATCTGAAATAAGAATTAGGGGTCGATGAGCAAATTCTTGCAAAAATTCATAAAAAATGATAAAAATCATGATCCGGTAATTTTTTCTGTTTGATGATAATATCCTTATAATTTCCTGATTCTTTTGTCTTCAAGAGAGACAACCTGAATTTTGAAAGTTTTTTTATCACAGTTGCCGCAATGTTTTTGTAATCAGCATCTTTCGTATTGCCCAAAAATTTAGTGCACGCTTCTTTAAAATTTAACCATGATGCCTTCTCTCGGTCATTCATAGCTAAAACGAATTCTACATCTTTGAATAACGTTCGGATTTCGAATGTTGGGTATTACAGAGAGAAACAAACTAAAACCGCATGATAATAATATCATACAGAAAAGATTACTGGATCATGATTTTTATCAGTTTCTATGGATTTTTTCGAGATTTGTTCATCGACCCCTAATTCTGACTTCAGATTCGTGTTCAGTGGGAAAAACTACGTAGGAAAAATATGGTGTGACAGCACACACAACTTTTTTTTGTGGGCCTGTATTATCATCGTCATAAATGAACGAACAAATTTTAACATAAAAATTGAAAATGATAATTTACCATTTGTTTCAGTTTCTCTACATAAATCAAACTTTCGCCCCAGCACCGGATCAGACAGTCAAGAATCTGTACGATTGTTTCGGCGCTGATGGAAAATTGATAATTCATTATTGCAAGAGTCAAGCATGGGGTTGAAATGACGATTTACAAGAAAAAAAAATTGAATATCTAAGATTATTATTTATTCCGTACTAAAGTACTTCACAATTGTTTAATACGACCCGATATTACGTGGCAAGAAACTCGAACGTACTTGCATAATGAGTTTATTTAATTTGTATTTTATAAGTAATGAAATTACAATTATCTTTTATTTATCAGCAAATGCATTCATTCCACCATCTTTGATAGTATTTCAAAATTTTTAAAAAAACCATTTATTAATTTCCATCCATTATTGGCGTTTAATATTTATAAAAAGGGTTTTCAAAATTTGAAATTAATCACTGATTCGACCAAGTTGAGGTCACCTCCGATGGACAAAAAAAATCTGCGAAAAGGTACAACTTAAAGTTTCAAGAAAGATCTTTCATCGGTCGAGAGACTTTTTCTTAATAAAAATAATTATTTTTTCAGGTGACCTAATTTTTCTTGGCGGAGTTTAAACTGCGTCCAGTAGAAACCGGCGTCGTTTTTCGAGACCCGACGGAAGTTCCATCGCGATTCGTCGATCCGCGCGATTTCGCCGTTTCCGGCAAACTGGACTTTTTTCCGCTTCCGGAATTTTTTCCGCTTCCGGAAGTTTTTTTGCTTCCATCAGAACGAGAAGTGATTTTTGAGGATCCGGTGGATCTTCCCTCATCGGGAGTCTCATTTTCCTCATCGCGACAATGACACGCGCTCCGAGACGGTTTAATTGGATCATAATCGCAAAGATCGACTTTGGATTTATCTGGAAGAGAAAGAAAAACCGATCCGTTGTATCCTTTTGGAAAAGTGTGAACGAGAAACGAATTTTTTTCGCACTTACTCTCGTGAACGGTTCTCACGCTTTCGGTTCTGCGCGATCGAGCGCTCGAATTGACGATTTTCTCGATATTTTCTTCGTCGAGGCACAATTTTCGCCATTCTTCGTCTCGAAGACTGCAAGTCGAGCGTGACCTCGCGCTTTCCGGTGGAGTTTTGAATTTTTCCACGAATGGACATTTCCATATTATTATCGCACCGTCCGCACTAACGGTCACTAAATAACGACTATCCGGACTGAATTTGCAAGATGTTACGATCGCCGCGTGTCCGGTTCCTATGTGAGTCGTTTCGGCACTCTCGTATTCCCATATTTTGACGATACAATCGTTCGAGCCGGTCACGAAGTAACGACCATCCGGACTTATGTCGAGACAATTCAATGAACCCACTGTCGAACCCTCGAGCTCGCGGATCAAAGAACCATCGAGGGTTTCCCAATAGGCGATTTTTCTGTCGGTACCGCAAGTCAATATCTGAACTCCGTTTGTACTGAAACGCGCTGACATGTACATCGTGTTGCCCATTAGAACTTGCTTTCTCGAACAACGTCTGTGAAATTGAAAGTTCCTTATCTATGAGTGATTCCACGTCAAACCAGCAGGTCAAAAAAATCCGATGTCTCCGATCATACTCTCGATATTTTTCCTGTGTTCTCTACAATGAGAAAACATTGCTGTTGAATCGCTGGCCCAAAATAAAATTATTCGTAGGAGTTGTGATTTTTTGAAAATTGCCTACTTTTAACGACTCGGAAAACAACTTTTTTGCTTTTGCGTACAACTCCGCCGGATTTTGGAATTCGAGAATTTCACTTCGAGAAATCGAAACTGTATTCAATACCCTTCAAAATGAGCACAAATTAACCTCATTTGGTGCATTTGTGACGCGACAATAGTAAAACTACGTTTTTTCGAAAATCAAGGATAATTGAAAAACCTCATTTTTTTTAAATCTGAAAAAATCATATTACTTTTTTACGACAAAAAATCTATATTGCTGTGGAATTTGAAGTAGTTCTGACCAATGGATTTTGAATTATTGATCAATTTCGTTTTTTAGAAATCAGTTTCAGCTGTTTTGGGACATTCAGATTTTGACGTTAGGTTTTCTGAGAATTTCTTCAGTGAAATCGATAATCATTGTTTCAAAAAATTATAAAACAATTTATTTTCAATTCCTCGAGATCCATCTCCATCAAATGCAACTTTTTCTGCAACTTTGGATCTAAAGTTGTAAAAAAAGCAATTATTCGTAAATATTATCATCATTTGATGGAGATGGATCTCAAAGAATTGTAAATAAATTGTTTTAGAATTTTTTACAATTTAAACAATCGCAACTTTAGACCTAAAGTCGCAGAAAAAGCAATTATTCGTAAATATTATCATTATTTGATGGAGATGAATCTCAAAGAATTGTAAATAAACTGTTTTATCATTTTTGAAACAATGACAATCGATTTTATTGACGAAATTCTCAGAAAACCTAAAGTCAAAACCTGAATGTCCCAAAATAGCTGAAACTGATTTCTAAAAGATGAAATTGGTCAATAATTCAAAATCTATTGGTCAGAACTAGTTCAAACTCCACAGATATATAGATTTTTGGTCGTAAAAATTTAATGTGATATTTTCAGATTTAAAAAAAAAATGAGGTTTTTCAGTTATTCTTGATTTTCGAAAAAACGTAGTTTTACGATTGTGGCCTCATAAATGCACCAAATGAGGTTAATTTGTGTTCTTTTTGAAGGGTTTTGAATACAGTTTCGATTTCTTGAAGTGATTCTCGAATTCCAAAATCGGGCGGAGTTATACGCAAAAGCAAAAAAGTTGTTTTTCGAGTTGTTAAAAGTACGCAATTTTCAAAAAATCATAACTCGTACAAATAATTTTATTTCGGGCTAGCGATTTAACGGCAATGTTTTCTCATGATAGAAAACACGGGAAAATATCGAGAGTTCGAGCGGGGACATCGATTTTTTTGACCTGCTGGTTTGACATGGAATCACTCCTATTTGATTTTATATTGTTAATATATTTGAAAATTCAAGTTCAAATTCAAGTTCTTAAGATCTATCTTAAGATAAAACTTTCCATTGAACTCAAGTTGGAACTTAAGATCGAACTTAAGTTTCAATTTAAGATGAATCTTAAGTTTGAACTTAAGAATCATTATAAGTTGATACTTAAGTTCAAACTTTAGTGCGAACTTTCGATCGATCTTAAGTTCAAACTTAAATTTGGTTTAAAGTTTGAACTTAAGATCCATCTTGAGCTTGTACTTAAGTTCCATCAAACTTAATTATTTTGACAACTAACGTCAAGAAACACGGTCGAGGGAGGCGATGAAAGAAGTTTGATCGAACTTAAGTTCAAGCTCAAGATGGATCTTAAGATCAAACTTCAAACGAAATTTAAGTTTGAACTTAAGATCGTTCTGCAGTTCGCACTTAAGTTTTAACTCGAGTATGAACTTACAATGATACTCAAGTTCAAACTTAAGATTCATCTTAAATTGGAACTTAAGTTCGATCTTAAGATTCATCTTAAATTGGAGCTTAAGTTCGATCTTAAGATTCATCTTAAATTGGAACTTAAGTTCGATCTTAAGATTCATCTTAAATTGGAACTTAAGTACGATCTTAAGTCCCAACTTGAGTTCAATGGAAAGTTTGATCTCAAGTCTGAACTGAAGATTGATCTTAAGATCTGAAAATCCGGGCCAAAAAGATTCATTATTCTTCCTTGATGTAATTCCGTCAATGAGTTTTAAAAAAATCAATTTCCGGGAATTTTCGAATAATTTTTTTTTTATCACTCACACAATGTCCCAAATGATGCAAGTCCCGTCTGTACTTGAACTTACGACCTCTGTATCGTTCGATGACATGTGCAAAGACGTGATTGGTCCTCGATGTTCTTTCAGAACGGTAATCAATCGTTGCACATCCGGCAGCAAGCTCCAAATTCGAACCTCGTGATAAAAATCAATGTCTCACATAAACTTCACCGGTAGTGAAATAAAATATGCAACTTTATTTTATGCTATTGTAGTCACTTGGAAAATTTATTGTGGTCATTCGAAAATTCGATAGTATATTCCTACAATTTTATGTTTTTGGCAAAGCAAATGGAAAAATTAATTAAGATTAAATACAATTTTTGACTTTGCTATGCAAAAAAAAGTTTAAGTTGGATTAAACTAAATTGGTTGGCTTCCGGATTATTAAGTTTGATTACTTTTTTGGTTTCATAATTTTTATAGTTTTTGGAGGTTTTTGGAGCTTTCAAGTCTGCGATAAGTTCTTACCTGTCCATCACATCCACCGGTTATTAACCTTGTGCCGCACATTGTGATGCACACAGCGGAAACTGCTTTTATGTGAGCATTATGAATGGAAAATATCATTTGTCCACTGCGTGGCTTAAAAGCTCTCACAATACCGTCGTTCCAGGCTAAATATCAATTAAACAAGCATCGGATTGTATTTTGAAAGCATTAAAAAGGAGTCTTATGAAATAAATTCATAATATTGCCTCTCAATCTTGTTAAAAAAAATTAAGCTCACAAAAATGAATTTAAAAAAAATATATTGGGCATTCCATCCCAAATCGGACAGTTTGAAAAACGTTTTTTTCATTTCCTCAATTTTTTTATATTTTTGAGTACCCATCAAAAGACCCTTTCTGTTAAATTTTGAGATTTTTTTGATTACCCGTTCAAAAGATATTAAATTAACAAAAAAAACCGCTCTTTTTTTGGTATTTTGGTCATAACTTCTTTAATAATGGTCCAAATTAAAAGTTTTTTTTTCAAAATTTTTGTTTTTTATGGCCTTTTCAGAAAAAAATACAACAAAAATATTCGATGTGTTTTTTAATGAGTTTTTTGAAATTTAAACGTTAAATCGCGTTTTTAAAAGTGTAATTTTTTTTTTCTTAATTTTTTGTTTCAAACATCTATCTATTCAATAATTTTTAAGACTAGTCCGATCGTGGGATCTCAATAACTATTATTTTTTTCGATTTTTGAAAATTAATTTTTTTTTTTTATAAATTATTATGAATACCAATTTTTGTTACTGTATAGTATTTTTTTCAATATGTAGAATTTATTTTTACACTTTTTTATTGTTAACAGGTTCTTAAAATTAATAATTAATCGTTAAGTCTGTTTATGAACAATAATAACAACAGTTTTTATTTATTCAAGTATTTTTTTAAAAACCTTACATATACGATTATTTCCTTCCTTTGTCAATACGTTTCTGTTGCTTATTGGAATAATTGAGTGAAATTTTTCGCCGTATTTTATCGCAAATAAAATCTTTCTTTTGCATTTGAATAATGTGAATCTGAATAATGTTGTTATTTGATCATCGATTAATTATTAATTAAACAAATCTGTTAACAATGAAAAAGTGTCCAAATTAATTCAAAATGATTAAAAAAATACTATACAGTAACAAAAATTGGTATTCATAATAATTTATTTAAAAAAAAAAATTTAATTTTCATAAATCGAAAAAAATAGTAGTTATTGAGATCCCATAATCGGACTAGTCTTAAAAATTGTTGGATAGATAGATATTTGAAACAAAAAATTGAAAAAAAAATTGACATTCACTTTTAATAACGCGATTTAACGTTTAAAACTCAAAAAACTCATTTAAAAACACGTCGAATATTTTTGTTGTATTTTTTCTGAAAAGGCCACGAAAAAAAACAGGAAGGGTCTTTTGATGGGTACTCAAAAATATAAAAAAATTGAGGAGATAAAAAAAAAGTTTTTCAAACTGTACGATTTGGGACGGAATGCCCTATATATAAATAGGTATAAAAAATAATGTAAATGTATTATTTACCGGAAACAAGTGTTTTGCCACTGTAGGAAAAACACAAACTAGTGCAAACGAAATTTGGCACCGTTATTCTGAGTAATTCTCTCTGTGATTCAAGATGCCACAATCTTATGTCGTTTTTACATCCTGTCGCAAATATTTCGGAGTAACTACTACAATTTCACAATTAAATTCATCATAGAAACGTTACAATGATAATTTTTTCAATTTTCGAAAAATGCTCTTAAAGTGACTCACCGTGGAAAAGCGATATCGTAAATCGTGTTCGTGTGACAAGTTATGATGAGTCGCGTGTCAAAATCCTTCAAGCTTATTTGATAAATGTCGCAGGCTGACGTTCCCACTAATATCGAATCTCGCTCGAGCAATGACATCGACGTTACCGCACTTCTTACATTCTCCTTTTTGTGCTAAGATCAAAATAACATTGCAATGGATTAAAAAGGGAGTTTTAGATATTCGAAAAAAAAATTGGCGGGACTTATAGGATCGGGCGCTCCGTTTCGGTGACGCGAGGGAGCGTCTCGCTTGTCGCCACCTGGCGGATTCCTCGCGAAATACTATCCGTCGAGATTTGAAATTTTTACAGAAGTTAGATCGAATATTGTACTTTGAAATCTATATGACGATTGTTTGATTGAACTCAATTCGATGCGTGAAAAAAAATTGTTGAAGTTCACATTTATCTCAAAATTTAATATTCGCGTTTCTTCAAAATCAATTTTGAGTGATTGCACGTCACACCAGCAAGTCAAAAAAATCAATGTCTTCGATCGTACTCTCCATATTTTCCTGTGTTCTCTATCATGAGGAAACATTGCTGTTAATTCGCTAGCCCAAAATAAAATTATTTGTACGAGTTATGATTTTTTGAAAATTGCGTACTTTTAACGACTCGAAAAACAACTTTTTTGCTTTTGTGTATAACTCGGTCGGATTTTGAAATTCGAGAAATCGAAACTGTATTCAAAAACCTTCAAAATGAGCACAAATTAACCTCATTTGGTGCATTTATGACGCCACAATAGTAAAACTACGTTTTTTCGAAAATCAAGAATAATTGAAAAACCTCATTTTTTTTAATCTGAAAAAATCATATTAAATTTTTACGACAAAAAATATATATATTTGTGGAGTTTGAAGTAGTTCTGACCAATAGGTTTTGAATTATTGATCGATTTCATCTTTTAGAAATCAGTTTCAGCTATTTTGGGACATTCAGGTTTTGACTTTAGGATTTCTGAGAATTTCGTCGATAAAATCGATAGTCATTGTTTCAAAAAATTATAAAACAATTTATTTACAATTCTTTGAGATCCATCTCCATCAAATGATAATATTTACGAATAATTGCTTTTTCTGCAACTTTGGATCTAAAGTTGCAGAAAAAACAATTATTCGTAAATATTATCATTTGATGGAGATGGATCTCAAAGAATTGTAAATAAATTGTTTTAGAATTTTTTACAATTTAAACAATCGCAACTTTAGACCTAAAGTTGCAGAAAAAGCAATTATTCGTAAATATTATCATCATTTGATGGAGATGGATCTCAAAGAATTGTAAATAAATTGTTTTATAATTTTTTACAATTTAAACAATCGCAACTACAGACCTAAAGTTGCAGAAAAAGCAATTATTCGTAATTATTATCATCATTTGATGGAGATGGATCTCAAAGAATTGCAAATAAATTGTTTTATAATTTTTTACAATTTAAACAATCGCAACTTTAGATCTAAACGTGCAGAAAGAGCAATTATTCGTAAATATTATCATCATTTGATGGAGATGGATCTCAAAGAATTGTAAATAAACTGTTTTATAATTTTTGAAACAATAACTATCGATTTTATTGACGAAATTCTCAGAAAACCTAAAGTCAAAACCTGAATGTCCCAAAATAGCTGAAACTGATTTCTAAAAGATGAAATTGATCAATAATTCAAAATCTATTGGTCAGAACTAGTTCAAACTCCACAGAAATATAGATTTTTTGTCGTAAAAATTTAATATGATTTTTTCAGATTTTCAAAAAATGAGGTTTTTCAGTTATTCTTGATTTTCGAAAAAACGTTGTTTTACGATCGTGGCGTCACAAATGCACCAAACGAGGTTAACTTGTGCTCATTTTGAAGGGTTCTGAATACAGTTTCGAATTCTCGAATTCCAAAATCCGGCGGAGTTGTACACAAAAGCAAAAAAGTTGTTTTTCGAGTCGTTAATAGTACGCAATTTTCAAAAAATCATAACTCGTACAAATAATTTTATTTTGGGCTAGGGATTCAACAGCAATGTTTTCTCATGATAGAGAATACAGGAAAATATCGAGAGTATGATCAGAGACATCGATTTTTTTGACCTGCTGGTTTTGACGTGGAATCAATCAATTACTATTTTCTTTTTTTTTTCTTACCGCACGTATCTGTGGTGTACTCGGTAACTTAACAGATTTTCCAGAAAAATTGAAAGAACCATCCACAATTTCTACCATCTCGACTGTTCCATCGCCAGCTCCGACCGCTAATTTTTCGTCCTCCAAGAGAAGAAGACTCGTTACACCACCGGAATACAAATCTCCCTCCCCGGCTTTCAATTTTTTCGGATCTTTCGGTATTTTCGAGTAACAACCAACCATTATTGGCGGTTGAACCGGTTCCATGTGTTCCAAATTGTGATAATAATTCAATCTATTTTCATAGGTTGGAAAAAAAATGAGCCAATGAAAAAATGGATTGGTCTTTTTTAAATCTCAAAACAGGTGCTTAATATTTCGTATGCCAACAATTCCTCCATAATTTATTAAGTTCAATTATTTTCAATCATAATTTAAAAAAAAATTAATTTCATTTTATTATGTTTATTTATTTTTATTTAATTTGCAGGCAATTTTACGCGTGGACCAAACTCAGACTAATAAATCAGCGAATTGAATCTCTGAATGTTTAAACAGCTGGCTACAATTAATAAACATATTCGCTCGCAAGCGTTACTTCATTTTACACGAGTTCACATTCAACGAATTTTGAAATTTTTTTGAATTACTTTTTTCAGATAAACTTTAAAAATATTTTTTTCAAATCTTTTAAAATTAAACTTTAAAAATTGTTATTTTCAAATTTGCTGGTTTTCGTTTAAAAAATGGTAAATACCTCGCTTTTATAATATCACCCGAGGAAGTTCCGCAGTAAGCAATCTCATCTCTGGCATCAATGACGATGCACTTTATCGTACGCCTTAATTTTCCAACTTTAACGTTCACTCCATAAACTTTGCGAGTCTCTGGATTTATTCGCCATACTTTGAGGGTCGTTTCTCCACCGGTTACAAAACATTGATCTCGAACATTCGTACGTGCGATTGTCAGAGCATTGCCGGCTGTTTCGTTGCTCGCATAAGAGCCTGCATTGATACATTTTTCTTTCACAAAAATTGAAACAATTTCATAGATATTTCTTAACCATAATTTTAGCAAATTTATGCAATTACACTGCAACCTCGATTCTCGGAACCTCGATCTTTGCAATTGCAGCGTAGTGGGAGAAGCGCCAAGCCAATCGCGTCAGGCCGCCGTCAGCCACCAGCGGCGCAGAGACGGTTCTGTGCAATGTGCGCATCCCCACTTCTTGCAAGAGCCGGTCCCGCACAATTCCGATTATCGAGGTCGCAGTGTATTTATAAAAATCCAACAAATTGATACAATTCTTTCACCAAAATTCACCAAATTATTTTAGAAAAATTGTAATAAATTGTTTTTGTTTTTCTTCTAATAAATTGTTTTAGTTTTTTTTCAATAAATTGTTTTAGTTTTATCTTTACATAAATTGTTTTAGCTTTTCTTCTCATAAATTTTTTTAGTTTTTTTTTTCTACAAGCATCTGCTGGAATTTATAACTTTTGCTGGCTGGTTAAAATCATATCATACCACATATAGCTTCGTTATTGTGAACATCCCATATCACAACGTTTCCATCGTCCTTTCCACCGAGACTAACGAGATAATTACTCTGGCAAGTGAAGGACAAATCCTCTATACTGACTTTGTGAATTTCGTGACTACCCTTTATGGTCCTATCTTCATAATTCCACACAATTACCGTTGCCTATTATAGCGATTGATTCGAAAATTATTTATTAATTATAATCCATATATCGATTAAAACTATCAGAAAAAAATTATTTAACACAGAATGAATATTTCCGTTGTAAATATAAAAATGTGTGGACTTGGATACACATGCATGTACAATAGTTGAATTTTTACATATGGGGCGTTCCATCCCAAATTGGTCAGTTTGAAAAACTTTTTTTATTTCCTCAATTTTTTTCATATTTTTTAGTACCCATCAAAAGACCCTTCCTGTTAAATTTTGCAATTTTTTTGATTACCCGTTCAAAAGATATTGAATTAACAAAAAAACCGCTCCTTTTTGATCATAACTTCTTTAATAATGTTCCAAATTGAAAGTTTCTTTTCAATTTTTTTGTTTTTTATGGCCTTTTCAGGAAAAAATACAACAAAAATATTCGACGTGTTTTTAAATGAGTTTTTTGAGTTTTAAACTCTAAACCGCGTTTTTAAAAGTGAGTGTCATTTTTTTTTTTAATTCTTTGCTTTAAACATCCATCTATTCAACAATTTTTAAGACTAGTCCGATCGCGGGATTTTCTTAACTACTATTTTTTTCGATTTTTGAAAATTAAAATTTTTTGTTTAAATAAATTATTATGAATACCAATTTTTGTTAGTGTACAGTATTTTTTTTCAATATTTAGAATTTATTTTGACACTTTTTTATTGTTAACAGGTTCTTAAAATTAATAATTAATCGTTAAGTCTGTTTATGAACAATAATAACAACAGTTTTTATTTATTCACGTATTTTTTTGAAAACCTTACATATACGATTATTTCCTGAATTTGAATATTCCTTTGCCAATACGTTTCCGTTGCTCATTGGAATAATTGAAATAATAAAATTAATTCAAAATGGTTAAAAGAAATACTATACAGTAACAAAAATTGGTATTCATAATAATTAATTTTAAAAAAAATGTTTAATTTTCAAAAATGGTTGAATATATGTTTAAAATAAAAAATAAAAATAAAAAATTAAAAATGACACTCACTTTTAAAAACGCCAATTAAAGTTTAAAACTCAATAAACTCATTCAAAAACACGTCGAATATTTTTTTTGTATTTTTTTCTGAAAAAACCATAAAAAAAAAAAACTTGCAAAAAAAACTTTCAATTTGAACCATTATTAAAGAAGTGATGACCAAAATACCAAAAAAGAGCGGTTTTTTTGTTAATTTAATATCTTCTGAACGGGTAATCAAAAAAATCTCAAAATTTAACAGGAAGGGTCTTTTGATGGGTACTAAAAAATATAAAAAAATTGAGGAAATAAAAAAAAAAGTTTTTCAAACTGTCCGATTCGGGATGGAACGCCCCATGTATTTTAATTTTAGATGAATTTATACGTCAAAGAAAATTACCTTGAATCCTAAATGAGTCAGTTGACCAGATGCTAAAAATTTTCCACACATGGAAACGCACAATGCTGATATAACGTTACTGTGACCAGATAAGAATGTTTGCTTCCCCGAGTCAATGTTCTTAACAGTTAATTTATTTCCCATTGGATAAATGAGATGCTTCTGATCAGGATGAAGCTGCAAGCCATTTTTTGTTGCACCTGTTTTTTTTTTCATTACATTTTTTTAAGCACAATTTTTTTTGCTAATTGTTATTCATTAATTTATTTTTAAGGATGGGCCAGTGGCAAGTGAAGGGCTTAAACCTTGCCAAACATTGTTTTTGCTCAGAAGAACAAATAAATGGGATCTTAAACTAAGGCAATAACGATACGTACCGTCGAACGCTATAATTCCAACAAACTCGAGGTCTTCGACGTCCATTTCGTTATTTCGAATAATAAATTATTTCTCAACGATTCAACATACCTTGGTGAGAAACTCAAATCACACTTCTGACATTTGTAAACAAAAAATAACGCGTGGTTGTCATGACAACCGCAGACGCGCGTCTGCGCAAAGCGCATTGCGCAGATCCGCCATCTTGAAATTTCATCAGTGCTGCCATCTGTCATCGAAACCGAGCCTTTGAATTCAAACGGTTTTCTCGGCAGTTGACCACAAACAAATACAAGACTGTGCTTTAAGATTTGTACAAATTTTTCAAGTCAATTATCAACGATGACTCTGGAATTATTTAGGTAAGGAATTCAAGACAAATTGCCTAATTGTTTCCACATGGAAGAAACCAAAACAATAACTCAGAACTTTCGCGAATCTTGCAAGACACGAGACCTAACCTAAAAACGCGAAATTTCAGATCTCAAAAGCATTACGGCGTCCCCAATTATTGAATGTTTTTGAGGATTTGTTTCGAATTTTCGATTATGTAAGAATTTGTTTGCACAGTGGTTTGGACAGTCATTTCTGGTACAAAGGAAGGCTTGAGACTTACGGTCGATGGCCGTTCACACCTGAGGACGGCTGCTGCACACCTGAACGCATGGCTGCCGCAGGTTTTTACGTTCCTGAAGGAACCGAAGAGCCAGATGCTGCGGAGTGTTTCATCTGCGGTAAACAACTTGACGGTTGGGAGCCAAACGACGATCCTTGGCAGGAACATGAGAAACATCAGAAAGACTGCGATTTCATCAAATTGAACAAACAGGATGAGAAGCAATACACCGTCGACGATTTGTTCCAATTGATGAAAGTTTTCTACACCAATCAAGCCGTAAGTGATTCTTCCATGATTTGAGTTTTTTTTTTTGAATCTATGGCGAGAATAATTTTTTTTTGTTATCTAGCCAAAGGAAAGAAAGTACTTACATTCGAGGCTTATAAAATGTATCTTATATAAAAAATTCCATTTAACTTATTTCCGTATGAGAAAAAAATGAAATTTTAATCCATAAGTAGCGAGAATAATTTTTGTTTGTTTTTCAGCCAAAGGAAAGAAAGTACTTACATTCGAGGCTTATCAAATTTATCTTTTATATCAAATTTTATTTGAATTATTTCCGTATGAGAAAAAATTGAAATTTTAATCCATAAGTAGCGAGAATAATTATTTTTGTTTTTCAGCCAAGGGAAAGAAAGTACTTACATTTGAGGCTTATCAAATTTATCTTCTATAAAAAATTCCATTTAACTTATTTTCGTATGAGAAAAAATTGAATTTTTAATCCATAAGTAGCAAAAATAATTTTTTGTTGTTTCTCAGTCAAAAGAAAGAAAGTACTTACATTCGAGGCTTATAAAATTTATCTTTTATAAAAAATTCCATTTAACTTATTTCCGTATGAGAAAAAATTGAATTTTTAATCCATAAGTAGGGACAATAATTTTTTTTTGTTTCTCATCCGAAGGAAAGAAATTACTCACATTCGAGGCTTATAAAATTTATCTTTTATAAAAAATTCCATTTAACTTATTTCCGTATGAGAAAAATTTGAATTTTTAATCTGTAAGTAGCGAGAATAATTTTTTTTTATTTCTCAACCAAAGGAAAGAACGTACTTACATTCGAAGCTTATCAAATTTATTTTTTATAAAAAATTCTATTTAACTTATTTCCATATGAGAAAAATTGAATTTTTAATTCATAAGTAGAGAATAATTTTTTTTTGTTTCTCAGCCAAAGGAACAAAAGTACTTACATTCGAGGCTTATCAAATTTATTTTTAATAAAAAATTCTATTTAACTTATTTCCGTATGAGAAAAAATAGAATTTTTAATCCATAAGTAGCGAGAATAATTTTTTTTTGTTTTTCAGCCAAAGGAAAGAAAGTACTTACATTCGAGGCTTATCAAATTTATCTTTTATAAAAAAATTTATTAAATCTATTTGCATACGAGAAAAAATTGAAATTTTCAAACTGCCACATATTTTTTTTTATTGATGGCTCCAAAATTGACAATACTTCTCTGTGGAGACAAATTTTACTAATAGGTAACAATTGGCCGGAAACAATTTTGAAATTTCATCTCAAACGATTTTAATTTTGATTAGAGGTACTGGATCAAATATTCAAACCTTGCTGCTCATTCGTCGAATGTTAATCATTGGTCGATTTTTTTTGCAGACACGAAGGCGAAACGAAATTGTGAAATCCATCAAAACGCAGAGCCAGTCAATGACAAAGAAAATTCCATCGATCTACAAAACTGTACGTAACAGCCGAAAGGGTGGAAATTAATAATGGGGGGAATGAAATGATAAAGAAAAAGTCCACTAGATATAAGAGTGTAATTTATTTTTCTACACAAACTTTTGAATTAGTATGAATATTCTTTATAAATGCTACCATAATATTTGTGTATTACTGGTTTTTTTAAACAAACAAGCATTATTCACAATTAACGAGACGTAATTATTTTTCTAATACCTCCTTGACGAATTATTTCCAGTAAGATTGGGGAGAAAGGGAAAGAAATCGAGAAATTTACAATCAATTTTTGAAACTTGCAAATTTCAGTTGAGCTAAAATTCTATACTTTAAATCTAGAACTCGTACGATTTTTTTTCTGCTATTCCGACAAATTTGTGATGGTCCAGGAAATGGGTAGTTTTACATGACTCATCTCAAGGTAGGATGGAACCTGGATATTCTTGTAGGGTTTCTAGCCCAGATGAAAACCCACTATTTTCCCACACTCGATCTGTACGTGATTATTATTACCACGCGTTCAAAGTTGGCGAAACGAGGTTTTTGAGCGACAGCGACGAAACTGTCAATTTGACAGAAAAAAGTTAAGAAACTATTTGTAGGTATTAGAAAGACGAACAATTTGGCGCGTAGGAAAATAAAATCGGTCAGTTAGTTCTCCTGCAAAGTAATAAAAACCAGATGAAATGGACATTCCTTCAATAACTAATTACTAATACAATAATGCATGTACAGCTATGAAAATGTCGGAAAACATGTCTCTTAGTGTACCAAAGAAGTGTGCAAAACCGGGGCTCGACCGGATAAATACTTTGCGAGAAAAGTCATTTGTTATAAAAATACCGATTTTTTTTGCAAGGTATTTCCGGGCTGGAAAATTACCGTAGAACAATTTAATTAGCGGCATTTTAATCGAGAAGGATTCTACTATCATGTATCCTTTGGGGCGAAAGGATTTTTTATAATTAAGTGGGTGAAAAATGACTCCAAAAAGAGGATACTTTTTCAGTCATAAACAAATGGAATTCCGCTGCCATTTTTTATGTTACGGAGTCGGTATTAGCATCATTCGATAGCTGTTATTTTTAAACGAATTAAAAAAAAAAAAATTGCTGAAAGTCAATTGGGGGGGGGGGGGGGGGATATTTTTTTTTGTTTCAGCAATTATCATGGAGTGGGGAAAACCGGGTGGAGTGGGGGAAACCGGCTCGGCTTGCAGACCCTCGCGCTCAAAATGAATTCGCGCGTTCAAATTCGACGAACTTGGAATATCTCTTCAACAAATTAACATATCGGGGTGTTTCTTTTTTTAATTCCGACTAAGGTTTATTTTTTTTGTCATTTTTTATAGCAAATTCATGATAAGCGGAAAAAGTTAGTCGAAATTAAAAAAAGAAACACCCCGATATGTTAATTTGTTGAAGAGATATTCCAAGTTCGTCAAATTTGAACGCGCGAATTCATTTTGAGCGCGAGAGGCTGCAGGCAGAGCCGGTTTCCCCCACTCCACCTCCATACGCGGAGCCGCATTTGGTCCGTGAATCAACCGCGAAAATAATAGTACAGGCAATAGAGAATTTTTTCCTGCACTAAAAGGCAGGAGTTATTTTTTTTCAAAAATAGGTTCAGTATCACGTAGTGAATGTAAATGCACAAAATCCTTACAAATTAGGAGGGCGCAAGTGCCGCCATTTTGAGAAAAACCGTTTCGGCCTATAACTCTGTAAGTGTGGACTTTAGGCCAAAAATGGTAATAACCTTTATTGTAGATAACTAAATTTCCTATCTTTTTTGTTGAATAATTTCTTTTGTATCACTTACCGTTTACGACTTATACGACTATAAAGATTTATTTATTGACTTTTTGACCGGTATCTCTTCTAATAATTGTTTGAATAATAAAATGCAAATAACCAAACTTTTAAACCTACTAATTTCCTATAACTTTTACTTGAAACTTTTTTTCATAAAATTAATATTTTTGAAGTTATAACGTGTTCAATGTTGCACTACTGGGTGGAAGGTTTATATAGATATATAAATATTAGAGTGAATCGAAAATTTTGAAAACTGTTGATTACCCTCAAAAATCGAAGATATCCTTTAAATAAAGGAGGTCTCAGTGCAACGATTGGATTTTTTGACAATATATAAAGGGCGCGCGGGACGATTAAAAACGACATTTTTATTGTTAAATTCACTTTATCACTGATAAACGGAAACGCATCATTCAGAAAATTATGAATTTTTTATATAAGATGCCCAGATATGTACTCTTTCAAACCCATATTTACGTTTTAGAAGACAAAAATCAATATTTCATAATATAATTAATTGATAAATAGTGAAAATATTGATTTTCAGAGATTTTTTTAAAAAAGAAATGAACCATTATTCAATGTTCAGTAAATATGGGTTTGAAACAGTACATATCTGAGCACTTTACATAAAAAAATCAGAATTTCTTGAATGATCTGTTTCCGTTTATCAATGATAAAGTGAATTTAGCACTGAAAATGGGGACTTTGAACGTCCCGCGCGCCCTCCATATATTGTCAAAAAAATCAGATCGTTGCACTACAACCTTTATTTCAACGATATCGTTGATTTTTGAGGATAGCCAAAAGTTTTCAAAATTTTCGATTTCTATGTGTATTAACCGTTGGAGACCCTTCAGGTAAATTGGAGATCCTTCTACAAAAAGGGGCTACATATATGGCCAGATTTTGGATGACTGCATTTTCGGGCCCAGACTGGCGTCAACCGCCTATGCACAGGATTTTTTAAATTAAAACGTTATAACTTCACAAATATTAATATAAGAAGAAAAAGTCAATAAATAAATCGTAATAGTCGAATAAGGTTATTACCAATAAAGGTTATTACCATTTTTAGCCTAAAGTGCACACTTACGGAGTTATAGGCCGAAACGGTTTTTCTCAAAATGGCGGCACTTGCGCCCTCCTAATTTGTAAGGATTTTGTGCATTTACATTCAGTACGCGATACTGAATCTATTTAAAAAAAAAATAACTCCTGCCTTTTAGTGCATTATGAACAAGAGTAACGGGCTCCTCTATTGCCTGTACTATAAGTAGCACATTCATGAGCGATTTCTTTGGAAATTTTATAGCAGTTAGTATGAGTCTTCCTCTATACCGTGTCCAATTTTTAGCCCTTTATGTTAAGAACAGCCGGTGCGATAATTGCTGAAACAAAAAAATTAACTCCCCCCCCTCCCAATGACTTTAAGCAATTTTTTTTTGTAAATTCGTGTAAAAATAACAGCTATCGAATGATGCTAATACCGACTCTGTAACATAAAAAATGACAGCGGAATTCCATTTGTTTATGACTGAAAAAGTATCCTCTTTTTGGAGTCATTTTTCACCCACTTAATTATAAAAAATCCTTTCACCCCAAAGGGCACATGATAGTAGGATCCCTCTTGATTAAAATGCCGCTAATTAAATTGTTCTACGATAACTTTCCAGCCCGGAAATACCTTGCAAAAAAAAATCGGTATTTTTATAACAAATGACTTTTCTCGCAAAGTATTTATCCGATCGAGCCCCGGTTTTGCACACTTCTTTGGTACACTAAGAGACATGTTTTCCGACATTTTCATAGCGGTAAATGCATGATTGCATTAGTAATTAGTTATTGAAGGAATGTCCATTTCAGCTGGTTTTTATTACTTTGCAGGAGAACTAATTGACCTATTTTAATTTCCGATGCGCCAAATTGTTCGTCTTTCTAATACCTACAAATAGTTTCTTAACTTTTTTTTTGTCAAATTGAGTTTCGTCGCTTACGCTCAAAAACCTCGTTTCGCCAACTTTGAACGCGGGGGAATAATAATCACGTACAGATCGAGTGTGTTCATCTGGGCTAGAAACCCTACAAGAATATCCAGGTCCCGTTCTACCTGGAGGCGAGTCATCAAAAGACCCCCTTTTGAACCCATTTCCTGGACTATAACATTCATATTTAACGTTGAAACGGAAGAAATGAAGAAAGAATTTAGAATTAAAAAAAAAGAAAAAACAGGTTATCAGTCTTGAAAAGATTCCGCGCCCCGTTTATCGTCTCGTAATCATCGCTCAGCATAAAATCGTCGATAAAAGGAGATAAATTATGCCTTTGGAGAAACACTAAACGATCGATACGCAACAATGATTGAGTACACAGAGAATGCCGGTCGGGGAATTTTTCTCATTATTTTTTTTCCTCCCAGCGTCGAATCGTTGACTACTGTTCGGTGCACGATGAGCTCACGAATTTTTCGATTTTGTGAGTCTCACTCGCGTTATCGTAACGGACGATCAACGAAGAGCGGAAATTTTGAAACTGATAATTGCATCGAAAAATTTCGCTCTGCCCCGGGGCAAACTTCATTGTAGAATTTTTATTTCTTCGAAGTTCATATTTTACAGATTCGATAATATTCGGTCGATTCATATATAAACATATATTCTGATTTGAAAATAAAAAAATTATATTGCAAGAAAATCCGTGAATCAAAGCAATTGATTGCAAATTCTTCACATGCTTTTGATTTTAATATCGATTATTTTCTTACATTTTTCCATTATCATAACTTATAATTAAAAGTTGGCGAATGTTGAAATTCAGAATACAAATTTTTATTTAAAAAAATTTCAAATCCAATTTTGATGGACCACAAAAACTAAATTAAACACAAATCCACATCATTATTGATCAAGACAAAAAATTGCGAAATTCGAACATTGGTTTTCGTTGAAAATTCGAAAAATTAAGAACATTTGGGAAGTCGCTGAAGAAAAGTGCAGAGTGGCTCATCTGAAGAAAAAAAAAGAAAAAAAAACGACAAGGATATGTGAGTAAACGCATCGAAACAAAAATTAAAAACATCCGGCCGCTTTCGAGGAAGATAAGAAAATAAGAAAGAGACCAAAGTCGATGTTTGAAAACCCCCGGTCAAATAAAAGGAGATTCCGATAAATAATGATTGGCCGATCGAAGGAGCGTGGAAGAGCTTCCCGACATCGTATCTTTTGCTCCATCACAGAAGAAATGTTTCCAACGTCGTAGTCGGTTACTCTCTCCGATGAAACTTGGTGATCCAACATCAGCAAAAAAAAAAAACATTTCTCACAACAAAAATATTGCGAAGAGACTTTATCAAAGTAAAACGCGAATAGAGTGTCGATCGAGAGATAATCTCGCATTACGCAATCGAATTCTTGATTGATGTGCTTCGCCAACGAGGAAAATACATAGAGATAAAGTTTGTCTACGGAGAGATTCAACCCGAAGAGAAAAACTGTGGAAAATTTTTTTTCCAACCGCAGCGAGATGAGGAAGGAAAGTTACCTGGAATCTAGTCCTCTTCTCGTCAAGTGGATCGACAATTCGGGCCCTGGACGCAGAAGAACGAAGAAAATTCGTTGCGGTACGTTATTCAAGAAGAAAAAAAATGAATCATCACGATGAACAGGAATTTCTCTTCCTTTGGTTGATCCTTAAATATCTTTAAGTCGTTTCACGTTTGTCGAGCTGAGTTGAGTTAGGATCTTTTTTTTTTGTGGTAAATTTGTCTTCTTCTCATTTTACATTGATAATTTGTAAATTATTGATCCTCGCGACTTTTGACGTTTCAATTAACGTCGTTTGATAATGATAACGCGTGGATAGACTGATAGGCCGAATGGGCAAGACATTTCCCGAGATAAGAGATGACAATGAACAAGAAAAAAAACAGTTTTCCACGTGCAGCTTTTTTATAATTGGTGCGAGAAAAACGTGGAAATTGAAGATTGCTCCAAATTTATCAATAATCACATAAACGTTTTTTGTGAGATTTTTTTTTCAAACACTCCTGTTTTTGACTTTCTTATAGAGGATTTCAAAACGCAGTGGATTTTGTTAGCTCATGAGCAAAAAAATTGAAACGAAAGCTTGAAGCTTAGAGTGATTTTTGAAAAAGTTCAAAATATTATGTAATTTTTTTCAGTTTTCACAAAATTTAATAACGAACGTTATCTGATGATTATCTATCTATTTATTAAAAATCTTGTAAAAAAACATTTAAGAAAAAATTCAAAAAATGGTGCAGTTTGAAAAATGTGTTCGATCTTTACCAAATTTGGGAAGAAACATTATTTGGTTCCAGAAAATGAGAAAACAAATTACCATCAAGATCTTTCCTTATATCTCGTCATATGATTTTCATATAAACTTTTTCTTCATTTTTCTAAATCTCGCATCTTCAACATAGTTAAGATTCGTTTTAATCTTTTTCTTTAAATAGATATTTCCTTTTATTTCGATAAATAAATACGTCATAGAGTCATATTCCTATGAAATAACTAAATAATTCACATCTTTGGTTTCCCCTTCAATATATATATTTTTTTTAGTATAATAAAGTCGTAAAATGTGGAGGAAATATTTTCAAAAAGCGAAAGATACGAATTGGATGATGTTTACTCGCCTTTTTCACTTTTTACTGGAAAATAAAAAAATCCTCCAATCACACTTCGTTCAGAAAGTTACACACCCACTTATATTAATCCTGAGTTATGAATGATAAATATGAAAAAATTATTATTATGTATTTAAAAATTATCTATTTATTAAAAATCTTGTAAAAAAACATTTAAGAAAAAATTCAAAAAATGGTGCAGTTTGAAAAATGTGTTCGATCTTTACCAAATTTGGGAAGAAACATTATTTGGTTCCAGAAAATGAGAAAACAAATTACCATCAAGATCTTTCCTTATA
The DNA here is from genome assembly GCA_946863875.1 of Alloplasta piceator. Taxonomy (NCBI): domain Eukaryota; kingdom Metazoa; phylum Arthropoda; class Insecta; order Hymenoptera; family Ichneumonidae; genus Alloplasta; species Alloplasta piceator. The sequence continues at coordinate 6,963,347 of OX333075.1, read as the reverse complement.
TCTCGTCATATGATTTTCATATCAACTTTTTCTTCATTTTTCTAAATCTCGCATCTTCAACATAGTCAAGATTCGTTTTTATCTTTTTCTTTAAATAGATATTTCCTTTTATTTCGATAAATAAATACGTCATAGAGTCATATTCCTATGAAATAACTAAATAATTCACAATTTTGGTTTCCCCTTCAATATATTATTTTTTTTTAGTATAATAGAGTCGTAAAATGTGGAAGAAATATTTTCAAAAAGCGAAAGATACGAATCGGATGATGTTTACTCGCCTTTTTTTTCACTTTTTACTGGAAAATAAAAAAATCCTCCAATCACACGTCGTTCAGAAAGTTACACACCCACGTATATTAATCCTAAGTTATGAGTGATAAATATGAAAAAATTGTTCAATCATTATGCCACTGATAAATTGTCACGAAATAACACTATAAAGATTAAAAATCGTAAACATGGAATTTATTGTCATTTGGAGGAATTCCAAGCGTTTGCGGGTCGTGTAGAAACAAAAATGAAGAAAAACATATATAGATCATATATTATCAATGATCCCAATGCTTCTTCCACCTCCCTGAGATACAAATGATTTTATCACTCCGGTGCTATTCGTCTTATCTGATAATTCATCGATAAGCGACACACGTGAATCCTAAGAATTTTGGAATTTTAAATAGACTTGCAACTTTTGCGCATTGGGATATTTGAGCTTTATAAGACCAAATGATAATCCTCATCAAATCTGTAAACAACCCTCGTATTATAAATCTTCCGCTCCCACTTTGACGAATTTTTCAAATTTTTCTTCAAACATTCCTCAGGTTGGAATTTTGTTTCTTCTCCAATTATAAACAATTATCTGCCCGACGAGGAAAAGATTTTCCTTAATCCATTAATTTTATAAAACTCTATCGCGCTTGTATCAATCGACGCCGATAACTCGTCTATTAAATAAATTTAGACTAATTAAAAAAAGTGCATATTTCGGATAGCATTAATTTATAAAAATATCAACATCCCAATTTAATAGAAGAAATTAAAAAAAACTAATTATCAAGAAAGTGTAAATCATGAGGCTTTTTTTGAAATTATTTGAAATTTTTTTTTGTAATTACTTATATTCAAAATTGATGTAATACACGAGAAGATTATATCAAGTACTTGAAATTTAATTTTTAATCTGCCATTAAATGTAGAGAAAAATCTTTCAAGGACTAATTCGACGACATCCTCGCTCCACTTTCATGTGCGAAAAAAAAATTCAGCCAAAGTTATCCAGCTTGTTTCTCTTGGTTTATACGATAAACCGCAATTTTTTGTTGTCGTAAAATTATTGAGCATAAAAACAAAACCGGAAACTCGACGGTATTACGCAATGGCATGGAAATAATACTGAAAATCGTTTTTATACCGGTTATTTAATTTACAAATGCGATTCCGGATTCCTCACAATTGAGAAATGCCAATGGATATACCAATATAGTTAAGCATGTACATATATTTATATAGTTGTTTATATATGGGCTATTCCAGCTCAACTCAAAGAATGTCTGATCCTCGCTATCTTAGATTTGGTCCTGAATAGTGAATCCTGAATTTTGGGAGGAAATGTATAATAAAAAACGAAGCTTTCTTCACGAGAAAGCAAAATTGAAAAATATTGCAAAATATTTTTGGAGAAATTAAAAACAAGGATTTATTGAAATAATTCTCACATTCCTGTTTTATAATGTGAAAAAATGGCAAATAAAATTGATTTTTGGCTTTTTTCGGTCTTTAACTATAAGCTACTGTTATTATTATAGCATTAAGTAGTTTGTTGGTTTACATCATTTTTCTAAAAAAATTAATTTAGAGGGCACATCCAGCGATTTGCACTATTCTACTTCTAAAAATATTTTGAAGAATAAATTGAAGAAATAATCCAAAATAAAAGAAGAAAAAAGTAATGAAAAAAATAATGGTAGATAGGAAAAATTTAAAAATATTTTGGTGTGCTTTTTAGATTCGGTATAATTTCAGAAAAAATGTGGAACTAAATCTCAGGTCACAAAATCCAACTTTGTTTGGCCAACGAGAGTTTGTTGGCTTGGAATACCCAAAATACATCATCGTGCAAAGTATTGTTTATATTTTGGTAATGTGCTTGTCACTTTGTTGTTTTCTTGCATTCTGATCTTATTATGATAAGTCACAACCGAATCACTTTGACTTTTAATATAAAAGATAAATGAGAAGACGATAAAATATCTGTGTAAGCACATCAATCAGGATATTATGAAAACATTCCGAACAGAAATTATCGTAAGAAGAGCAGTGGTGAACATTTTTTCTCACGTGCGATTATTGCGAACGAAAATAACTCTTGAAACAATATTTTTCAAAGATTTTATTCCCAAAGCCGTGTATTTGGAAGAAATTAATAAAATTGTAGTGAATTCAAGATGGCGGATAATTCAAATCGATGAGATCAACTCCGCCATCTTGAATTATCAATTCAAGATGGCGGATTATTCGAATTGACAAGATTAACTTCGCCATCTTGAACTGCACTTGAATTGTAAAACTTCGAATTTACAGCTAAATTCGATCTTATGTGATTATGATTTCCCGAATTCAGAGTTATGAATCTTTCCTGTTGAACTCAATGAAATGGATGACTGGAAATTGGTAAACATTTAAAAAATATTCATGAAAACTTGGATGTGTCAATTTTTTAGGTTATGGCTTTTGAATAAAAATCCTACATTTTTCATATTTCGAAATTGGCGTTAGTTAAATTTGACTTAAATTCGAATAAATATGAAATATTCAACGGATATCTAAATTCAAATTCAGAGTTGTTAAATTTTTCGATAAAATTAAATTGACGCACTTTCAAGAGGATTCAAAAGTGTAGAAATCCCTTTTATCGATAATTATCAATTTCAACCTTACCGAACCTCATGTATCAATATTATTATTATTATTATTATTATTATTATTATTATTACCCCTACTCTGTCAGGGTGATCCGTGAATGATTTCCGCTGATGATACATTGTTGTGCAAGGTGAGAAAGAAAAAATTCGATAAAAAATTGATTCGAACAATTGATCTCTGGACACGATTCGATATCAGTTCGTACAGAATGAAATTGGAGAAAAAAAAGGCATTGATAATAGAAAAGTGCAGAAGAGTGAAGAAGATACGGTTATCACATTGAGCAATCTCTTAATCTTTGATCAATTGACTTTGAGGACAATGGCATTTCGGGAGAGGAGGGATAGAGAGAGGAGGGTTGACTATGGACAGACTGTTTTGTGCCTTCTCTCATCTGGTGTAATCACCAGTAGCACAAAAATCTTGCTCCCGCGATGAGTTAGTGCCGGTGCTATCGTAAAAGCAATAAAGAAAAAATCCCCGCTCTCGTGCTTTATCGTTTGGTTGGTGCCAAGAGACAGAGAAGGAGAGAGAGAGAGAGAGGAACAAGCCAACAGGTGGTGGGATATAAGGCAAAATCAATGCGGTTGGACCCTCAGTCGTACGTAAAACACCCGTCGATAACGGTTGCGGGGAGTTCCGAACTTGTGTGAAGTGTGCGAGTGAGCATAATCGAGGGAAACAATCGATCTTCGACAATACAAGATTCAAACAGATTCTCCCATCGATTTCCGCACTATCCACTTACTTCCGGAACCCCCGCCAATCGGAGCATCCCAAAGATCCCGTTCGCATCATCGAGGCGAAAAAATCGCTCTGTAGTACAATACTTTGCCGTCTCCCTCCGCCGCAGACGGCGCCACTAGCGTGCAATCTCTCTCTTTCTCTATTTTTCTCTTCGTTCTCTCGATTCTCTCAACGATTCTCTTCACTTCATTCTTTGGACGATCGTTTTATTTCCAATCACCAGAAAATGCAGTCCATTTGGAAATCTTGCTGTAAGTACAACCGGAAACTTCGTCCGTCGTTTTTCCTTTTTTTTTTGTTTTCTCGCTCTGTGCCATTAAAAAGTAAATTATATCCTTACGTCGCGCACGTTAGCGAACGACAGTCTTTAAATATGTAGCAAAGTACGCCGGTACGTGCAATGCTATTGCGTGTATATATATATGTATGGTTTGCACTCGTAAATTAGATACATATCTACGGACATGATAGTGGTCACTTTATGCGTGCCTTTCAATTTTAAGCGATATACCAATTTGCCGAGACTCGGGCATTATTCTGGGATTCATTTCTTTAGAAATACTTTCTTGCCCGCTATTTTGTTGAATTATATGTCGACGTTTTGGTCGTGTACAATTAAATAAATTATTCAGTGATATTGTGGTTTTAGAATTTTTACGTTTTATAGCAGAGTTGGGCAAAGTACTTGCAAGTACTTCAAGTATCAAATACAAAGTACTTGTTACATGCAAGTACTCGTCAAAACGAGTACTTGAAGTACAAGTACTTGAAAAAATCAAGTACCAGTATCAAATACTTTTCTAGTTTTCGGGTACGTCTCGTAAATTCTGGTGCTTGGGTCATCCCATGTCAAATCGACCAAGAGTTGGAATTGACCACTCTCAATTTCGATGAAATTTGGTCAGAAGTTTTGTTTTATCATAAAACCAAGTTCTACCAAGGAAAAAAAATTAATTTTTTTTTTTCAAAAATTATTCAAAATTCAACCATTTTTCAATTTTTTTTTCTAAATATCTTGAACACTATGATAGTTATGAGAAATCGTTTGTTTCGTCTTGGAGTATACTTGGAGTCCACGAAAAAAAAAAATATTCCGACAAAAAATGTTGAAAAATGCTGAATTTGGAGAATTTTGAACTTTTTAAAATCGTGAAAATCCACAATTAACATCGAATTTTTTGTTCAATTTTTTAAATATAATACCTTGTACTGATTTGAAAAGATCCTGAAATGTTCAGAAACGTGTTTTTTTTTTCAAAAATATGAATTTTTTTAAGTTGAGCAATCATGTAATTTTCTAATTTTCAGCAGTCAAAATTACATGATTGATCGACTTCACTTAACGTAGAGGTAAACAAAAAGTTTTACCAAAATTAAAAAATTCATATTTTTGAAACAAAAAAAAAACATTTCTGAAAATTTCAGGATCTTTTAATATCAGTAGTACAAGGTGTTATATAAAAAAATAAAACCAAAAATTTAATGTTGATCGTGGATTTTCATGATTTTGAAAAATTCGCCAAATTCATCATTTTTCAAAAATTAGTTTCGGAATATTTTTTTTCGTAGCCCCAAGTATACTCTTTAAGACGAACCCCCAACGATTTTCCGTAATTATAATAGTTTTCGAAATATTTAAAAAATAAACTTGAAAAAATGGTGAAATTTTGAATTTTCAAAAAAAAATTTAATTTTTTTCCTTTGTTAGAACTTTGTTTTATGGTAAAAGAAAACTTCTGATCAAATTTCATGAAATTAAAAGCGATCGATTCCAAATATTGGTCGATTGGACATGAAATGACCCATATTCAAAGGCTTTGCACATGCAACCATCAGCAAGACACTTTGAAAAGTACTTGATACTTGCACTTGAAAAAAGTACTTCAAGGACAGAAAAGTACTTGAAATTTTCAAGTACAGTACTTCAAGTACATGAAGTACTTGAAAAATTTAAGTACAATACTTGAAGTACTTTTGAAGTACTTTGTACTTGCAAGTAATGTACTTCAAGTACCTGAAAGTACCAAGTAGTTTCAAGTACTGCCCAGCCCTGTTTTATAGTATTTAGAAATATGGTAACTGCAACTACAAAAAATATACTTTTATTTAAATAAATATAATTATCGAGTGATAATTGAGATTAAGGGGTAATTTTTATAGTTTTGAATACCATATTTTTATTTAGGGCAATTCAAAATGTAGGGGTTGAAATGCAGGTACCATCATTTATGCAAGAATTACATGTAACTTCAATTAAAAAACTATTCTTACTGGGTAATTATTCAGATAAAATTATAATTATTATGGTTGTTGTTTTAGATAAGATATTATAAAATGTAGAGGTTGAAATGGAGTTACTATGACTTAAACCAAAATGGTATCTGCAATTCTGGGTCACTTTAAAAAAGTGGCTTAAAAGTTCTAGAATTTGAATTAGATTTGGGTTAATCGCTGCTAATGTTCTATCATGATTTAAATATTGTCTATGAGTGCTCAATTTTTTTGAGCTATGAAAACAAAGATATCACAAGCAATTTTCTGCATGGAGTCTTTTTGAAGAATCTTCAAGGATTTAAAAAAAAAACCACGTCAGATTGTCGTCAATGTTGACTTTCATTTTCCAGTGGAATTCAAGAGATTGTGGATTGTTAGAAAAATTAAAATTCATCAGCATGATTTCTATTCTATTTTCTATTATCTTTGTCGTACAAGATGCATTTTAATCCGCACTAATGCCAGTTTCAAGGTACAGAAACTCCTCTATCTGGGAATGTGGAAATCTCACTTGAAATTAAGAGTATAATCCTACGTCGCATTTCGTTATCTGCTATTGTTGATTCTTTTGATGCAACTACGTCCAATAATCCTTTTTTGAATCACTATCGACTCTCGCATCCTCAACTACTGCTATAAAATTAAAAGTTTCCTCCGGGCTTAGGATTAAATGATAAATGAGAAAACAGGGAAAATCGCTGCTGTCAACGAGGGAAAAAATGTAAATTGACCGACGATTTTTTTTTACAAGTAGTTATGCAAATTTAATGGACAATTAAATTCACGATTCACGAATAAGTGGCTATAAATTCATTATAACGTTCTTCGAATTTTCCTATCCTTTTAATACGGTGAATAAAATTTACATCGGCTGATGGGCATCATTTTCAATTTATCCAATGGATCTTCAGATTAATTGAATCACTCTTGAAAATATTTCATTTTTCGCTTCTTTTTGCACAACAAAAATATAAAATCCTTGAACGAACTGCTTATACATTGATGACCAAAGTAGGATCGACGTACCGTTGACCTCGACCCACACATTATTAGTTTAGAAATTGTCGTTAGATCAATTAGGATTCGCAGCGCGATTTAGTGAAAGTTACCCATCGATTGCCAATCATGCAATCGACCCGTAACCTTAAGATTGAGAAATTGCGAACAATATTTTTTTTAATAAGAATATTAGTAAATGTTAATTACAATTAATTACATGGTGTCAAGCATTTAGATGAGATTTGAGAAAATGATGAATCCTTTATGATTTAGTCCTGGCAGATTATTCGTGACGATAGTAGAAGTTTGTTTTTGCGAGTTAATGTGCAAAAAGTTTACCTCGTGAAAGTGAAATCTCGGATAATACGACAAACACATTTTTTTAGTTATCTGATGAAATTTTTGTTAATTATTGAACTCCATTCCTGGGAGAGATTTAACCTTTTTTATTGGTACATTTGTAATCAGCGGTGAATTTAGTTGAAAACAGGATTCAAGTCAAATGGATCAATCAAATTCCAAGTCAATCAAGAACTTTTTTTTTTTAATTTTACAGATCTTGGGAGAGTGAGTTTTTTTGATACGTAATTTGGGATAGTCGAATTCTTTTTCCATCTTGGAAGTTATCTTCGAGTTAAATAAGTTAGCAGCCTAAAAATTTGAGTTTCTTAAATTATAGCCTCAATGAAATTTAAAATCAACTCCATTACAAAAAAGTTTATATGATTTTTTTTTCGTCCTTGTTGTTGTTTTTTTTTTTTTAATTTTAGCTTTCTAATAATAATCTTAGTACTTAATAAGCATAGTAATTTGGCTTCCTCATAGAGGAAGCTTTGTTTTTGTGAAAAAAATTTCTCATCCAACCGGATTCAAGATCTGGCTGTTTTCGGCATTTATTGGTTCATAAAAAATTGGATAATAAAAAAATTTCAGCCTCCCCCAACGAAATATCATTGATAGTGACATAATAAAGCTGATCATAGCGAAACAAAATTTCCCGCTGTTTTTTGGAAAAGCCGCGATTCAAAATACTTAAGATCGATCTGAGGTTAGCACTAAAGTTTAAACTTGAGAATGAACTTATAATGACACTTAAGTTCAAACTTAAGATTCATCTTAAATTGGAACTTAAGTTCATTGGAAAGTTTGATCTTAAGTTTGAGCTTAAGATCTGAACATTTGGGCCTTAGCTATTAAGGTTGTTGGCTATGGCATTTGACAAAAATCAATCGAAGGATTAAAGTTTATGAAATTTTGAATTTTTTGAAAAATAGCGTAAACGCTCTGACTTCTGCAATTTTCAAGATATTGCACTAAAACTTTGTGCAATGCTAGTATAGCTATCAATGTTATTCCTTATTGAATTTGGAAAAAAATCAATCAAAGGATTAAGATAGTATGAAACTCTGAATCTTTTGAAAAATAGCGCAAGCGCTCTAACTTGCACAATTTTCAAGACATTGCACTAAAACTTTGTACAGAACTAGCATAGCTATCAAGGTAGTTCGCTATTGAATTTGGCGAAAATCTATTGAGGGGTTAAAATTTTATGAAATTTTTGATTATATGAAAAAATAGCGAAAACGCAATTTGTGCAATTTTTAAGACATTGCACTGCAACTTTGTACGGAGCTAATATAGCTATCGAGGTTGTTCGTTATCAAATTTGGCAAAAATCCATCGAGTGATTAAAATTTGATCAAATTTTGTTTTTTTTTTCAAATAGCGTACTCTAACTTTGGCTATTTGCAAGATATTGTACTGAAATTTTGTACGCATTCAAAATAGCCATCAAGGTTGTTCGCTATTGAATTTGGCAAGAAACAAATTTTGCAAGAAGCAAATTTGAAAGAATTTGCCAAATTTGCACATTGATGACTCATATTTTTTGATAGATAACAAAGCTTCCTTTATGAGGAAGCCAAATTTGATCGCTATACTTTGTGATAAAGAGAGCTATGTGAACTATGGATAAAAATAAGGGAGCAATGTGCAAATGTCCAATTTGCAGGCTTTTTTTTGCTCGCTAATAATAATCTTACTTCAAGATAAGAATTTTAATTTTTAATATATATGTTGCAGGTGCCAACGTGCCACAACGATGGGTTTTCGCGATAATGGGTTTTCTCGGTCTGTTCAACGCTTACACGATGAGGGTATGCCTGTCGATAACGATTATCGAGATGGTAAATCCGACTAACAAAACAATGGACGGTGCGTACAATGACACGGACAGTTGTCCACACGATGACTTCGTCGATAACGATCCATCAACGCCTAATAACATGGAACGATACGACTGGGACGAACAGTTGCAAGTGAGCCGATTGAAATTTTATTATTTATTAACAAAGAATGGGCATTGAGAAAAACAATTCCACACCACTTTAATCGTTATCTTGTACGTCCATAAAAAAAAACAGAAACGATCGATCCATTTATCACCACTCTCAATAAACGAACAACTGTTTTTTGCCATCGCTCAATAACAACAAAAAATCGAATTGAAAAATACTTTCCACTGGGAAAGTTCCACGCTCAACAATTTTTTCAAATATGCGCAAAATCATTATGATGATAAACACACATAATTTTTAAGATTTTTTTCCTCAGCTCCTTTATCAGATGTGGCTATAAAACTGCACCTACAACGTTGTTTCATCCTTCGAAAATACAAAAAAAAAATGATTTTGTTTTTTTTTTGAATAATTTATAGAAGACCAAAGTCGAAAATGTCTTGGCTGACAGTTAATCTCAGGATTGGCAAGTTAGAAATAAACAAAATAAAAAGGCATTCTAAAGAGATTCTTACACAACAATTTACCACCGTTAATGAAAAATCGATTTTAAAAAAAATGACGAATGTTTGAAAAGAGAATGAAAAATTGAATTTTTCATAATTTATTTCGGTGATAAATTGTTGTGTAAGAAATCTTCCTCTTTAAAATGCTTTTTGTCTGTTTCAGACTTGCCAATCCTGAGATTAACTGTCGGACAAGACATTTTCGACTTTGGCGCCATCTATGAATTATTCAAAGTATCGAAACAAAAAATGAATTTTTGTTTTGTATTTTCGAAGGATGAAACAATGTTGTAAAAACAGTTTTATAGTCATATCTGATAAAAGAGCTGAGAAAAAAACTTAAGAATTTTTTGTTGGCCTTCTAAAGTAGACCAGTACCTTAAATTCTTTGTATTTGAACGACTGAGATAATCGCCGAATATTCGATCAGTGATTAAAATCATTGCTGCTCAAACTGTTCAGATATGAAAAAAAAAACTTTAATCGATATTGCGTAGAACTTGAGGATAAAAGTTTTTTCATTTTTGTAAACGATCCTTTTAACAGTGTCATTGTATGAAACAATAACTTTTGTACTTGTAATCAGTGACCCCAAAACCCCGATAACATAAACCTGTGTCGAAATCTAATCGTTCTAATCTCTTTATCTTTTTTTTCGATCATGTTCTCCCTGTCTCGACGATGTAGTTCGGAATATTGACAATGAAATTGTAATCAGCGGATTAATACAAATATTTGTTGACAAAAAATGTTTAAGAGTATGCCCGCGAATTTTTCGGAATCTGACTTATTCGAAGTCATTTTTTTCGTACGTTAACGAAGGCCCGAATTTTCAGATCATAAGATCTATTTTAAAATCGATTTTAAGCTCAAACTTAAGATCACACTTTCCATTGAACTTGAGTTGGAACTTAAGTTCCAATTTAAGATGAATCTTAAGTTTGAACTTAAGTGTCATTATAAGTTTACTCTTCAGTTCAAACTTAAACTTGGTTTGAAGTTTGATCTCAAGATCTATCGTGAGCTTGAACTTAAGCCCCGAATTTTAAGTTCTTAAAATCTATCTTAAGAACTTAAAATTCCAAACTTAATGGATAATAAACCCAAACTAAAGATCAAACTTTCCATTGAACTCAAGTTGGAACTTAAGATCGAACTTAAGTTCCAATTTAAGATGAATCTTAAGTTTTAACTCAAGTATCATTATAAATTTATACTTAAGTTCAAACTTTAGTGCATACTTTAGATCGATCTTAAGTTCAAACTTAAAGTTGCTTTGAAATTTGATCTCAAGATCTATCTTGAGCTTGAACTTAAGTTCGATCAAACTTCTCTTATCGCCTCCCTCGAACGTGTTTTTTGACATTAGTTGTCAAAGTAATTAAATTTGATCGTACTTAAAGTTTAAACTCAAGATGGATCTCAAGTCCAAACTTCAAACCAAATTTAAATTTGAACTTAACATCGATCTGAAGTTCACGCTGAAGTTTGAACTTAAGTATGAACATATAATGACATTTAAGTTCAAACTTAAGATTCATCTTAAGATCTTAAAATTCGGGCCTAAGTTCGATCGAATTTAATTATTTTGACAACTAATGCCAAAAAATACGATCGAGGAAGGCGATGAAAAAAGTTTGATCGAACATAATTTCAAGCTCAAGATAGATCTTAAGATCAAACTTCAGACCAAATTTAAGTATGAACTTGAGATCGATCTAGAGTTTGCATTTGAGTTTGAACTTGAGTATAAACTTATAATGACACTTAAGTTCAAACTTAATATTCATCTCAAGATTTAACTCAAGTTCGATCTTAAGTGACAACTTGAGTTCGATGGAAAGTTTGATCTTAAGTTTAATCTTAACATTGATCTTAACATCTTAAAATTCGGGCCTACCTCTTGAAAATGTACAAATCAATTTTCGAAATCTCTCTATGGATAAAAAAAATTTTCAATTTTGATCTCGTCAAATTCGATTTTTCACACAAATCAATTTCTCCATTTTGAAGTTCCTCGGTGAACATTAATATCTACCGCGAGTTTCCCGTTGCGAGGAGCTTTCAGGATTGACCGCAAGTGGCGCTAGCGACGCGTCTCCGTCAAAGCGTTCGATCTGCTCTCTGTCGGAATAGTACATTCTCATCATCACGCTTCTCCGAGTCCACTTTGGGAGTCGAAAAGTTCTTTTCGCACTCTGATTAAAATGCAATGCGTCCGAATACAATGAGAAAAAAAATTCATGCAATGAATTCGCCTCTTTAACACCTTTGATCCTATTGAGAATGTCCGTAATTTTTGTTTCACGCTTCTAACGAGTGAAACCTTCCTCAGAGTTGATAACCCTTTCCCTGCTCCTCCTTAATTTCCTCAACTTGACGCTTGACTGCACCGCCAGGATTACTCTAGTTTCAATTGTGACATAATACATTATTATCGAATGTATATTATTACTTCCAATAAAATTCTTCGCTATCGCATTAATTATCATGATAACAGGCTCCAACTACATTCACTTTTCTCTTGTTTCAGGGTTTGATTCTTTCGTCATTCTACTGGGGTTACGTGTTGACGCACTTGCCCGGTGGAATAATGGCGGAGAAATTCGGTGGCAAGTATTCGCTAGGTTTGGGAATACTGTCAACGGCGATATTCACCCTTCTGACACCATTGGCAGTATTGTGGGGTGGTTCAACGGCGCTGATTACGCTTCGGGTCCTCATGGGTCTCGGTGAGGGTACGACCTTTCCGGCGTTGAACGCGATGCTCGCCCAATGGACACCACCAGAGGAGAGATCGAAGATCGGTTCCTTGGTATTCGCTGGAGCTCAATTGGGCACCGTCGTTACATCATCGTTGTCCGGTCTGATACTTCACTATTCGCCGATTGGTTGGCCGGCGGTCTTTTATCTCTTTGGGGCGGTCGGTGTCCTCTGGTTCATCGTATGGACTCTCGTTTGTTACAATAATCCTGACGAGCATCCGTTCATTTCGGAACGGGAGAAGAAATTCTTGCACGAGCGAATGAGCGATCACACTCACAAGGAAACAGCGGCCATACCCTGGCGCCATATCGTCACGTCTGGTCCTTTTCTGGCGTTAATTGCCGCCCAGATTGGTCACGATTGGGGCTTCTTCACGATGGTCACCGATCTCCCGAAATACATGAGCAGCGTCTTGAAATTTTCCATCAAGGACAACGGTTTCCTCTCTTCTCTGCCCTATCTGTGCATGTGGATTTGCAGTATCATCAGTTCTTGGGCAGCGGATTGGGCCATTGTCGCCGGTCACATCTCCCGAACGAACGTTCGGAAAATCGGCACGACGATCGCCTCGATCGGTCCTGGAATATTCATCATTGGGGCCTCCTACGCAGGCTGCAGCAAAACCCTCGTTGTCACCATGTTCACCATTGCCATGACCCTCATGGGCACTTTTTATCCGGGTATGAAGGTCAACGCGCTCGATCTCAGTCCCAATTATTCGGGTACCCTTATGGCCTTCAGCAATGGTATAGGTGCCGTCACTGGTATAATAACTCCCTTGGTCGTTGGTGAATTGGCGCCACACGGTACCAAAGCCGAATGGCGACTCGTATTTTGGATCGTACTGTTCGTACTTTGCGTCACGAATCTTATATTCGTGCTGTACGCGAGTGGCGATACCCAGAGATGGAACGATCCGGATTTTCTGAGAAACGAGACTGAGGAGAAGAGGCGAAAGGCGAATGGGGAGAAAACGATGAAGGAAATTAAGGAGGAGCAGGGAAAGGGTTATGAACTCTGAGGAAGGTTTCACTCGTTAGAAGCGTGAAACAAAAATTACGGACATTCTCAATAGGATCAAAGTTGTTGAAGAGGCGAATTCATTGGATGAATCTTTCTTCTCATCGCGCTCGGACGCATTGCACCTTAATCAGAGTGCGAAAAGAACTTTTCGACTCCCAAAGTGGAGTTGGAGAAGCGCGATGATAGAAATGTACTATTCCGACAGAGGGCAGATCGAACGCTTTGACGGAGACGTGTCGCTGGCGCCACTTGCGGCCAATCCTGAAAGCTCCTCGCAAAGGGAAACTCGCGGTTGATAGTAATCTTCATCGAGGACCGTCAAATTGGAGAAATTAATTTGTGTGAAAAATCGAATTTGACGAGATGAAAATTGAAAAATTTTCTTACTCGATTGGACAATTCCATCGGAACGATGTCTCGTTTTTTTAACATCGATTTTGATCACTCACGCCAACGTGATACGTAAAATGGTTGTGGAAAATGCTGCAATTATGAATTCTTGCTAGTCATTGAATACATTTACATCGAATTTTGTAGTAATATCCATCGTTAACGAGAAGAATTTATGTAATTCCACATGTAAACTTTTTACACATGTAATATTGATGCGAGGGAAATTCGAGATGCGCGATGGAAATTATAACGGGCGAGTAAACTGAATAATTTTATGATTTATGAAAATGAAGTTGGGTCATTCCATGTTAAATCGACCAATAGCTGGATGAAATTTGGTCAGAAGTTTTATTTTCTCATAAAACAAAGTTCTAGGAAAGGAAAAAAATTAAAAATTTTCCTTCGAAAATTCACAATTCACTATTTTTTTCAATTTTTCAAGTTTATTCTTTTAATATCTCGAAAACTATTATAGTTTCGAGAAAATCGTTCTAGGTTCGTGTTAAAGAGTATACTTGGGGCTACGGATAAAAAAATATTCCGAATTTTTTTTTTTTTTTTTTGAAAAATGATGAATTTGGAGAATTTTGAATTTTCATAAATCGTGAAAATCCATTATCAACATTAAATGCTTTATTCACTTTTTAAATATAATATCTTGTGCTGATCTTAAAAGATCCTGAAATTGTCAGAATTGCGTTTTTTTCGAATATATGAATTTTTGAACTTTTGTAAAAAAAAAAATTTTTTCACCTTTAAGTTAAGTAAAGTTGACTAATCATGTACTTTGTAATTTTAGCAGTAAAACTTACATGTTTGCTCAACTTGATTAAACTTAAAGATAAAAAAAAAAAAATTTTACAAAAAATCAAATTTCATATTTTTAAAAGAAAAAAAAAGCAATTCTGAAAATTTCAGGATCTTTTAAGATCGGTACAAGGAATTATATTTAAAAAATTGAACCAAAAATTTAATGTTGATCGTGGATTTTCACGATATTAACAAATTCGAGATATTTTTAAAAAAATTGAAAAATTTTGAATCTTGCATAACTTTCGAAAAAAAAAAAAATTAATTTTTTTCCTTTAGTAGAACTTTGTTTTACGGTGAAAGAAAACTTCTGACTATATTCCATCAAAAATTGAAAAGGGTCGATTCAAACCATTGGTCGATTTGACATGGAATGACCCAGTAAGAAAACGAGGTCATAAAGTATACACGCTTATGCATAAATATTTATGACCTCATGTTGATAATTTCACCGATTTAGAGTGAAATTGTAAACGAACCACGTGACCTACGATTGCGAAATAGCTATTTTTTTTCTAATTTTTACTCAAACGACTGACCTTTCAAAAAGGAGAAAATTTGTATTAAAAGAGGAATTAAGTCGTTTTTTCTCCCGTAATATTAAGCATCTGTAAGTAAACAAGGAAACGAGATTATTTGTCGACCGTGTTTCGTATAATTTCTTCTAAGAGAAAGTTGGATATTTAACTCATTATTTTTAAATTCCCACCCAAATTTTCTCGGACACCGCTCAATGGAAATCAATGAAATTTTGTCAATGTTTAATTATAACATTGTGAAATGCATTTTAAACCTTTGATCAGATTTCGCAAAATTCTGTCCTGCAAAAACTTGGTCGCTAACTTGATTGTGTAAAAAATTTCAATTGACAAAGTTCATCAACGTTCAAGCATTGCATTTTTCAAAAAATTAAAAATTTGAAATCTTAATCCTTCCATTGATTTTTGCCAAATTCAATAGCAAACAGATCTCACGGTCAAAGATCTATAAAAATCTGTGTAAATAATTTATGCGCCTATCAATCGGTACGACAATAAATTAATTGTAAGATAGGATTACTTGTAAATAAAAATCGTTTTTCGTTTATTATCTCTTTTGTAGTTATTTTTTCAATTTCAAAATTAAAAATAGTTAATATGCTCTTTTAACAGGGCCCAAAAAACATGTTTTGTATCGTTGCAAATCAAATGGGAGAATATGGGAGGAATGATCACCGAGATTAATCAAATTAAATTTGAAGAAAAATTTGTTCAAAAAAATTTCGTTATTTCTGTTCACTCTCGCTTTGTGATTTTATTGATTACAGTGATTGAACTTAAATGTAGACTCCGCTACTAATAAAATGGATTCACGTGGAAGAGGGGGGCAGGATTTGAGACTGTACAATTAGAAATCCAAAGTTCTACGTCGATGCACAAATTAATATGATCACTTTCACGAGAATCGAAGAATTGATTTATAAATATTAAAAAGAAAATCGTTAAATTAAAAGTTAAAGATCAGTACGGACGTTCGGCACGACAATGTCTGTTGTTCGCGGATACTGATTAAGGTCATTGTTTTTAACGGTTAACAGAACAATTATTTAAGTATAATATGAATTATGCGAACAAAAAAAAATATTTTGTATCGATGATGATTTACTAGAAAAAGTTTTTTTTTATCTATCCACACACGATTGGAAATGTCATCTTTCGAGCCATTATTATTATTATTTTTTTTTTTAATATCGTTATATCACTATTCACCGTGGACCAAAAGTTTTCTTTTTTTTTTGCGTCACAATGTTTTCTCCGCTTGATAGAAAATGAAGATTGTAAAGTAGATTTCAAGGAGAGAAAGAAAAGAAAAAAGATGACACGAAGTATGGAGAGTCATATTGCATTTAAATCTCACAGTTTTTCGACTCCAACAATTTGTCCCAGTCGATCGTCGTTTGAAAGACTTCCTGTTGCAGCCAGAGCTCGTAATGCTGCTTAAATTCGTCCGTTAATTCGACGTTTGCACCCAGAACGGAAGTGACCGATGTGTCAACGGGTTCGAACTGTTCGTCCTTGCTGGTCGTCAAATATCTGCGATTGTTGAACTGATCGACGCAAGCTCTCAAAGCACATTCCTCGGCTTGAAAGTCCCAAGGTCTTGCCTCGAGGTCTGGAAAAATAAAAGAGTCTTTCAGTTTTTATCACAGTTGCAAAAAATGCATTATTTTAATAATGCATTATCGATTTCATTGATGATTATTTTTTCACTTAATAATGGGTCTCAACTTCCATTTTACATTATTCATTCAATGAATAATGTGATAAAAATAATATTGTATTATATTTTTAGTTAATAATGCAAATGTCAGACCATTAAGCATTAAATTAGTACTGGAAAATGTAAAAATGAAACATTATGCATTACTTGGAAAAGCATTACATTATTCGTTGCTGAAGTAATGGATAATGTGGAAAGAGTTACATTACTCATTCCACTATCCATTATGAAAGTAATTGATATTGCAAAATAGCGTTAATTTTTCATTATTATGGGGCATTCCACGCCAAATCGACCACTTTAGAACTCGACCCTTTTCGATTTGGCTGAAACTTTTTTATGTTTTTTACCCTTTCGAAAACATTTTTCAGAATTTTTTCAAATGTTTACACCCAGCCGATAAAAAGTTATAAATTTTTCAAAAAAATTTGCTATTCATTTTTCAAATAGCTATAACTTTTTCAAAATTTGACGTATCAGGACGATTTTTTTTCAAAATTTTTGTTTTTTAATGTACTTTTTGAAAAAAAATACAAAAAAATTATTAAAACCCATCTTCATCATTTTTTTCAGATTTTCGGAAAAAATCGAAAATTTCTCGATGATTACCATTTTTTCTTTTTTTTTTCTTTTTATTATATCAAACTTTGACATTTTCTGCAAATCCTCGAATTTTTTCAGAGTGGTGTTTTTCCGATTTTTGTTTTTTTTTTTTTTTCAATTGAAAAAAAAACTTTCTTTCAACTAGCCTTATTTCCCATAACACCATTCTGCAAATTTTTGAGGCTGTTCAGAGGACTTCCAAACTTGAAAAAAAAAAAAAATTGAAAATGGTAATCATCGAGAAATTTTTGTTTTTATTTTTTTTTCATGTTTGGAAGTCCTCTGAACACCCTCAAAAATTTGCAAAAATTTGTTATCAGAAATAAGGCTAGTTGAAATTTTTTTTTCAAATGGAAAAAAAATAGAAATAAAAAAATCACCACTCTGAAAAAATTTGAGGATTTGCAGAAAAGGTCAAAGTTTGATATAATAAAAAGAAAAAAAAATCAAAAATGGTAATAATGGAGCGATTTTCGATTTTTTCCGAAAATCTAATAAAAAACGATGAAGATGGGTTTTTATAATTTTTTTTGTATTTTTTTTCAAAAAGTACATTAAAAAACAAAAATTTTGAAAAAAAAAATCATCCCGATACGTCAAATTTTGAAAAAGTTATAGCTATTTGAAAAATAAAAAGCCAATTTTTTTGAAAAATTTATAACTTTTTAGCGGCTGGGTGTAAAAATTTGAAAAAATTCTGAAAAATGTTTCTGATAGGGTAAAAAAGATAAAAAAGTTTCAGTCAAATCGAAAAGGGTCGGGTTCTAAAGTGGTTGATTTGGCGTGGAATGCCCCTATAATACCGAATATTTTGTATAATGCATTATTCGGAATAAAAATATTTTATGCATTCGTAGTCCAATAGGACAATGCGATAAAATCTTCCTTTTATTTACGAAAGTGGAAAATATGGATCGATGAAACCGGTTCGGGGACTCGATGGTATGGGTTTATGAAATTTTTCTAAGTAAAAAAACCCAAAAATGTAAATATCGGAATGTCAACGGAACTAATAATCCCCATTTTGAAATTTGAAATGAGAATTGAAAATTGGAGTCGGAAGAGAATAAAATACCTATATGCTGCGCCTTTTCCTTTGATCCGACAAATAAAAAAATGCACAAGTGGAAGATGATTTTTTCTTTTGGTTGATTCACAAATAAAAAAAAATACATTAAATTATTCGAGAGTAAAAAAAAAGTAAACAATCGTATATGAACAGGAATTATTATTCTCTTGACAATTTCCGGTCAAAGATAAAAAAGAAAAAGATGCTGTAGGTTCAAATCTGATGTGACAAATAAAAAAAACGAAACAAAGTACCGAATTATATTTTCGAAGTAAAAAATTAGGAATCGAAACAAACGAATTTCCATAGAGGGAAATCTAAACAAACGAATTACCCTGTAAAAAATTTGAGGGAATAACACATACAGTCTGAGATGTATCATTCTTACGCATTGTGATTATAAAAAATCATACGAAAAGGAAGATTTCATTGGCATTGCTCTCTACATACAGAAATTATTTGTATTCCTTTAAACCATTACTCAAAGTAATACATTATTTATAAATGGAATGCGTTATTTGAAGTAATGCACTGCTCGATGTAATGTGTTACTCAAAGTAATGAATTGCTCAATGTAATGCATTACTCAAAGTAATGCATTGCTCAATGTAATGCATTACTCGAAGTAATGCATTATTCTTCGGTTTTGTACCATTCATTACTTTAGTAATGAAAATTTGTTTCTACTTTGAATTACCCATTACTGTAATAATGGACAATGGCAGCGTTTAGCATTATCCATTACCGTTGTAATGAATAATGTTACGTTTTTAGCATTATTCATTATTAATTTAATGCATAATCGTTAGGTTTCACGTTTTTCATTACAAAAATAATGCTTAATGTTTCTATCATAGAATTTTCATTATTTCTAAAATAAATAGTGCATTATTTTTACATTATAACTTCGGCAACTCTGTCTTTTATACAGCATCGTTTTCCTTTCAAATTTAATGGAAGAAAATATACATCTCACCATTTCCATAAGCCCAATCGTCGTTCAATCGATGACGAACTTTCGCATAGATCACGCTGATCGTTTTCATATTTGTTTTTCTCCATTGACGACCCAGATACTTTGTCTGCATTTTCAAAAGTTTCAGCACATAAAGCTGCATCATTGCGTGTCGAACTTTGAGCGTACGCTTCAATATCGGATGCGACTTGAAGACGACCAGCATCTCCAAGAAAAAATCGAAAATAAAACTTTTAAACTAATTAAAATCCAGTTTTAAAAGAAGAATGCATATTTGACATATGCATATTGCTTCCTTTATCCATAGTTCACACAGCTTGCTTTATGACAAAGTATGGCGATTAAATTTGGCTTCCTCATAAAGGAAGCTTTGTTGACTATTGAAAAACATGAGTAATCAATGTGCAAATTTGCCAAATTCTTTCAAATTTACTTCTTGCCGAATTTGATTTTTGCCAAATTCAATAGCGAACAACCTTGATCACTATTTTGAATATGTACAAAATTACAGTAGTATATCTTGCAAATAGCCGAAGTACGCTATTTTTCAAAAAAACCAAAATTTGATAAAATTTTAATTATTCGATGGATTTTCGCCAAATTTAATAACAAACAACCTCGATAGCTATATTAGCTCTATGCAAAGTTTCAGTGCAATATCTTAAAAATTGCACAAGTTAGAGCGTTTACGCTATTTTTTAAAAAATTAAAAATTTTATAAAATTTTACTCCCTCGATGGATTTTCGCCAAATTCAATAGCGAATAACCTTGATAGCTATACTAGTTCTGTGCAAAGTTTCAGTTCAATATCTTGAAAATTGTGCAAGTTAGAGCATTTACACTATTTTTCAAAAAATTCAAAATTTCATAAAAATTTAATCTTTCGATCAATTTTTGCCAAATTCAATACCAAACGATCTTAATAGCTATGCTAATTCTGTACAAAGTTTCAGTGTAATATCTTGAAAAGTACGGAAGTTAGAGCGTTTACGTCATTTTTGCAAAAAAGAAAAAAGGCGATAAAATCTGAACACCCGTTAGAATTGAAACAAAATTTTTTCATAATGAACAGCAATTCGTGCTCGACAAGTGTGCCAAATTTCAGCTCGCTATCTCGAAGCGTTCTCGAGTTATTAATTATTTACATCTGAAACTCAGGATACATACACAGTAGGGTGGTCCTTATTTAGGGCTCGAACGAATTTTTTATCAGGCGCCCCCAAGTCGACGCCAAATAATTCAAAAACAATATCCTATTTTTTTCAGATTTTTATTTAGACTCCAACCCTCCCAAAAAGAGCGCAGATTTCCCCATTTGAAATACACGTATTCCGGCCATATTCTCAGGATATATTTTATTCTAAGTGTAATAATTTTTTTTAAATCTGTAACTGCAAGTTTTTAGTGTTCATTGGTGCCACTATTTGAGGAAAAAATCACATTATCATACGGGTCAATCTAGACGAATCGCAGTTCGTTTAGATTGACCCGTATTAGAATTTTGGACTAGATTGACCCGTATGATAATGTGAATTTTTTTCTCAAATAGTAGCACTAATGAACACTAAAATCTTAAAATTACAGATTTAAAAAAAAATTATTACCTTCAGAATAAAATATGTCCTTAGAATATGGCCGAAAAACATTTTTGAATGATTTGGAGTCGATTTAGGGGGCGTCTGATAAAAAATCCGTCCAAGCTCTAAATAAGGACCACCCTAATATACACACACATACACATCCATCCGGACATTTTTTCTAAATATGATTTCTCGATGGTTTAGGACATTTTGAATACATTGGCATAAAAATCTCGAAAACAAATTTTTTCACGAAAACAAAGATTCCTTTATGAGGAAGCAATCTATGGAAGTAATAAATGGAAATTTGGGGTAGATATAACGTCTTACAAAAAATGCACTCACTCAGCACTGACAGTTTAAAATAACTATCAGTAAATGAAAAAATCTACTTTTTGGTTTGTAAATTTACCATTATTCTGCTGTGTTTCCATTTCGTCAATTTGTTAAGTATCCGAAGTAAATTAATGCACGAAAATACATTTCGCCATGAATAAGTTTGACTGTCACCGATCTCGAGACTCTCGATCGTTAATTCCGGCTGATCGCCGATCACACAGATGGGAAAATCCAAAAGGGGAATCCTGCAAATAATATAATAATTTTTTCACCTTTTGTAAAAAAAACTTTGTAAAAAGTTGTGCAAATAAAACTCTATTGATTGATTGATAATAATTTTTTCACGACTATTTTGAAATAAAAATAGAATATTAAAAAAAATATAATCATCAACTCACACATTCTTCGCCTCGATGTAAGCTAGAATATTTTGGTTGAGAAACTTCAATACTAGAGGTATGCAATTTGCGAATACCAAATGTTGCGACATAAATTCAAATTGATAAACGTGATTGAGCTTCAGATGTTTCAGTAGAAGAAGCAGTATTGCCGATACGGCTTTAACGATAATCTCCTTGTGACGATTCACGTCGATTCCAAGCTTCATTGATTGCAGAACAGTCATACTGAGAAATTTATTTGAAAAAAAAATTAATATATATGAGGCATTCCACGTCAAGTCGGCCACCCCATTTTTTGAAATCACCAAAAATCGCATACAAATTTTTATAAAGTAGTTCCAACTATCAAGAAAATTTGTGATTTTCAGATTTTCAGATTTTTCAGATTTTTATATGACATATTTTAGCCAGAAAAAAATGTAAAAAATTTTCTTGTTCCATTTCGTAACTCGGTAATTATTCATCGTACGAAAAAAAAGCCACAACATGAAATTTAGGATTTTCAACGTACTTTTCACTGAAATTTTTTACGAACTTCTCCAAAAGCTCTATTGCCATTTTTGGAGCAAATAATGTTTTAATATTTTTTTCTCGGAATTGACATCTTTGATTTGTCTGTAGTTCAAACAGTTTCTTACTTGATATATTTACAGACCATACAAAAATTGGTTTAGTGGAGAATCCTTTCCTTCCCATGCGTTTTTTATCCCAAATGAATACACAAATTTCTCCGTGCATTAACAGGGTTGAGACTATAGATATTTTCTAAAGCCCACATTTTTGTTTACTTTTTGTACTTTCTCAATTTTTTAAACTTTTTTTATTTTTATTTTTTTAAATATCTTTTTGTACATTTTAATAAACTTTATCAATGGACCCATGTACACCGATAAAGTCTATTCAAAATAAAGTCAAAGGCTACTCGCGTCTCTCGATTGCAAAAAATAATTAATTTACCTTCTTTGGATACACCGACGTTTCTATGGCCAATGAGTACTTTTTTAGTTCGATCAGGGCATGATTTTTGCGAATAAGGCAATGATACTGCTTTGTTCCTGGAATCGTCTTCGCAGTATCAAACCGAGATTATTTTATTATTTTTCCCTGTCTACGATTAATAATGATAAGATATCAATATCTGCACTATTTCGTTAAATCACTCTATAATGATAGATTGTATCAATAAAAATGCATTTGAAATAATAGATTCTCCACTACGCCAATTTTTTTATAGTCTGTAAATATATCGAGTAAAAAACTATTAAAACTACAGACGAATCGAAGATGTCAATTCTGAGAAAAAAAAATATCAAAACATTATTTGCTCCGAAAATGGCATATAGAGCTTTCGAAGGAGTTTGTAAAAAATGTCAGTGAAAAGCACGTTGAAAATCCTAAATTTATGTTGTACTTTTTTTTTCGTACGATGAATAATTTTCGCGTTACAAAATCGGACAAATTTTTTTGTATTTTTTTCCGGCTATAAAATGTAATTTAAAAATCTGAAAAAAATCACAAGTTTTCTTGATAGTTGGAACTACTTTCTAAAAATTTGTATGCGATTTTTGGCGATTTCAAAAAATGGGGTGGCTGACTTGACGTGGAATGCCTCATATGTTTATTGAACGGTTTTCTTGGTTTTGGACACTTTTCTCTCTCTTGATGCTCGTTACTTACGGCATCTCCTCGGGCAATACGTCTGCCAGAATATTGATGCTGTCAGTTTTGGCTTTACTCGTTGGCGCAGCAGCGAGAAGTATCTTCAATAGGGCTATCATGTACTGCGGCAAATTCGAAAGTATGGCCTCGTACAAAATTTCCGTCGGTGTTTGCCGTATCGGTGGTTCGGGTGTGCTCATTGGATTTCGCGCGATTTCCTCTTCCTTTTGTATCTGAACTTCCGCGAGAGACGTGTACATGTGCTAAGAATGTGAAAAAAAAGTAACAGAATGGTAAAATAAATTAAGTTCATAAAATTATTAATACCCGGTCATTTTGGGAAGGTTTTCAGGAAATATTTTGCAGGGCCCAAAATTCTCAAATTTTAAAAATTGAGCCGATTTTTTCCAGCGTTTACTCTTGTTGAACTAATAATCTGAACGGAGCATCTTACAAATTTTTTTACAGTTGTATAAATTTATATTTTGTATAAATTCGATTGCGAAGTTGAATCCCGATTGTTCAAATTTGATTTCCCAAGTTTGAATTTTAACTTCATTTACTTTATACGATTTATATGTGTCATTCCCTATCAATTCAACGACGTTTTGCCGGTGACCCCTTCGATTTTTAAAAATTTGTTAATATGGTATTATAAATGCAAAAAGAAGTATCCATGCACATTTTTAGCTCTCTATCTTAAACCATACCGAAGTTATTGATTTTTCATAAAATGTTCTTAAAATATTCATAACTTCTACAATAACGAAGATATTCTAATTTGTTAGGAAGTCATTTTTTTTTATTGTGCTTTTTGAACAAAATATCGAGAATGAATTGGTTTTTCTTTCAATGAGACCCCTTCTATTTTTTTCAAACAAAATTATAAAATTCTACGTAAAAAAAAAAACAAAATGTTTGAGATTTTACCGAAGAAAGGATTCAAATAACTTCTCATTGAAAAAAAAAATTCGTTTTTTTTTTCGTAATTTTGATCTTTTTTTCTTCTCCTTTCCTTTTTAACTTCTTTCACATATTTCCTTTGTAAATTATAATAATTAATATGAAGAATTACAATTCAAGTACGTTTTTTGCACTTTATTCAATTTTTTTACATAAAAATTGTAATTCTTTATGTTAATTATTATAATTTACAGAGGAAATATATGAGAGAAGTTAAATTATTTATTTTAACATCATTGAAATCAACTATTGTAGTCATAAAAAGAAAAAATATGAAAATTACGAGAAAAAAAATCGAATTTTTTTTAACAAGAAGTTATTTGAATCTCATCTTCAGTGAAATCTCAAAAATTTTGTTTTTTTACGTAGAAGTTCATAATTTTTTTTTTTTCATCGAAGGGGTCCTATCGACAGAAAATCAAATTTTTTAGCTTAAAGCAGCCAAAAAGGCATAAAAAATTTTTTTTTCTCAATTTTCAATATTTTTTTTTCAAAAAGTATATTGTAAAACAAAAAGATGTCCTCTTAGCAAGTTAGAATATATCTTGGTTATTGTAGAAGTTATGATTATATTAACAATATTTTTTCAAAGATCAATAACTTCGGGATAGAGAGCTAAAAATTTACAAGGATACTTCTTTTTACATGTATAATAACATATTAAAAAATATAAAAAATCGAAAGGGGTTACCGACAAAACGTCGATGAATTGACGTGGAATGACTCATATACAGTTTGACAAACTATTATTTTAACCGACCCGTAATAAAGCTCCATGATGGAGACAATATAAATTTCAAAAAAAAAAGTTCACCCGTTTCAAAGTGTTGACGCCCTCGTGAATCGGTTGCGGAAGACCGGCGAGACTCTCACTGTCGTTTTCCAATTTGTAACCGACGAATTTCAATCTAGACACGTCGAGAAACGCGTCGACGTCCTTTTGTCGGACCTTCGGTGTCCACGGTAAGCCCTTTGCCTTTGTCGGCGGTGGTGTTCCCAGTCTTGGCTGCATTTGCATCGTATTACGATCCTCGTAGCACGATTGATATGTGCCCAATGTCGGTTGATCCATGAAAACGGTCATTTCGGCTTCGCCCTCGTTACCACTTCCGTTACCGCCGTCCTCGACCCCCTCGAGTTCCATCGCCAAGCCCGGCTCGTCAAGGGAGCTTTGCTTTATCAGACCTTGCTAAAAAAAATCAAGGATCATTCATAGATTCAAGTAAATTCTCGAGAAGTTTCACGGACAAACATTATTCAAGGACTTCGAGAAATTCAAGGAATTGAAAGGACTTGAAGAAATTCGAGGAATTGAAAGGACTTTAAGAAATTCGAGGAATTGAAAGAACTTTAGAAATTCGAGAAATTGAAAGGACTTTAAGAAATTCGAGGAATTGAAAGGACTTTAAGAAATTCAAGGAATTGAAAGGATTTTAAGAAATTCGAGGAATTGAAAGGACTTTAAGAAATTCAAGGAATTGAAAAGACTTTAAGAAATTCAAGGAATTGAAAGAACTTTAAAAAATTCAAGAAATTGAAAGAACTTTAAGAAATTCCCGGAATTGGAAGGACTTTAACAAATTCAAGGAATTGAAAGGACTTTAAGACATTCAAGAAATTGAAAGGACTTTAACAAATTCAAGAAATTGAAAGGACTTTAAGAAATTCGAGGAATTGAAAGGACTTTAAGAAATTCAAGGAATTGAAAGGACTTTAAGAAATTCAAGGAATTGAAAGGACTTTGAAAAATTCAAGGAATTGAAAGAACTTTAAGAAATTCAAGGAATTGAACGGACTTTAACAAATTCAAGCAATTGAAAGGACTTTAAGAAATTCGAGGAATTGAAAGGACTTTAGAAATTCAAGGAATTGAAAGGACTTTAAGAAATTCGAGGAATTGAAAGTACTTTAACAAATTCAAGGAATTGAAAAGACTTTAAGAAATTCAAGGAATTGAAAAGACTTTAAGAAATTCAAGGAATTGAAAGGACTTTAAAAAATTCAAGGAATTGAAAGAACTTTAAGCAATTCAAGGAATTGGAAGGACTTTAACAAATTCAAGGAATTGAAAGGACTTTAAGACATTCAAGAAATTGAAAGGACTTTAAGACATTCAAGAAATTGAAAGGACTTTAAGAAATTCGAGGAATTGAAAGGACTTTAAGTAATTCAAGGAATTGAAAGGACTTTAAGAAATTCAAGGAATTGAAAAGACTTTAAGAAATTCAAGGAATTGAAAGGACTTTGAAAAATTCGAGGAATTGAAAAGACTTTAAGGAATTCAAGGACCGTTAGAGGTCATGAATCAATTTATATGTACTGACGCGTCGAAATGGTCTGTTGTTTCTCTTCTGATTTTGCGTCTCGAGTAAATCCGCAGCGCTCGACGGTGGCGAACTCGCTCTCATTGTTTTCGCCGTTTCTATCGTATCCTCCTGTTCCGTGTTGAGATTCGCCTCTTCCCTATAAAATTTCTTCAATCGTCGCAGCATGTCTATACCACCGAGCGACACCAGTATGAGCTTCCAAAGCAGAAGTAGTACCTTCTTCATTGGAAAGTGCGGCGCGAAACCGCTGCAGAAGCAAGTCACCATGCTCAATAGTTTTACGATTAGTAACTCTTGGTCATAAGGATTAGCTGAAATTCCAATGTCAAACACGAATTTATCAATGAATTTTGTCGAATGATGTAATAAATAATTTTTATCATTTTTATCGTTTAATTTCAATGATTTTACAACTGGGTCATTCCATGTAAAATCGAACAAGAGTTGGAATCGACCCCTTTCAATTTCGTTGAAATTTGGTCAGAAGTTTTAGTTTTTAATAAAACGAAGTTCTACCATAGGAAAAAAATTAAAAAATTTTTTTTGGAACGTTATGCAAAATTCAAAATTTCACAATTTTTCAAATCTTTCAATTTTATTTTTTAAATATCTCGAAAACTATTATAGTTACGAAAAATCGTTCCGAATTCGTCTGAAAGAGTATACTTGGGGCTACGAAAAAAAAAATATTCCGATTTTTTTTTTTTTTTAAATGATGATTTTGGAGAATTTTGAATTTTCCAAAATCGCGAAAATCCAAGTTCAGTATTAAATTTTTGGTTCCATTTTTTTAATATAATACCTTGTACTAATCTTAACCGATCCTGAAATTTTCAGGATGGTATTTTTTTGTTTCAAAAATATAAATTTTTGAATTTTGGTAAAAAAAAATTTTGTTTTTACCAAAGTACTGTTACTTTTACTTTTTTTACTGTTTAAAATTACAAAACTACATGATTGCTCAACTTTACTTAACTGAGGTAAAAAAAGAAAAAAATTTTTTTTACCAAAATTCAAAAATTTATGTTTGAAACAAAAAAACACTATCCTGAAAATTTCAGGATCTTTTAACATTAGTAAATATAAAAATCAGTTATATATCAGCTATATAAAAAAAATTTAATCAAAAATTTAATGTTGATCGTGGATTTACACGATTTTTAAAAATTCAAAAATTCATCATATTTTTGAAAAAACAAAAAACAACTTTCCGAAAATTTTAGGATCTCTTAAGATCAGTACAAGGTATTATATAAAAAAAAATTGAACCAAAAATTTAATACTGAACTTGGATTTACACGATTTTTGAAAATTCAAAATTCTTCAAATTCATCATTTTTTAAACATTTTTTTCGGAATATTTTTTTTTTTCGTAGCCACAAGTATACTCTTTAAGACGAACCCAGAAAGATTTTTTCATCACTATAATAGTTTTCGAGATATTTTAAAAACAAACTTGAACGATTTAAAAAATTGTGAAATTTTGAATCTTGCATAACTTTTTCGAAAAAAAAATTCAATTCTTTTCCTTTGGTAGAACTTCGTGTTATTAAAAACGAAAACTTCTGACCTCATTTTATGGAAATTGAAAGGGGTTGATTCTAACTCTTGGTCGATTTGACATAGAATGACCTTACATGAATTTCTCATATTAATGTAATGTTTTCATATTAGTGTAATTTGTTAAAGTCGACCATTTACGTAATTTGATAGAATAAAAATTCTAGTGATCAAATTATTCTTTCAAGCTTCTAATTCGGACGATTTTTAGAATCAAATAATTTTTTTTTTTTTTGGGCTGTCGATGAAAATCGCATTTACCGATTTCTTCCACGAACGACTCGACGTTATCTTGGTAAATACTCGTCTCGAAATTTATCATTTCCTCTCTCATTACTTCCGTGATGATATAAAGTACGGACAATATTACACGAAGATCCACGGAATCAGCGAGGCTCACAGCTAATTTTCTCATCGCCGTTGTCGCGGCAGTGTTGTTTCTAAAATAAACGAAAAAATGGCAAAGATCAGGATTCTCCGAAATCGATAAACTCTTATCGATTAATTTATGGATATGGAAAAAAAAATGGATTGCGAAATACTAACTCCATTTCTATGTTGAGCAATTCGACGAAAGCCGAAAATACACCGGCCTCGTAAAGTAGCATTACGTTAGTTTTCGTCCAATCCTGTTGCTCCTTGTCAGATTGTACCTCGGCCCAACAGCCCTGCGCCAAATATAGAATACAACGTGCCGCCTTCATTCTCAAATGTTTGTTCGACACTTCGAGCTGATCGAGCAGTTTGTTTATAATAGCTTTTTGCTTGGATCTCGAAAAACTTTGCCACGCCGGACGTAATTTGTAACTCTCCATCTGATCCTCGAACGCCTGTGAAAGAAAAAAAATGAAATATTTACAAGTTATTTTTTTGAATGGCGGAAGGTTTTTTTTTTCAAGAACATAGATTCGCTCGCCTTAACATTGAGCTGAAGTTCGCATTGTTCGGTATAACTGTACAACTCGGCAATTTCATTGACATGGGTGTCGGCGTCGTCGTATACAAAGTCCAAATCGGTACATTCTGGTGTATCCTGAAGAAATTTAAAGACAAATGTTTTCATTAAAAATCGTTGAAAATTTTGATATCTCCTGTAACGGGAGAAACGCAAAGGCATCACCCGGTTTTGTGTTGCAACTGTATGGTAGAATAGTATTACAAGGGATGATTATTTTTGATCAGAGTTGTGGAAATAGTAATGTAAAAGTAATGCGTTACCCATTACTTTAAACAATGTGTATTGGACAAGTATTCCATTACAAATTACAAAAGTAATGTGTAATGGATGGGTGTTCCATTAAAAATAAAAAAAGTAATGTGTAATGGATGCATGTTCCATTACAAATGAAAATAGTTATATGCAATGGATGCGTGTTCCATTACAAATGAAAATAGTAATGTGCAATGGATGCGTGTTCCATTACAATTAAAAAAAGTAATGCATAATGGATGCATGTCCCATTACAAATAAAAAAAGTAATGTGTAATGGATGCATGTGCCATTACAAATAAAAAAGTAATGTGTAATGGATGTGTGTTCCATTACAAACAAAAAATTAATGTGTAATGGATGCGCGTTCCATTAGAAATTACAATTTTTAAAACAGTAATTTGCAGTGAAGAATATTCCATTACAAATAGAAAAATTGCTGTGCTTGTATTAGAAACTAGCACATGGCTGTCTCATTATTTTATTTCGCTCACTAAAAGTTCATCCACAATAATCACAAATGGTTGATAAAGTTAAAAACAAAGAACATGCACATTATTTAGGCATTCAATAAAGCGACAAATTTTGTATCAGTAACTTGTAATTTTTATTAGATTGCTTTTACATGCTGTTACCCATAACAGCATGTAAAAGCAAGTTCAATACAAAGTTGGATAATTTT
This sequence comes from Alloplasta piceator, assembly GCA_946863875.1. Taxonomy (NCBI): domain Eukaryota; kingdom Metazoa; phylum Arthropoda; class Insecta; order Hymenoptera; family Ichneumonidae; genus Alloplasta; species Alloplasta piceator. The sequence goes on along the minus strand of OX333075.1, from coordinate 6,932,975 downwards.
TGAGGTTGAGTACATTTTCCATGATATTTAACGATGAATTGTCTGTTTGTTTGTTTCTATTTTTTAACTTTATGGATCATTTGTGATAATTCAAATGAACTTAGTGAGCGAAATAAAATAATGAGACAGCAAGTTTCTAATACAAGCATGACAATTTTTCTATTTGTAATGGAACATTCTCCACTGCAAATTACTTTTTTTATTTGTAATGGCACATGCATCCATTACACATTACTTTTTTTATTTGTAATGGGACATGCATCCATTACACATTAATTTTTTTTTGTAATGGAACATGCATACATTACACATTACTTTTTTATTTGTAATGGGACATGCATCCATTACATATTACTTTTTTTAGTTGTAATGGTACACGTATTCATTACACATTACTTTTGTATTTCGTAATGGTACACTTATCCATTTCACATTATGCAGTGTAATGGGTGATAAATACAGTAATGCATTATCAAAGCAATGAATTATTTACAACTCTGATTACAAGGGATGATTACTTCCAATATAGGGTTTATTTCTAGTAATTACTGGAAAAATTATAAATAACGACTTTTTGAGCAACTATAATTATTGTAATAATCCCAAGTCAGAATAGTTGTATCAACATCAACAATATCGATTGATAAAAAGTGATAGTAACTATTGAAATAGTGTCCAGTATATTTTTCAAATGTATTATGGATTCCAATGGTTTTCACCCTATTAAAGACTATTAGACAGAGATAGTAGCTATTCTTCATAAGCAATAGTAATAGTTTTTTTTCAAATTGTACTGACTATTACTATTAATCATTACAGTGGAATTCAATATTCCTGGATTTTAATGATTTGTAGAACTGGCGAAAAAATAGATACCACTGGCAAACTTTTTAATCATAGTCAATACTATTAAATGTCAATAGTACATATTTTATGCCAGTAAAGATAATTTTTTGGCATCATTTTTATCTCAATCGGTTACTATCAAGGAAGTGAAATGCCAACTGCTTCATCGATTATAATAGTTGCCACTAGTTGTCACTAGTTATAATAGTATACGAATAATAATTTTTACATTGTTCACTTAATTTTAACATTGAGTGAAACCACCGGTGAATGGAAAACTGTGTTAAAATCGCTATGTATAGATTGGGGTGGTCCTTATTTGTCCGTCAAATAGTTTCCAAATAGTTAAAAAAAATGCTCGAATTTTTTCAGCATTTTATTTCATTGCTTTTGTCTCGCAATTTGAGCATGAATTTTCAAATGAAGTCATGCTTAAAAAATGTTTTTAAAAAAAGCACTACAGCGAACGATTCTCATGGGATACCTCATTAAAGATTTTTTGTTTTTCATTGAAAAGAATATGAATTTCACTGAACATTCAGGAATATGGATTCATTGCCTATGACTAACCTTGAAATAAAATTTAGTCTGAAATACAGTGAATGTCTTTGAATTATTTGAAAATTCTCACTCAAATAGGGAGACCAAAAGCAATGAAATAAAAACGTGATAAATTGGAGCATTTTTTTTTTAAATATTTGGAACCTATTTGCCAGGCTCCAGCATGGAAATTTTTCAGACCAAAAATAAGGACCACCCTAATATAGATATAATTTACACGAGGATGTTCATTTACTGGTGGAGTTACCCTATCGCTATAAAAATAGATGAAAGAAAAGAATTGAACACTGACTGGATTATCACAATCAAAATATGAAAAAAACAAAGGAAAAATCGACGGGCCTGCCGGAAAAGACCGTTATAAAGGGGCGCAAATAGCAGCAATCCGTACATCGGAATCCTGTCTGTGACGAAATCGTAACGTCGGTATTCCACGCTTTCCGTTTCCATTCGCATCCATCGCGACTCCCTCGCCATTTGCATTAAGCAGGGGTCGCTGATAGTAACTTTCGTCCCCCATAGAAAATTCGCTTATGAGTCGCAACAATTCAGAAAAGAAGAAATCCCTCTCGAATGAATTCAAAATAACGAAAAAAACGGCAAAGAAGATGAAGATGAGTAATCAACGTCCACGTCGGCGGTTGTCAATGGTATTTCTTCCATGTAATGTTTCTTTAAAACCGAACATCGCGCGACCAGAGAAGAACAAAAACACACGCACAAAACACGGCGCGTTTAAAAAAGCGCGTCGAACGTTCGTAGCTCGTTAAATTATCGAATGAATCGTGAATAATAACAGGTGACAATGATGTAACTTGTTATCTTTTACAAACAATAATTAGAGGCGAAATTTTGGATAACGTGACCACCCGAAGTGCGGGTGGACATTTCGCGAGAGATAACACGCGACAGCAGCGCTGCGCGGCAAAATATTGCAGCTCGAACTTTATCTCCTGTCAGTATAGCAGATTTCTATAGAACCGACCGATCTCAGGCGCGTTTCTTTTGTTTTGCGTGCGCGCATGCGCGACAGCAGCGATCCATGCGGCAAAAAATAGTGCAACCCGAACTCTACGATCGGTAAAGCAGATTTCAGCCAAACCAATTGAGCTCAATCGCGCTTCTTTTTTTTTTACGTGTCGGGAAGCGCGGAGAGGTGTTAGTTTCAGGGGGTCCAAGCACAGATAGGAAGGGCCGAGGCAAAGTTTTGCCTAGGCTGAATACTAGGAGCGCTAGTGTCGCTACCCATAAGCCATTGCATCGATTTTCTATCTCGCTCGCGCAGGCTGGCAGGTGTCCGCCATCTTAGATTGTTGCGTGCAGCGCGTCATCATAGTGAGTCAGGGTGTGTTTATCGCAGCGTTTTTTGGACTGTTTTTTGTTATTCTTTTGAAAATATATTGTTCAGTTTGCAGAAAAGTCAAGTATATCGTATCGGGCGATCGTTTTCATCATTATTTTTGATTTTCACCAAAGCAAGGTAAATATATCTCATTTTTTTATGAAACTAACCTCTTCTCGTATTTTGAAGTTGAGTTGAATTCTTAACAGAATATTTCTTTATTTGGCAAATATGTAGTATTGATAACAAACTGCAACATTTTTATGAGTATTAAGAATGTAAAAAAACATTTCTGTTTTTTGTTTGTAACAGCTATGTCGGGGAAGTGTTTCGTAGCGGGATGTTCGTCAGAAGCTAAACGCTTCTTCAGATTCCCAAACCCCATGATGGAGTTTGATCGGTTTTTGAAGTGGCTGGCTGCAAGCGGGAATCCTCAGCTGCTGAATGTTTCTCTGATACATATAACTTGTCGACGTTTGTGTTTGGCTCACTTTGAACAAAAATATGTGTTGGCAAAAAAACTGAGCACGACTGCAATTCCGACTCTGAATCTCCCAGGTAATTTCATGATCTTTGTTTAATACTTTGAACTAATATCAGAATGAAGGTTGGTGTTAGAAAAGGTTGGTGTTAGTTAAAATATTGAATGCTCCATTTCGACCAAAAATATTACTTTTAAAAGAACAGTGGAACTTAGCGCAGACAATTTTATTTGTGCGTACAATAAAATTACCTGTGCTAAGTTCCGCTGTCCTTTTAAAAGTAATATTTTTCTCATAAGAAGGATTCGACAAGATAACAGCAAAATTATTCTTCCATCAATAAAGTAATGAATCGATTTATTTAAAAACTGTTTTGAATTCTTTTCCAGAAAAACTTGACGTGTCAACATATGCAGACACTATTCTGCTCAATACTACTCCGAACCAGGATCCTCAAGCTGGAACGCTAAACACGCAATGGGAAGTGTTGCAAGGTAACTTACCACGAGTATATACACAATCTGTATACAATCTTCAATAATATCCGTGTTCCTAATGTGACCTCTCTTATAACGTATAATCGAAATATTTCAGAGCATCCATGCAGAATTGAAGAATCAGTGCAGAGCGACAATAGCGAAAAAGATGAGAGGCAACCATCCATATGCATTGAAGTTCAAGCGAATATTGGAGGAGATCCCATCGAAATTCCCGGAATGTCGTCTACAGGTATGTATTGAATGTAATGTATGAAGTATGAAAACAGTACTACTTTCAAAATCTGCTATAAATTTGCTTTATTCATAAGTTCGTAACTTGAATCATCAAACCACAAAATCCAATCCAATTCAACCTTGCTAATTATCTTTATAAATTTTTTCAGAGACTTTACAACAGGAGGAACGATGGAATGTAGCGTCAACGGCGAAGCAAAAATGCCAACGTACTACAAGAAATAAAAGTAAGAGCCTGATATGTAATCCTTTAGATACTAAAATCTTTATTTTGCAGTATGCTATTGGCACTTTAAGTAGGAACGGGTGCCGGGAAACTTTATAGACGCCTTCAAATGATCGTCAACGAGGATAGCAATTACAGCGCTATGTTGAACGTCTACATTCTTCGGAAACCTGCACTACGTTTTTCATTATATACATGCATGAAGCATTCCACGATTTTCCAATCAAAATCTTCCCTTGATGAATTTGATTTTCCTCTACATTTTTTGTACAAAAAAAGCCCATAAAAAAAGTTTCCCAAATATTTAAAAAAAATTTTGGTCACGTGTTTCCTGGTTTTTTTCAGAAAAGCAGCCACGTTGTAAAATCGGAAAAAATTCAGAATAATGTCATGAAATATAACTAAGCCTGGATGTTATGTTACATTTCATTGGATTATTCTGAATTCTTTCAGATTTTACAAAGTGGTACCATTTTTTAAAAGAAGAAATTCCAGAGAACGCGCGACCAAAAAATGTCGGAAACTTTTTTTTCAATGTGTTTCTGTGCATACAAAATGTACAAAAAAATCTAAATCATAAAGGCAAGATTTTGATCGGAATATCCTGGAATGCCTCTTACATATATGTATATACATGTATATGTATATGCATGTGTGTGTGGGCATTAGCCATGGATACATAATAACATATGTTTGTATGATATACAGGATGGGACAACGTCTACGAGATATGTAGCAGCCTAAACATTTTTCAATGTAAGGGCATTCGCGCTACCTTCAAAACGGCATCAGCCTGAACATTGCAAAGTTATAACTGATTAATATCATGTGATACGCGAATAGCAAAAACTTGTTAAGTTTGTTTTACATATAAAAGCTCTATAAATATTTTATGTAAAAACCAATTGTGCGGTTAAAACTTTGCAAAGTTATAACTGATTAATTTAATGTGATACGCGAATAGAAAAACAAAGTTTAAGTTTGTCTTTTACATAGAAGCTTGTTAAATATGTGATGTGTAAAAATGAATATTGCAAATAAACATATATTAAGACGAATAAATATAAGAAATATTTTAAATATATTGAAATACAAAATACTGGCATTTTTATTATATTTTTATATCCTGGGACATTAAAAACGAAATAATAATAATAATAATAAACCTGCTTTGGGTCGTGGAGAGGGGGTAAGCCTATATATATGACATATGTATATATATATGTCATAGGCATTAGTTCCTAGGCTGTCTACTACGGCGCCACCAGCGCAACTTTGCCTCACCATTTACTACGGTGGCTTGTACCCCCTGGTTAGTTTGCGGCTGTCTTTTCCTCTGACTTGTGTATGACATTAGTTATTCACGATTCTCCGTTTCTCGTGACGCGTTGATACTCTTCTTGGCGTTTTCGCATCCGAGGGAAGAAAAAACAAACATCGTCTGACAATCAGAAATGCCGAAGAGGAAGAATCAAGCGTTAATTGACTCCGACAGCAGTGGAAGTGCCTCCGATAGCGGATCGGACTTGGACAACGTAAGTTACATTTATAACCTTTTTTACGAAGGAATGTATTTTTCCACGCTTCTGTGGCATTTTGGAATTTCCTCATTTTATGGCCAACATTATTTCGGCTTATGAAAATATTATTTTTCGTTTTTCGCAATATGTTCCGCAAAGGTTTCTCAATGTGAAGTTGTTTTGCTCAAGAATATTCTGTATTTTCGGAGTGTCAGAATCCATCTGCAAATTTTCTTCGCAATGCCAATCGGACAATGTTTTATTTCTTCAGCTTTTTTGTTTCCCGAAATAATTTCGTGTGTGAAAACATTTGAATTTTTAGGCTCACGCATTTTTTTAGGGTCAGGGATTTTTTTTATTTGGATGATTTTTTGAGTTTTCTTTCGGAATCATCAAAATTTTTGTTTCGCGCAGGATTTACTGTCACTGGCAAAGAAGAAAAAAGCCAAAACCAACGATGGCCCTCAGTCCAATGAGGATAATGGCCCCGGCAGAAGAGACTCCAAACAATCTGACTCCGATACATCTGATTCAGACGACGATTGGAACGCCAAAGCGGGAAAGACAAAGAAGCAGAAAATGCCGAACAAGAGGAACAAGAGAAAGGTCACTAGATCGAGTTCGGAGGACAGTGACAGTGATAAGGAATCGGCAAAGGCATCGGAACCGGAAGAAGGTTTTTATTTTTTTATATTCGTATGTTTTTTGAATTATTATTTTTTACTTTGAAGACGATTATGCAAAAATTACAATCCTGAAATTGGATAGGGCCAATTTTTGGCAAGGTAGCATAATTTTGCGCAATTTTATGCATTTTTTACATTTATACATAGATTACTTATTGCAACGTAAATACTAGGGTGGTCCTTTTTTAAAACTGAATTTGCATTTTCAAGTTGCTGCTTGAAAAGCTTGTTGTAAATACTGGAAATTTTTTTAAAATTTAATCTAGATGGCGTAAAAGAATATTAAGAGATTAAATGATCATAATACCGTATTTCCAATCGAGTCACCTCCAAAAAGACTGAAGAAAAAAATTAATCGAAATTGAGAATGAGTCATATCGATATAAACGATAAAGAGTTGGGCAGCATCAATTACATTTTCAATTAAATTACATATTTAGTTACATATCATTTTGAGCCATGGAATTGAATTGGATACGATTGATAATTATTTCGGTCATCAATCACTGAATTGATTTTAATTACACGTAATTCAGAAGCATATCATACAATTTCTTGTAATTGATGCTCAAAGTAATTAAATTATCTATAATCGATGCTCGAAAAATTTGATGTATTTAAAAATACAGAAACGCTTCAAACATTTCAATGTTGCACTCTGAGGATGGTTTACTACGACACGTTGGAACTTTAAACCTAATTTAATCCAGCAAAATAATTGGCCAATTATGTTTCCATTTACTTCATTAAATTACTTTAGTTTTTATGATTTTTGAACTATTTCTAAAACAAAGATCATCCCTTTGGCATTTCATATATGAAGGTAGAACCATGAGGTACGGGTTTAGGAAGGGTTTTTTAATGGGTACTAAAAAATATAAAAAAATTGAGGAAATAAAAAAAAAGTTTTTCAAACTGTCCGACTTCGGATGGAACGCCCCATATATATATAAACAGAGTGTATACAAATACTGATATTGGAATATTTTTGAGCACAAACGTTTATGTAATTATTGAAACCCAAAAATATTCCAAATCACGTTTATCAATTACATCCTTGTAATTTAAATACAATATCGTCAATTAATTACTACGGTATAATTGAATTACATTTGTATAATTAAATTACATGGATGTAATTAAATAATATTGAACAACGATTTTTTTCGGGCATCATTTCGATTTCGATGCTAATTACATCCCGCACTGTAATGGAATCCTGTACTGAATACAATACTGAAAATAATTACCATCAAAATTCAAATTCCATTACAATGCTCGAAATATTTTATCATTGATTAATTTTTATTCCAAATTTGCTCAACCTTGAAACGACAATGTTCTTTTGTCCAAACCAGAGTTGTGAAAATAGTAATGTAAAAGTAATGCATTACCCATTACTTTAAATAACCTGTATTGGATAAGTATTCCATTACAAATAAAAAAACGTAATGTGTAATGGATGCGTGTTCCATTACAAATAAAAAAGTAATGTGTAATGTATGCATGTTCAATTACAAAAAAAAAAAAAAGCAATGTGTAATGGATGCATGTCCCATTACAATTAAAAAAAGTAATGTGTAATGGATGCATGTGCCACTACAAATAAAAAAAAGTAATGTGTAATGGATGCGTGTTCCATTACAAATAAAAAAGTAATGTATAACGTATGCACGTTCCATTACAAATTACAATTTAAAAAAAAAGTAATTTGCAGTGGAGTAGTTTGTAATATTCCATTACAAATAGAAAAATTGCCGTGCTTGTATTAGAAACTTGCACATTGCTTTAAGTTAAAAAAAAAGAACGTGCACATTATTTAGGAATTCAATAAAGCGAAAAATTTTGTATCAGTAACTTGTAATTTTTATTAGATTGCTTATAATTATGGGTAACAGCGTGTAAAAGAAAGTTCAATATAAAGTTGGATAATTTTTGGGGTTTACATTTTCGTACTTCATATTTAACGCTGAACTGTCTGTTTTTTTGTTTCTATTTTTAACTTTATGGATCATTTGTGATAATTCAGATGCACTTTTAGTGAGCGAAATAAAATAATGAGACAGCAATGTGCAAGTTTCTAATACGAGCACGGCAATTTGTCTATTTGTAATGGAATATTCTCCACTCCAAATTACTTTTTTAAATTGTAATGGAACACGCATCCATTTCTCATTACTTTTTTTATTTGTAATGGCACATGCATCCATTACACATTACTTTTTTTATTTGTAATGGGACATGCATCCATTACACATTACTTTTTTATTTGTAATGGGACATGCATCCATTACACATTACTTTTTTATTTATAATGAAACATGCATCCATTACACATTACTTTTTTATTTGTAATGGAACACGCATCCATTGCACATTACTTTTTTTATTTGTAATGGCACATGTATCCATTACACATTACTTTTTTTATTTGTAATGGCACATGCATCCATTACACATTACTTTTTGTATTTGTAATGGCACATGTATCCGTTACACATTACTTTTTTAAATTGTAATGGAACACGCATCCATTACTCATTACTTTTTTATTTGTAATGGCACATGCATCCATTACACATTATTTTTTTTTAATTTGTAATGTCACATGCATCCATTGCACATTACTTTTTTCATTTGTAATGGCACACGCATTCATTACACATTATTTATTTTATTTGTAATGGGACATGCATCCATTACACATTACTTTTTTTCTTGTAATGGAACATGCATACATTACACATTACTTTTTGTATTTGTTATGGCACATGCATCCATTACACATTACTTTTTGTATTTGTAATGGGACACGCATCCATTACACATTACTTCTGTATTTTGTAATGGTACACTTATCCATTTTACCTATCCATGCAGTGTAATGGGTAATAAATACAGTAATGGATTATCAGAGTCATGCATTATTTGCAACTCTGGTCCAAACTTAATTAACTTGATTGTTTACGTCAAAAATAGGTGAGGTGTCGGATTCCGAGGGTAGCGTCTCGGAGTCGAGCCAGGAGGAGTTCAACGACGGTTACGACGAGAATTTGATGGGTGACGCCGAGGATCAGGCGCGTCTCGCTCAAATGACGGAGAAGGAGCGCGAGCAGGAGATCTACAAGCGGATCGAGCAGCGCGAGATCAAGAAGACGCGTTTCGAGATCGAGAAGAAGTTGCGTATGGCGAAGAAGCAAGAATTGCGAAAGCAGAAGGAGACGAAGAAGCGCGAAAAGACAACAACGACGACGACGTCGTCGTCGTCGCCAAACGCAACGAGCTCCGCGAGTAACAATACGGCGAGTGCTTTGAGCACGACGAGGGCGATGAGCCCGACGGTGGCGTCGGGTGTGACAGCGACGCTGACAACGAGCCCGGAAACGACGGACGAGAAGAAATTCGAGAGAGCACCGGATCCAAAAGAGCGCAGTAAGGACCGGAAGAAAACGATCGAGGAGAAGCAGGATAAGAAATTTCACGCTATGTCGTTGCTCAAAGCTCGAAGGGAGGAGAAACGCGAGCGCGAGGAGAAGGAAAAGCAGAGAATAGAGCAGCAGCAACAACAGTCGAAGGACGAGGAGGAGGAATTCGAGGACGATCACAAGAGCAGCAACAAGACGAAGCTAAAAGCATCGGACATATATTCGGACGACAGTGGCTCGTCGGACAGCGGCGAGGAGGAAACGGTGCCGAAGGTAACGTCGCATCGTCGCTCTTCGTCGAGCTCGTCTCGAGATTCCGACACCGACGCCGACGACAATAAATCCGTGGCTAGCGGCAACAAGACGAAACCAAAAAAGCTCGTCTACGTAAATAACAAAGAGGATTTGAACAAGGTCAGATTATCCAGGCACAAGATGGAGCGTTTCGTACATTTGCCCTTCTTCGACCGCGTAGTTCAAGGCTGTTTCGTGAGAATCGGCATTGGCAATAACAATGGAAAACCGGTTTATCGCGTCGCTGAAATAAGCGGAGTCTGCGAGACCGGGAAAATTTATCAATTGGGCGGCACGAGAACGAACAAAGGATTGAAACTGCGTCACGGTGCCCAGGAGCGAGTTTTTCGGCTCGAATTTGTCTCTAATCAGGAATTTACGGAATCGGAATTCTTCAAGTGGAAGGAAACTTGCGCTCTTCAGGGTATATCGATGCCGACCTTCGAGGAACTCGAGCACAAGCTCAAGGACATCAAGGAGGCGATGGTCTATGAATTCAAGGAGGAGGATATCGAGAAGATAGTTCAGGAGAAGGGACGTTTCAAGCAAAATCCTTACAATTACGCGATGAAGAAGGCTCAGCTTATGCGAGAGAGGGATGTTGCCAATTGTCGCGGTGACGGTGAGACCGCATCCAAGCTCAATGTTGAACTCGGTGAGCTCGAGGAAAGAGCGTCGGAACTCGATAAAATGCGAACTGCCACGATATCATCGATATCGTACATAAACGATCGTAATAGGAAGAAAAACGTCGAGGAGGCGGAAAAAGCTATAATGGAGGAGGTCAAGGCCAGCAAGGGCAAAGTCGCCGATGATCCGTTCACGAGACGCAGCACCAAACCGCGAATGGTTTACAAACCCGACGAGGAAACGATCGAGGATTTGGTCACGGATGACAATAAAATTGCCGGCAATACGATAATCGGTGATTCCGTCACGAGCGCAGGCTGCGACAAGGAAAATGGTCAGGATGTTAAGAAGAAACAGAGCACCGAGGATCTTTTCGACGCGCATGACTTTGACATCACGATAGATCTCGAAGTGCCGATTCCAAGTGAGTTTTATTTCTCAAAAGGAAGAATGGTCCCTCGCTCATGCGACGGAGAAAAGGGAAACAAAAAGTTACATGTTTTCGTTGTATTTTCGAAAATTCTTCGCGCGAATCGCTTTTGTCAAGATTTTTTTTTCGATATTTACACTTTTTCTGCAATTTTCTCAAACATTTGCAACAATTCAAGGAATCTTCATATAAGATTTTTCCAAGATCAATTTTCTATCCATAATCGAAGTTTCATAGTAATTCTTGGTTTACGAATGTCCATTCAATTTTGGCGAATTTTTATGGAAATAATTTTATAGCAAAATAACTCAGAAAGCTCCAATGAATTCGCAAACATATTATTGTGCAGTTTTTGTCAAGTAATGTTTCAAATTGCAATTCTATACTGAGTGAAAACGTATTTTTTCATTTGAAATATGTTCTGATTTATTGAGTCTGAAATGTGAGTCTGAGGCCCGATTTTTAAGATCTCAAGGTCGATCTTAAGATCAAACTTTCCATCGAACTCAAGTTGGAACTTGAGATCGAAATTAAGTTCCAATTTAAGATGAATCTTGAGTTTGAACTGACGTGTCATTATAAGTTCATAGTTAAGTTCAAACTTTAGTCCGAACTTCAGATAGATCTTAAGTTCAAACTTAAATTTTGTTTCAAGTTTGAACTCGATCCATCTTGAACTTAAACTTAAGTTCGATAGGACTTAATTATTTTGGCATCTAATGTCAAATAACACGATCGAGCGATGAAAGAAGTTTGATCGAACTCAAGTTCAAGCTCAAGATGGATCTTAAGTTCAAACTTCAAACCAAATTTAAGTTTGAACTTAAGTATAAATTTAAGATTCATCTTAAATTGGAACTTAAGTTCGATCTTAAGTTCCAACTTGAGTTAAATGAAAAATTTAATCTCAAGTTTGATCTTGAGACGGTTTCTAAGAACTTGATCGATCTGAAGTTTGAACTTAAGTGTGAACTTATGATGACACTTGAGTTCAATGGAAAGTTTAATCTTAAACTTGAAATCCGCACTTAAAATCCGGGCCTAATTTTCTATCACAATATTATTAAATTTGTATTAAACTAAAATAAAATTTTTCCCATAAGTGGCTCTAAAATGTAAAGTATGAATACTATGAATTTTCAAGTAGAAACCACTTGATCCTGATTTCCTTTTTCGCTATTTTAAGGCCCGGATTTTAAGATCTTGAGATCAAACTTTAAGATCAAACTTTCCATTGAACTCAAGTTGAAACTTAAGGTCGAACTTAAGTTCCAATTTAAGATGACTCTTAAGTTTGAACTTAAGAGTCATTAGAAGTTCAAACTTTAGTGCGAACTTCAGATCAATCCTACAGTTCAAACTTAAATTTGGTTTGAAGTTTGAACTTGATCTATCTTGAGCTTAAACTTAAGTTGGATCGAACTTAATTATTTTGGCAACTAATGTCAAGCAACACGGTCGAGGGAGGCCATGAAAGAAGTTTGGTTGAACTTAAGTTCAAGCTCAAGATGGATCTTAAGATCAAACTTCAAACCTAATTTAAGTTTGAACTTAAGTTTAAACTTAAGATTTATCTTAAATTGGAACTTAAGGACGTTGAGTCCCAAATCGCAAATGATGAGAAAATTCTGAAAATGTGGTATGTTTTTGGATGAATTATTTAAGAGGTCGTGTAAAAATTTCACGACGGTTAGGAAGCTCGTTATCGAACAATTAGTATTAACAAATTAAATTTAATTAAATGTAGTCTTATGAAAACTGATATAACTTTGCGATAAGTTTTTTTTTTGGACCTCTCAATTTTTTAATATCTACACTATGTTGAAGGCAACGGAAACAAAACGAAGTTTATTGATAAATATATTTTTTTATTTGTTTAAAAAATTGTTCTTAACAAAATGTTAATATTTTAATAACGAGCTTCCTAATCGTCGTGAAATTTTTACACCACCTCTTAAATACTTCATACAAAAACATACCAAATTTTCAGAATTTTCTCATCATTTTTCATTTTAACCCTTAAGGAGGTTGAAGTAATGATGATAGAATTCTGAAAATTTAATATGTTTTTACACGAAGTATTCAGGAACAATTAACATTAAAAGATTTCATAGAGACTCAACATCCTTAAGTTCGATCTTAAGTTCCAACTTGAGTTCAATGGAAAATTGGATCTCAAGTTTGATCTCGAGACAGATCTTAGGAACTTGAAATTTGGGCCTGAGTGTCGGAGAGTTACAATTTTCGAATTGACGAATTTTAATTTTGGTTTTTTTTTCGCTAAATCTTTCGTTGCTCATTTATATATTTTTTTTTTGCAGGCAATCCCGTGAGTGTGTTACCGAAACCCGTTAGCAATATCAAGGACACGGGACCAAGAAGATCCTTGAATCTGGAAGATTACAAGAAGAAACGAGGTCTCATCTAACGTTTTTTCACTCTTCCCGTTTTCTTGCTCCCGATATTACCCACCTTTCATTCGTCCTTTGCCGGATGCAAAAAAATACCGGATAGAACAATGTCGGATATAATCGGACGATGAATTCACGACGGAGTTTGGACGATTCTCTCAATTGGAAAAAAAAAATAGCTTGTTCCCACATCGAAGCGTTCAAACGTTATCGATTGACGCAACGTTCTTAATCAATCGTTTACGATTAAGCTCGTTATAATCATTACTCCGCAAATTTATTTTTTTAATTTTTCCTCCCTCTTTCAACATTTATTTTCACGAGAATTGGCGCCAACCCCTTAAGAGCTCCTCAATTATGAACGCAACTAACGTGTATCAATCAATCCTACGAGAGAATTCACAATGTGCAGACTTTGTATGTGTAAAACGTCTCCTGTGAATTAAAAAAAGAGGAGAAAAAAGTATTCAGACTCCGAAAAAGAAATCTCTCGTTGTCGACTTGGAAAAGTGATTTTTAGCATTTTCATCGTTTCGCTCTCGTCGCGATTATTAATTTTCTCTCGTTCCTTCGCCGGAACAATTTTTCACGAAATTCACAATCAATTGTGACACCGTTTCTTTTTCTTTTGCGATAATTTGCGAAAACTCTGATATTATTGCGGAATGACAATTCGCGGCGGGAAAGAAAAAGCTCAAGCTGCATTCGTTAGTCTAGAAGAATTTTGCCCACTTGGAAAGTGAGGAATGTCAATGTTTGCTTGGGGAAAAACGTTTTTGAAAAAAAAGCGTGAACCGGTTTTTTTTTTTCGTTTTTTCACAATCGTGTCAAGTCATATATTTGTGCGAAGGTGATACGCGTTTTTTTTTTGGCGAGTATCTCAAGGATTTTTTTGAGGATAACAGACTGTATCGCAGATTTAACGAAAGTTATTTTTAAAAAAATTACAATGAACACCCGATTGTGTACGATAAGTAGCTCATTGTTGATATCATGAATTGAATGTTTTGGTTTTTTTTTAAATCTTTTTAATTTCTTGCAAATTTAACGAAGTTCTCCAGAGAACAAAAGTTCAGGCTTGAATCTTTTTTTTTTCGTCTCCAAGTAAAAATCTCGTTTGCAATCGTAATAATCGAACCTTACGGGTCTAAAAGTTCAACGATTTCCGGCCAAAAACAAATATTTTAATTTCATTTTATTCAGAAAGAAATGATATAAAAAATACTCAGTGGAAAATTCCTACATCCGAATGTGAGATATCGCAAAAGATTGTTAATTTGATTGTTGATTTTTTTTTAAGCACTCTCATGAATTTTTGGATTAGACCCGAGGATTTTTAGCACGAAAATAAAGTTACGAAAAAAAAGTTAAACGTGATTTTCGACCGGAATTCGTTGCACCCCCAAATTTATTATGGCTATATATATATTTATATAATTATACTATTATTATTAAATCTCTGTACTTCGTAATATCGCATACTTAATAATAATAATATTAAGTGCCCTCATAATTAATTCCAGAGTTGGAATGTATATGCGAATTTTTTTAGGAAGTTCTAATAACGAAAAAAAACCCTTAATTGTACATCGTCGAGATTGTGTAAAGCAGGAGAGAAAAAAATCTACTTTTGTCATTGAGAGTTTCATTAAAAAAGAAAATGTATCTCAGTCCCGAATTTCAAGTTCTTAAGATCAAACTTTCCATTGAACTCAAGTTGGAACCTAAGATCGAACTTAAGTTCCAATTTAAGATGAATCTTAAGTTTAAACTTAAGTGACATTGTAAGTTCATACTTGAGTTCAAACTTTAGTGCGAACTTCGGATAGATCTTAAGTTCAAACTTAAATTCGATGTGAAGTTTAAACTTGATCGTTCTTGAGCTTAAACTTAAGTTCGATCGAACTTAATTATTTTGCCAACTAATGTCAAAAAACACGGTCGAGCGATGAAAGAAGTTTGATCGAACTCAAGTTCAAGCTCAAGATGGATCTTAAGTTTTAACTTAAGTATGAACTTACGATGACACTTAAGTTCAAATTTAAGATTCATCTTAAATTGGAACTTAAGTTCCAACTTGAGTTCAATGGAAAGTTTGATCTTAAGATAGATCTTAAGATCTTAAAATCTGAGCCTTAGTTAGTGAGAACGAAGATTCTGGGAGAAAAAAAATTCAAGATTGTGATCGTGATATTGAAAAATTTGCGGATGTGAGAAATCATTTTTTCTCCATGTGAAAGATATTTTCTTCCCATGTTAATAATAGTCATAAATACATGTGAGACAAAAATGTCCGACGTACATTTGTTTTTCTCTTTCTCCGGCTAACATTACAATATATACCCGAGGGTATGATGTACATATAAATAGTGTTTAGTGACGAGGGATTCGCGTAGTGTTACCGGAGGCTTATATGAAGAAAAGACATTCGATCCACGCTCTCTGGATCGACGCTCGAAATCGAGCCTGTACGGTCGTTGATTTATTTTATTTTATTTTTTTCTTAATTACCGTTTGTAAATACATTATGTATGATATATGTGCTATACATACATACATACATAAGAATGCGTGTGAAATATAACTCGAGCGAAGAACGAAATGAGTGTAAGTTGTCATTAAAGAAACGCTGCGATTGAAAATAATTTTGAATATCCCGCCATTTTCTTTCCTTAATCCAATTTTCCTAATCTCTAATTCATTACAATTGCTTTTTAAAAACTTTCAAAGACCAGAAAATCTGCATTACCAACAGTCGGTAATGACGGATGCACTTCAGATTTGCGGAGAACAAACAATTCTGAAGCTTCTACGTTCTTCATCGAGATCTCAAGGAAACATGGCAAAGAGCAGGAAATATTCGCATTGAGATATTCAACGGATATTTTTATTTTTTTGTAAATTTAAAATGTCATCAAACGCGTAAAAGTGATTCGTGATTATTCCGATACGTGTCGCGGTTTTGCCGCACACGCACGATCCCTTCTCGTTGAGCATCTGGTGGGAGAGAGGGGAGGAAACAGCAATGCATGCCTCTGCCCATATAAGGCAATTTCCCCACGTCCCGACGTTGATTGGCCCCCCACTGCCTCTCTTCATCCCCACTTCCGGTCGAAACGTGCTAAGACGATGTGCAAGCGACATCGTCCTTGTTTGCAATGACTAATTTCGCCTGAATCGTCCCGATTTCTTCGCGAAAAGTCATCGTTCATTCTGAGAGGAAAATTTCGAGGACACACGCACGAAATTCTCAGTTATCGCGTCGTTATCTCTCTATGGAGCGCGTCATGCATCATCGCGATCCCGTAGACGATTATAGATGATAATTAATCCCACCTCTAACGATTTGCACGAAAACGATCGTGTGCGTACAGTGGAAGCCCCCGTATTCAACGCCACGAGTTTAAATAGCGAAAACGATTGACCGAAGCGCGAGAAAGTGTATCTCTCGCCATGTAAAAGCCTATAAATCCGAATGAGGTTAGAAAATCGTTGAAAATCTACAATTGAGTTTGCTAAATCGAGTAATTCAACGTAATAATACAGAGGCTTCCACTATAATCCTGAAACCAGCCTCCGCAAACTGGACGGAAAATTAGCGCGGGAAAATTTGGCGTTTGGAAGAAAAAAAAATTGCCACGAGTTCACCAACGCGCATTGGCCATTGAGCTTGAATTTCAACGCAAGCGATTTACAAAAGATTCTCAATTGCAAAGTAAACATTGCGTTTCGTTCATTTCCCATTCAAGAATGCTCGAAAATCGTGCGAATAGCCGAAATTTGAGATTATCAGATGAGGAATACGAGAAGGTTTTTTACCGGCAGGAGAGGGGAAACTCGAGTCGCGCGCGCAGCAGCAACGCCAGCGCCATCTCGGCGCGCACGCGTACTGAACTAACGCAATTTTCGCGCATGTATCGTCGACATCATTCTTTCGATAGAGGATCCTCCCTTCCCGTTTCGTTTCCCGATGCGTGCCGTTTCGGTGTAGCCCCGGAATAGAGCGAGTTATTTCCCCGTGAGTAAAACTCCGCCGATACCCCCCAGTTCCACCAAAGCCGAGTATCCGTGAGAGTGTAGTGCGCGCTTGTTTACGCGATACATCGAAAAAAAGTCAAATATATATATATAACTACATATATATATATATTTAAAAAAAAAACGGAAGATAACGTTCGTTTTGCGTATCAACTGATTCCTCAAAAATGGTAAATATAACGAAATAAACTAAGTGCATGTGGGAGCGTGGAACATGGGAAAGAGGAGACAGTTTTTTTTTATACATCTCTTTTTCGCTCTGAAGGAAACTGCTAAAAGCCGCGACTCACCGAATCGCCGTTATCTCGTAGATCGTTTAAAATTTTGTGGTTATGCGAAAGATCGATCAGCCATTTCTCGATCGAATTCGACGGATGCTCGTCCATTCGTCCAAGGATTTTTCTCTTATTTGATCGGAAAAAATAAGTTTGCAATAGGACGAAAAACGGCGTTTTTACGGCTCGGAAAAAAAAACATTTGACATTGATAGTCCACCGGTTTAGTTCCGGCGAGGGCGGCGGTGGGATCTTTGTCGCGAGGCGGCCGCAAGCAAGGGGCGAAGGGGGGGGGGGTGCTTCCGATAAGAAAGGATTTTTTGTTCTCTCGAAGATACTCCGGGACGTTGCTTCGAGAGCGAGATTGGAATCCGTGCTGTTTTTTCATAGCTCAAAAACTGTGGCATCCTTTTTTGGCGTGCAATTTTTGTGGTTATGCCGAAGAGGCGGACGCGCCGGGCGCCATTTTTCTTTTTCCGCTTTCCCCTCGTTTATCCCGGCACGCGAAACGCGGAGAAAACATCATTTTACGCCTCTAATTCGTTATCGTTGTTATGAATATTTGTGGAAAGAGAGAAGGGCAAATATATGGATGATATTTCGTGATTTCGCTCGGGCCTGAAAACACTTTTTACGCCGGTTTTTAGCGGGGGGAGGGGGGCCCGAATGATAGCCATTTTTGATCCGGCCCTGCGACTGGTAAGCACGATTCTAGGGGTTTTTTTTCCTTCAGATTGAGAGAAGAAAAACCGATGACCGGCTTTGACGATAGCGTCTCGGAATTGTTTTCATTTTTGGGAACATTCGAGGACCGTAATTGTCGTAAATTCATCGTTTTATTCGGAGATTTGGGGGAATAGCAATGTCGAATGTATATCAGGCGACCGGCGCCTTTTTTTTTCAACGATGACCGTTCCTTCCAGGAAACCGAGCCGATGATTCACATTTCTATTCAAACACAACGAGAATGATTGTTGTCGGATCTGTCTGATCGTGCTACTTTTATTGTAATGGAAAAAAGAAATACGAAAATTGCCTTGACAATGACTGGTCGATAATTAAGCGTCAGCGTCCTTCGACTTTCCCTGTATTCGTCATCGGCCATGAAAATTAAATATACCTTTTTTTTTATATAGGACAAGAAGGATTTAGCCGCATTTTGACGCCCCTGTTTTGCTCCATAGTTCAGAATATTGTACTCTGGGTCGTTAAAGTCCTGCTAGTGTTTTTTCAAAGAAAAAAACGACAAAAAAATGTGAAGAAAATCTGAATTACTTTTATAACATTTTTTTCCATGATCCAATCATTTATTTAACCATTTATAGTAAATACATTTTTTTCACAATTTTTCTAATTCCAGAGATATTTGATTTGAAAATGTGAATTGACAGTTATTCTTATATTCAAGTTTGAATTAAGGGGACATTTTACTGTAGAAATTTGAAAAAACAATCGAATTTTTGCAAGCAACGTAAACCTGCATCTGTTGTTAACGATTGAAAAATGTTTGTGAATTTTTATTTGTTCAGGATAGATAAAAAAAGTGAAAGAGGAATTTTCATGCCGATCGACAGAAGAACAGAGAATTTTTAATCCTTAATGGTCCCATTGGGGTCTAATGGCCCCAGCGATTTTTTAAAGTCTATAACTCAGTCAAAAATAAAGACATTCACGATTTTTTTTCTTATATTAAAATTTTTTTTTTATTTTCGTTAAAAAAAACCATTGTGCCCATTTTTTAACATGTCTTTGGCGTCTACTAGTATTTTTTTAATTCAAATATTAGCGTTAGTCTTTGAATTAGAGATAATTAGATAGTGGGACGTTAAGGGTTAAAATGAATTTAAAAAAAAAATTTCAAGTGTCAGGGAAATCAGGGAATTGAATATTAGTCAGGGAAAATATAAAAAGAACTCGTAAAAAATGGGAAACAAGAAGCTCTTCTCGATGAAAGAATCAGCGTTGAAGAAAGCAAAATAGTTCTTAGGTTATATCATTCATTCCTTGCAAAGATGTAATTTATTAAACCCAAAGAATGAATAATAATAAACATATGCAATGTTTTTTTTTTTTTTTTTTTATATCAGGGAAATGTCGGAATTTTTTTCGTTCTTTTTAATTGCCTTGTGTTAGTTGATGATTTTGATTATTGCATTTTGTAATGGTTCTCAGTTTGTTCTACAATTACTTCGTTCGTTTAATGTGCTATTTGCAAGCGATAAACTAAATTTTCGGGGATCGCCGCTCGTGGATTGGGATTTTTTATTTCAAAGATTCAAGGAATCGCTGGGATTGAGGTTATGTGACATAGACTCGGTCGGTAAGAGAAAAATCTGCAGTATCCCCTCCTGAAAGAAATTTTGCGAAAAATATCGGCAGATGTGAAATTCGATGCGAGTTCATTACTTTTTTTCAAAAATTCGAATATCTCGCGTAACCTTGAGCGTCGAGGAAAAATTTTGAAATTTGCTTTTGAGTGTCGTGCCACGAGAATTTTGCGGCAGAATGTTACTGCGGTGGTGTAATACGACGAGAAATGAGATAGACGTTATGGGAGAGACGTGAGAAGCGAAATTCAATGATTCGGGTAAAGACAGCTGCAGGAGACGAGTCCCTCTATCTCTCTCTCTCTCCTCACACACACAACACACACATGTAGGCATTTGCGAGGGGGAGGGTCAACGACATCGTGGACCGACAGTCGCGTCGTGACGGGCGGGGGGCATAAAAAGAAAGAGAGAGAGAGAGAGAGAGAGAGAGAGAGAGAAATCGCCGGTTCGTGTCTCGCTTTGCCGCCGATGAGTGACTAACGGATTTTTAAGAAAATGTTAATTACGCCTCATTCGAAAATTAACATACAATAATCATCAACAATTGAATAAAATTTAATACGATAATAAATTTCTCATAAATTCATTTCGAAAATCACTATCCTCATTACCAAATAAATAAAATAAAAAATCCACTATATCGGTCGGGAATAATGATTCTCCTCTATTAAACATTTTCCTTATATGAAATTCGTTTTATCTCAGAATTTTTTTTCTGAAGAATTATTTTAAGAAATAAATATTTATTTAAAATATACGAATATAAGTAGACTCATGATTTATTCAATATTTATTTCAATATGTTATAAGAATTGCAGGTTGCATTTTAAGATGATTATTTTCTATACAAAATTTAGTTTATTTAACAAAAAGATTGGAGTTATTATTATTTTTTAAACAATTATATTAAAAAATAAATTCTTTTTTTAATGATTTATGTTATTAATTTATTGTATTGAGGTTAAAAACAAAGAACGCTTTTTGAAAGCTTGGCTAAAAATCTTGATTCAGGGTTAAATGAATTTATTGGAGGAATAAGATTTGTCAATTATAGTTTTTTGGTTTGAGAAAAAATCGAAATTGAGTGGCGCGTTTGGCTCGTGAATCCCGAGTGAGTTCGGTGACTCATTCTCATGTCGCGCGCGTCTCTTTGACCTTGGAAGCTCTCTCGCTCTTTCTTTCTCTCTCTCTTTCGCAACAACGCCCTAGAGGGAGCCGCCTGCTTCGCTCCGTTCTCGCTGGATAGAAGTCCTAACGTACAATTTTGCAGTACCGAATGCTCCGAATTTGCCCCCCTCCCCTCCCCCTCCGCCCCTCTCCGACCGACCGAGCGAACCCTCGGCATTACCAGCCCACCCCCATCCGCCATTGCACGTTGGAATAATATCGATTTGCCAGACCGGCCGGCATTTCTCCAGCGTTGAACCAGCACGAGGGTTTTTTTTTTTATCCGCAAATTTCTCGTCGACATCGCACGAAACATTCTACGCGCTAAATTGTCTTTTTTTTTCAATGCAGCCTCTCAAATAATGGCTCGTTTTCATGAAAGAATTTTGTTTCTGCAATTTTCTAGCTTCGAGAAAAATCATCAGAGGAAAAATTTATAATTGGAACAAAATCGTCAATTTAGTATTTGATGCTAATAATTTTTTTTTTATAATTTTTTAAGGTTTGGTCTGAATTTTATGTAATTTTGGGGAAATATTCTTATGAAGTCAAGGAAATGCAATTTTGAAAAATCAATGAAAAAATAAACTCAAGATTTTTTTGAAACGTTGAATTGAGATACAATGCTAAAATTCGCGGTTTTAATACAATGTTGATAGTTTATTTTTTAACTAAATTCATTCTTCCTGAGAAATTTTGAAAATGAAAAATTATTAAATTAAATTTTGGGTTCTTTATTGAGGATTTGGGATTTTTAATGCACAAGCAACACTCAAATCTCACTGAAAATAAATTGAAAAAAATTATTTGCATTGCAACAATGCAAACTTCAGGGTCATATAGATATTATTCAATTATTGTATTTTGAAAACTTGGAATATTTATTTCTTTTAATTTTTTTGATGATTTCTGAAATGATTTCTGAAACAGTTAAAAATGTTTTATTGACTTTTCATTATGTCCTATGTCAAAAAATAGTTTTGAATTAAATAACGTTTATTAACAATGTTTTCCATAAAGAAATTTAGATAAGTATGAAGTTTAATAGTTTTTCCGAATTTCCTTGTTGAAATTCGAAATTTTGAAAATTTCATTTTACATCCTTTTTGGTGGTTTTTTAAAAATAGTAGGACATAACGTATTTCAGTTTTCCTGACAGAATATCATTGTTTGTTGAAAAAAGGGTATCCTGAAAAAAAAAAAACAGAAATTGTGAAAATTTGGAAAACCCATCAAATTGCATAATTACCGAAAATTATATTTAGCGATGATGGCAAAAAAAGAGTACGCAAGTTTTTTTGAAAAATTCATCCTTCAAAACAATGATGATTCATTCTCATAGAATTTGTTTCTTTCATTTTCCGTGTTTGTCCAAGAAAATTTTATGTGAATATCATTCTGAACTTTTATTTATTTATTAAAAATGAAGCGCCATTTTTGAGAGGGTGTAAAAATTGGCCATTGGAGCCAAAAATCACAAAAAAACATCAATATTTTTTGCCTGAAAATCCTCAAAACCCATAAAATTTCATTAATTCAAATCAATACCGATAAAATACCAAAAAATGTTTGCGCATGAGCCCAGAAATTATTTCCCAGCTGCGCACACAATTTGTGAATATGCGAATATGATCCTAAACTTTTATTTATTTATTAAAAATGGAGCGCTATTTTTCAGAGGGAGTAAAAATTGGTCATTGCAGTCAAAAATCACAGAAAAACAATATTTTTTGCCTAAAAATTCTCAAAACCCACAAAATTCCATTAATTCAAATCACTACCGATGAAATAACAAAACATGCTTGCGCACAAGCCCAGAAATTATTTTCCGGCTGCGCACACAATTTTTGAGCATCGCTGGGAACCGTTTTTTTTTTATTTCTTCAAACTAATCTTTGCCTCGAGGGTTTTCGATATTTATATATCTATCGAAATGAGTCTCTGCGCTTTAATGGACGAGGAAACGGGCGATAGTTCAAAAATTTATAAATATCACGTGAACGAGCGAGCATCGCAACGCCAGAATCCATTACTAAATCGTGTTCGAATTCAACGCGGCGTAGCCAAAGCTGGAAATGAAAGAAAAATCTTCTTCGCTGCTCTGAAAAAAATCAATTGCATTGAGAATTATAATTAGCGAGAGAAAAACAATCGATAATTTGATTCTGGATGGTTTTGAGCTTGACGCCATCTTGGATTCATTATTTGATACGATTGACCCTGAAAGTGAAAATTTCTTGCTGGAAGGGAGGAGTTTGATTCAATTGTTAAATCTGTTGACTAGTTTTGTGTCTTTTCGTGTACGTAGAACCAGGAGGGGGGTTATTTTCATGGATACGCTGAGAGAGCTTTTCGCTGACAAGTAGCGGCAAATAGAGTTGGGAAGAGACGTACGGAAATAAAATATCATCCCACGCGCGTACACGATGCTAAAAGGGAACGCGACGGAATCGTTTCTAAAGTTGTCTCGGGTCTCTTCCCCGCGGATCTCGTATCACTGTGGACACGTGGGCGCAGAATCCACGGCGGGAGAACTTGCTATGAGGACTATGAGGGGAAAAAAACGAAAATCAGAGCCCTTTGAGAGAAAAATCTGTATTGAGGGATTTTTTAGATTTTTTCTCATATATCTAATACAGAGTTGTAAATAATGCATTACTTTGATAATGCATTATTGTATTTATTACCCATTACACTGCATAACGTGAAATGGATAAGTGTACCATTACAAATAAAAAAAGTAATGTGTAATGGATGCGTGTAACAATACAAATACAAAAAGTAATGTGTAATGTATGCATGCTCCATTACAAATAAACATTCTTACACATTACACATTACTTTTTTTATTAAAAGGTAATGTAAAAGTAATGCATTACCCATTACTTTCAACAATGTGTATTGGACAAGTATTCCATTACAATTAAAAAAAGTAATGTGTAATAGATGCATGTGCCATTACAAAGAAAAATGTAATGTGTAATGGATGCGTGTTCCATTACAAATACAAAAAGTAATGTGTAATGTATGCATGCTCCATTACAAATAAAAAAAGTAATGTGTAATAGATGCATGTGCCATTACAAATAAAAAAGTAATGTGTAATGGATGCGTGTTCCATTACAAATAAAAAAGTAATGTCTAATGTATGCATGTGCCATTACAAATAGAAAAAGTTATGTGTAATGGATGCATGTGCCATTACAAATAAAAAAAGTAATGTGTAATGGATGCATGTTCCATTTCAAATACAAAAAGTAATGTGTAATGGATGCATGTGCCATTACAAATAGAAAAATTGCCGTGCTCGTATTAAAAAACTTGCACATTGCTGTGTCATTATTTTATTTCGCTCACTAAAAGTTCATCCGAATTATCACAAATGATCCATAAAGTTAAAAAATAGAAACAAAAAAAACAGGCATTTCATCGTTGAATATGAAGTACGAAAATGTACTCAATCCCAAAAATTATCCAACTTTATATTGAACTTGCTTTTACATGCTGTTACCCATAATTATCAGCAATATAATAAAAATTACAAGTTACTGATACAAAATTTGTCGCTTTATTGAATCCCTAAATAATGTGCATGTTCTTTTTTTTTTAACTTTATGGATCATTTGTGATAATTGTCGATGAATTTTTAGTGAGCGAAATAAAATAATGAGACAACAATGTGCAAGTTTCTAATACTAGCACGGCAATTTTTCTATTTGTAATGGAATATTCTCCACTGCAAATTACTTTTTTTTTTAAATTGTAATTTGTAATGAGACGTGCATACATTATACATTACTTTGTTATTTGTAATGGAACACGCATCCATTACACATGACTTTTTTATTTGTAATGACACATGCATCCATTACACATTACTTTTTTATTTGTAATGGGACATGCATCCATTACACATTACTTTTTTTAATTGTAATGGAACACGCATCCATTGCCCATTACTATTTTCATTTGTAATGGAACACCCATCCATTACACATTACTTTTGTAATTTGTAATGGAATACTTGTCCAATACACATTATTAAAGTAATGGGTTATGCATTACTTTTACATTACTATTTTCACAACTCTGATCTAATATGATGATGAAGTTTGCATTGGTCAGGTGCAAGGAATTTTTTTTTTATTCCAATTAATCGTTTTTGAGGATGTCAAATTAAAGCTCAAAAAGTTGAAAATCAAAGTAAAAAAACTTTAAAACGTTTTTTTGAGATTTTTATTAAGCATCTGGACCCGCAAATCCGTAAAAAATGCGTGAACGACACTGAAAATGAAGAAGAAAACTTATTTTGGTTGCGTGACAACGATGCAACCTTCATCATAACTATTGAATTGAAAATTTTTTGGATAGACAATGCCAGACACAGTCAGAATATATTTTCAAAATTTATGACCTGATTAGATTATCATGAAATGGTGATATCACCTTAATAAAATGGAATCCATAATCAAATCTCGATTCCCCTTTTTTCAACCATTCATATCAGTTCGATACAGAAAAAAAAACCCTGATTCGTTCCAAATAGCGTGTCGATAAAATTTCAATAATTCTGCAAATACTCTGGAAAAGTTATTAAATTTTGTCCTTAATTTTTAAGTTCCTAAATTTTGAATGCTTCAACCTCTTAAAAAATGAAATCTCTAAACAATTCTTGAAAACTGCGCAAATGTCCTTCAAAAGTCCTTAAATTTCTTTCATAATTTGTATAAACATGAGAATCTATTTAAAAAATTTATGAACCGATTTGTTTAACATTAAGTATTGAAATCACCTCAATAAAATGGAATCTATAATAGAATCTCGATTCCCCTTTTTTCAACAATTCATATCAATTTGATACAGAATAAACTCCCTAATTATTTCCAAATATCGGGTCGACGAAATTTCATTAATTCTGCAAATATTCTGGAAAAGTTCTTAATTTTTATTCCTTAATTTTGAACAAATTTTATCAGTGTGACGTGCTTCAACCTTTTAAAATATGGAATCTAAACAATTCTTGAAAATTGCGCAAATGTCCTTCAAACGTCCTTCAATTTCGATCATAATTTATAGAAGACGTGAAAATCTATTTTCAAAATTTATGAACCGATTTGATTACCATGAAGTGTTGAAATCACCTTAATAAAATGGAATCTACAATCAAATCTCGATTCCTCTTTTTCTCAACCATTCGTATCAGTTTGATGCAGCAAAAACTCCCTGATTCTTTCTAAATATCGTGTCGATGAAATTTCAATAATTCTGCAAATACTCTGGAAAAGTCCTTGAAGTTTATTCCTATATTTTGAACAAATTCAGTCAGTGTGAGGTGCGTCAATCTCTTAAAAAAAGAAATCTAACGATTCTTGAAATTTGCCCAAATGTCCTTGAAAAGTCCTTCAATTTAATTCACAATTTGTATAAGACACCGTGAGAATCAATTTTCAAAATTCATCATCGATTTGAATGATTTGATTTGAATTTTAGACTCCTGAATTCCCTTTATAAAAAATTGGTATTCATGAACAACGTCTAACTTTTGTTTCAAATTATTTTTCAGGCATCCGGTGTGACCGTGGCCGACGTTTGTAAGACGACGTACGAGGAAATAAAGAAGGACAAGAAGCATCGATACGTAATATTTTACATCAAGGACGAGAAGCAGATCGATGTCGAGGTCATTGGACCACGCGACGCCGCCTACGATGCCTTCCTCCAGGATCTTCAGAAGGGCGGAAGTGGCGAATGCCGTTACGGATTATTCGATTTTGAGTACACTCACCAGTGTCAGGGTACCTCTGAGGTGAGGAAAAATCGTCCTTCCCGAAGAAAAATCAAGATCCAGATTGCAAAACACTGAAAAAGTTTAGAGGAGCGATTTTCATTAAGGGGAGGCTAAATACCGACATCAGCATCTGGAAATTGTAATCCAAACTTACTCTGGCACGAATGGATGGAAATCCATAAAACTTTGACAATATCATCAGAATTGTGGCACAAATGGAGCCCCACTAAAAATTTTTCGAAAGCAAGAAAAAAATTGCAGTTCCGATTATCATCAGGAATCTGTAATTGAAAGTATTAATTAGTAATCTTTTTACGGCATTTCGGCTAAAATCCAGAGTGGATTTGTGTCTTGCATTTGCATTTTGCAATTCATTCATCATTCATAAATTTAATTGATATTCATCCAACGGTATTGGAGAAAGTTTGGACAGCAATTTTGAGTCGATAATGTAGGGCTTCAGTAATAATGTCGGTATTTAGCCTCCCCTTAAGTAAGATTATTCAGCATAAGCAAAAAAGACAGGATGAAAAAATGTTGTGACCTTCCATAATTTTGATAATTGAGTGATTCCACGTTAAACCAAGAGGTCAAAAAAATCGATGTCTCCGATCATACTCCCGATATTTTCCTGTGTTCTCTATCATGGGAAAACATTGCTGTTAAATTCGCTAGCCCAAAATAAAATTATTTGTACGAGTTATGATTTTTTTTTTAATTGCGTACTTTTAACGACTCGAAAAACAACTTTTTTGCTTTTATGTTCCGCCAGATTTTGGATTCGAGAAATCGAAACGTATTCAAAACCCTTCAAAATGAGCACAAATTAACCTCATTTGGTGCATTTATGACGCCACAATCATAAAACGAGGTTTTTTCGAAAATCAAGAATAACTGAAAAACCTCATTTTTTTTAATCTGAAAAAACGATATTAAATTTTTACGACAAAAAAACCATATTTCTGTGGAGTTTGAACTAGTTTTAACCAACAGATTATGAATTATTGATCAATATCATCTTTTAGAAATCAGTTTCAGCTATTTTGGGAGATTCAGGTTTTGGCTTTAGGTTTTCTGAGAATTTCGTCAATAAAATCGATAGTCAATGTTTCAAAAAGTTATAAAACAATTTATTTACAATTCTTTGAGATCCATCTCCAACAAATGATGATAATATTTACGAGTGATTGCTTTTTCTGCAACTTTAGGTCTAAAGTTGCGATTGTTTGAATTGTAAAAAATTCTAAAACAATTTATTTACAATTATTTGAGCTCGATCTCCATCAAATGATGATAATATTTACGAATAATTGCTTTTTCTACAACTTTGGGTCTAAAGTTGCGATTGTTTGAATTGTAAAAAATTCTAAAACAATTTATTTACAATTATTTGAGCTCCATCTCCATCAAATGATGATAATATTTACGAATAATTGCTTTTTCTACAACTTTGGGGCTAAAGTTGCAATTGTTTAAATTGTAAAAAATTATAAAACAATTTATTTACAATTCTTTGAGATCCATTTCCATCACATGATGAAAATATTTACGAATAATTGCTTTTTCTGCAACTTTACGTCTAAAGTTGCGATTGTTTCAATTGTGAAAAATTATAAAACTATTTATAATTCTTTGAAATTCATCTCCATCAACTCATGATAATATTTGCGAATAATTTGAAGGAGATTGATCTCAAAGAATTGTAAATAAATTGTTTTATAATTTTTTGAAACAATGACTATCGATTTTATCGACGAAAT
The DNA here is from genome assembly GCA_946863875.1 of Alloplasta piceator. NCBI lineage: Eukaryota > Metazoa > Arthropoda > Insecta > Hymenoptera > Ichneumonidae > Alloplasta > Alloplasta piceator. Next base: position 6,904,030 of record OX333075.1, on the reverse strand, counting down.
TCTCAGAAAACCTAAAGTCAAAACCTGAATGTCCTAAAATAGCTGAAACTGATTTCTAAAACATGAAATTGATCAATAATTCAAAACCTATTGGTCAAAACTAGTTCAAACTCCACAGAAATATAGATTTTTTGTCGTAAAAATTTAATATGATTCTTTCAGATTTAAAAAAAATGAGGTTTTTCAGTTATTCTTGATTTTCGAAAAAAAAAACGTTGTTTTACTATTGTGGCGTCATAAATTCACCAAATGAGGTTAGTTTGTTCTCATTTTGAAGGGTTTTCAATACAGTTTCGATTTCTCGAAGTGAAATTCTCGAATTCCAAAATCCGGCGGCGTTATACACAAAAGCAAAAAGTACGCAATTTTCAAAAAATCATAACTCGTACAAATAATTTTATTTTGGGCTAGCGATTTAACGGCAATGTTTTTTCATAATAGAGAACGCGGGAAAATATCGAAAGTATGATGGGAGACATCGATTTTTTTTGACCTGCTGGTTTGACGTGGAATCAATACCAAATTTTTAATATATTATTGAATTATCACGATATTTAATTTATTTTTCGTATCAACAGGCTTCCAAGAAACAAAAACTGTTCCTGATGTCGTGGTGTCCCGACACGGCCAAGGTCAAGAAGAAGATGTTGTACTCGAGCTCGTTCGACGCCCTGAAGAAGTCTCTGGTCGGTGTCCAGAAGTACATACAAGCGACGGACCTCTCCGAGGCATCCGAGGAAGCCGTCGAGGAGAAGCTCCGCGCCACAGACAGGAATTAATGAGCCTATTCCGGGAGAGCGAGAGCCCCCACAACACAACAAGAAAGAAAGAAAGAAACAGAAACAAACGAAACAAAAAAAAATCGGCGATTATATTATAACGAGGAAAGAGAGAGAGAGAGAAAAAAATCGAAAAAAAACAACAACCACGCAGTCAAAGTGAGAAAGAGAGTCGAGATTGAGAGGATTGGTGATGGAGAGCAGAGAGAGAGAGAGAGAGAGAAAAGAGGGCGCGCAAGAACGAAATACAGAGCGAGAAAAAGTTTTTTTTCTTTTGTTTCTTTTTGATCGATACCCGTCATCCCGTTTGAAATCGAGACGTCTGCTTTTCGCTCTTTCACACCGTCGTCGTCGTCGTCGTCGTCGTCGTCGTCGTCGTGTTGCCGTTTGGGAATTGGAAAAAAAAATCATAACCCGAAGAATATCCACTCGCAAAATAAAAAGTTTATACAATTTTTTTTTTCTCTTCGCAGTCTCAATCGCGGAGACAGTATTTTGTTCGTCTTCTCCCCTTTGCCCGAATTCGTCTGATACATCGGTCGACGTTTTACGAAAGAGAGGACGCCGAAGAGGGCAAAACGCCTCGAGGATGCTCCCTCAATGGGCAAGGGCAAAAGTTGAGGGGAAAAAAGCTACCGATTGAGAATAAGTATAATAATAATTTTAAAAAAAGATTAATAATCGAGCGACAACTCTTTTTTCATACTGCGAAGGTTGCGTGAAATCTCGTCTTTTATGATAATTATATTGTACTATTATTATTATTATTATTATTGTAATAAGGTAATAATAATTGTAAAAGCAACAAGTTTACACAGTCAAAAAAAAAATTGAGAAAAAATGCAGTGAGGATGATGGAACAAAGAACAAAATAATGAATAAAAAAAAACCACTTTTGTCTCATGATGTATAAAGATTGAATTGTGTTTATTTCGCGGACGAGACTAAACTCGTTGGAAATGAGGAGCGGAAATCTTAATTAAGTTCGTTTCCCAGCTTTGAGCGGAAATTGGTGTGACAAGATTAATGATATTTACAAAATTTTCATAATTTTGAAGAGCTTCCAGTCACAGAGTTTTAGCTTCGTAATTGAAAATCTGCGGTCCTCGAAAGGAAATTTATTTTGGCTCGTTAATTTTATCGTTCGCTTTAATTAAAATATTTTTATTTAAAGAAAAGTTTAAGAGCCTAACGTCAAATTTTCGTTTAATTTTGACAAAATTGATTGGTGTGATTTTCTTGCGAAGAAAGTTGTAGAAAAATTCGGCGATTTTGATATAAAAATAATTATGATTCGTCTGAATTGTAAAAAATATCGGTCACGAATCTTGTCGCGATTTTATCGTTGAAAAAATGAAATTAAGATAATTGGGATTTGCGAACCAAAACGGAATTTTGGAAAATATTTTGAAAATCAACTTTTTTCCTTTACGGAAATTTGGATCTTTCTGAACTTTCACAAATTTTTATGGTTTAAAAAAAATTATAGGATTAGTACAATCCTGCAAATTTGACATTTGCACATTGCTTCCTCATCTTTATCCATAGTTCACATAGCTTCCTTTATCACAAAGTATGGCGATTTAATTTTGCTTTCTCTTAAAGGAAGCTTTGTTAACCATCGAAAAACATGAGTAATCAATGTGCAAATTTGTCAAATTCTTTCAAATTTACTTCTTGTCAAATTTGATTTTTGCCAAATTCAATAGCAAACAACTTTGATCACTATTTTGAATGTGTACAAAATTTCTGTACTATATAATGCAAATAACCAAAGTTTGAGTACGCAATTTTTCAAAAAAACCAAAATTTGATAAAATTTTAATCATTCGATCGATTTTCGCCAAATTTAATAGGGAACAACCTCGATAGCTATATGAGCTCTGTGCAAAGTTTCAGTGCAATATCTTAAAAATTGCACAAACTTGGAGCGTTTACGCTATTTTTCAAAAAATTAAAAATTCCATAAAATTTTAATCCCTCGATGGATTTTCGCCAAATTCAATAGCGAATAACCTTGATAGCTATACTAGTTCCTTGAAAAGTTTCACTGCAATATCTTGAAAATTGTGCAAGTTAGAGCGTTTACGCTATTTTTCAAAAAATTTAACAATTGATAAAAATTCAATCTTTCCATCGATTTTTGTCAAATTCAATACCAAACAACCTTGATAGCTATACTAACTCTGTACAAAATTTGAGTGCAATATCTTGAAAATTGCAGAAGTTAGAGCGTTAACGCCATTGTTGCAAAAATGAAAAAAGTCGATAAAATCTGAACAACCGTTAGAATTAAAACTAAAAAATTTCATAATGAAAAGCAATTCGTGCTGCACAAGTGTGCCAAATTTCAGCTCGATATCTCGAAGCGTTCTTGAGTTATTAATTATTTACATCGGAAATTCAGTACACACACACATCCATCAAGACATTTTGCTTCCTCATAAAGGAAGCTTTGTTTTCGGGAAAATTTTTTTTTCGCGATTTTTATGCCAATATGTTCAAAATGTCCTAAAACAGCGAGAAATCAAATTTAGAAAAAATGTCCGGGTGTGTGTGTGTGTATCCTGAGTTTCAGATGTAAGTAATTAATAACGCGAAAACGCTTCGAGATATCAAGCTAAAATTTCGGACACTTGTCGAGCACGAATTGCTCTTCATTATGAAAAAAATTTTGTTTTAATTATAACGGGTGTTCAGATTTTATCAACTTTTTTCGTTTTCGTAAGAATGGCGTAAACGCTCTAACCTCTGCGATTTTCAAGATATTGCACTCAAACTTTGTACAGAATTAGTATAGCTATTAAGGTTGTTTGGTATTGAATTTGGCGAAAATTCATGGAGGGATTAAAATTTTATGAAATTTTGAATTTTTTGAAAAATAGCCTCAACGCTCTAACTTGTGCAATTTTTAAGATATTGTACTGAAACTTTGCACAGAGCTAATATAGCTATCGAGGTTCTTCGCTATTAAATTTGGCAAAAATCCATTGCGGGATTAAAATTTTAAGAAATTTTTAATTTTTTGAAAAATAGCGTAAACGCTCTGACTTGTGCAATTTTTAAGATATTGCACTAAAACTTTACACAGAGCTATCGAGGATGTTCTTCATTAAATTTGGCGAAAATCGACCGAATGAATAAATTTTTATCAAATATTAAATTTTTATAAAAGAAGCGTAAACGCTATAACTTTTGAAATTTTTTAGATATTGCAATGAAATTTTGTGAAGAGCCAGTATAGCTATCAATGTTATTCGCTATCGAATTTTGCAAAAATCTATCCAAGGATTAAAATTTTATGAAATTTTGAATTTTTTGAAAAATAGCGCAAGCGACAAAAATTGATCACTGTTGTAGCGTTAAATTAGCATTGAAAAGTTCAAACCAATAGAAGTTGCAAATTTTGCACATTGATTAATGATTTTTTTGAATAGTTATAGTTAAATAGCCAAATTTGATCACCATACTTTATGATAAAGGAAGCTATGTGGACTATGGATAAAGATGAGGAAGCAATGTGCAAATTTCAATTTGCAGGGTTTTTTCTAAATATGATTTCTCGATATTTTGGGACAAAAAATCTCGGAAAAAAAGATTTCACGAAAACAAAACTTTCTTTATGAGGAAGCAAAAAATTATCGAATTGGTAAAAAGGATTAAATTGATTTTTTTTTTACAACTGCGCATGGTTCACCATATTACAATTTACTGTACGCGCAAATCTCAATTTGTTTGTCTCATCGAGGCAAATTGGTGATCCGCTTCGTGTGACGTTTTTAATCGAGAGCCGATAAACCAGCAGCGAGGCTTTTCACAATTAATCAAGAAGATTGTTCCGAGCGAAAGCGTCTATTCGCAATCTTGTTTGCCATCGGGTCGAGGTTTACTAACTTTATTATCTGGCCGTCGTGAATTCTGTCGTGACTAAATTGATTAAAAGTTTTTGATACGGATAAGAAAACATCCATCTTGGAGATCAACGATTTATTGGATCGTCGCGCAATCGGAATTTTCCGATTTAACAAAGTCGAACTTCAGTACACGTTTCGCCTTGATAATAACATCACAAAAATCTATCAACGAATAAATAATTTTTTTTTACTCTTTCAATTCACAAAAATCAAGGAATGTACGACATAAACATGGTTCACAATTAGGAAATTAAATTCCAAAATGTCCAATCGATGCGATGACCATCGAGAACGCAAGAAAAAGGTGCGAGGAGAATGAGCCACTTCCGCTTCCGCTTTCCATAAACGTTGGATAATGCTGAGCCATCGAATCTAGAATGACTTGAATATTTAAAAAAAAAATTTTTTTTAGTTAATCTGAAATTATTCTGCAACAATAAATGCAAATTAATAATTCTGTTTTTTTTTAGTAAGCTTGAAACTATTATGCAACGATAATTATGAATGAAGTATAATTGTTTTTAAGCAAATCTGAAATGATTTTGTTTCTATAATTATGAATTAATTATTCAAAAGTCAAAATAATCACGAAAAAGATTTTTTTCCTGCTGAAGGCATTTGATGGTAATTTTTTTTCTTCGTATGAATTAATATATCCTTACCGATGTTATTGTCCGTGGCAGATTCTTCGAAAGTTTTTCCAAGATTGTAACGCTCGTCCGATTGAGGTACTGAAAAATAGAATTTCAATTATTTCTTGATAATATTTATGGCTGGAACGATTATATTTCCAAAATGAATCCAGAATGATGATAAGAGAAAGGAAACTTGAGGTGTTAAAAAAATCGTGAAAATTAAAACTTTGCACATAATTTCCTGATTTTTGTTTAATGTTCGCTAAATCTCGTTTAAAAGTAGTTTTTAGAGCTCCTGGATTTCCGGAAAGAATATGAGTTCGTTAACCGTCAAATTATGAAAGTTCAAGCGTTTAGAAGTAATTTTTTCAAAATTCCAATTTTTTTAAACAACCCCTTAAACAATTCTTCTAAAATACTAATGATTCTTGTCAATTGGTGCATGTGTGCAAAAAAATTGGGTTCCAAAGCAGCGAAAAGTGGAACGTTTACAAGCATTTTTGGAAAATTCTAAAAAATTTCAAAACCCAACTACACGATTCTTTCTAAATTCAATTCCAACATCCAGCAAGTCCATCCAAACTCTCAAGTGCATCTGCACAACAAATTTAAGCTGACTAACTGAAAAATTACAAAAGTTAGAGCCTTTATAATATTTTTTTTCCTTTATTCCAAAATGTTGAAACTTGGAACTTTGAACAATTTTTCTAGGACATTCGATACTTATAATTCTCAACATTTACGGTATTTGCGAGCTAAATTTAGATGACACTTTGGCAAACCGTTTTCAATCATTTATAATTTTTTTGTCGAAAGGAGAATTTAGAAAAAAAAATCTCCGATTGTGGCAGAATATTTTATCGCACACTTTGAAAAATATATGAGGAGTTCTTTTTCAACCGGGCCACTTTTTTTTCAGCCTCCAATTTTTTTCTAAATCTGCCAGTTTGAAATATTAGTCAAAAGGAACGTCTGTGATTTTTAAAGATTTTTTTAGGCTTCCGTTCAGGATTTTCAATTTTTCATTACGAACACTGTATCTCAAAAAATATTCATCAAACAGAAAAAAATATAACAATAAAAACTTTTTTATTTTCTACACTTTATCGAAAAAAATTGAAATAATAATTTTTCTGCATTGCGAAAATGGAAATTTGAGAAAAAAATGAGAATAAAATTATTTTTAAACCTAATAACGCACTTTCGATTTCGGTACAAATTTTACAGGATATCTGTCATTGGGTAAAGAGTCTGCAAAAAAAATTTCAGAATGACACCTGCAATGGTTACGATGAACAAAAATAAAAACCCTGTAAAATCTATATGCGGTTATGAGATTTCGCAGGGTTTTTATTTTTTTTCATCGTAACCATTGCAGGTGCCATTCTAAAATTGTTTGCGCAGACTCTTTACCCAATGACAGACATCCGGTAAAATTTTTACCGAAATCGAAAGTGTGTTTTAGGTTTAAAAAAATGTAATTCTCATTTTTTTGCCAAATTACAATTTTCTCAATGCAGAAAAATTATGATTTATTGTTTTCGATAAAGTAAAAAAAAATTTAATCTTATGTTTTTTTTTTGTTTGATGAATATTTTTTGAGATACAGTGTTCGTAATGAAAAAATGAAAATCCTGAACGGTCGCCTAAAAAAATCTCAAAAAAATCATAGACGTTCCTTTTGACTAATATTTCAAACTGGCAGATTTTGAAAAAAATTGGAGATGGTGAAAAAAAAAGTGGCCCGGTTGAAAAAGAACTCCTCATATAGTTATGGGCAACGAAGAATCGTGTGGATTATGGGCTTTTTCACCATCGCTCTCCCATTTTCCATAAATATAGTTTTATTTACGTATAAAATGGAAGGAAAAATAATGTTTATTGACTCGACTCACGCGCTCCTTCAGTGGCGAAATGTAAAATTTTGGAGGATCCGCTCCATCCGTAACGATTTCTCGAGAGCACGAGAGCTTCGTAGTGACTTGCCTCGTCGAGTCCTGTGAGATTAAAGGACTTTACGTAGAGAGGTCCTACAGCGTCGCTGCCGCTCGGAATAAACAGTTTGTGCCACTGACCGGACTTTGCAAAAAAAAAAGAAAGAAAATTCATATTAAATTTCGCGAATAAATTACACCCTTAATAAAAAGCCCCCAAAAGTTTTAAACAGCTTCGGTTTATTGGAGCAGAGAAAAAAAATTGCATAAATTGCAAGTTTTTTTTAGAGGGTTCCCCAAAAGTTTCGATTCGATTCGAATTAGTTTCAATTTAATAGAACAGAGCAAAAAACGCAAAACATTACTCTTTTTATTTTAGTGTTCTCCAAAAATTATAAACAGCTTTGATTTAGTTATAAGATAAGTTTTTAAAAGATTCGATTTATTAGTGTTCTTTTTCTTAGTATTCTCCAAAAGTTTTGAATTAATTCGATTTCCTTGGAGTAGAGAAAAAAACTCCACTTTTTCTTTTAGTGTTCTCCGAAGTTTTTGAAAGATTTGATTTATTAGTGTTCTTTTTCTTAGTGTTTTCCAAAAGTTTTTAAATAATTAGATTTCATCGGAGTAGAGAAAAAAAATTCCAAAAAATTACACTTTTTCTTGTAGTGTTCTCAGAAGTTTTTCAAAGATTCGATTTATTAGTGTTCTTTTTTTTAGTGTTCTCCAAAAGTTTCCAAATAATTCGATTTCATTGGATTAGAGAAAAAAAATTCAAAAAATTACACTTTTTCTTTTAATGTTCTCCGAAGTTTTTCAAGATTTCGATTGATTAGTGTTCTTGTTTTTTAGTGTTCTCGAAAAGTTTTGAAATAATTCAATTTCATTGGAGTAAAAAAAAAATTAAAAAAATGACGCTTTTTTTTAGCGTTCTCCAGAAGTTTTTAAAAAATTAGATTTATTAGTGTTCTTTTTCTTAGTGTTCTCCAGAAGTTTTTGAAAGATTGGATTCATTAGGGTTTTCCAAAAGTTTTGAAATAATTCGATTTCATTGGAGTAGAGAAACAAATTCCAAACATTACATTTTTTTCTTTTAGTGTCCTTCAGAAGTTTTTAAAAGATTCGATTTATTAGTGTTATTTTTTAGTGTTCTCCGAAGTTTTTCAAGGTTTCGATCGATTAGTGTTCTTGTTTTTTAGGGTTCTCCAAAAGTTTTGAAATAATTCAATTTTATTGGAGTAGAAAAAAAAATTCAAAAAATTACACTTTTTCTTTTAGTGTTCTCCAGAAGTTTTTGAAAGATTCGATTCAGCGGAGCGGAGAAAAAAATTCAAAAAATTACACGTTTTCTTTTAGTGCTCTACGAAAATTTGTTAATTGGAGCAAAGTGTTCCAATTAAGTGTCCCCCCATTAAATTCAGACACAACAACGCTCCGTATAATCGTCTGCAATCGTGAGGACATGCATTTACATAATTGATGAGAATCTTTTGTCCGTAACTAACCGGATAATTGCGAAACCAGAATTGGTACTCTATTATTGAGCTGTAACTGTCGACCTCCCAGACGAAGTAATAAGCGTTTTTTCCAACGCTTCGTGATCCTTTCATAACGGCTGGATTTGCGACCCCCGAAAGCTCTATCGCTTTCTCGGTTATACCGAGGGAATTCGATGCTCGACAAAGATAGTAACCATAATCACGATGTCTCACGTTTCTTATGACAAGACTGTGAGTTTGTCCCGAAGTGTGCTTCACGATTCTCGAGTCGTAGACGATTCTGTCATTCAGGAAATACCATTCCACCTGTTGATTTTTTTTCCACCATGAAAATTGAGAAAATTATACAATTTTATAACATTTTGGCAAATTTTATCAAGGCTTTTCAGAATTTTAATTTTGTTGTTGTTGGAACTTAAGATCGAACTTAAGTTCCAATTTAAGATGAATTTGAACTTGAGTGTCATTATAAGTTCATACTTAAGTTCAAACTTTATTGCGAACTTCAGATCAATCTCAAGTGCAAACTTAAATTTGGTTTGAAGTTTGATCTTAAGATCCATCTTGAGCTTGAACTTAAGTTCGAGCAAACTTCTTTCATCGTCGCCCTCGACCGTGTTCTTTGACATTAGTTGCCAAAATAATTAAGTTCGATCGAATTCAAGTTTAAGCTCGAGATGAATGAAGTTCAAACTTCAAACTAAATTTAAGTTTGAACTTAAGACCTATCTAAAGTTCGCACTGAAGTTTGAACTTAAGTATGAACTTAAGATTTATGTTAAATTGGTACTTTAGTTCGATCTTAAGTTCCAACTTGAGTTCAATGGAAAGTTTGATCTTAAGATAGATCTTAAGAACTTGAAATTCGGACCTTCCAGTAACATTTAAACATTCAATTAAACGTTTACCCAAAATACATGGACTTGAAGTTCCGAACGTTCAAATGAACGATAAATTGACAAATTTATTCTTTTACAAAACAATTTCAATACTTTGGGAATAATTCTTGAAATATCTTTGGAATTTTTGAAATTATTATTTATCGAGTATTTTCAAGAACTTCTCATTTTGTGTTACATAAATATTAGTTCTGATTTTTCGTTCAAATGAACGTTCGAAACTTCAAGTACATCAAAATACAAAGTTTTGTATGAGCAATTTATTGCAGATGAAAATTAATTTTGATAATTGATTACAATGAAGTTTTTATAGCAATGTTCAGAAGTTAATTAGCAAAAATCACAAGTTATTTAATCGTTCTTTTGGTTAACTTTTTATAATTGGATTTAAAGAAAAAAAGTATGGATAATCATAGACATAAATTATGGTACCTTGAAATCCCCAAATTTTATAGCAATATTGTCAACATTTCTGGTTTTTAAAAATTCACATACTTTATCATAGCTTTTGAGAATTTTCCACGTTATTTATTTATTTTTTTAATGTTTATTTTAGTGCCAAACAAATGTTAAAAATTGACTCTTATTCGAATTAATAATTGAATGGTATACTAAGGTATTTGTGGCAAAATGTAACCGGAAGTTGATGGATAAAAATCGCAAATAATTGAAATGCTTTTATTATTGGATAGAATGACCATTTCAGCATAAATTATGATACCTTAAACCTTTTAATTTATAGTAACTACAATTTAAAAGTATGATAACCAAAATTACATCAATTACCACTTCAATTAATGATTACTGAATAATTATTTAGTTAAGAGTATAATTTCAATACTTGTTATCTAATTTTTTTTTTGAAATTACTATAAAATATAGAATTTCCTCGAATTAAGATAAATACAGTGAACAATTTTTTTCCGTGTAAAATATATTAAATCAATTTATTATTTGATAATGCTTACCTGGGCCTCGGGCCAAGCTGTAATTTTGCAATCGAGCTGAGCACGAATTCCGGGTGATACGTGAATCCATCTCTTTCCCGTCTCGATTTCCGGTTTGTCTGCATCAGAAAATTTTCATCGACATTCCAGCCCTTCATTATACTAACTCAAAGTTCATCAAGATGTTGAGACTATATATGGGGCATTCCACGTCAAATCGACCACTTTCAAACACAAATCAACCATAATTTAAAAATTATTGAGAGCCTGTTGTTTGTCCAAAAATTAACCAAATAACAATGTTTTTTCATGTTCTTTGTTCTTAAATGTAGTTAAAAAAAAAATATATATATATATATATATATAAAAATTATTCAGAACTATCTTCTATTTTTTTTCTTACGTTTTCGAAAAACATTTAAATTTTTTCGATGATTACCACTTTTAAATCCATTTTTTTTTTCAAACTTCGAGGTTCTTTAAACATCCTCAAAAATTCTCAGCGTGGTATTATGAGAAACAAGCTTAATTTAAAAAAATAATAATTTCTTTCAATTGAAAAAAAAAAAAAAAAACGAAAAGTGCCCACACTGAAAATTTCAGAAAATTTGCAAAAAATGTCAAAGTTTCTATTTAAAAAAAAGAAAAAAAAAGAAAAATGGCGATCACCGAGAGATTTTCGTTTTTTTCCGAAAGTTAAAAAAAAAACGTTGAAGATCGACCTGAATACATTTTTTATCTTTTTTTTTCTGAAAAGTACATTTAAAACCAAAAATTTGGAAAAAAACGTCCCGATAAGTTAATTTTTTTAAACGTGATAGATATTTGAAAAATAAAAAGCCAATTTTTTTGACAAATTCATAACTTTTTATCGGTTGTGTACAAAAATTTGAAAAAATTCTGAAAAATGTTTTTGATAGGGTAGAAAAAGATTTAAAAAAGTTTCAGCCAAATCGAAAAGGATCGGGGTTTAAAGTGGTCGATTTGATGTGGAATGACCCATGTATAATATATATAAACACAAATGAACGATTCCCTCATTACAATTTCAATCGATCAATTGGAAGTCAATACAATTTGGATTTCAATATAATATTCTGGTAAATGGATTCTCGTATTTGCGTGGATTTCCAATTACCGGATTGAACACCCAAATCGATTAATCTTGAAAAAAAAGACCTATTTTCCACGTCTCCAATTCTTTTTTTCTTCCTTTTCATCATACTGAGAAAACAGTTTATTTGTAGTAAAGAAATATATTTAGTTGGCACATTTACTTAAATATTCCTTAACTGTTACAAAATTTGTTAGTCGTTAAGAAATATTTTGTTTTTGTCAAAATAATTTACTGACTGTTAAAAAATAATTTATTTGGCCATATTCAACTTTACATTTGTTAGCAGTTGAAAAATCCTGGTACATTGTTTTTTCAGTGCATCTAATTTTATTAATTCTAAAATAATTCTTATAAAATGGAAATCTTCCAAATTTGAACGCTGTTTTTTTTTATAATACTAATAATTTTCAGTGCATTTAATTTTATCAATTCTAAAATAACTCTTCTAAAATGGAAATCTTCCAAATTTGAACGCTATTTTTTTTTATGATACTAATAATTTTCAGTGCATTTAATTTTATTAATTCTAAAATAATTCTTATAAAATAGAAATCATCCAAATTTGAACGCCATTTTTTTTTTTTAATACTCAAACAGAATTAAATTGATTACGTGATGGCAATCGTAGACTAAAATATGCGATTGACGACATTGCGAAGAAAAAGGCAATTATGTAACATGATTGATTTCCGGTTGAAAGGCATTTGAGTAATTGGAGAGTCCTCGCAGAGACTCCCACGCAAATCCGGTTATCAGAGCATATGTTCGTTGTCAGCTCTTCGATATAGTTTCGTTGGGAACGAAATAAACATTATCGATGAATATATATATATTTATATTTTACATGAGGCAATGTCAAGCAACCGCGACGAGCGATGGTTGAGCAGTGATGCGAATACAGTTCGATTTTTCAAAAATTATTATAATTATGTATAATACATTAATACATATGGGGCATTCCATACCAAGTCGACCTGAGTGTGACCCTCGACCTCGCTTATTTCGTTTACGATTTTTTAGATGATTCTTCCAACTCAAAATAGCATTCAGAATTTTTTTCAGATTTTTAAAACCAAATTTGAGTACGTTGTGATTTTTTGAAAATTTTTTTCGAAAACCTCGAGGGCCGTAATTTAAAAATCTGTAAAAATTCTCAAAAATCCGGTGTCACAAATGAAAATTTTTGACCCAAAATTCATGATGTCCAGGATTTCCCTTCCACCTCGATTTTAGGTTTTTATGAAGGAAAGGTAAAAAAAAATGGATACAGAAATTTATCTACCGTGAAAAGTGGCTTGAATATTTTTATCGTTAACCAACAATTTCCAAAAATAGTTGGTTAATTTCTGCATCTATTTTTTTACGTTTTCTTCATAATAACCTAAAATCGAGGTGGAAGCAAAAGCCTGGACATAATGAATTTTGGGTCCAACATTTTCATATTTGACACTGGATTTTTGAGCATCTTTTCAGATTTTTAAATTATGGCTCTTGAGGTTTTCGAAAAAAATGTTCAAAAAATCATAACGTACTCAAATTTCGTTTTAAAAATCTGAAAAAAATTCTGAATGCTATTTTGAGTTGGAAGAATCATATGAAAAATCGTAAACAAAATCAGCGAGGTCGAGGGTCACACTGGGGTCGACATGATATGGAATGCCCCATATATAATCATAAAAAATGTTAATAAGAAATTTAAACCAACAAATAAGTATTTCCGTTTATTATTTACATTTGAATTTTTTGAATAGGTAAAAATTGGGATGAAAAACAATCAGCTAAAATTACTAAAAAAAATGGAATTTCAGAAAATACTTTTTGGAGCCTCCGGAAATACAAATGCCGAGAAAGTGTATTTTCATATGAAATGATCACGTGGAGTTTCCAAAAAAATTCAGATTTTAGAAAATATGTTCTGGACGTTCCGGAAATAGAAAGGCCAAAAAAATACGTTCATATTTTCTTGAATGGGGAAAAATTAAGAAACCAATTTTAGAATAAGATTCGGTAATTGAGATAAAAAATTTTCTCAATTCCACTTATTATATATATTTATAATTTAAAAAAATGCCTTCAAAAAATTAGAATTTTAGAAAATGCTTTCTGAGCGATCCGGAAATAGAATGTTTAGGAATCCCATAACATAAAAAATACAAAAAAATCGTTTTTCCGTAATTCACACCGTGAAGTAATAGCTATTTTCTTTTTTTTTTAAATTAATATATTAATAGAAAAAAATTGCTATTAATATATTAATTTAAAAAAAAATAACTGTTTAGGAATCCCATAATATAAAAAATACCAAAAATTCGTTTTTCGTATTCACAATTCGGGGAAATAAAAAAAAAAATATATAACGAGTGTCTTTCCTTGAGAAAAAAAATATTTTGGCATATTTTGCCCTGAAACGGATGTTCGACTTGCTCAATCAAATCTAAATTAATTTTTTTCTGAAAGGTCATAAAAAGACGCAGATTTTCGTTTTTTTACAAATGTAAATACGTCAAATCCTGCCAAAGATACAGCCATTTGAATGGAAAATTAAAAAAAAAATGGTAATCAACGAGAAAAACGTCAGAAATTTTTTTAAAAATTTCGACACTCGGTGAATATTTTTCAATAACGTAACTCGTTTTTTCAAAATTATTTGTGGAATTTTTTTTTACCGGCGGAAGTGACTTGGATCGCCTCAAATATATTTAGATTTATTATGTTATGATGAGTTATATATAAATATTAGGGTGGGTCAAATAAAATGACTAATTTTTTTTTCCTCGATATAATGAAAAATGTATTGTTTGGCATCTCAAAAAACCTCTCTGCAAGCCCTTCATATTTAAATTGAGAGGTCCCTCAACGCAATGTTTTATTTCCCATTTAAATAACATAGGAATTTTTTTTTTTTACTTTGTAATTTTATTAGACTTTAACCGTTGAGGTTACGAGAGTTTTTTTAGCACATTTGTGTAGATTTAATGCTCTACAAAAAAGGTCTCTTGTGTTTAATCGATAAAGCTAAACGTTCAAAAAATAATCGATGATAATAATCACTAATTATCACCGATTATTTTTTGAACGGTTCGTTTTATCGATTAAGATACAAGAGAGCTTTTTTGTAGAGCATCAAATGTTCTACAAAAATGTGCTAAAAACAGTCTCCTAACCTCAACGGTTAGAGTCTAATAAAATTCCAAAGTTTAAAAAAAAATTTCCTATGTTATTTAAATGGGAAATAAAAATTTGCGATGAGGCACCTCTTAATTTAAATATGAAGGGCTAATACTTGCAGAGGATTTTTTTGAGATGCCAAACAATACATTTTTCATTATATCGAGGAAAAAAAAATTGGTCATTTTATTTGACCCACCCTAATAAATATATATAATTTTTGAAGGATGAAATCTGAGACATGCGAGAAACAACTCACGTTTGATGCGCAGCTCTATGACAGCCTCTGCCGATTCCCCGATACCGTTATTCGCAATGCAAGTATAACGACCAGCGAGGGTCCGATTCTCAGCGTGGAACCGCAAACGGGGCCTGTCGTCCAACAACTGCATGTCAACGTCCTATATCAAAAGTCACGGTGCAAAAAAAAAAGTCGATTAAAAATAACATAAATTCTTGACAATTTTTTCCTGCAATTTTCATTTTACAAATCTACTGATTCTGGCAATCTTTTGCGCTGTAATTGCACCCAAATTTTCATGAAATTTATTATTAAATATTAAATTTATTGTTAGATATATTTCAACCCTTTTTAGAAGCCTTTAAATCACAATTTAAGCAACCAGTATTAAGAAGCGTGTTTTTAATTATTTAAACAGGTATTTTGATACAGATTCGAATTTTTGGGGTGCTAATTTTCCAAAAAATGTATTTTTGCGCCATTTTTCAAAATAATATTTCATAATTTCAATCTGACAATTTATTTTTTAAAGATTAATTTCTACATTTATTTATTTTTTGACCTTTAATGCCCTTTTTGTCTCTTCAGGATTCTTTGAAAGATATTTATTTGATTTAAACACTGGTTTAATTCATTTTAAATCATTGTAAGCTAATTTTTCACGAGCTGCAATTTTGCATCACTTTTTCAAAGAACAATAATATAATTACAATGGAAAATTAAATTTTTTAATTTTTCTTAATTCAATTAAATATTTTGCAATATCTTTCCAATCGACAATTTAGTTTATTATCCATTATTTTTTTACTTATATCTTTCCTCCAATCCTTTATAAATCAGAGAAAACGTTTTTCTTATCTTATCTTCTAAGTCCCACATAAACTTACTGCAGCAAAATCACGAAAAATACTTTACAAAAAAAAAAATTTTTTTTCATGAAATTTCCGATTTAAAGCGGTAGGAAAATTTTTCAATTCGTACCTTCATTTTCCACGATATCGTCGGTGCCGGATATCCGTTGGCCACACAAGACATGTCAACTTCCTCGCCAAGATTAACCTCGATCTCGCCCGTTTCCGGTATCGTGTGAAGAATCCTCGGAGAGTCTGAAAGCAAAATCCAATTTAGCGATGGAATTTAAATGAAATAAAAAAGTTCTATGACAAAAAAAGCGATCATAAAAAATGATGATTTATTTATTACAACGTTCCAATATGAATAAAAAATACATCGAAGTAAATTTCAAGATTTCTTTTAGAAGATTGCCAAAAATGAAAATTTCTAATTAAACTTATATTAATTTATTTTATGGAAATTTAATTTTAATTTCATATTTAATTAATTCATTACAAGTTTCCCGTATAAATAAAAAATATATTCATGTGGATTGAAAGTTTTTTTTTATATCAAAAAATTTCTAATTTTTATTTTTCAGTAAATTTAAATCAAATAAATTCATTTAAATTTATTTCTCATTTATAATTAGATTTAATCAATACTTAAATTTTTATTTCATAAATTCGTTCACGTTTATGTGCTTTATTTTTTATCCGTAAAGTGATTTAAAGAACATTAAATCGTAACAAGGACGAAGGGATTGAAAGCTAAAACTTTGGGGGAAATTAACGTCTTAGTTTGCGACTTTTATAGATCCATATGAGGCGTTCCATCCCAAATCGGACAGTATGAAAAACTTTTTTTTTATTTCCTCAATTTTTGTATATTTTTTAGTACCCATCAAAAGACCCTTCCTGTACAATTTTGAGATTTTTTTTTTATTACCCGTTCAAAAGATATAAAATTAACAAAAAAACCGTTCCTCTTTTGTATTTTGGTCATAACTTCTTTAATAATGGTCCAAATTAAAAGTTTTTTTTTTTCAAAATTTTTGTTTTTTTATGGCCTTTTCAGAAAAAATACAACAAAAATATTCGACGTCTTTTTGAATGAGTTTTTTGAGTTTTAAACTTTAAATCGCGTTTTTAAAAGTGAGTGTCGTTTCGATTTTTTAAATTTTTTGTTTTCAACATCTATCTATTCAACAATTTTTAAGACTAGTCCTTTCGTGGCATTTCAATAACTACTATTTTTTCGATTTTTGAAAATCATTTTTTTTTTAAATAAATTATTATGAATACCAATTTTTGTTACTGTATAGTATTTTTTTAATCATTTTGAATTAATTTCGACACTTTTTCATTTTCAACAGATTTTAAAAATTAATAATTAATCGATGAGCAAGTAGAACAGTTCAAGAAATGTATGAGTGGGCATTGAACCTCAATAGTCTACCGAATATTGCTGTCAAATTTTTACCTGAGAAACATTATTTAGATGCAAAAAAAAGATTTTATTTGCGATACAATACTGCGAAGTCAATCACAGGGGAACACAAAAATTCCATTCAATTATTGCAATGAACAACGGAAACGTATTGGCAAAGGAATATTCTAATTCAGGAAATAATCGTATATGTAAGGTTTTCAAAAAAATAAGTGAATAAATAAAAACTGTTGTTATTATTGTTCGTGAACAGACTTAACGATTAATTATTAATTTTAAGAACCTGTTAACAATAAAAAAAAGTGTCAAAATAAATTCTAAATATTGAAAAAAATACTATACAGTAACAAAAATTGGTATTCACAATAATGTATAAAAAAAAATTATTTTCAAAAATCGAAAAAAATAGTAGTTATGAAAATCCCACGATCGGACTAGTCTTAAAAATTGTTGAATAGATAGATGTTTAAAGCAAAAAATTAAAAAAAAAAAATGACACTCACTTTTAAAAACGCAATTTAAAGTTTAAGACTCAAAAAACTCATTCAAAAACTCGCCGAATATTTTCGTTGTATTTTTTTCTGAAGGGGCCAGAAAGAAACAAAAATTTGGAAAAAAAACTTTTATTGCACTCCGTGCGTAAAGTGACCACTTCTCGCACGCTTCGCTTTGCTGCGCGTGCGAGAAGCGGGCACTTTAGGCACTCGTGCGATAAAATTTTGTACGATACTCGTGCGAGAAACTTTTTCTCGACGAGTGTGAGTTTCATCGCACTCGTATCGTAATGTACTATTATATCACTCAGTACAATAATGGCTTTTATGTCCGCAAGCGGACGTGAAAACGTCCATATTGCACCTCGTGATATAAAATATCGTACATCACTCGTCAGAAAATACTTTTACGCCCTCGTGATGTAATGTACTATCAATTTTGATCATTATCCAAGAATCCATGACCAAAATACCAAAAAAGAGCGGTTATTTTGTTAATTCAATATCTTTTGATTGGTACTAAAAAATATAAAAAATTGAGGAAATAAAAAAAAAGTTTTTCAAACTGTCCGATTTGGGATGGAACGCCCCATATATATATTCGTGTCGCTATAATTTGGACATTTACATTTTAGTACTTCGCCGTATATCGAGCTCGTGGGTGTGAGCGATGAAATCTAATAATCTTGTGGATTCGAGATTGTCGTGCGGATAAAGTTGTTACGTGGACGGATTATGTATACTTACACTTAACTTGAATCGCGTAAACTTGCGTTACGTGACCCCAGGGTGCCGGTCTCGAAGCCTGACAAACATACTGTCCCGTGTCTTCCGGTTGTACACGAGAAACTTCGAGGCTCATATTTTCGTGCATATTTATCCTGTGACGAGGGGGAATCAGATCGGTATCGCCGCTTACCGCTAACTGTTCTCCATCTCGCCACCATCTCACCGTTGTCGGTGTTTCTGATGCCACCAATGAATATTTGTTAATATATATTAATATTTGTTAATATATATTATTATCTGTTAATATATATTAATATTTGTTAATATATATTAATATTTGTTAATATATATTAATATTTGTTAATATATATTAATATTTGTTAATATATATTAATATCTGTTAATATATATTAATATTTATTAATATAAATTAATATTTGTAACTGATATTTGTCCGTTTGGCATCCAAATGTCCCGGAACCATTTTTCAAATTAGTTCAAGGCCACGTCCAAAAAGTCTCCACTAATTGATTGTTCATTTTGTATCCAAATTGACAAAAGATTATTTCTAGAAACTTAAGTTTTGTTTTAGGAGACTTTCGGATTAATCCGGTCAGAGTGCATCAATTTTAGAATGCTGTAAAATGTTCTTCCGGTTCTAAAAAAACGTTCTGAAATGCTTGTCAATTTTTTACAACCCTCCATTAATTATAAGGATGCAATGAAAAATTTCCTGGAACCATTTTTCAAATTAGCTGAAGGACAAGTCCAAAAAGTCTCCACTAATTAATTGTTCGTTTTGTATCCAATTTGACAAAAGATATTTTTTAGAAACTCAAGTTTTCAGTGTACATCAATTTTAGAATGCAGTAAAATGTTCTTCCGGTTCTAAAAAAACGTTCTGAAATGCTTGTTAATTTTTTACAACCCTCCATTAATTATAAGGATGCAATGAAAAATTTCCTGGAACCATTTTTCAAATTAGCTGAAGGACAAGTCCAAAAAGTCTCCACTAATTAATTGTTCGTTTTGTATCCAATTTGACAAAAGATATTTTCTAGAAACTCAAGTTTTCAGTGTACATCAATTTTAGAATGCAGTAAAATGTTCTTCCGGTTCTAAAAAAACGTTCTGAAATGCTTGTTAATTTTTTACAACCCTCCACTAATTACAAGGATGCAATAAAAAATTTTCTGGAACCATTTTTTAAATTAGCTGAAGGGTAAATCCAAAAAGTCTTCACTAATTAATTGTTCGTTTTGTATCCAAATTGACAAAAGATTTTTTCTAGAAACTTAAGTTTTTTTTTAGGAGACTTCCGGATTAATCCGGTCAGAGTGCTCAATTTAAAAATGCAGTAAAATGTACTTCCGGTTCTAAAAAAACGTTCTGAAATGCTTGTCAATTTTTTAGAACCCTCCATCAATTACGAGGATGCAATAAAAAATGTCCTGGAAGCATTTTTGAAATTAGCTGAAGGCCAAGTCCAAAAAGTCTCCACTAATTAATTGTTCGTTTTGTATCCAATTTGACAAAAGATATTTTCTAGAAACTCAAGTTTTCAGTGTACATCAATTTTAGAATGCAGTAAAATGTTCTTCCGGTTCTCAAAAAACGTTCTGAAATGCTTGTTAATTTTTTACAACCCTCCACTAATTACAAGGATGCAATAAAAAATGTCCTGAAACCATTTTTTAAATTAGCTGAAGGGTAAATCCAAAAAGTCTTGACTAATTAATTGTTCGTTTTGTATCCAAATTGACAAAAATTTTTTTCTAGAAACTCAAGTTTTTTTTTTTTTAAACTTCCGAATTAATCCCGTCAGTGTACATCAATTTTAGAAGGCAGTAAAATGTTCTTTCGGTTCTAAAAAAACGTTCTGAAATGTTTGTCAATTTTTTAAAACCCTCCATCAATTATAAGGATGCAATAAAAAATGTCCTGGAAGCATTTTTTAAATTAGCTGAAGGCCAAGTCCAAAAAGTGTCCACTAACTAATTGTTCGTTTTATAGCCAAATTGACAAAAGATATTTTCTAGAAACTCAAGTTTTTTTTTGTGACTTCCGGATAAAACCGATCAGTGTGCATTAATTTTAGAATGCAGTATGTAAAATGTTCTTCCGGTTCTAAAAAAACGTTCTGAAATGCTTGTCAATTTTTTACAACCTTCCACTAATAATGTAGTCGCAACAAAAAAATCCTAAAGCATTTTTTTAGTTAGAAGGATACATTAAAAAATGTTCCAATAATTTTGCAGCGTCAATTGATGACGAAAGAAATTTTTTTATTAGTTAAAAGAAATTGTTGGTTTTTCAGCAAAATTCCTGTAATTAATGTTGCAGTGTGTAATCAACATTTCGTATCATTTGTTTTATGAGAAAAATATTTGTTAAATAAAAGTTAATATATTCAAATATAAAAATATTAAATTAAAATATTTGAAAGATTTTTCTTGTTTTTACAAAAAATGTATTCTCACCGAGTTCATCAACGTGACAGGGCAAAAGAACGGTGTCATTCTGAAAAGTTTCGACCGTCGTGGGAACGCTCTTTACCGCCCAATTGCCTTCTGCTCGAACTCCTGCAATTACAAAACGTTCGTACTTTTGGTCTGTAACGTACTACGTTTTTTCTTTTTTATTTTCGCCAACAATTTGCCCTTGTACATTCGTGGAAACGATGACGAATTCGTGAGGCCAATTGACCGGATGATTTCTCCAGACATCGAGCAATTAAAGACTTTTTTTAATTGAGCTATTTTTTTTTTCATTTCTTTAATTATTCAGTTATTGGGTCAACCAAGCTTAAATTTTTGAAATAATTTTTTTACTATTAGTTCTAATTTATTCGTGAGAGTTTTGGATCTGAGATGAAAAATTAAATAAAAAGAGTTAAAATAAAACGGCACTTTAAAATTTCATCGACGCTTTTTTTTCTTATAAAGAAGCTACATTTATGTAAAAAAAATTTTCCCAGATTTAAATAAAAATGCGAGCTTCAAAAAATTTGCCAACATTGTTGCGCAATTATTTTGGCGGGATTTTTTACTCGATAAATGAGTGTGAGTAAATTTTAATTTTTCAATAAGCGATTGTAAACGCTCTAAGCTTCGTAATTTTGCAACTTATTTTGCACAAATGCACTAAACTACAAGAATTATTATCATTGAATTTTTAAAAATTACAGAAGTTAAAAAAAAAAATGCGAAACTAAAAAAAATTGTAATCTCGAAGTTATCGCGCTGGAGTTTTTTTGCACAAATGCACCAAGTTGCAAAAATTATTTGTACGGAATTTTCAAAGAATCATTCAAGAGCTCCGCTTTTAAAAAAAACTTGAAATTCGAGCTCCAATTTTTTCCACAAATCAACTAAACGATTAGGACACCGGAGATCAAATTTTGTAAGGACTTTTTGCGAGGTTCGGAGTTAGTGAAAATTTAAAAAAAATGGAAAAAATCGAAACGAGAAATTCACACGCAGCTTTCCGACTCCTTTCCATCGTTTATTGAGCTTCCTCTATCAGAAAGCTATTATAAAGCTGCTCACCATAAAGTAGCTCAGAAGAAGCTCAAAGGAAGCTCAAAGGATGCTCAAAGGAAGCTCAAAGGATGCTCAAACAATGCTCAAAGTAAACTCAAACGAAGTTCAGAAGAAGCTCAAAGGAAGCTCGGAGGAAGCTCAGAGGAAGCTCAAAGGAAACTCAAATGAATCTAAGAGAAAGCTCAAAGGAAGCTCAACGGAAGCTCAGAGAAAGCTCAAAGGAAGCTGAAAGGAAACTCAAACGAAGTTTGGAAGAAGCTCAAAAGAAGCTCAGAGGAAGCTCTAAGGAAACACAAACAAAGTTCAGAGGAAGCTCAGAAGAAGCTGAAAGGAAGCTCAAGCGAAGCTCAGAGGAAGCTCAAAGGATGCTTAAAGGAAACTCAAACGAAGCTCAGAGGAAGCTCAAAGGGAGCTCAGAGGAAGCTCAAAGGAAGCTCAAACGAAGCTCAAACGAAGTTCAGAAGAAGCTCAAAAGAAGCTCAGAGCAAGCTCTAAGGAAACACAAACGAAGTTCAGAGGAAGCTCAGAAGAAGCTCAATCGAAGCTTAGAGGAAGCTCAGACGAAGCTCAAAGGAAGCTCAGAGGAAGCTCAAAGGATGCTCAAATGAAGCTCAAAGGAAGCTCAGAGGAAGCTCGAACGAAGCTCAAAGGAAACTTGAATGAAGTTCAGAAGAAGCTCAAAAAAAGCTCGGAGGAAGCTCTAAGGAAACACAAACGAAGTTCAGAGGAAGCTCAGACGAAGCTCAAGCAAAGCTCAAAGTAAGCTCAAGCGAAGCTCGGAGGAAGCTCAAAGTAAGCTCAAGCGAAGCTCAAAGTAAGCTCAAACGAAGTTTTGCCAATGATGGAAGAAAATGAGGATGCCAAGGGCAATATTTCACCATTTTTTTCGAAAACCTGTCCCTCATCCATCGGCCTATTCACAATAGATACATTGTAAGCCCAAAATGAGGGTGAGCTTCTCCAAACTTCGTTCAAGTACCCCACAGAACTTTACTGTTCGTCTATATACAATGCTTTGTGTACGAGTTTCAGACTCGGGTGTACGGTTACTAATTAAATCCGATAGTGGGTATGGCGCACGTAATATTGCGAGTATAATTATTACCGTACGTGTTAAGGGTTGAAGGGAGGAGAAGGCTGAGTTTCGATCGGTAGGGTTCTAGCGAGGGCGAGAAAAAAATGGCAATGGATCACCGAGCAAACCTGCGAGTCCCACGATGCTGTGTAATAATGGATAAAAAAAAGAGGGGGAAAAAAAAGCAAGTCCATTTATAGGGGTGTGTATGGGGGGAAGGGGGCGGGAGGGGGTGGTTCACGCAATCTTCGAATGCGTCGCGTGCGAAAAAGCATAAAGCAGCACCGTTAGAGGGATGAAGAGAGAGAGAGCGAAAGGGAGAGAGAAATAGGGGGTTGAAGGAGCGTGCGCCTTTTACACCCCTTTTTTTTACCTCCAGCTTGCCACCGGTCACTTATACGTGGCATTTGCACACGCTCTGAAAACGATCGCAATTTTTTTTTTCCTCTTATTCTTGGGAAAACTGTTCAACCACTCAAAAGTTGGACGATACCAGACACGCCACAAAAAAAAATAATAAAACAACCCCCCATGTTTTTTCTACCCCTAACTTTGTCGAAATTATTGCTGGAAATCTTAAGGATGCTTTGCCCCTACAAAAATCTGAAAAAATTCAACAACATTCGACACGCCATGAACAACAATTATCGATAATAATATTGCCCAAAAGTTATTAATAAATTGTTTAAATAAATAATTATTCAACGATTTTTAGGAGAGTTCTTTTTTTTTTCTTGAACCAATCGAACGCGTTAATTTTTCTGAACGCATATGAATTTTTTCAGAATTTTCTCACTATTTTGAAATTCCCGTTTTGAAATTTTTAGAATGCCTGTATTTGTGTATTTTTTGACATTCAAAAACATATACAAAATTTGCAATTTTTTGTTTGTATTTCAGAATGTTTTTTATAATATTTCTAAATAGAGAGAACATTCTGAAAAAATGCATATGCGTTCATAAAAATTAACGCATTCGATTTGCATGAGGAAAAACAGAACTTACAGAAAAATTGTTAAACAATTATTTGTTTAAACAATTTATTAATAACTTTTGGAAAATATTATTATTGATAATTGTTGTTTATGGCATGCCAAATGTTGCTGAATTTGTTCAGATTTTTATTTTTTCACGAAGTATGGAAATTTCAGTCAGATAAAATTTTTGGCTGGGACTGTACGGGCAAAGCATCCTTAATTCCGACGATCCCCCGCTTATCGCAATTTTCTTTCATCGATGTTGATCAATTTCGATAAAAACCAACCACCATTCTGCACTGAAAAAACAATGTACCAGGATTTGTTAACTGTTAACAAATGTAGAGTTGAATATGGCAAAATCAATTATTTTTTAACAGTTAATAAATTAAATAAACATTTTTTAACAGTTAATAAATTAAACAAATATTTTAAACAGTTAATAAATTAAATAAATATTTTTTAACAGTTGATAAATGATTTTGACACAAATAAAATATTTCTTAACGACTTAACAAATTTTGTTACAGTTGAGGAATATTTAAGTAAAAGTGCCAACTAAATATGTTCCTTTACTATAAACAGTTTTCTCAGTGTGGGGACTTTGAAACGTCAGGTTCGTGCCAAATGCATTTTCTCAAATTCGGTGAAATTTTAGGGTGAAAAGGGTGAAATTTCGATTTTGGCATCGAGCCCAGTTCTTAATTTAAGTTTCCACCATTTAATTTCCCATCATTTTAAATTTAACTGTTTGTATCTCCTAATTACATTTTAAGAATTATTAAACCCCCCATTTTGCAAAATTAAAAAATAAATATTATTATGAAACTTCATAATTTTATTCTTACCCAATGTGAAAAAAGTAAACAATATCCACAAAATAAACATCACGAAGTTTGATTTATTAATCAATCACAAAATAAAAAATAAACAATCTGTCACTCTGCGAAACATTTGTCAAAGTCGCTGGAAAATCAAGTGTCTAGAAAAAAAAAGATGACTTCACGAGAGTGCGAATGCCACGACTTTTCACGACACACTGACACTCGTACGAAAGGATCCCTGCAAACCAAGTTACGACAGTTGATCTGTCGTCTTCTCGTGTATACTTCTCTGTCTCTCCCTTTTGCTCTCTTTCTCTCGTCCCCCGCCACTTTCTAATACACACGTATATACATTAATCTCGGATATAATTATGAGCGTTTTGGTGCGATGCTATCCATTCCGTGGTTCTCATAACAGGACACCTTTATCTCCGATCCAAGATCCAATGACATGAGTATTGATAAACAGATTTACCAGTAAAAGGCTCCATTTTGTGAGTAACATAAGTTAGCAGAAATTATATTACTTACATTATGTTAACAGAAATTTACCAGTTGCTATATTTTACTATGGTATGCATGTCCCATTACAAATTAAAAAGTAATGTGTAATGGATGCATGTTCCATTACAAATAAAAAAGGTTATGTGTAATGGATGCGTGTTCCATTACAAATACAAAAAGTAATGTGTAATGTATGCATGTTCCATTACAAATAAAACAAGTAATGTGTAATGGATGCATGTTCCATTACAAATAAAAAAGTAATGTGTAATGGATGCATGTTTCATTACAAATACAAAAAGTAATGTGTAATGTATGCATGTTCCATTACAAATAAAACAAGTAATGTGCTATGGATGCTTGTCCCATTACAAATAAAAAAATAATGTGTAATGGATGCTTGTCCCATTACAAATAAAAAAAGTAATGTGTAATGGATGCTTGTCCCATTACAAATAAAAAAAGTAATGTGTAATGGATGCATGTCCCATTACAAATAAAAAAAGTAATGTGTAATGGATGCATGTACCATTAAAAATAAAAAAGTGATTTGCAGTGGAGAATATTCCATTACAAATATAAAAATTGCCGTGCTCATATTAGAAACTTGCACATTGCTTTCTCATTATTTTATTTCGCTCAGCAAAAGTTCATCCACAATGATCACAAATGATCCATAAAGTTAAAAAATAGAAACAAAAAACAGACAGTTCATCGTTCAATATGAAATATGAAAATGTACTCAACCCCAAAAATTATCCAACTTTATATTGAACTTGCTTTTACACTCTGTTACCCATAATTATAAGCAATCTAATAAAAATTACAAGTTACTGATAAAAAATGTATCGCTTTATTGAATCCCTAAATAATGTGCATGTTCTTTTTTTTTTAACTTTATGGGTCGTTTGAGTGAAATAAAATAATGAGACAGCAATGTGCAAGTTTCTAATACGAGCATGGCAATTTTTCAATTGATAATGAAATGTTCCCAATGTAAATTACTTTTTTTTTCAATTGTAATTTGTAATGGAACGTGCATACATTATACATGACTTTTTTATTTGTAAGGAACACGCATCCATTACACATTACTTTTTTTATTTGTAATAGGACATGCATCCATTACACATTACTTGTTTAATTGTAATGGAACACGCATCCATTACACATTACTATTTTTATTTGTAATGGAACATGCATACATTACACATTACTTTTTTTATTTGTAATGAAACACCCATCTATTAGACATTACTTTTGTAATTTGTAATGGAAAAATTGTTCAATACACATTGTTTAAAGTAATGGGTAATGCATTACTTTTACATTAGTATTTTCACAACTCTGCTTATAGGTATGGCCGGACCGTTTCGCTTGCGCGAGAGCGCTCCGCCTGGCGGCCACCTAGCGGATTTTTCGCGCACTACACAGATACGCTAATACGAACGTAAAAGGATCGAGCGTAAGGAAAACGATGAAACATTGAAAATAATACAATGAAATACCAAAAAATTAGGTATTCTTCAGGAAAACTCGTTAAAACAATTATAGTCGCTGGAACAGGTTCACGATTGGTCCACGACGGTTGAGAACCTCCGTTATCGCCTTTCAGCACAAACAGAGGGTAGCGGGAGTCATTTCTCGTGTCAAATCGTGCGGTGGGTTACAACAGTGGCATTCAGGCGAGCACAGTAGCCACTACCACACACGCAAAGGGGAGCATTCTTCTATAATTTGTTCAATTTACGCACCGACACGAACTTTGTGTGAGAAGACCATTCGAGCAACCATTCATCGAGTTATATCCCTCTGTGCAATGCATTCAATAACTCGATCCAATCTTGGATTCGACTAATACGTGTAATAATAATGTTTACTTGCTCTCTATACCGCGCATGTGTGTGTAATGAACCTTTGGTTCATGCTGCGTTTGAATCCCGATGGCATTAACCGTAGAAAAGTGCTGCGACCATTCAAACCGTGGGTAAATACAGCGAGTGCTACAATATGACACCGCAAAGGGGGCGAACACATTTTTTCGTGATTCCAGAGCTGTCACACCTATATTCCCCGCTTTTGTGTCCGTTCCAACGAGTCCCGCGGCAAACATAACCTCAATTCCGGACTTTAGAGACATTTGCAAAGGATTGGAAAGAAAAGAGCAGTAACAAAGCAAACTTGTGTCTACGGCATGTATTTTTAATCCCCCAATGAGTTGGAGTCGAATGATTCTACATTATTTGTGGTTTTCCCGTGGAGGAATACATTTTTCAATCCAGCTGACGAGCCTTCAATGGCGGTTCAAGATTTCAGGTGGATCGTCACGTGACCAGGTGTTAGCATTTTTTCTCGCCAGCCATTTTGTTCACTTGGCGCTAGTTGTAATTTCTCAATGGTACATTGGCAACAAAGAAAAAAGGTTTTTGGTGAATTTGCAACGTTTTTTCGAAATGGTATTTCGCCGAAAACTGGTTTTTTAGGTTAGGGGAAGCAAAACTGTGGGTAATCTGCAAAACTCGAGGTTATAACGTGTCTTTTCTCATGGACTTACCGAAGGAAAAGGACGATGATCAGTGCTTTCTTATTAATCCTGCCAGGGAATAAGATTTACCGTCGGGTAAGTCGCGAATCGGGGATAATCTGGCATTCACCGGGCTACAAGTGTGGATACGGCTAAGCTTATTGATCACCGGCGGTCTTTTGATTAATAAAAAAAAAAACGTCAGGAGATATAGAGAGCAAGGATACTCTTTTCACGATACCCCGCGGAATAATCTTCCATCTTTCGCTCTTTATATTATTATTATATAATTTATAAATAATAATTATATATTAGAGTGATTAGAAAAAAAGCGACTTTTTTTCGAAATTCCCTATTAAATACTTTTGGGGAGGTGAAAAAAGATGCCTGTTAAAAGAAAAAAAAAAATCGTCGCTTATTTTGAATCAGTCTATTATATATAGTATATATACCTAAATATGCATGAGTCATTCCAGGCCAAATGAGCGTGACTGCTAACCTCAAAATCTTGTGTAACTCTCGCAATGAATAAAATTATAATTAAACGTATAGTACAAAATAAATTATGGTAATTCAAGAAAACTTAATCCTTATTTACAGTGACCCCAACAAAAAATGATAACCACATCTATACAAGTCAAAACTTGGACTCGATATAAAAATTGCTCCAAATGTAAAATGGTGATACTTTCCACCCTTTTTTTTTTATTCCTACGCTCAAAATACTTCTTCCTCTCATTTTTCTCTGCTGTTGGATATTCAATGAACGCTTTTTTATGCTGAAAATGGCGCACGAAAACCGTGTTTAATCAGTTTTATCGAGTATTAAAAAAAAAAATTAAAAAAACACTACATACGAGCGCCAACGACTAGACATTGCGTATTTCCATTATACGGACGCTTTGTGAAAAGGACAGGGGATTAAGGTTTAATGAAAAATAATGAAAGGGGGCACGAGTAATCGCGAAGAAAGAATGATGAAGAAAGCGAGAGGCGAGCGTGACGCCGGATGCTTTGTGGCTACATTACATATGTATATATTAGGGTGGTCCTTATTTAGAGCTTGGACGAATTCTTTATCAGACGACAAATAATTCAAAAACAATACTCTAATTTTTCAGATTTTTATCTAGGCTCTAACCCCTCCCGAAAAGAGGGTAGATTTCCCCATTTGAAATACACGTGTTTCGGCCATATTCTCAGGATATATTTTATTCTAAATGTAATAATTTTTAAAAAAATCTGTAACTGCAAGATTTTAGTGTTCATTGGTGCTACCTTTTGAGGAAAAATTCACATAATCATACGGGACAATCTAGACGAATTGCAATTCGTCTAGATTGACCCGTGGAGCAGGGTTAGAGCCTAGATAAAAATCTGAAAAAATTACGGTATTATTTTTGAATTGTTTGGAGTCGATTTGGGGGGCGTCTGATAAAAAATTCGTCCGGACCCTAAATAAGGACCACCCTGATATATATATGTATGCACATGTATGTTCATGAAGGGAAGAAAGTATACGATATAGGCACGTTTTAATTGATACTAATTAATTCAAGTAGTACTCGACAGTCCACTGCTTTCTTGGGAGAGGTCTCGTCGCCTGTGACTCCCTCATCTCGTATTTTAGCAAATTATATCCGTTACTTAGGTCCAGGATAAATTTTACATCCTTGACCATTCATTGAGAGATACCTTTATTCTTAATCATCTCAATTGCTTGACAATTTACTTTGCGAAATAAACAATCATACCTACACCATTTTCATCAACATTTCTCGATTAAGGGGGTATTCTGGTCTAGAATTTTTTAAAAATCAATTTTTTTCGAGAATTACTTTTAGCTAAAAATTATTAATTTTTTTGCCACATTATATTTTCGGCACTTGGGTTTCATTTTTTTAGTTCCTGTGATGAAAAATTGCTTCCCTGAAATAAAAAAAGCTCATATACAGGGTGTCCCAGAAATGAAGGGCAATACCGCGAGGGTAGATTCGTGACGTAATATCGAGTAGAAAAGTTCTTTGCCATTTTTTGCTATTTTGAACCCCTGAATTATTATTAATTAATTAAATTAATAACAATTCAGAGGTTAAAAATATCAAAAAATGGTAAAGGTCTTTTCTACTCGATATTACGTTGATAATTTATTAAATTAATAACAATTCACGAGTTTGAAATATCAAAAAATGGTAAAGGACTTTTTTACTCCATATTAATGGGACACCCTGTATATAGCAAATGGTCCATGAAACCGTGCATAAACTGCCCCGGAAAAACAAAAGGCCGAGAAGGAAGGGAAACTATCGGTAACACACGTGGGAGGAACGTCTGTGTTGTGTGTTTACTTCTGTTTACACTATCCATGTTTTTGTTTGATTTACGAGCATATATATAGAGAGCACACTATACGTCTCAAGTCCACATATTTTGTTATTTGCGATAAGTGCTTTGTCAAAAACCATTTCGGAAGACTTGAAAATTTTAAGTATGAAAACTGAATAAGTTATAAGCTGGTAAAACGGAAAAAAATTTGCAAAATGGCGGCTATCTGAACAAAAAGGGCGTTTTTCGACTCGTTTTTCATTGTTTTTAATTTTTTTACAATAGTAAAAAAAATAATTTAGACACAAAAGTGGCAGAGTCGATAAAGAGTTATACATTGAAGATTGGTGAAAAATTTCGAGTAAATCGATTGAGTGAACTCGAGATATCAAGTAGGTTTGACTCGAACGCCTATAGTCCGATTTTCTCCGATACGACGAATGTAGTTACTGCGTCACTAAAATAGCTATAACTCCGTAAATGATTGGAGTTAAGAAATTTCCTTTCGAGGATATATGCTTAAAGGTAGAATATGTAAAAAAAAAAAATTCAAAATTTTGGACCGGAAAACTTCCTTAAAAGTTGATAGTGAACTAGCTTTTAATTGACTACATTTTCCAAGATGAGGTTTTACCGGATGAAAATGTAATTCAGTTGCAGAAAAAAAAACCTGTGAAATAATTCACATAAAAGACTTTTCAAGTAGACGGTTCTGGTGTAATTTTAAGAAACTCTGACGAGTCGATGAAATAGAGCTGGTAGAATTGATGGAGAATGTTATTTATATATACTATATATATGAGTCATTCCACGCCATTTCGATCAAAATCTTGCCTCGATGACTCCGATTTTCCTCTAAATTTTTTATATAAAAAAACACATTGAAATGCATTTTCCCAAATTATTTCAGATTTTTTTTGTCACGCGTTTTTTGGGTTTTATTTTTTATTTTTTTTGAAAAAAAGGACCACTTTGTAAAATCTGAAAAAATTCAGAATAATCCAATAAAATATAACAAGTTCTTTGGGCTTTGTTCCAAAATGGAAATTTTACAAAATGGTCCCAAAAAAAAAAAATCCAACAACGCGTGACCAAAGAATTCTGAAATAATTTGGATTCTTTTTTTCAATGTGTTTTTTTATATTAAAAATTTAGAGGAAAATCGGAGTCATCAAGGCAAGATTTTGATCGAAATGGCGTGGAATGCTTCATATATATATGTAGAGAAAGAGAGAGAGGTTTAAGGGGTGAGGCTCGAAAAATAAGAGGGACGATATGCCGGTGTTGGCTCTCTATCTTGGTATGAAAAACCTAACCTCGGCGCACACATGAGAGGCTCTTGAGTTCCGGCGCGTTTCCCGGCATTACGGGGTCGACATATCTATACGCAGGGGTGTGTTTGTGCACACAGCGGTGAGAGGTCGAGGGATCGCGTTTGGAGAGCCCGAGTAAGAGAATCACGGGGATGAGGATATGCAGCATGTTGACGAATACATATATCCATATAATCTCTATATGGGGCATTCCATACCAAGTCGACCTGAGTGTGACCCTCGACCTCGCTGATTTCGTTTACGATTTTTTATATGATTCTTCCGACACAAAATAGCATTCAGCATTCTTTTCAGATTTTTAAAACCCAATTTGAGTACGTTATGATTTTTGAACATTTTTTTCGAAAACCCCGAGGGCCGTAATTTAAAAATCTGAAAAAATTCTCAAAAATCCGGCGTCAAAAATGAAAATTTTTGACCCAAAGTTCATTATGTTCAGGCTTTCGCTTCCACCTCGATTTTAGGTCTTCATGAAGAAAACGTAAAAAAAATAGATGCAGAAATTAACCAACTATTTTTGGAAATTGTTGGTTAACGATAAAAATATTCAAGCCACTTTTCACGGTAGATCAATTTCTGCATCTATTTTTTTTTTTTTTACGTGTTCTTCATAAAAACCTAAAATCAAGGTGGAAGGGAAATCGTGGACATAATGAATTTTGGTTCAAAAATTTTCATTTTTGATACCGGATTTTTGAGAATTTTTTCACATTTTTAAATTACGGCCCTCGAGGTTTTCGAAAAAAATGTTCAAAAAATCATAACGTACTCAAATTTGGTTTTAAAAATCTGAAAAAAATTCTGAATGTTATTTTGAGTTGAAAGAATCATGTGAAAAATCCTAAGTGAAATCAGCGAGGTCGAGGGTCACACTCAGGTCGACTTGGTATTAAATGCCCCATATATATACAAGGATTATATAGCATATATATATGGAAAATTCCGCCAATTTGTGATGAGCCTTTCCACTACCAAAAATCTAATTAATTTGGCCATATTTACATTTTTTGGAAATGTGATAAGAGGCGATAATTTCGAAAATTAAAAATTCAAAGTTGATGAGGCGATGTTAGCTTTGAGGTAAAGTTTGAGAAGGTTTGAGTGTTTTAGATCCCTTCAAAAAATGCTAAATTTTGAAATTGAATTTTGAAATGAAATTTTGAAATTAAATTTTGAAGTTGAATTTTGATATTGAATTCTAAAATTAAATTTTAAAGTTGAATTTCGATATTGGATTTTGAAAATCCAACAAATCGTGCTTATCACCGACGAAACACATCTTTGAAAATATAAAATGTTAATAACAATGAATTTTCAAAAATAAGGACTGTCTCAGGAGGAATTGCATCAGAGTCTATTTTGATTAACTTTTTTCCAAGAATAAACCGCACTTTTCCTTCGATTTAAATAAAATAGGGCATTAATTTTGAGAAAAAATGAAGTGAAAGACAATTTTCGAAAAAATAAAAAATAAAAAAAAAACCTATCGAATGACGAGGGTTTCACTAGAATTCAGGTTTTCCACGAAAATAAATTTTTATATTTCAATATAAAAATATTTTAATATTTTTATAAATAAATTTTTATTTATATATTTCGTAAATTATTACTTCTTATTGAGCATAATAAGATGTGAAAATGGGGTGGGATTTCAAAAAATGAGGAATTGGTGGAATAGGCCATATATATGTATATAAATAGTAAAAGAGCAAGAGAGACGAGAGAAGCTGAGCGAAATCTGTGGCAGCAGCACCAGCAGGAGCCAAA
Source organism: Alloplasta piceator (assembly GCA_946863875.1). Taxonomy (NCBI): domain Eukaryota; kingdom Metazoa; phylum Arthropoda; class Insecta; order Hymenoptera; family Ichneumonidae; genus Alloplasta; species Alloplasta piceator. Next base: position 6,870,522 of record OX333075.1, on the reverse strand, counting down.
CATGACGAGATGGAGAGAGACGTTGCGGGGTCGCCCTTATTCCCGCGTTCTCGCTTCGGTTCTCTCGCAGTTGCAGTCGATACACGTTAGACGCCAAGTGACGAGGTTCGTTCGTTCGGACACTTTCTTTGTTTTATAATGTATTTCGTTGTTTATTTTTTTAATTTTCGTTGTAATCATTTTTTTCCGGATTTTGGTTCATTTTTTAATTCATTCTTTGTTATTTTTTGCTTAATCATGTTCAAAATGAGCCTGGAACTACATTCTTAATTGCCGTAATTACATTCTCATTAGTGCTAATTTTTGGTGATTTTTTTTTTTTAGTTATTCAGTATTTTTTTTCTAAATTATCTTTGAGGAGAATGAACTTGGGTGTTTCTACTTAATTGTACTAATTAAATTGGCTTCAGAAAAGTACTGTTTTTATGATTTGTTGTTATTTTGGAATTTTTTGGTTATTTTTTGTTGTTTATTTGTTTTTGGATTTTTTTTCTTTTTTTTTTTTTTAGATATTTCGGTTTCTTTTAAATTATCTTTGACGAGAATGAACTTGGATCTTTCTACTTGATTATACTAACTAAATTGACTTCAGACAAGTACTGTTATTGTTATTTTTTGTTATTTTGCAATTTTTTTGTTATGTTTTGTTGTTTACTTGTTTTTGGAGATTTTTTCTTTTAGTTATTTCGGTTTTTTTTAAATTATTTTTTGTTATTTTGCAATTTTTTTGTTATTTTTTGTTGTTTACTTGTTTTTGGAGATTTTTTCTTTTAGTTATTTCGGTTTTTTTTTAAAATTATTTTTGACGAGAATGAACTTGCATCTTTCTACTTGATTATACTAACTAAATTGACTTCAGAAAAGTACTGTTTTTGTTATTTTTTTTTATTTTGGGAATTTTCTGTTATTTTTTGTTATTTATTTGTTTTTGGTTATTTACGTCGTTTAACTTGGATCTTTGTACTTGATTATCATAATTAATTATTTCTTTATGATTTTTAAATATTTTGCCAATTTTTAGTTATTTTTTGTCATTGGTTTAAATTTTGTTACTTCCGTTGATGATTAACTTGGATTCAGAGACTTTATTATATCAACTAAATTGGCATCAGAGACGGTATTTTATATTGTGATAAAAGTTAAAAGTGTAACAACTGACGGCTTGAAATTTTCGTGCGTCTGGAAACCGGAAATGAAGAACCGGAAGTGGAGGGCCTTTTGGGTCTCAAGGGAGGAAGAATGAAACGAAAGAAAAGGGCAAATTGAATTTTCGTAAAAGTGGAATTTTGCCAAGATGAGGATCAGTAGAAGCAGCCGGAAGTCGGAATATTTATTTTAAAAAAAAAAGGAAATTCGACGCCGGAAACAGAACATTTGGGTTTTTAGAGCAAAATTATAGTTCCATTTATCATCTCGAATAATTTAAAATAATATTTTATGAAAAAATATAGGTTGGATTGTTTTTTGTTTGCAGTTATGAAGTTTAATGTCATTAATCTTTTTATTGGACACTTTTTTTAATGGTTTTTTATTTATCCTCATTTTCTTGGGGGTTGCATTTCACTTTACCTTTATTTATTATTGTTATTAATTTTCTTTATCTTTCTTCTTTATTTATTATTGTTATTAATTATTAATGGCATTAATAATGATTCAAATATTTAAAAAAGTGGCATTGACAAAAAATTTAAATCTTCTGAATTCCATTTTGAATCTGGTAAAAGGATTCTCCATTTTTTTCAGTTAAATTTATACAATTTTTTTAATTCATTTAAAAAATGTCCAAAGAACATTCTGTCCTTGATTTCTCGAGCACGTTTTTAGCTGCAAAATTTCAAAAATCTAAAAATGTAAATTTTTTCCTAAAAAAACATTTCCTGCAATGACCTTTAAAATCCAAGCTGGGGCCTGTCATCGACTTCCCTTGACTTAAGCTTGGATATTAACTTAAGTTCAGCGAAAAATTAGCCTAGCAATCAAAATCAAGCGATAAAGCAACAAATTTTTTTTAATAAAAAAATTGAACCAAAATTCATGTAAAATTCAAGAAACACTATTAATAGAAAACACCTTTAAGGGTTTCGCGATACTTAAAGTATTCGAATTAACCAAAGGGACCTTTTTGAAAATTCTAATTTTAAAAGAGCAGAATAATTTGTTCAATCCGATTTTTGGGTGTGAAAATTCAAGGAAATCGACGAGGATCGGAATTCAAAGGAATTGACCTCCTAACTGCCCTTCTGTGTATCGTAGGGGTTGCTTGCAATTGACTACAAAGGGCCTTTGTAATATAAGCTGTACAGTATCAGTGCAGAGGGAGAAAGAGAGAGAGAGAGAGAGAGAGAGAGAGAGAGAGAGAGAGGGAGGGAGAGAGAGGGAGAGAGAGAGAGAGAGAGAGAGAGAGAGAGAGAGAGAGAGAGGAAGGGGGAGAGAGGAAGAGAGAGAGAGAGAGAGCGAGAGAGAGAGAGAGAGAGAGAGAGAGAGAGAGAGAGAGGAGTAAGGGGATTCCCCTTTCATCCAGCATCCCCAATTTCGATGTCATTCAATTACAATAATACATCATCCCTCCAGCTAATGTAGTCAATAATGAATTTGAAACAAGCACATTCGCGTCCAAAGTGCAATATTTCAATATAAAGTGAAGTCATTCCACGACATTCCGATCAAAATCTTGCCTTGATGATTTCGATTTTCCTCTAAATTTTTTATATAAAAAATCACATTCAAAAAAAATTTTCCAAATTATTTCAGAATTTTGTGGTCGCGCGTTCTTTGGATTTTTTTTTTAAAAGGACCCCTTTGTAAAATCTGAAAAAAATCAAAATAATCTAACAAAATATAACAAAATTTTTGGGTTTTGTTCAAAAATGGAGATTTTAATACTCTATGAGTAAAATTTAAAAAATTGCAAAAAAAAAAATATTTACTCATAGAGTATTAAAATCTCCATTTTGGAACAAAGCCCAACAATTTTGTTATATTTTATTAGATTATTCTGAATTTTTTCAGATTTTACAAAATTGAACCTTTTTAAAAAAAAAAAAAAAATCTAGAAAACGCGTGACCAAAGAATTCTGAAATAATTTGGAAAATTTTTTTTCAATGTGTTTTTTTATATTAATAATTTAGCGGAAAATCGGAGTCATTATTATTTCAAGATAATATTTCATATATAATATATAATATACAATATATAATATTTCAATATATATAATATCACAATATGTCAATGTAAAGTAGGCCATTTCTGAAAATATAAAATTGCTCCAAATAATTAAGAAAGCAAGCAAATATTTTTTTCAATTATCTAAAAAAAAAAATTTCCAAAAATGTTTAAAAAATTCCTTTATATTAAGGCGGTATTCTGGCCTAGAGACATCCATATTGAGCATTTAGTCGAGCTCGATAAAAAAAAATATTTTTTTACAACATATTTATTAATATTTTGATAATAAGCAAAAAGATTTTCGAAAATAAAAATGAAAATGGAATAAGTTATAAGCTGGTAAAATTCGGGGTTTAAAAAGGCTGTGCTAATTGATACGATTGCAGCCTTTCTAGTCATCCGATATAAAATTAAAAAAAGATTGTTAATTAGTAAGAATGTTGTTTATCTCAGAGAAAAGGGGGGAAAAATCGCAAAATAGCGGCTGTCTGAACGAAAAAGGCGTTTTTCGACTCTTTTTTTCGTAGTTTTTATTTTTTTTACAATAGCAAAAAAAAATAATTTTGACGAGTTGACCTTGAGATGTCATGTCAACCGTGTTGAGAAAAGTACTTTTGAGAAAAACGTCTATACAGGGTGTCACAAAAGTAACGGAACGGCTGAATATTTTCTCAGCTGAAATTTTGTTCAGTAAGGTCAAGGTCATTCTTGTAGTGACTTTTGACGACGAATTCAATACAAATGAATTCAGTACCTGTGACCTAACTACATATTTGAACGTAAGATTTCCCGCTCTATCGATTGTCGATAGAGCGATTGTCAAAAAAGGGAGTTTTCGTTTGAAAAAAAAGTTGACCTTGAAATAACCTTGAAGATAATCGTCAAGCTCACCATTACTTTCCTCGTCAAAATTTACTACAAAAATGACCTTGACCTTTTTGAAAAATATCTTAGCTGAGGAAATATTCAGCCGTTCCGTTACATTTGTGACACCCTGTATAATCCGATTTGCTCCGGCGTAGTTGCTGCGTCACTAAAATAGCTACAACTCCGGAAATTATTGGAATAAAAAAAATTCCTTTCGAGGATATTTTTCAAAGGTCTAAACTTTAAGAATATGCAAAAAAAATTTGATTTTTTGAAAATTCTAGACAAAAATACCCCGTTAAAGCTATGCTATAAAATAGCTATAACACTAAAATAGCTATAACTCCGTAAATTATTGGAATTTAAAAATTTCCTTCCGAGAATATATTCTTAAAGGTCTAAACATCAAGAATACATTCTTTAAGGTCTGAACTTTAAGAATACATTCTTTAAGGTCTGAACTTTAAGAATATGCAAAAAAAAATGATTTTTTCAAAATACTAGAACACCCCCTTAAAAAACATTTTGGCTCACCATTTGAATTTTCGATTATCACTCCAGACCAAAAAAGGGGCGGAAACGACGAATCTAAATATCGGGCAATTTTAGCCCTGCGGAATTCACCATAAAAATTGTAATTTAGGGTTCCCACTCGCATAATGATAAGGAAACTAAATTCTGGACGAACGCCAAAATCGCTGAGCCCCTAATTTCCGCCCCGACGAGAAAAAAAAAACGAACCCGTCAATTCTTTTTTTTTTCTCTTTTTGGACTCATGGGCGTTGTCCCTATCGAGTGTATTATAGGGACAAAAAAAATCGACCTCCCAGCGTTCCATCGCTTGTCCCTCTTATCGATTAATAACGATATTGTTGGGAAAGATGCTGTATATTGTCTTGAAATTCAAGACGAGAACGATGGTAAATCACTCGGCAACATCATACGCGAAAAAGCAGGGTAAAATGAGCCCCTATGGAAAAATCAACCCCTCTCCCGGCCAATAAGAAATTTGTCACGTGGCCTCTCTTTTCATTCTCGTGCCGCCCCCAAAAGGATCGTTTTTCTGGAGGAATTTTTCTTCCTCAAACTTTTTGCTTCCCCGTTGAGGAAACTTGGTTGTTGGGAAAACTTTTTTTACCTAGATTTTTTAAGCGTGGATTCAAAATGGTCGAAAATGTGGGGGATGTTGAGGTTTGCCTGACATAAATCCCTCGTGATTCGAAAACGAGCTATTAAGCTAAAATTTAGCACACATGTCGAAGACCAATTGTCTTTTTTTGAGAAAAATTGTGGTTTGGATTCTTAGAGGGTGTTCAAATTTTGTTGCCCCTTCTCGCTTTTCATGGAATTTTAACGCCCTAATTTTTGCAAATTAATAAATATTCAAATGAATTTTTTTTTGTAGTCGATATAGTGACTATGTTTTTCTACTATTGAATTTGGTGAAAAGATCGGAAAATTTAAATTTTAGAAAAATTGAATTTGCGAGAATTCAAATTTTAGACAAATTGAATTTAAAAAAAATCAAATTTTAGAAAAATTCCATTTTCTAAAATCTGCATCTTCAAACATTTGAATTTTCGAAAATCTGATTTTTCAAACATTTGAATTTTCTAAAATCTGATTTTTCAAACATTTGAATTTTCTAAAATCTGAATTTTCAAACATTTGAATTTTCTAAAATTTAATTTTTCTAAAATTCTATTTGTCTAAAATTTGAATTCTCTCAAATTCAATTTTTAGAAAAATTGAATTTTCCGACCTTTCAAATTTTAGAAAAATTGATTTTTTTTTATAAATGCGACGTACCCTGTAATTTTTTTTAACATTTCATATTGCACTGAAAATTTGTATCCAATCAATATCGTGATCAAGGTTTCTTGCTAATGAATTTATCAGTTTGTCGTCGATACAATAATCAAGATTTTGAATTTCGCAAAAATCAATCCAAGGACTGAAATTTTCTGAAATTCTAAATTCATTAGAAACATCATTAATAGTCAAGATATCAATCTGATATTTTTTTGACAGTTAATATTATTATCAAAGTTATTTACTACTCAACTTTTTCGAAAATCAACCAGAGCGTTGCAATTTTATAAAATTTTGAATTTTTTGAAAATTCAAGATGCCCTGGAAATTTATCAATATTTAAAATATTTATATATATCAGTATTTATATTTATCAATATTTAGATTTATCAATATTTATTTATTTATTTATATTTATCGAAATTTAAAATATTGTACTGATTTTTTAAAAAGAGTTAATATCAAAGTTCTTCACTACCGAATTTTGGAAAAATCGATCACAGCATCGCGTTTTTGAAAAATTTTGAATTTTTGAAAAATTCGGTATTTCTTGCAAAGTTCAAGCATTCAAGTTATTCAATTTTCCACCCTGGTTTTTTACACGATGTTAATTAAAATAAATTAATTTTTGCTTTGCAATAATTAGAAAAATTACAATTTAAAAAATTAGGTCAATCGACGATTAACCCAAATAAAAAAATATATAAAAAATAAAAATAAAAATAAAAATAAAATAAAATAAAAAAAATAAAAGCCAAATTAATTTTTGCTTTTGCAATAATTAGAAAAATTGCAATTTCAAAAATCGGGTCAATCGACGATTAACGCAAATGAATAAATATATTAAAAATAATAAAATCAAATAAATGCCTAAAAAAACGAATATGTATATATTTGACGAAAGCAATTTTTCGTTGATGCCAATAAAAACGAATGGAATAAAAGATTTCATAGTAACATGAGAGTGGATCATCTATTTTTTTTTTTTTTTTTTGTAACACGTGGGTCTGACATTTTCAGATGAACGGAAACGGGAGATTTGCAATGAAATCGCGAATTGTGGTGTCAGACAGATCGCGGCCGTTCGTTTAATAAGAAGAGGAGGGGGGAAAAAGGTGTCAGCTGCTACGGACGTAGAAACGATCGTCGGAAGGCCCAGAGGGAAATAAACATAGAAGAAGAAGAAGAAGAAGAAGGAGGAGGGCAAAAAGCGAAGCGATATCCCCTTCAATTTTTTGTTCGTTCTCTCCGCCGTATATAAAGAGAAAAACGCTCGTCCAGCCTATAAAAGATTCGGGGCGCTCATATAAACTATACGCAGAGGACGGAAAGGATGCCGAGCAAGGACGATGAGGACGGACCTGACGAGGATGACGACCACCCCAATCGCGTGTTCGCGTCGTAGCAGCAGCATCGGTAGATTCAATTTTCATCATCCGAGACACTCGTCGTCGTCGACACCCTGGAAACTCGATCCCTTTGTCGTAAGTCCTCGCTTTTACTTTTATATCAATGATAATAATCGAAAAAGGTGAAAACGAACAAAGGAAATGTCCTCCAATCTCGAACTTTCACATTTTTTTCAAGAAAATTGAATTTTTTAATTTTGTATAGGTATATAAAATTTATAAATTCAATAGAATAGAATATAAATTTATTAATTACCGAAATAAAATGGTAAATTAGAAATTTGATATTTTCCATAAATGAACTTTCTAACTCGAGCAATTTTTAGCTTCCATCAATGATAATGATCAAAAAAGGTGACAAAGAACGAAAGAAATGTCCTTCGAAAATTAAATTTTTACATTTTTTTTATAGAAAATAAAATTTTGAAATTTGATATTTTCCAAAATCTGAACTTCCTAACTTCACCAATTTTTTACTTTCTATCAATGATAATAATCGAAAAAGGTGAAAAAGAACGAAGGAAATGTCATCCAATTTCAAATTTTTACATTTTTTTCAAGAAAAATCAATTTCTAATTTTTGTATATGGGTCATTCCGTATCAAATCGACCACTTTTGAACCCGACCCCTTTTGATTTGACTGCATTTTTTTTTCCTTTCCTACCCCATTAAAATATTTTTGAGGAAATTTTCAAATTTGTTTACCCAATCCAAAAATAGCTATAACTTCTTCAAAAATTGACTAATTGGGACGTTTATTTTCAAAATTTTCGTCTTTAAATGTACTTTCAGAAAAAAAATACAAAAAGAATTTAAGACATTAAAATCTGTGACATTTTTCACTTTTTCGAGAAAAATTATCGTTTTTCATTTTTGTTTTAACTCAAAAAATACTTTGATCGATTCCGGAAAACATGCCGCCCAGAATGGAGTGGGCCGACATTTGCTTCTTTTTTATCGATTGAACAAAAAAAAATTCTCAGCTGGGCTTATTTCACAAAATACCACTCTGGAAATTTTTGAGGATTTATAAAGTACCTCGACGTTTGAAAAATTGAGAAAAAAAAATTGAAAGTGGTAATCCTCGAAAAAAATTAGATAAAAAAAAAAAGTTTAAAAAACATAAAAGGAAACGTCGGTCCACTCCATATTGAACGGTATTTTTTCCGGAATTGATCAAAGTATTTTTTGAGTGAAAAAAAAATCAAAAATGGCCAACTTCGAGAAAAAGATGATTTTTCTCGAAAAAGTGAAAAATTTCATAAATTTTAATATCTTAAATTTTTTTATATTTTTTGTTGAAAAGTACATTTAAAGACGAAAATTTTGAAAAAAATGTCCCAATCAGACAATTTTTGAATAAGTTATAGCTATTTGGAAATATAAAAAGTTTTTTTTTTGATTGGGTAAAAAAATTTGAAAATTTCCTGAAAAATGTTTTTAATGGGGTAGAAAAGGAAAAAAAATCAGCCAAATCGAAAGGGGTCGGGTTCAAAAGTGGTCGATTTGACATGAAATGACCCACAGGTATAAAATTTAGAAATTGAACAAAATAGAATATAAATTTATAATTAACGATAAACATTATAATTATAATTTTTTACAAACATTATAATTATAAAAAAAATGGTAAATTAGAAATTTCATATTTTGCAAAAATGAACTTTCCTACTTGAATTAATTTGCCCAAATTTATACTCCTTATCAAATGTCCATCTAAAATTACATAATCGATAAATTCGCCAATATTATCAGGGCGAGCCTAAATTTATAAAGAGGCAAACCTTTGTTTACATCGTTCATCTTTACCTCTTCCTCGGTTTTCTATCCACCACGATGCGGATTATATTGAATCGTGAAACTATAATCTCTTGAGAGAATCGCGATCGAGGTTTGTTAGCTCTCTACGATGAAAAACTCAAAGCAAAGAGGATCAATCGCGTTAATCAGAACAAGAGGAAGGGAGAGAGAGAGAGAGAGAAATAATAGATAAACTGAGCAATCTGAAACTTAATACACTTAAGGCATAAGAAAAATAAAATAAAAAATAAATTAAAAAATTAAATTATAAAATGAAAAAAGTGAAAAAGTTATTTAAAAAAATAGAATTTTTTTTATCTCTTTAACATTTGAAATTCTTATTTATATTTATTTTAATGCAATCTCATATTTATTCTGATTTTGAGGTTTTTGAATTTTTCAAGTCATCGTAGAAAAACAATTTGCTTCTTTTAACGAACGAATAATAATCCAAATTTCATTTTTATTTTTTTTCAAGATAATAATTGAGCTAGAAAAATAATATAAATTTTAATTACAAAGAAGTTGATTGAAATACGGTTTGAAAAAATAAAACTGTAATTGCCAAATTTCAATTTACTGATTTTTTTTCATAAGTTCCATGCACGAAAATTCTGAATAGTTTTTTCTATTTAAATAGAGCTTGCGAATGGAGGAGTCGAAATTTAATAGAACTTCAATTTTTTCATATTCCTACGCGGACACGTTGATATAAAAAAGTGGTATTTTCGATACCATGTATATATATCTCTACGAAGATCAAATAATATATTATATAGGATGGAGTATCGACTATACGAGTAGAAAATATATGAGGTTTTCTATGTGAATTAGGCCTCATAAAAATGTGAATTTTTAACGATTTTTCAAACCATTTTTTAAAACAAAAAAATATCCCCTGTTTCGTCGCCAAATTTTTCAAACGAAAATTCAAAATTTTACGAAAATTATATTATTAATATTTTTTGACACAGAAAAGTATCAAGAGGTTTGAAAAAGTCCCCTCACGGAAAAAAGACTCTTAAAGAATCAAGAGTTTCTGTTTGCTTTTCTGCGATTTTAATGAGATATAATTTAGTATATTTACAATTTTTTTTAAACGACCCTGTAGAGAAAAAAAATAAAATAAGGGACAAATTTCGTAATTAAGAGGAGACTCGTTAATTTTATATATTGCTCAAACCCTCTTTTCAAAAAAAGGCATTCAAAGCTTGAAAATAGCGAGGATTTTTAGCAAGTAAAATTCACATAAAATACTGTATATGAGGCATTCCACATCGATTCGACCCGGGTCTGACCCTTCACCACTACGATTTTGTCCGCAATTTTTTATGGTTTTGTAATAACTCTGAAAAGCACTCAGGATTTTTTTCAGATTTTTTTGGAACGATTTGACTTAACTATAATTTTATAAACAAATTATTTTTAGCCCAAATTTAAAAATCTTAAAAAAAAAATCACAAAAATCCCGTTTTTTATATGAAAAATTTCAGTCGTTGAGTCTTCTGTTTATAATAAGTTCTGTTTATAATAAGTTTATAATCTTCTTCAAAAATTTTTTTTTTAATAGAAGGAGGAACCTGAATTGAGTAGGCCGTTATTCAAACAGTTTTGTATGAATTGAAGGTGTTTAAAAAAATGTTTGGATAAGGATCAACTCAATTCAGGTTTCTCTTTCCATAAAAAAAAAAAAATCGAAAAAGCTTGTTATAAACAGAAGGAAACGCCTGCCCACTTTGGCTCAACGCCTGAAATTTTTCATATAAAAAACGGGATTTTTGTGATATTTTGAGATTTTTAAGTGTAGGTTAAAAACCCAAAATCAGAGTGGCAAAGGGCCTGGTCGAATCGGTGTGGAATGCCCCATATATATATATATATATAAAAGATTTATCACTTCCACCATCGTGGGATGCAGAGTGAAAGAGTAGAGGGAACGTAACAGAGCGAAGGTGTCCGATAGGGGAGTGCACACTTGGTAGAATAAAAATAAAAAGGCGGGAACACGTGAGCAAGAGAGCGTAAACTTGAATCCGCGTATTCAGGCGGATTCGGCTCTCCAATAGCCAAGGCTTTGTCGTATTTTTTATAGTATAATGCAAAGGCCATAGCTTCTCGACAATGCACTGTGATAGCATCTCTTCGATCTGTTCCACGGGGAATTCGACAGTACGTAAAATCTCGATAAACCAGCGAGAAAACGAAATCGAGTCGTATATACTGATATCGTTCGTTCGATTCGTCTATATTTCTTTCAAAGATATTTATTTTCTTGAATTTGCCGTCATTCGCCATCATATATTGTCTAGAAAGTGTATAGACTAGAAATAGAGCCATTATAGTTTAGTTCCAAAAAGTATACATTATAGCTTAGTTCCAAAAAGTATACATTAAAGTTTAGTTCCAAAAAGTATACATTATAGTTTAGTTCCAAAAAGTATACATTATAGTTTAGTTCCAAAAAGTATACATTATAGTTTAGTTCCAAAAAGTATACCCCGGTTTCTGCACACATTATTCGACACAAGCGAAGTGTCAAAGAAGATTATTCTACACAAAATTATTCTACACCGGTTTCTACACACATTATTCTACACAAGAGAAGTGTCAAAGAATATTATTCTACACAAAATGATTCTACACCGGTTTCTACACACTTTATTCTACACAAGTGGCAAAGAATATTATTATACACGAAATTATTCTACACCGGTTTCTACACGCATTATTCTACACAGCCGAAGTGGTAAAGAATATTATTCTACACCTGTTTCTACACATTTGTATTCTACACAAGAAAAGTGGCAGAGAATGTTATTCTACACAAAAGAAGTGGCGAAGAATATTATTCTACACAAAATTATTCTACAACGATTTCTACACCCATTATTCTACACAAGAGAAGTGGCAAAGAATATTATCCTACACAAAATTATTCTACACCTGTTTCTACGCATTTGTATTCTACACAAGAAAAGTGACAAGAAATGTTATTCTATACAAGAGAAGTTGCAAGAAATATTATCCTACACCGGTTTCTACACCCATTATTCTACACAAGTGAAGTGGCAAAGAATATTATTCTACGCAAAATTTTCTACACCCGTTTCTACACACTTTATTCTACGGAAGTGGCAAAGAATATTATTCTACACCAGTTTCTACACGCATTATTCTACCCAAGCGAAGTGGTAAAGAATATTATTCTACACCTGTTTCTACACATTTGTATTCTACACAACAAAAGTGGCAGGGAATGTTATTCTACACAAGAGAAGTTGCAAGAAATATTATTCTACACAAAATTATTCTACACCGGTTTCTACACACATTATTTTACATCGGTTTCTGCACACATTATTCTACACAAGCGAAGTGGAAAAAAATATTGTTCTACACAAAATTATTCTACATCTGTTTCTACACACATTATTATGTACAAGAGAAGTGGCAACGGACATTCAGGGGGCTTCTATTCTACACATTATAGTCTTCAGCAAAATTTACTACTGAAATGGATAATCATTTATCACGCTGCAGTTTCTGTCGTTTTTTTGGGTTGGATAAAAAACGTCACATGCAGAGTTTTGCTACAGGCTGTAATGTGTAGGGAAATAATGTCTAGAATGGAATATTATTTCTTTCAACCTGTTCTTGTGTAGAATGATGCGTGTAGAATAACCCGGTGTAGAATAATTAGTGTAGAATAATATCCCATGCCACTTTTCATGTGTAGAATTACATTCCTTGTCACATTTCTTGTGTAGAATAATTTGTGTAGAAACTTTTGTGTAGAAAATGTCACGTGTAGAATAAAAATGTGTGGAATAGAGGCCTTCCCAAATTTTCTTTCAATAAAAACTTGTTCATTTCTTAACAATACTATCGTATTTTTGTCCCAAACGTAAGTTCAATCATTGTAATTTACTGTCGCCAGATTTCTTTGTTGCATCTGACAAAAAAATTCAATCGCTTGCACTTTTACGCTTGTACCTGTATATCGGGGCAGTGTGCCAAACATCCGCTAGATGGTGCGCTCTCGCGCAAGCGAAACGCGCCGGCAAGATCTATAAAGACCTTCTTCTATCTTCGACAGCCTTATGTCCCAATATTGATTGTCAATTCCTTAGGCAAAAAAGTGAGGGCGTGGAATCCAAAGATAATTACCATAAACAAAATATAAAAAAATATAAAACATAACATACAGGAAATTTACTCCTTTCCAGAAGAGACGGGCGGGATTCAAAAAACCATATTTGAAAGAATCATATACTTTATCTACTTTACTTACCGAATCTATTTTAATAACCACATCTTTTCTGGGTCCAGAAAATTTTGAGTACGCCGAAAATTCATTCCAATTGAAAAATGGCCTAAAGCTTGACATAGAAGTTTTGGTATACCTTCATTTTGATTTATGAACATTGTATTAAGTCTATTTCGATGAGTCGGGTCTTTGTTCTTTGGGAACATGTCCAGGCCAGCCATAAATTGTTGCCGGAATTCGCGTGGATAAACGATTCGAGACCCATCTACGACGATCGACGAGTTAGCCCTCCATGATGATGGATGGTTAATCAATGTACCACCCTCGAACTACGTGGGGTCCGTGATGTTGACGGTTCCTTTACTCTGTCCCACTGTTGGTTTTGCTATTGTGTCTGCGGTTCAGCCTTTGGCCATTCTTATACATATATGCAGCACACTTTAGTCGTTTTACTCATTGCATAATATAACAGCGATAGCCTCGATACAAGCATATAATGTTATTTTATATATGCATGAATATTTTACCGTAACATCACTCTAGAATTGTAATAGTAAATTCTGTTTATGAATCATGCAGCCCAACCCCCTTAGCACTTTGCCTTAGACTTCTTTTTACCTACTTCTGATACAGGGTAACCAAAGTTTAAAATCTTATCAGTATGGGAGGAATCAAACCTTAGGTTTTCAACAACCCCATTTAAAATTCCTGCAATTAATAGGATTAACTAAGTTGAGGTATTTGTGGGTAGGAGAGGTCTGAGAGTAAAGTTGTCCGGAGCTAGGTCTTCTTCGAATAAGGTACTTGTAACCTAAGAATATCCCTAGAAGTTCCCTGGACCTTGTCTTTAACTCTTCGTACATTGATTCGGATTGACCCATCCGCTTGAATTTCTTCGTTCGATTTGGATTGATAGGTTTTAGATTCCAATCGTTTAAAAATTGGTCGGGTCAATGTGACCCATTGGAAATGTAACTACAAAAGGGACAATGACTTGGCATGCACCTAACTTGGAACATCACATTTACCTAGAACTAGGATTTCTGCAACTAAGTTGTACTTAACAATGTTATTTATGGATTAAAGTGGATTAACTTGGGATGTCCTTAGAGGTGTCATCAGGACATCTTTAATTTAGAATGTCTGGAACTAGGACGTCTGTTAAAACGGTTTATTGAAAGAACAGAGTTTTTATCCAACGAACACCGTTAATTTAACGGTGGAGTGTAAAAACAAAGGGTTTGGACGGTTAAAAAATTGACAGCTGTCAATTTCTTAAACCTGCTTCCCTATGAAAACCTAATTGAAAAAATTGAACTGCTGACATTTTTCTCGAAGTTCCTTTGATCAGAGAATATTATGAAATCGACCCCAAAGGTGTCAGAACTTTTTTGTTTTTGACAGCTGTCATGATTTTGTAAATGCAATTTTTTTCTAATTTTCAACAGCAAAAGTATATTTTTAAAAATTCATTTTTAGTGAGATTTACACTTCCCTCATGCATTTCCAGGTCCTCAATAGAGACCCCCGAATACATTTCAACGATTTTACATGTTGACAATTTTTGAGGAAGAATAAATTTTGTTAAAAAATAAACTATTTCCATTGCATTTAAACGATGCAAACTACAATATCATGAAATTAAACTAAATTGTAAACATTGAATAAATTCCATGCCGAGCTCACCTATTTCCTGTTTAATCAGTGATTCTTCAATCATGACTGGGGATATTATTACAGCCGTAACTGTGCAAATATTTGCAGTTTTCTATAGAGTTCTCGCGTGTTTTGTCTATCGTGGTAATTTTTGAAAAGCGTCCCAGGTACTCGAATAAATTTGCGAACTTTGTTGACACAAGAACCTGCCGTTAGCATCGTTGACGCGATGGAGGATGGAAGAACAAAAACTATGTGGGTCATTCCATGTAAAATCGACCAATAGTTGAAATTGACCTTTTTCAATTTCGATGAAATTTGGTCGGAAGCTTTCTTTTATTATAAAACAAAGTTCTACCAAAGGAAAAAAATTTAGAAATTGTTTTTTGAAAGTTATGCAAAATTCACAATTTTACCATTTCTTCAATTTTTCAAGTTTATTTTTTAAATATCTCAAAAACTATTATAGTTACGGAAAAATCGTTCTTGGTTCGCCTTTAAGAATATACTTAAGGCTACGAAATTTTTTTTTTGAAAAATGATGAATTTGGAGAATTTTGAATTTTTAAAAATCGTGAAAATCCACGATCAACATTAAATTTTTGGTTGTTTTTTTAATTATAATACTTTGTACTGATCTTAAAAGGTCCTGAAATTTTCAGAAAGGTGTTTTTTTTTCAAAAATATGAATTTTTTAATTTTGGTAAAAAAAATTTTTTTTTTACCTCCAAGTTAAGTAAACTTGAGCAATCACGAAATTCTACTGCTCTGCTACTGTAATTACAAAATTACATGATTGCTCAACTTTACTTCACTTACATGAAAAAAAAAAATTTACCAAAATTCAAATATTCATATTTTTGAAACAAAAAAAACACCTTTCTGAAAATTTCAGGATCTTTTAAGACAAGGTATTATATAAAAACAATTGAACCAAAAATTGAATGTGGGAAATGGATTAGCACGATTTAAAAAAATTCACAATTCTCCAGATACATCATATTTTAAACTTTTTTTCGGAATATTTTTTTTTTTCAAGTATACTTTTTTAGATGACTCCAGAACGATTTTTTCTTAACTATAATACTCTTCGAGAAGTTTAAAAAAAAAATGAAAAAAGGAAAGAATTTTAAAATGTTGAATTTTGCATAACTTTCGAAAAAAAATTTTTTTATTTTTCTCCTTTGGTAGAACTTTGTTTTATGATAAAAGAAAACTTCTGATCAAATTTCATTGAAATTGAAGAGGGTCGATTCCAAGTATCGGTCGATTTGACATGGAATGACCCATATATTGCACTGAAGGGCTGACGCATGCGCGTTAATTGCTCGTGTGAGTTGCGGGGTCGCGCGAGATCCGGTGCGCGCGAAACGGAAGTCCGCGCAGATTCTCGCTCCGTCACTTTCTATCCGCTCGTGGCGCCCGATTCTGGTGGATTGAGATTGCGCGCCTTTTTCTTTTATCAGTCGCGGTGGAAATCTCGCGGCGCGCGGTAATTCCACCAAATTATTCACCGATCTTTTAACACTAAAAAATATTTTTTTCCACGGATATTCATTTTTAAAAAATAATTATAAAAAAGTACAAAATAACTTTGTTTCAATACCTTTCAAGGGAGAGTTTCCTCGTCGAAATAAATTCGAAAATTAAATGATTCGTACACAATGAAAATTTACAAAAGACTTTGGTGAAGTGTGATTGAATGAATTTAAGTGTCAATTGAGATTCGTCTGATTTCATTTGTGTCGAGCATCTCGAGAGTCTCTTTGAATGTGTTTTTGTCAAGTTTCGTTATGAATCGTATTAAAAGACTTTTAAGAATTATTTCGTTACTCAAAGAGGAATCTTTTTTTTTAATTCAACATTTAGCTAATTTTTACCGATTTTCACTATGATTTTTGTCAAGGATTTTGGGCTGAAAGAGAATAAAATAGAAATTACCGATTCCGAGAAATATGAAATCTCGGCGATTCGATGGAACTTTGATTTTTCCCGCGCTTTTCGATCATCGTAATGCATTTTTTTCAAATTTGCTTCCCGCGTTTTTGTGGCAATGACAATAACGAAAAAGTGTAAACTGCGGATATGAACGCAAGAGGGATTTTCGATTCGAAAGTTTTGGGGATTGTCGTGTATTCCTTATTTATTTTTTTTATTTTTTGAGGACGATAAATTGTTTAATGAATAACGCGAAAAGAATGCGAAAGCCTCTCGTTATCCGTGAAAAAACATTCGGATAATGACGCAATCGCCGACTCCATCGACGAGCAAATGCCACGACGAAAAATCGGATCGTGCAATTGGACTGGTATATTAAAATAGTCCCCCCATAAATATTAATACATGACAAATAAAAAATATGCAAAAAATATATAGTATAGTCGAATGAATTTCTCATATTTCAACTGTATCAAAATGCATGAACATTAATTTTTATGTATATTAAATTCTTTTTTTTATTGTTTATTGCAATTTTTTGTTATTTTTTTTGTATATTCATAATCAGTGGTAAATTTTCAATTTTCCAAAAATTGGATGGCTCCAACTTTAAATTAATTTTGAAAAAAAAAGATTCGTCATAATCAAACGATTTTCAACAAAATATTAAAAAATGTATATTTTAAGAATCTGGAGAGTTGCCAACGTTTCAGAAGGTCAACATAGTAAAATAGTGATTTTTTTCGTCTAAACAAGTTACAGGCGTTTGAAAAATGTTTTTGATGAAATTTCATAAAAATTTTGATTTTTTGAGAAAACTATTGGTAGATTCGTGTTCAGGGGGACAAAATACATCGATGTAAAATTGGGGGAAAAAAAAATTTTCCAATCTATGCCCCATCTATATGGGAATGCCCCATATATATATGGGGCATTCCACGTCAAATCACGCGATCATCGGCCTGACCCCGGAGGATTTTGATATCCAATGATTTGTGGGCTTCGTTTGGCCCAAAATATGACCTCAAATTTTTAGAAATTTTTATTTCATTTTTTCAAAATCATTAAATTGAGGGAAAACATAAAGAGGGGCATTTTTGAAATTAATGAAATTTTTTTCATAGAAACTAAAACAAATATTTTCGTCATAGTTCGATAATGGGCCAAAAATAATAATTTTTTTTTATATTTTAATTTTTTTTTAATAATTTCTTATTTTGATTGTTTTCGTAGTGAGAATCAACAAAAATATTTTTCCAATGAAACTTTATTTTTGTTTTCTTGGTTTAAGAATGAAAAGACAACATTTTTCGAAAATTGATTAGCCTCGACGATTTGAAATAAAACGGATAATTTAAAAAAAATAGAAATTATTTTTAAAAAAATAGTAATTATTTTTGGCCCATTATCGAACTACGATGAAAATATCTGTTTTGGGCCCTAGTTTCTGTGAAAAATGTCATTAATTTAAAAAAGCTCCCTCTTTATGATTTCCCTCAATTTAATTATTTTTTAGCTCGGGCAACCCCTAAAAAAGTAAATAAAAATTTCTAAAAATTTGAGGACATATTTTGGACCAAACGAAACCCACAATTCATTGGACATCAAAATCCGAGGGGGTCAGGCCGATGACCGCGTGATTTGACGTGGAATGCCCCATATGTAGCTGAACATTGTGTTGGATAAACCTGCTGCGTTACTCCACCGTTAACTTACTTTTCAATATTTACTTTTCGTTCGAGTCAAACAATCCTGAAAGTTAAATATACAACTCTAGAATAGATATTCAACGAAAATATTTGAAATTTCCTTATAAAACACATTTTCAATTGTGCAGAAAAAATATGGTTGGATTATATGAAATCGACATCAATTTTTAAAATTATAATTTTATTTTTTAATAATAATTATTGATTTGAATCACTACCAATAAAAAATTGATATGAAATATTAATACAAGTAAATTATGTGCCACGAATCCAAAAGTCAAAACTACTAATTTTTCAACTATTTAACCAATTTTGTAATAATTTAAAACAACTAATTTTTTTAATCAATTTTTAAAAAACTAATTTTATGAAGATATCCAATTTTTAATAATGTTAAAATTTGCATTTTTGCAACGCAACGAAAATGAGTTTTCATTTTCAGTGTCATTTCCACTTTTTTTTGCACAGGCAGGATATTTGAAAATCCCAAAAAGAGCTTAAACGATTTTTCACTTTGAGGACTAATAAGTTAAAAAATTATTAATTGTGGAAAAAGAAAGTTTTCTTCGTTGCTTTTGAACGATGCAAACTTTATCACCATAAATATCATCAAATTTAAAAATGTGCAAATAATAATAATTTGCAAAAATTATTATTATTATTATTATTATTATTATTTGCATTGTGAAAATAATAAATTTGCAAAAATAAATTTACACCAGAGTGAATCATTTGTCGTGTCAATTGTAGCAAATACAAGACATCAACAGCCAAGTAGCGCAGTTTCGTGATTTGCTGATCAACATCGGACAATCTCGTGACGGCCCGGAACTACGTGAACGCGTTCGCAAGCTCAGACGTAATTGCGTCGAGGCTTGCAAGAGTACAGCGCAATTGGTACTGCCACAAATGCGAAGGTACGTTTTATTTTTACTTTGTTTATAAACTCTTACTTATGTTTATGTGATCTAGAGGAATAATGCATCCTATCCATAACCCCACTTGATCCCGATCGGGATCCGATCCGGATCGGATAGGGATCTGATCCGAATCGGATAGGGATCCGAACGGGATCGGATAGGGATCCGATCGGGTTCGGATAGGGATCCGATCAGGATCGGATACGGATCCGAACGGGATCTGATAGGGATCGGATAGGGATCTGATAGGGATCGCTTGAATGCAAGTGGCGCCACCATTTCGAGTCTATCTCACAATTTTCATTGATGTTCCGATATCGATGCAATCTGGAATCCGATGGGGACTCCGGTTTTGGTTAATCCATGGCAAATCCTCATCGGGATTTGATTAGAGTAATTGATTGATGAATTGTTTTTCAATAGAGATATAACAGCTTGAAAAGTTTGACCGGATCTTACGGGAAAGATTGGGATCAAGATCGATCTTATTCCGATGCATAGTGTCTCTATTCGATGCTGAAGACCAATATTTTCATAAAAATCAGGCAAACCTACTTTAACCACCTTGAATCTTGTCGTATCTAAAAATTCTTTAATTTAGGTTACCTTGTTTATAGGAAATAAAAGGTTAGTTAATGGTTAACTATATTCATTAGGGCGATTTTTTTTCGACTTATTTTTTTTCTCGAACTCACCACCTGAAATTTTGTTGGATATGTCTGAAAAGAAATTCCCTGAAAGTTACAGCCCTTAAAAAGTCAATTTTTACCCAAAATTCTTTTTTTTTTTGCTGTTATCTCTGAAATGATTAACTTTACCGAAAAAATGTAAAGGAAAATTTTGTTGGAAATTTAATTACCTAAAAAAAAGGTCCTTTAGACCTAATTGCTTAAATTAATATTTCTTGAGGGACATCAACAATTTAAAACGTTTGGTTCGATGAACCATAAAAATTTTATACCTTAAATAAGTTAAGGCTCAATACCTCAAGAAATATTAACTTTAGCAGTTAAAGTTAATCATTTCGGAGATAACGGCAAAAAAAACGAGAGTTTTGGGTAATAATCAACTTTAGTGACCCGTACCATCTCACCAGTGTAAGTTACACTTTTGCTTTCTGGGACACGTTTGAAGATCGTTTAATTTTGCGTTAATTGCGACCAAGAACAACGTGATAGCATAAAATACCGCTGAGTTATAGAATTTTGAATACAAAAATTTTTCGTTTACGTGTATTTTAGATGGAAAATCTATTCACGCGAAGGGAAAGTACTTAATATCAATATTAAGGGCTGAAACTTTCAGGCAATTTCTTTTCATACACATCCAACAAAATTCAGGTGGGAAGTGAGAGAAAAAAAAATAAGTCGAAAAAAAATCGCCCTAACATTTATAGTAGTTAAATAAAACTTTACATTTCATAGTAGCCTTAACTAAATATACGGTAACCACAACTATAAAAAATTTAACTATAACTCAATTATGCAGTAATCACTTCTTTAGTTAAAGTTACAATTTATGGTTGTGGTTACTAATTTTTAAGTTCAGGTTATAACAACATCTAAAGGTTCCCAGATTTCATAATTTAGGTTGAAATGGTTTACCCTTATTGCATGGTTAACCATAATTTCTATCAGTTTATCCTCAAACAGATTTCAGTAAGGAGTCGAACTCGAAATTTCTGTAATCTAGCTGCCAACTAACTGGAATAGTTGTAAATCGCACAATAATTAGTGTAATACCTTTAAAGAGACATAATTCACAATTTCAAAGATGGCCGCGTTCCCCAATTGAAATTTACACCCAAAAAAAGACTTCTGTGAATTCTTTTCCAACATTTCATTG
The DNA here is from genome assembly GCA_946863875.1 of Alloplasta piceator. Classification (NCBI taxonomy): domain Eukaryota; kingdom Metazoa; phylum Arthropoda; class Insecta; order Hymenoptera; family Ichneumonidae; genus Alloplasta; species Alloplasta piceator. The sequence goes on along the minus strand of OX333075.1, from coordinate 6,849,132 downwards.
TTAGTCATCAAACTAACGTCTAAAATCATTTTGCTGTTCCAAAGGACCCTAACTACTTTAAGATCCTTGGGCAGACCTTAAAATGAACCCTACATTTTAGATACTCCAACTACAAAAATTACTGTTTTAATCCAGTAATCACTCACAAACTGAGGACACAATTTTTATCGTTTTAGATGCCTTGAGGTATGGTTAACCATAATTTCTATCAAGGTATCCTCAAATATATTTCAATAGGGAGTCGCCTCGAGTAGAAATTTCCCTAATCTAGCTGCCAACTAACTAGAATAGTTGTAAATCGCAAATTAATTAGTGTAATACCTTTAAAGGGACATAATTCACTATTTCAAAGATGGGCGCATTCCGCAATTGCAATTTACACCCAAAAAAAACCTTTTGTGAATTCTTCACCATCATTTCATTGTTAGTCATCAAACTAACTTCCAAAATCATTTTGCTGTTCCAAAGGACCCTAACTACTTTAAGATCCTTGGGCAGACCTCAAAATGAAACTAAGTTCCGATACAAAGATCTTCACGTCGCGTTTCCAGGGCGGTAAATTCGATCGTCCACCCGGCAAATTTCTCGGTCAATCGAAAGGGCTTTTGAAAGGGTTTCAATTATCCTGTGTCCGTCAATCGAGCGATCTTTCAAGAGCCCTACGAAGTGCCTGCCCGGTTACACTGACATAGGTATACGTATATCGTCATCTGCCCACGTAACCATGAACCCTAAGTGGAGGACCACGTTGAACGTTTGCTCAAACTAATGAAAATTTGAATATTTAAACAAGTGTATATTCCCAGACCCGAGCACATACCAAAAGTGGTATCGCAGCAGTTGGAATCCATGGTTCCTAGGCCTTTGAATTTCTGATAACCCAAACCCTAACCTCTGACCCCCGGGAGACCAAATCGTCAATTTCTGGTGCCTCGTTTTTTTTTCTTTTTACTTTCTTTTCGTTGGACTCTTTGGCCCTCTCTCGGGACGCGATTCGTACTACGAAGTCGCAATGAGGAAGGAAGGAAGGAAGGAACGTTATATATTTTATAACTTCTGTGTGGAGGAGGACTTGGCTCTTTGAGAGCGGCTTTGGCCCCGACCATGACTGCCCCTATTTCACTATAATATATTTATGGGCTGGTAATGGTTTCTTTGAGGATACTGAAAGCAAAAAGTGTGAAATTTTATAAGAAGCTTGGGTTCCTCCGAACTTTGGGGTTTAAGGACTTCACTTGGGAGGAATGTGGATTTTCCAATTATTTATTCAGCCTTCCAAAAGGAGAAACCGAGTTACGCGATCACTATTCAGGGAGCCTTGAAAACAAACGTTACGTGTGTTACATATTTAATTTATTGTACATTAACTACAGTCTTGAACCCTCAGCTTTCGAGACCTCGTTAACTCGATTAATTATAGGCTTCTCTTGACGTACAACATCAGAATGCTTTAAAACTCAATGGACCTCCGACTCCGGTTTCAAGTGGTATTTACACTTTGAGTATAACGACGGTGTCGTTACAACTTCAAAGTATAGAGAACAAAAGGGCTGAAATCGAATTACAGGTGGTATTTTAACGTAAAAGCTTGAATTAAAACGATAAAAGTGTAATTTGGTTTTTTCCTCGACTATAAAAAAACGAATTTTTGCTAGGGTCTTATTACGTATTCCGAGAGTCCAGAATAATTTTTGTTACATACAAATTTTGACTTTTATTAACGAAAATATTATGAAAAATATTTAAAACGATTTACGCTTCTAAGTTCTGAAAAAATCCAAAGAATTTTGTAATCCTTACATGATTACCGTCCATGTAAACCTGAAAGATTTATTAGAAAAAATAAATTCAATAACTTTTTTTCTGAACAATCTCAGTTAAATTTTTTTGCCAAAACGTTTTTTTCAAAATCTTACAATTTGTTTAGTCCATTCAAAAAATTCTTTACATTAAAATTAAACGTAATTATACAAAAATGTATGAATTATTTGTTTTCAATTTTTCATATAAAAATTGCGCCAAAATATAATTGAAAAAAAAAAACACTTTTTTGGTGTTTAAATTCAAATTGGATTTTGCGAATTAATTGAAGAAATTAAACTATTTTCTCACCATTTTGGGACACATTTGAGTTTATTTGAGTTGATTTTGAGTATGAGCAGCCTCTTCTAAAGCAAATAAAAATTAAAAATTAAAAAAAAGCGATTGAAATGCTTTTTCACAAAAACCTTAAGGGTTCCTTTGAATATCCTATTTCATGGATTTTTTTGGCACACAATCAGTCAATCAGCCTGTTAAAGGCACTATTAGCAATTCGGCCTTCCGACCCAATTTGTCAGTATGTAGATTGTAGATATATATTTGCCATGTCACACGCATCAATCGTCATTGTTGGATCAATCGATTCCGTCGGATTGGCCCAATCCGAGTGTCTCTCGGTTATTTCGTATTAATGAAGTGCACACATCACGCCGTAAATTATAATGGACGTGTGCCCACGCAATCTCGTCATTATTTCACATTTGGTCGATTTCCTGTTTTTTTTTTTTTTTATAGCTCATGAGAGCACATGAGGGAATATGTTTTCACATATGCGAAACATTTATTTTTCATAGAACGAATTAATATTTTTTCTCAGTCGAATAAGTCGTAAAACTTGCAATTTTCAATTCCACGTTTTCCCCGATGCTCGTTTTTATATTCGCAAGAATTATAGTACAGTCACGGTAGCCGCAATTAGAGAAAAGTGCGATTCCTACTATACCGACATCATGTGTGCGCTACACGCGCCGCCACTGCGGCGACTGTTTGTACCAATAATAGTACAAACGATCGCCGCGCAGCGCCACTGTTCAGAGGGTCAAAATTAAGCCTCCGGGCTAATAATGTAAAATAATTAATAATAATAAATGAATTATCATTGATTCAGAACTAATTGAAAGTAATGTTAAAAGGCTAATTTTTCCCAAGTCAATAATTTATCGGTAAAAACTGTGATTGAATAAAGTATGGATTTATTTCTAATGTTCTTCGTAGCTCAACTTTTTCTTCGGGAATTGTGCAAATGCAAGAATCTCGTTCTAATCAATTTTTCAATTCGATTTTTTTTTTTTTTAAATTAAAAAGCATGCTTGTAGGGAAAAAAACGGGAATTTATATACATGCTTCCGCCATATATCACCCATCGTGAAATGAGCTTGAGGCAGAAAATAAAGGGGGAAACAAAATAAGAACATCTCCGGCGGAGAGCTCATCGAAGGGATATTCGTTTTCAGCTTGCATCCCGTCGATATTGAATTTCGATATATATATGTATATGTGGGGGAGGGTCGGCAAAAGAGCGTGGCAAAGTGCACTTTACGAGAGCCGACGGTACGATTTTACGTGGGCATGTAAAAAAAAATAGCCAACCCTCTAAACGCTTGGTTTCATATAGAATTACACAGTATACTTATATGTATAACTGTATATTATAAATATACACATATATATAAAATTCTTTCAAATATCAAAGAAATAATAATTTATTTAAAAAAAAAAATTTAATTTTCAAAAATCGAAAAAAAATCTAATTATGGAGGGCCCACGACCGGACTGGTTTTAAAAGTTGTTGAATAGATAGAAATTTTTTATAAAAAATATTCAAAAAATTCAAAATATGCACTCACTTTTAAAAACACGATTCAAAGTTTAAAACTCAAAAAACATATTCAAAAAACACGTCGAATATTTTTTTTGTATTTTTTTCTGAAAAGGCCATAAAAAAACAAAAAATTGAAAAAAAAACAACTCAATTTCGACCGTTATTAAAGAAGTTATGACCAAAAAAGCGAAAAAAGAGCGGTTTTTTCAAAATTTAATATCTTGCGAACGGTAATAAAAAAAAATTCAAAATTTAACCGGAAGGGTCTTTTGATGGGTACTAAAAAACATAAAAAATTTGAGGAAGTAAAAAAAAGTTTTTCAAAATATCCGATTTGGGATGAACGCCCCATATATATTGAATACAACTGATTTTTTTATATGCTAAATACACGATTTGCCCAAGTAAAGAAATTTATTAAGGATAAAAATTAAGGGAGGAATTGAGCCTCAGTAAAAACAAATCTATTTTAGCAACTTTTGGGGTTTTTTAGAAAGAAATTTTGGGCAACATTTTCTAAATTAAGCGGTTTTTTGATATCAGGAACAATTTCAATTACAAAAGAAAATACGAGGTGCCCTTTCATCCCCTGAAAATTCATAAGTAGGTCGAACACTGCAAGAAATTTGAAAAAAATATTTATCTCAATTTTAGAATAAGAACTCTTATACATGAAAGCCAGTTTTTCACGATATTGAAGTTTGTATTGTTGCAATACAAAAAAAAAATTTAATAAAAAATCGCAAAACCTTAATAAAGACTTCAAAATATATTTTAACGATTTTTCACTCCTAAAATTTGTCTGGAAGAATGAATTTAAACGATGCAAGTCCTTAATAAAGACTGCAAAATATATTTTACTCGATTTGTTACCCCTAAAATTTGTCTGGAAGAATGAATTAAAATGATGCAAACTTCAGCATCGCAAACTTCTTTTTTTTTTTCTGCTTTCTAAAATTGTACAAGATTGGCAATATTTTTGATCGACGACTGAGAATATTTCGCACAAGAGCATATTTTTTATCGATTCTATTCATTCCTTTCACTAACGGTAAAAAAAAATGTTTTCTAAAAAACCTTTTGAAAATCAGAGGACTTTCATAACTAAAAACGCGCATTGAAAAATAATTCTAAAAATCCGGGCGATTGTGGAAATATCTTTTCCACTAATATTTTATATTTTATTCTCGAAAAATAATTATTTTCATTTTCCCTCGAACGAGAATTCGACCGGAATGAGATTTCGGTTGGAAAATAAAATTTTTAAAATTACCAAAACCGCGTCGAAGATCATTTTTAATTTTATAATTTTTTTCAGTCGCCTCAGGAAACTATTTTGGAAATGCCAAAGCGATTTCATTACGTTCATATTGAATAGACGTATATCTATATATTTTCAGTATGCAAAGTGCAAACTCTGCCTTTTTACGAACTGCCTTCAGGGTTGAGAGTTCTTTTTTCTTTCTCCCATCGAGCTTCCATCCGACGGAAGCCTAAGGACGAACCTCAGGGCTGTAGGTCAGGAGGAAAAAAGGAAAAAAGCGCCAGAGTTAGTTCGCAAAAAACACTTTCGCTCGACTATTTGACAAAGAGATTGAGCGAGGAGAATTAAAAAAAAATACGAAAAATACGGCAGGGAAAAAAGACGGAGGCAAATTCAACGCTACGCCGGAATTGTTGTTGTCTCATGCGATGTTCCTTTTTTTTCCCGCTCGTTGCGCATCGCGTCCTCGTGAGCTCGAAAGGGTGCAAAAAAAAACAAGACGCTTTTTTCGCACTATATTCAAGGCAAATGCCACGAGCAAGAACGAGAGACGCGAAAATAAGAGCAACGACTTGACGAAGAGCCTTTTTTTCTCCTCTCTTTGTATTCTTAGATCGGTCCTTCAGTTCTGTGTCACACAAAAAAAAAACACACGTCAGATCGCAAATTAAAAGTCAATTTGATTGTCAAAGTCGATTATCCGAGATTAGAATTTTTCTCTCTCATTCGATGTCGAAAAATCCAGGAACTCGAATTTTCGTTCGAAACTGACGAAAGTGGATTTATCAAATTAAAAATCAAATTTAGAATTGGATTTTGAGTTTGAAGAATTATTGAGGCACACTGAGAGAAGAAATTACTGAATTTGAGAACATGAATTTATTTATTGAATGAAAGTATTAATTCGATTATTTACTATTTGTTGAACCAAGAAAATCACTCTTCATTTAAAAAAATATTTTCACGGATCTATTACTCCATTATATTAAACTCTTATTTAATAGTAACAATTAAATGCATGATAGATTTGATTAAATTTGTATTCATTGGTTTAATTACGTTATCGCATCATAAACATGAGATAAAGTCATTATTATTTTACTTCGAAAAATATTTTTATTTAAGTAGATTTGATTGAATTTGTATTCATTAGATTAATTACATTTATCGCATCATAAACATTAGATTATTTGAATCTAAAAAACGACTTCAATACGAAATTATTTTTTTCGAAGAAAATTATTTATGGCATCATAAACATGAGATTATTTGGATCTAAAAAATGACTTCAATACGAAATTATTTTTTTCGAACAAAATTATTTCTTTGCAATAAATTCATCATTATTTTACTTCTAAAAATATTTCTGTAGTGTTTTCAATATTTATTAGATTTAAATTTGATTGTGATTATTTTAAAAGAAGCTGTAGTAAAATAAGGAACACATTATTTTATTCCAATAGAATATTTGTTTGGAATGATTAAATTTTTATTTCCTTCAAGCAAAGAACTAACATTTCTATAGTATACTTTAATAGTATACATAAATTGTTAAAAATTAAAAAACTGGTTTCTTAAATGTTTTCTTATATTCGAATCTTCATAACTCCTAAATTTTTTCAAGTGCATATTAGGAGTCGATAACGTAATATGTAGGTTAGGTAGTTAGGTAGGATAAGTATGATGGTAGGTAGGGTCGAGAGTTCGAATTTCGGTCGGACAGAGAAATTAGATCGGAGAATTGGCGCAGATTTGTATTTTTTTTCTATTTATCTATTTTTGGGGTCACTAAACTATGCATATTAAATTATTTGGCAAGGCTATATATTTTTTGTAAAATGTTTAGCAACACTTAATAAACACGCATTTGATTGAATCAATCATTTTTCCTGATGATTGGACTAATTAATTTGTTGATTCAACACATTTTTTTTCTCAGCGCTTCCTGTATTAAAAGTCGTGCATGTTTTGAATGATAAAATGTATTCTTGATTCAAACAACATATTAGATATAATTGATGACATGTTGTTGGATTCAAGTAAATTCGTTTATTGAAACAGAAATTTATGGAATTGACTGAAAACAATTAACCAAGTAAATATATAAGGGAACCAATCTAATATGTTTTGGCAAATAATGAAAAAAAATGATTTTTTGCCTTCAAAACTTTATTTCATTGGTTCTAGTAATTTTTTATCTCAGTGCATTATTGAACAATTTATTTAACTATTGCTTAAGTTAGTTTGTCAATAAATTAAATTTAATCTGACACTTAATTGGGAAATATTTATTAGGGGGCGAGGAAAGTATTTTTTTTTTTTGCTACTCTAATATTTCTACTCTTTTCTACCCCCCGTTTTTAAACTCTCCTATCTAACCAACTGCGCTATAAAGATTTTTCATCTTGCTCGCAACTTTCCGCGTTTTTAGCCACGTAGAAAGCGTAGCGAGAAATAAACATTAATGTGAAATGAAAAAAAAAAGAGAAGAAAAAAATTAAAAAACAGCACTCAAACACGTGTTGATACTATAACAGCGAAGATACACGTAATTGGTCCGCAATTTGTCGTGTCAAGGTAGCGATATATACGAGAAATTCCATGTTAAATCGACGCTCAAAAATATATTTTCAATTATTTTTCGGTCATTGAATAATGTTTCCAATATGAAACTACCTATTTGTATTTTTAAATAAATTAAATTAATAAATTAACAATTTTATAAATATATTTAGGTGCATGAAAAAAGTTAATGTATGAAAATCATTTTGAATTGCCCTGTATAAAAAATCAATTTTTTTGTTTTGAAAACATTAAATTATTTTGTTGCAATGTGTAATAAAACGCCCCAAAAGTTTTGAAAAAATTAGTTCTACTGGAGCCAAGAAGAAAAATGGCCAAGATGACACTTTTTTTTAGCATTCTAATTCAGGTTTTCCCCTCAAGAATGTTTAATCCAGTGGCCGCGTTGATTCTGCAAGGAATGCCCCATATACGCATTCGTCGCAAAACACGAGAAACGTAACTTTCAGTCTGTGTTTCTACGAAAGTATATACATTAGCTGTATACCCATTCATAGCAAGGTCTTTCACTTGCTATACCCACTAAACTTCACGAGACACTTCACACGGAACGACACTTTCGTTTTTTTTTATTTTCTTCTTTTTCCCCTGCGGACGTAAAAAGGAGACGACAAAGTTGTTGCCGCTCGCATCTTTACATCTTTATGAGTGCACATGCTACTTGGAATGCGTTTTCACATATGCAAAACATCTATTTTTCATGGAATGAATAAATACTTTTGCGAAGTCGAATAAGACGTAAAGCTTGTAATTTTCCATTTCACGTTTTCGCTCGAAGCTCGTTTTTATATTCGCAAGAATTATTGTACAGTCGCGGTAGCCGCGATTAGAGAAAAGTGGGATTCCTACTATACCGACATCATGTGTGCGCCACACGCGCCGCCACTGCGGCGACTGTTTGTACCAATAATAGTACAAACGATCGCCGCGGAGCGCCACTGTCTAGAGAGTCAAAATTAAGGCTCTGGGCTAATAATGTAAAATAATTATTAATAAATCAATTATCATTGATTCAAATCTAATTTGAAGTAATGTTAAGAGGCTAATTTTTCCCAAGTCCATAATTTTTCTGTGAAAATTGTGATTCAATAATGTATGGATTTATTTTATAGCGCTATGGATTCCGGAATTCCAGCAGACAGCCCAAATTTGGTTCTACTGTTCTTCGTAGCTCAACTTTTTCTTCGGGAATTGTACAAATGCAAGAAACTCGTTCGCATTGTGCCTATGGATATGTCCGGCTATTACGGTAATGAAAGATCAATCTATAATCGTTAAAAATCATGGCGATGAAAATAAATTACATGAATAAAATCGCTAATGAATAAATTTTTAAAAAAACGTACTGCATGTTTTTGGATGACTAAGGCCTGAGTTTTAAGTTCTTAAGACCTATCATAAGATAAAACTTTTCATTGAACTTAAGTTGGAACTGAAGATCGAACTTAAGTTCCAATTTAAGTTTGAACTTGAGAATCATTATAAGTTCAAACTTTAGTGCGAACTTTAGATCGATCTTAAGTTCAAACTTAAATTTGGTTTGAAGTTTGATCTTAAGATCCATCTTGAGCTTGAACTTAAGTTCGATCAAAGTTCTTTCATCGCCTTCCTCGATCGCGTTTTGTGACATGAGTTGTCAAAGTAATTAAGTTCGATCGAACTTAAGTTTAAGCTCAAGATAGATCTTAAGTTCGAACTTTAAACCAAATTTAAGGTTGAACTGGGGCAAAAAAAGTCGTGCCATTTTTGTGTCATGACACGTATAGGGGCATTTGAAAAACAACCTATATCTACTGCATCGATTCGATTGTAATTTGGTACATCATGGTTTTTGGGGTCGCTGAATTTGAATTTGACATCAGATTTCCAAAATTCAAAATGGCGGATCCAATATGGCGGACGCAAATTCGAAAAATGGTTTCATTTCGATGAAAGTGGGTACCTCATGATTTTCGGCGTCGCTGAATTCGAATTTGAAATCAGATTTCCAAAATTCAAAATGGTGGATCCAATATGGCGGACGCAAATTCGAAAAATTGTTTGATTTCGACGAAAGTGAGTACTTCATGGTTTTCGGAGTCGCTGAATTCGAATTTGTAATCAGATTTCCAAAATTCAAAATGGCGGATCCAATATTGTGGACGCAAATTCGAAAAGTAGTTGGATTTTGACAAAAAATTGTATCTCTAGATGTTTATGGTCGCGAATTTGCGTCCGCCACATTGGATCCGCCATTTTGAATTTTGGAAATCTGATATAAAATTCGAAGTCAGCAACCCCAAAAACCTTTATACTGAGACTTTAAAGGAAATCTAGGACAATTTTTTTCCAACACAAAAATAGCACGAAAATCTTATTTTCACCTCACTGCGAAAGGGTCAAGCCCAAACTTAAGATTCATCTTAAATTGGAACTCAAGTTCGATCTTAAGTTCCAACTTGAGTTCAACGGAAAGTTCAATCTCGTTTTAAATTTAGGTTTGCATTGGGTGGATTTTAAAAGCTCAGAATGGCTTCAAAACCAATGATACTGAATCAAAAAAGTGGGGATTGGAGATATAACCACAAAAATTATTCGAAACGATGATATATTTTATTTGAAAAAAAAAAAAAACATGAATAATTTATTATTGTAGCGAGCAAATCTGGACCATCCAACATCGGGAACGTAATATCTCAGATCCTATTGTGCAAACAGATAACCCCGGATTTCAACGAGGAAGAGCTGTGCAGCATAAGAAAGGACTCGGCGGAAATAAGCGCCCTCATTGTCGAGCTACAGGAATTCATGCCTCAATCCGAAGCTGATACGGGTAAAGTCTCTTCTCGCTGTGATTTAGCCAGTAGAGCGAAAATTGTATTACAATACTTTTTACCAAAATCTATGTATGGGGCATTCCAGGATAATTGGAAAACCATCTAGCCCTTGATCCCTTTCATTTTTGAATGCTTTTCCGGAAATTGCTCTTCCGGCCTAACAAAGTATTTTCCAATTTTGTTTTGATTTTTTCCCAAAAGTATTTAGAAGCGAAAAAAAAAATTCTGCGACCAAAATCGAAGCAGCTGGGACGCAGCTTTTTTAACCTGGAATGCCTCGTATATATATGTAAACCTTCTATCAAAGGGACTTCCGAAGACTTTTTTTTATTATTTACGACCCTTGGCTTCGATGTATTGATAGCATATAAATAGCATCCTCTGCATCCTTTTATAAATTTCCTCCATGAGACTGTTTTGCACTTTCCTGCCTATTTTTAAATTGAAAATTCCCAGTTGGCAGAATTCTGAGTTAAAAGCCATCTACAATTTATGATTTTGTAATTTAACAAATCTTGCCACTACCAAAAATTGCAGCCTCGATAATATTATTTTTTGTTGTGCTTGTATAATTATTTTTAGTTTATAAATTTATTGATTTATAGATTTTTAATTTTTAAGATAATCTTCAAATAGAATTTAGAGTTGGTCAAAAATGATAATTATTATAATTTCCGCGCTAATTTCTATTGATTGAATTATTGTTTCCATTTACTTTTACATAATTTTTTTAAATTCGGTATTGTAAAAAATATCCCCATTTTTGGAGTATACTAAAGCCAAAAATTGTATCTGATTGAAATTTCCGTACTTCGTGATACAATAAAAATCTGAAAAACATCAGCAACATTTGGCACGCCATAAACAACAATTATCAATAATAATATTGCCCAAAAGTCATTAATAAATTGTTTAAACAAATAATTATTCAACAATTTTTCCATAAATTCTTTTTTCTTAAACAAATCGAATGCGTTACTTTTTCTAAACGCATATTAATTTTTTCAGAAATTCTCTCTATTTTGAAATTCTACAAAAAACATTCTGAAGTACAAACAAAAAACTGCCAATTTTGTACATGTGGCATTCCACGTCAAGTCGGTCACCCCATTTTTTGAAATCACCAAAAATCGCATACGAATTTTTATAAAGTAGTTCTAACTGTCAAGAAAATTCGTGATTTTTTTCAGATTTTTATATTACATATTTTGGCAGGAAAAAAATACAAAAAATTTCTTGTTCCTTTTCGTAACTCGAAAATTATTCATCGTACGAAAAAAAAAGTACAACATGAAATTTTGGATTTTCAACGTACTTTTCACTGAAATTTTTTACGAACTCCTCCAAAAGCTCTATATGCCATTTTCGGCTCAAATAATGTTTTGATATTTTTTTTCTCAGAATTGACATCTTTGATTTGTCTGTAGTTCAAGCAGTTTTTTACTTGATATATTTACAGACTATAAAAAAAATAGGCTCAGTGGAGAATCCATTTCTTCCCACGCATTTTTCATCCCAAACGAATACACAAATGTCTCGGTGCATTAACAGGGTTGAGACTATCCATAGATATTTTCTAAAGCCCGCATTTTTGTTTATTTTTTGTACTTTTTCAATTTTTTTAACTTTTTTCATTTTCATTTTTTTAAATATATTTTTGTACATTTTAATAAACTTTATCAATGGACCCATGTACACCGATAAAGTCTATTCAAATTAAAGTGAAAGGCTACTCGAGCCTCTCGATTGCAAAAAAAAATTAATTTACCCTCTTTGGATACACCGACCTTTCTATGCCCAATGAGTACTTTTTTAGTTCGATCAGGGCATGATTTTTGGGAATGAAGCAATGATACTGCTTTGTTCCTGGAATCGTCTTCGCAGTATCAAAACGAGATTATTTTATTATTTTTCCCTGTCTACGATTAATAATGATAAAATAACAATATCTACACTATTTTGTTAAATCACTCTATAATGATAGATTGTATCAATAAAAAAGCATTTGAAATAATGGATTCTCCACTACGCCAATTTTTTTATAGTCTGTAAATATATGAAGTAAAAAACTGTTAAAACTACAGACGAATCGAAGATGTCAATTCTGAGAAAAAAAATATCAAAACACTTTGCTCCGAATATGGCATATAGAGCTTTCGGAGGAGTTTGTAAAAAATTTCAGTGAAAAGCACGTTGAAAATCCTAAATTTCATGTTGTACTTTTTTTTTCGTACGATGAATAATTTTCGAGTTGCAAAATGGGACAAAAAAATTTTTCGAATTTTTTTCCGGCTGAAAAATGTAATTTAAAAATCTGAAAAAAATAACAAATTTGCTTGATAGTTAGAACTACTTTCTAAAAATTTGTATGCGATTTTTGGCGATTTCAAAAAATGAAGTAGCTGACTCGACGTGGAATGCCTCATATGTTTTCACACACAGGTTTATCGTCAGCTTTCAAAAGTTTCGAAGGGACTGGGTCAAAAAATACATAAAAACAGTCATTCTAAAAATTTCATAACGGGAATTTCAAAATAGAGAGAAAATTCAAACAAAATCATATGCGTTTAGAAAAATTAAGGCATTTGATTTGATCAAGAAAAAAAAAGAACTTGTGGAAAAATTGTCGATAATCATTTGTTTAAACAATTTATTAATAACTTTTGGGCAATATTATTATTGCTAATTGTTGCTTATGGCATGCAAAATGTTACTAAATTTTTTCAGATTTTTATTGTTTCACGAAGTACGGAAATTTCAATCAGATAAAATTTTTGGCTGCATCCTTAATACAAATAACTATATTTTTTTTTAATTGCGTCAATGTAAATCTCTTGTTTACAGAACGCTCGGTCGCTCTTCAGGACACTTCCGGCGGAAATATGAAGAACAATGGATCGAAGAGGGTTAATAATCGATGGGAGGGCGGAGCCACAACCCCGTCTTATTTTACCGGTGGTTTGAATTTCCTCTGTTGCGCCTCGAGGCCTAATTATCTCTGAGACTTTTCAGTTTACATGTGTAAAATTATAATTTTGGAAAAAGTAAAAAAATCCACCTTATCGGTGGGAAAAAATTGCTACGATGCGAGAGAAAGGAAAAAAAGGTGAGATGGCAAAAAAAAAATTCTGACGGCAAAAAAAAAAGTCTCCCGCACGGGAGACTTTTGATAACATTTGGAGGGGTCACGTTTGTGAATCATTAATCGAGTCCACGGTCGACATCCTCTCTCCGTCTCTCTCCTTCTCTCCTTTTCTCCATCCAACTTATTTATCCCATTTTGTATTTTTTTTTTCTCCCCCATTTCATAAAGCCCGTTTGCCGTGTGACCTCGCCAAAGGTATCCCGAATTACGATCCCGGGGGATGAAACGCAAAAAAAAAAAAAAGTAGAACGTATGTTTTATAAATGCCAAGGCAAAGGACGTGCGTGTCGTACACGACTATATTTCCGGAATTGTCTTAATTCATCAGAGATTGAGTTAACCCTCCATTGGAGATTCATTAGAGATTGAGTACACTGGGTCTTTTAAGGCACAAGCCAAATTTTCAAATATCGAATATCTCTGGAATTAGAAAAATCGCAAACACATTTTGTTCGCTATAAATGGTTGAATCAATTATCGGATCATGGAAGAAAATGTTGCGAAAGTAATTCAGAATTTTTTTAGATTTTTATGACGTTTTTTTCTTGGATAAAACATTGGCAGGACTTTAATGACCCAGAGTACAGACGGCGTCCCAAAATTTGAGTGTACAGACGGAGGATTAATTGTTATTAGAATTTCAAATTAGAGATGCGAAGAAAGATTAATGCCAAAAATGCTATTAAAATTGAAGAAGATAATTTTTTTTTATAAATTATTTTTTGGCGCTATTTATCGCCCAAAATTGATATTTTTTAATATGTGATTTTTTTCCAAGTTTGGTCCAAACGCAAAAGAGTACTTTAAATTGGTGCTTCTGCGTTTGCTCATCTAGTCACTTTTATAGATAAATATGTATAAAAAAAAAAATTAGTCGACATTTTCTTTCCTAATTTTTTCTGCACATTTTTATCCAAACGGAAAAAAGTATTCAAATTTGAAGCTTGTGCGTTTTTTAATGTCCTGAGTACCTCATAGTGTTTATTTTTGTCTCAAAGACACATCTAGTCACTTTCATGAATTAATATATATATATATATATATATATATATTTATATATATGGGGCGTTCCATCCCAAATCGGACAGTTTGACAAACTTTTTTTTTTATTTCCTCAATTTTTTTATATTTTTTAGTACCTATCAAAAGACCCTTCCTGTTAAATTTGGAGCTTTTTTGATTACCCGTTCGAAAGATATTAAATTAACAAAAAAAACCGCTCTTTTTTGGTATTTTGGTAATAACTTCTTTGATAATGATCCAAATTGAAATTTTTTTCTTCAAAATTTTTGTTTTTTTATGGCCTTTTCAGAAAAAAATACAACACAAATGTTCGACGAGTTTTTGAATGAGTTTTTTGAGTTTTAAACTTTAAATCGCGTTTTTAAAAGTGTCATTTTTTATTTTTTTATTTTATTTTTTGGTTTAAACATCTATCTATTCAACAATTTTTAAGACTAGTCCAATGGTGGGATTTTCGTAACTACTATTTTTTTTTCGATTTTTTAAAATGAAATTTTTTTTTTTCAATAAATTGTTATGTATACCAATTTTTGTTACTGTATAGTATTTTTTTGAATATTTAGAATTTATTTTAACACTTTTTTATTGTTAACAGGTTCTTAATATTAATAATTAATCGTTAAGTCTGTTTATAAACAATAATAACAATTTTTATTTATTCACGAATTTTTTTAAAACTCTACTTTAAAAATAGCGACATAAAATTTAAAACTAAAAAAACTCATTCAAAAAAGGCGTCGAATATTTTTGTTGTATTTTTTCTGAAAAGGCCATAAAAAACAAATTTTTGAAAAAAAAAATTTTAATTTGGACCATTATTAAAGAAGTTATGGCCAAAATACCAAAAAAAGAGCGGTTTTTTTTGTTAATTTAATATCTTTTGAACGAGTAATCAAAAAAATCTCGAAATTTAACAAGAAGGGTCTTTTGATGGGTACTAAAAAATATTAAAAAAAATTGAGGAAATAAAAAAAAAAGTTTTTCATATTGTTCGATTTGAGATGGAACGCCCCATATATAAAATTAGTCGTTATAATATATTTTCTATCAATCGATTAATTTGTTGCACCATAAAGCACCGAATTATGGGTCCAAGGCAAAAATTTAATGGCGTTAATTCGCAAAGACTGTAGAAAGGATTAGGACATAGGTTAGGATGCTTTAAAATCAAAACTTTGGAATTAAAAAAAAAAAAGTTTACTTTGAAGCATTCTAATATAGATATTTCACTGGTGCAATATTTTCTTTCGTATTGAACGGAATAGAGAATTACTTATACATCCATAAGTACGTAGATTACAAAGATTTTCTGAGAAATTAATTTAATCGAGTTTTAGCACACTTGCTAGTGGAAAACATAAAAAAAGTATATCTCGTTCTTGAAACAAGTTAAAATGGAAAAAAGCGACTTCTCCGAATTATTATAGCATTAAAAAAAAGAGTCAATACTGGAATTAAATACATCTGTTTAACTGCTATATTATGGACCAATTGTTATCGTGAGCTATTAAGGGACCTGTACACACTCTGGACCAAAGTTGTGCTGATTATTGAATTGTATAGAGAATTTCTCACGTGGTTGTCCATACACATAAATATATATATATATTTCATCCACATATTACGTTGACATGACGCGCACGATCATGGGCTAATATAAAAAATGAATTTCTCGATTTCCCAACGTTGTTCAATTATTAACCTTGCCCTCGAGATATTATACATAATTTAATTGATCACGATAACTATTCTTCGAAAAAATAGTCACAATTTCAAGGAAAATAATCAGTCATCCACTTGAACTATTAAGCGGACGATTTTTCGATCAGCTGATCTTGAATATTAACTAGCTAATAACAAGGATATGCAATCGGAAAAACAATATTTCTGCAAGAAAATGTCGAAATTGTGATAAAATGATGATTCACATACGTTTTTTGACGGCCAAGATCGCCAAAGACTGGAACGATCGAAATTTTACGGCGTCGTTTCAGTCGAGAGTCAAGATCCGTAATCATCGATGTCATTGTGTTGAACGCCCGATTCTTTTCACGCTGATTTTTCGTTCACATGTCACGGCACATTAATTACAGTAATTTCTTATTGCACTAAACTGATGATTCAATATTCATAAATAAGTACAAAATAAACACTTCACTGTACTTCCTAAATTGAGCAACAGACGCGCCAAGCCGCAATCCGCAAAGACGGCAGACGCGCTTGGAGTGTCCGTTTTAGCGGCCATTTTGGCGACTGCGCACAAAGCAAGAGTGGGGGAAAAAGTAAGTCGGCCGGCAGCGCCGCGAGCTCGCATTATCGCGGTGAATACACACAATACAGTTGTTTATCGCACAATGACGTTACTGTTTATTGACTATTAATACTCTGGGCTCCGCTTTGTCAGTGAATAAAGTAAAAATACGAGTGTTACCGTTGCCAGAGAGGCGCCGGGCGACACTGACCGGAAACGGCGGAAAATTTTGCCAGCGTTAGTGGCGCCGCAAGTCCTGCAAGCGGCGTCATGGGGAACTAATCTTGCGCGTCATGATGCACGTAAGACCGGATCGCGTCGATGGTGATACGAAGTGGTCGTTTTTTTTTGTCGCCAAATTTCGTAACTCGTGGCGCTAGTAGTCTTCTGCTCGCCGTAAAGCATATAAGAGAACAACTAGCGCCACGTACCGAGTAAAAGAGGAACTAAAAAATGCGGACAGAATGCGTAGCACTTTGAAAGGGCAGGGATAGATATGTAATAACTTGTAAACATATTAAACATGCAATTAATATGGATGAATACGAATTATTCGATTACAATAAACATGCATATTAATATTTAAATACACAATATAAAACATGAAATTATAGACACTGAATAAATGAAAATTATATGCATTCATTATAATTTCATTGATTCGTATATAATTAAAAATCAATATATGGGGCATTCACGTCAAATCACGCGGTCATCGGCCTGACCCTCTCGAATTTTGATGGTTAATCAATTGTGGGTTTCGTTTGACCCAAAATATGACCTAATTTTTAGAAATTTTTATTTCATTTTTTAGGGGTTGCCCGAGCTTAAAAATCATTAAATTGAGGGAAAATCAATGAAATTTTTTTCACAGAAACTAGAGCTGAATTAAAACAGATATTTTCGTCATAATTCGATAGTGGGCCAAAAATAATTACTTTTTTTTTTTTTTTAATTTTAATTTTTAAATTGTGTTTGAATCATCAGTTTTATTTCAGGCCGTCGAGGCTAATAAATTGTCGAAAAATTTTGTCGTTTCACTAGACCAAGAAAAAAAAATCAAGTTTTACTAGAAAAATATTTTTGCTGTTGTTATTCTCACTACAAGAAAAAATTAAAACAAAAAATTATGAAAAAAATAAAGGAAAATACAAGAAAAACCCTGCAAATTGGAATTTGCACATTGCTTCCTCATCTTCATCCATAATTCACATAGCTTCCTTTAACACACAGTAGCGAACAAATTTGACTTCCTCATAAAGGAAGCTTCGTTAACCATTGCAAAATATTAGTAATCAATGTGCAAATTCGATCGATTTTTCCCAGATTTGATAGCAAATAACATTAATAGCTATACTGACTCTTCACAAAATTTCATTGCAATATCTAAAAAAATTCAAAAGTTATAGCGTTTACGCTTCTTTTATAAAAATAAAAAATTTGATAAAAAATTTAATCATTCAATCGATTTTCGCCAAATTTAATAACGAACATCCTTGATAGCTATATTAGCTCTGTGTAAAGTTTCAGCGCAATATCTTAAAAATTGCACAAGTCAGACCGTTTACGCTATTTTTCAAAAAATTAAAAATTTCATAACATTTTAATCCCTCGATGGATTTCCGCCAAATTCAATACTAAACAACCTTAATAGCTATACTTATTCTGTACAAAGTTTGAGTGCAATATCTTGAAAATTGCAGAGGCTAGAGCGTTTACGCCATTCTTGCAAAAACGAAAAAAGTCGATAAAATCTGAACACCCGTTATAATCAAAATAAAAATTCGTGCTTGACAAGTGTGCCAAATTTTAGCTTGATATCTCGAAGCGTTTTCGAGTTATTAATTATTTACATCTGAAACTCAGGACACACACACACACACACACACACACATCCGGACATTTTTTCTAAATATGATTTCTCGATGTTTTAGGACATTTTGAACATATTGGCATAAAAATCGCGAAAAAAAAAAATTTCACGAAAACAAAGCATCCTTTATGAGGAAGCAGAAAATAGTAATTATTCTTAGCTCATTATCGAACTATGACGAAAATATCTGTTTTGAGCCCTATTTCTGTGAAAAAAAAAAATTAATTAATTTTAAAAAGGCCCCTCTTTATGTTTTCCCTCAATTTAATGATTTTTTAGGCCGCGCAACCCCTAAATAATGAAATAAAAATTTCTAAAAATTTGAGGTCATATTTCGGGCCAAACGAAAGCCACAATTCATTGGAGATCAAAATCCGAGGGGGTCAGGCCGATGACCGCATGATTCGACATGGAATGTCCCATATAGAAATTAACTAGTATATTTTAAACATTTTTTCGCTCTTGCTTGCTTGTATGCTTGTATAAATTCTTATTTCATCCTAAATTCAAGTTCAGTAGCTCGAAAATTACAAAAACGTCAGCAAGAATTTTGCGAAAATTCCAAAATATCTTAAAAAAATGTATTTATGGAAAAAAGATATTTAAATTTCGCAATTTTTGAACCATTTCATAAATTGGACTTTTTCAATTGTATAATTGCAACGAGTGAAGAAATATTGGTTACAAAATTATTCTTGGCAAGAAAGCCGACAATTTTTTGACACAATCGTTGACATTCATGTACGGGGGTAGAAAGTAGAAACCCCCATCGATCAATTCCGTGAAGGATCAAAACTTCGATGTATTCTCATATTCCACGCTCGCAAAGTATCGAGGGAGGGGAAAAAAGAAATTTGAAAGAAAAGTGAAGCCTGCTCACGCCCGCATCAGCGCCCACGTGCTTTCATCTCCATATAATGTCCGGAGGGTCGAGCAGGGGGTGAATTTCTCGGAGGGCATTTACGTAGGATATGCCATCAGCATTCGTCCCGACTTTTTCCAAATAAAAAGAAAAAGGATCAGAGTGAAAACTTTCTTTTCCCGCATATTATTGTATCGAACGGTTGCTTTTTCTGTTTTTTTTTTTAATTTTATTTTAAAAAAACCAGTATTCGCTCCGGCTCAATTCATCATCTACAAAAAAAATAATATTTTGCTAAAAACGATCAAACTATAAAGCTCTCTTCAAAAATTTCTATTAAAAAATGTGTGGGCTTTTTTTTTTTTTTTTTTTTTTTACAAATACGCTGTATGCTTGCTACTGTGCTCGAGGGCAGCGAGGACATCTTGCTTTTGTCGAACGTAGAGACGACCCTTTTTCCAAGGATTTTGCAGCTGAAGAGGCTTGAAATCGTCCCTGAGACAACGCTCACGTGCTCCGATTACCGCGACCAGACAAAAATTTGGCAATTCGTCGGACGTGTAAATTGGACCCTCCTGACCCTTGAGAACGACCGCCATGTTCAATTGCTTGACCACGAGGTCGACCACCTCCCGCGCTGTTGTTCTCGGTGTGACGTGAAGCTTCAGACTTGTTCCCGATGCCAGACCTGTCTCGTAAGCGGCGTAGACCTGAAATAGCATTTTTTAAAACGTTAATGAGTCAATTGATAATTTTTGCTGCTTTTAGTGAAATCAGAGCTGGGCAGTGCTCGAAAGTACTCGGTACTTTCAGGTACTTGAAGTACAGTACTCGCAAGTACAAAGTACTTCAAAAGTACTTCGAGTATTGTACCTAAATTTTTCAAGTACTTCATGTACTTGAAGTACTGTACTTGAAAATTTCAAGTACTTTTCTGTACTTGAAGTACTTTTTTCGAGTACAAGTATCATGTACTTTTGAATGTGTCTTGACTGATGGTTGCATGTGCCTTTGAATATGGGTCATTTCATGTCCAATCGGCCAATACTTGGAATCGACCTCTTTCAATTTCATGAAAATTGGTCAGAAATTTTCTTTTATCACAAAACAAAGTTCTAACGAGGGAAAAAAATTAAATTTTTTTTTCGAAAATTCAAAATTTCACCATTTTTTCAAGTTTATTTTTTAAATATTTCGAAAACTATTATAATTACGAAAAAATCGTTCTGGGTTCGTCTTGAAGAGTATATTTGGGACTACGAAAAAAAATATTCCGAGACAAATTTTTGAAAAATGATGAATTTGGAGAATTTTTCAAAATCGTGAAAATCCACGATCAACATTAAATTTTTGGTTTTATTTTTTTACATAACACCTTGTACTGATATTAAAAGATCCTGAAATTTTCAGAAATGTGTTTTTTTTTGTTTCACAAAATGTGAACTTTTGAATTTTGGTAAAACTTTTTGTTTACCTTTAAGTTAAGTGAAGTTGATCAATCATGTAATTTTGACTGCTGAAAACTACAATATTACATGATAGCTCAACTTAAAAAAATGCATATTTAAAAAAAAAAAACACCTTTCTGAAAATTTCAGGATCTTTTCAAATCAGTACGAGGTATTATATTTAAAAAATTGAACAAAAAATGCAATGTTAATTGTGGATTTTCACAATTTTAAAAAATTTAAAATTCTCCAAATTCATCATTTTTCAAAATTTGTTGTCGGAATTATTTTTTTTTCGTAGCCCTAAGACATACTTTTCAAGACGAAACAAACGATTTGTGTATAATTTAACACAAAGTCAATAAAATGTAATGCAAAATTGCAATAATTTATTCATCTATATTTTTCCATTCCCAAAATTGCAATCAAAGTTTTGTCCATTACACGTTACATTGCAATGGGTAATGGTAAATTTTTCTATTACACACTACATTGTAATGGGCAAGGTTGCAAATAATGCATTACTTTTTTTTAATGCAATTGCATTTTCATTAACCATTAACATTCAATGGTTAATGGAAATAATTTTAATGGTTAATGGAGAATAATATCCATTAACCATTAAATTTTAATGGTTAATGCATTACTTTTTCAGTAAAAATTTCGCAACCCTGTCCATTTCACATTATGCAGTGTAATGGGTAATGAATACAGTAATGCATTATTAAAATAATGCATTATTTACAACTCTGCTCGATAAGGAAGAAATAATCTTGCCTGAAGAATGCCGGGTAAAGGTGCCGGCATAACCGTAGCTTCGTCCTTCTTGTGATCCAATTGGCTATCAGCGCTCGGAGTAGCGACGACAGCGACACTAGCGGTGGCTTTTGTCGAAGATTTGCTCTTTCCATGCGAGACATTGGTATTAACAAAATTATAATCTTCGCTTCCATTGAGACTGTTGCCGCTGTCAGTCCCGTTTGAACTCGCATTACTCGGTCCATTTGGATTGCTCGAAGTTGAATTTCCACCAGAGGAGAAAGATCGTCCATAAGCAAAGGTCGTTTTGCCGTTCAACGAAACCGGACTCGTGTTACCAGAAACGAGGGTCAACGAATTGACCAAACGATTTCTCGGACTGTGTTTGTAATTCGTCAAAAGCAGACTATCGTCCGATTTCGCAACGGTGAATCTTCCATCAAGGTCATTGTCGTTGTACTTTAATGATCCCGAAGACGACGCCAATTCGTGAGAATAATTCGTCGTTTCTACGGAATTTTTTCTCGTGTAATGACCATTCGCGCCGCCATTTGGCAATTGTTGCTCGCTCTTGCTCAATTCCGTCGTTCGCAAATTCGAAACCGACGATTGCGACGACGATAAATTCGGTCCAGGCCAACTTCCGCGTCCTGGACTCGATTTAACGAGTTTTGGGTCACGCGGTGGCAGTTGCAGCAAACTCCTCTTCAAGCTGTGCCCATTGTTGTTGTTGTTGTTGTTGTTGTTGTTTGAGGAATTTTTGTTTCTCTCGATGCTGAGGAGTCTCTTCATCGATATACCGGCATTTTGCGATGACGGTTGGCCCGCGGAGTTGCCTCGATCACGGGCAAATGTTATGAGGTCGATCAGCCATCTTGAATCCTTCCACACTGCGTTTATTCGGGATTGAAGTTCCTGAAGCTTTCCAAGACGCTCTTTTGCCACGCTGACCTCGCTCGCGCTGAAGGCCTCGCGATGATTGTGCTGAGCCTGAGCCGTGTCCAATTCCAAAATACAGCTCAAACGGGAATAAAGATTAACGAGCTTTTTCTGGTACGTCGTGAGATGCAGAATCTCGAAGACTTGAATCGGCAACGAGAGAAGGTCATCGCGCTGCAAGAGATCCTCGTGACTTCCTGGTGCCGAACACGCCGTCACGGGCGGAGGAACGATCACGATCAACGACACCTGATTCGTCAATTCAATTACCTCCGCGTCGTAGAGACGGTGATTGTGCGAATCTTCCAGATTCACGTTCATATAGGAAAATAATCTTCTCGAGGTTGTGGCTATGAGATCCACGAATAATTTTTCTTGCTCCGTACCCTGATTCGCATCGCTCGGGGCATTTTTATTCTCCTCAGTTATCGGTGACGCTGTCTCAGCCGACGATATCCTCGCTGTTCGCCTGAGATATTCCCATTCCTCGCTGTTGAGGAGAAAAAACAATTTAAAAAAATTACAGAGGCGATAATTCATTTATTTTTATTTTATTGATCTTTTTTTCCGTTTTTTTGCATGAGAATGGTACATTACATCACGAGGACGTAAAAACATTTTCTGACGAGTAATGTACGATATTTTATATCACTCAGTACAATAATGGACGTTTTCACGTTCGCTTGCGGACGTAAAAGCGTCCATTATTGCACCGAGTGATATAAATTATTTTTTTATGTACTGATTTGGTTTTTTTGGCGTTAGATATTCATTTTGGGGTATTAATCAATTATCCGCGGCGCAAAATAATATTTTTATTGTTATAGATTAATAGTAATAATTATAACATAATATAATATTATAATCATCAAAAATAATATTTTTATATTATACATGAATTACACAGGCCCACAAAAAAAGAAAAGTTGTGTGTGCTGGGTGTCCCACTACATTTTCCCTACGTATTTTGTCCCGCTGAACACGAATCTAATGTTAGAATCAAGGGTCGATGAGGAAATGCTCGAGAAAATGCATAAAAACTGATAAAAATATCATATCTTATTGGTTTTTATGGATTTTCTCGAGCATTTCCTCATCGACCCCTAATTCTAACTTCAGATTAGTGTTCAGCGGGACAAAATACGTAGGAAAAATGTAGTGGGACACCCAGCACACACAACTTATTTTTTTTGTGGGCCTGTGTTGTTTTTAATATTTTTGTATATTTTCAGGAAATATGGATGAAACATTTCGTATTAAATTTGATCTGTTTTTCCTTCTGTTTTTGAAACTCGATTTATTTTTTATTTTTGAATGATTTGCAGTTTTTTTGTTTGAAAAAACGTTTTACAATGTTTTGCATATTTAATTTCTTTGCTCTTCTGAATCAAATGCATTCGAGATTCGTTATTCAAATAAACAAAAAAAAACTTGAATTCTAGCCAAAAAGCTAAGACATTATTTTCAAAAAAATTCGTGTTAATGTTATTTTTGAAATAAATGAAAAAATAATACATCGCATCGTTCGTATAACCGTTTTTCCATTAAATGGAATTGAAACTTTGATAATTAAAATATTTTCGTAACCTTAAACATTGTCTTTAAGAACAAGGGATTAAATTTTTAGGACAAAAGGAGAAATTTTTAGCAAAATAATATCAACAATCTCACGTTCCAATTTAATTTGTGTAATTTTTTGTCTCCTTTTGAAAGAATTAATGTGGAACCTTTTTCTTAAGGCTTTATTTAAGAAGGCAAAAAAAATCTTTAAGATTTTTTTCTCAGCTCCTTTATCAGATATGGCTATAAAACTGTTTATACAACATTGTTTCACCCGTCGAAAGTACAAAAAAAATATTTTTATTTATTATTCTGATTCTTTGAATAATTTATAGAAGGCTGAAACAAAAAAATAAAAAAGCATTTTAAAGAGGAAGGTTTTTCACACAATTTACCACCGTTAATGAAAAATCGATTTAAAAAATAAATGGCGGATGTTTAAAATAAATTGTAAAAAATTCAATTTTTCATTTTCATTTGAAACATCCGCCATATTTTTTTATATTCATTTTTCATTTACGGTGGTAAATTGTTCTGAAAGAAACCTTCCTCTTTAAAAGACTTTTTTATTTCTTTGTTTCGGACTTGCCAATTCTGAGATTAATTGTCAGCCATGGGAAAAGACATTTTCGATTTTGGCGCCATCTATAAATTATTCAAAGAATCAAAATAAAGGATAATATTTTGTTTTGTATTTTTCAAGGATGAAACAATGTTGTAAAAACAGTTTTATAGCCATATCTGATAAAGGAACTGAGAAAAAAAAATCCTAAAAATTTGCTTTTTTCGCCTTCTAAAGTAGATTAGTACCTTAATTCCGCATTATTAGACTGAAAAAAATGCCATAATATAAAAAAACGTTAATTTGATCAAAAAAAAACATTTCCCGCAAAGCATTTCGAGAACAAGTGGAACGCGGACCAGATACGGGTCAAATTGACCCGGAAAGCCCTTCTCAAATCACATCAAGAGACGCGGTAGCATCGCCTCCGCAAATATTTAAAAAAAAAGAGTTTTCTGCATACTCACGCTGATACATGAGGATTGTCGCGTATTTTACAATGTGGCAATACATTTGGCGCTTTGACCGGTACGAAAATTTGAACGAGATCGACGCTGCTCTGCATCTTCAAATATCCGAGATACAATCCTCTCGTTAATTTAATACTGCTCAATTGATGATACGTCATTTGACTCTGTATACTGCTCATCAAAATATCAGCTACGTTGTTGTTGTTGTTGTTCTCGTGAGAAAGACTTTTCTTCATTATTTTATTGAGCGGCAGCCAACGGCTGTTGAGCAATGATATTGATTTTGGATTTTTCACGTTATTCACGATCGATATGACCATCGTTCCGTTAACGTCTCTCAATGGTTTGTGATATATCTGACCGAGATCGTTGAGACAAAGTGCCGCTTGCATCTGTCCCGACGCTTGCAACAATTTTATTCGAAAGTGATTGGACGAATTGCCCTGACACTTTTCCATGTCCGTTCTCAATGATTTAACGTCGTTCCACGTGCACGAGACCTTCATGAACCAATGAAAATCGTTGTATATACAGCTCGGTGAATAAGTCTCGTCGATCTCGATAACGGGCAAAAAATCCTCGCTCGTAACGAGTATCCTGTCGTCGTTGTAAAGCAAACAAGCGAGATAAACGCCACGTCTGAGGCTCTTTTGAAATTTACTCGTTGCACTGAACAATTGTTTTATCGTCGTTGTTTTTCTCTTGTGATTGCGACGTTGCATCAACGGCGTCTCGTTGCTGTACTCGGGACGACGTATCGACGCGAATAACTCCTCCAGTTTATCCTGACGACCGAAATAACGAGGCTCCTTTCCATCGAGATCACGCCAACCTTTTTTTTTTTAAAGAAAAAACAATTATCAACAAATTCTCTGGTTTGGAGCAGAGTTGTAAATAATCCATTACGGTATTCATTACCTATTACACTGCATAATGTGTAATAGATGCATATCCCATTACAAATAAAAAAGTAATGTGTAATGGATGCATGTCCTATTACAAATAAAAAAAGTAATGTGTAATGGATGCATGTGCCTTTACAAATAAAATAAAAATAATGTGTAATGGATGAGCGCTCCATTACAAATTACAATTGAAACAAAATAAAATTGGTAGTGGAGAATATTCCATTACAAATTAGTGTTTCTACTGCAATTTGGAGCAGGTACTATTTTACTCAAAGGCAAGTCTATTAATTTTTTAATGAAAATAATTTGTCTGTATCAAGTTTTTGTTAACTTAACAATCGTAGTGGTAAATGTATGAACAGTGATTTTTTGCAGCCATTTTTACTCCATTTTTGTTGAAATTACAATTTAAAAATGCATTATGAAAATAATAAATTATTTTCATAATGCATTACTGTATTCATTACCTATTACACTGCATAATATTGTGAAATGGACAAGTGTAACATTACAAAATAAAAGAGTAATGTGCAATGAATGCGTGTTGCATTACAAATAAAGAAAATAATGTGTAATGAATGCATGCGCCATTAGAAATAAAAAAAAAGTAATGTGCAATGGATGCATGTGCCGTTACAAATAAAAAAATGTAATGTGTAACGGATGAGCGCTCCATTACAAATTACAATTGAAAAAAAAGTCATTGGTAATGGAGAATATTCCATTACAAATTAGTGTGTTTATACGACAATTTGGAGCAGGTACTATTTTGCTCAAAGGCAAGTCTATTAATTTTTTAATGAAAATAATTTGTCTGTATCAAGTTTTTGTTAACTCAACGATTGTAGTGGTAAATGTATGAACAGTGATTGTTTTGCAGCAATTTTTACTCCATTCTTGTAGAAATTACAATTGAAGAAAAACTTATAGGTGACAGTGTATATTAAGTTAATATCAGAGTTGTAAATAATGCATTATTTTCATAATGCATTCCTGTATTCATTACCGATTACACTGCATAATGTAAAATGGACAAGTGTACCATTACAAAATACAAGAGTAATGTGTATTGAATGCGTGTTGCATTACAAATAAAGAATGTAATGTGTAACGAATGCATGTGCCACTACAAATTTGAAAAAAAGTAATGTGTAATGGATGCATGTGCCATTACAAATAAAAAAAAGTAATGTGTAATGGGCGAGTGCTCCATTACAAATTACAATTGAAAAAAAGTAATTGGTCGTGGAGAATATTCCATGACAAATTAGTTTGTTTCTACGACAATTTGGAGCAGGTACTATTTTGCTCAAAGTTAAGTCTATTAATTTCTCAATGAAAATAATTTGTGTGTATCAAGTATTTGTTATCTTTACTATCGTAGTGTCAAATGTATGAACAGTGATTTTTTGGAGTAATTTTTACTCCATTATTGTAAAAATTACAATTCAAGAAAAACTTATCGGTGTCAGTGTATGTTAACTTAATATATACTGAAACCTATGAACAGTTATTTTTTGGAGTCATTTCTACTCCATTGTTATAAAAATTACAACTCAAGAATGGAGTGAAAAATACTCAAAACAATCACTGTTCATACATTAACCACTACGATAGTAAAGTTAACAAAAACTTGATACACACAAATTACTTTTCATTGAAAAATTAAGACTCACCTTTGAGCAAAATAGTACCAAAATTATGGTAGAAACACACTAATTTGTAATGGAATATTCTCCACTACAAATTACTTTTTTTTTCAAGTGCATCTTGTAATGGAGCACTCATTCATTACACGTTATTTTTTTATTTGTAATGACACATTCATCAATTACACATTACTTTTTTTATTTGTAATGAAAAACACATCCATTAGACATTACTATTTTCATTTGTAATGGAATATTCATTTATTACACGTTACTTTTATAATTTGTAATGGAAAACTTATCCAATACACATTGTTTAAAGTAACGCATTACTTTTAC
The DNA here is from genome assembly GCA_946863875.1 of Alloplasta piceator. Lineage (NCBI taxonomy): Eukaryota > Metazoa > Arthropoda > Insecta > Hymenoptera > Ichneumonidae > Alloplasta > Alloplasta piceator. Next base: position 6,821,038 of record OX333075.1, on the reverse strand, counting down.
ATTACTATTTTCACAACTCTGGTCAATATACACTGACATTTATAAGTTTTTCCTGAATTGTAATTTATATTTACCACTACGATAGTAAAGTTAACAAAAACTTGATACACACAAATTATTTTCATTGATAAATTAATAGACTTACTTTGAGCAAAATAGTACCTGTTCCAAATTGTGGTAAAAACACTAATTTGCAATGGAATATTCTCCACTACAAATTACGTTTTTTTCAATTGTAATTTGTAATGGAGCACTCATTCATTACACGATATTTTTTTTATTTGTATTAACACATGCATCCATTATACATTACTTTTATTATTTGTAATCGAACATGCATACATTACACATTACTTTTTTTTATTTGTAATGGAACATTCATTCATTACACGTTGCTTTTGTAATTTTTAGAGGAAAACTTATCCAATACACATTGTTTAAAGCAATGGGCAATGAATTACTTTGACATTACTATTTTTACGACTCTGGTTTGGAGGGCACATTGAATTTCATGATTTTTGGGGGTATTAAGATAAGTCGTTGGACCAAAATGACGGAGAAGTATGAAATTAATGGTTCAAAGAAAAAAAGAACAATAAAATAAGCTAAAAATTTTTGCTGCAGGAATCACGAGCGCGGAAATTCAGAGGGAAGGGGATTGGCCCTGGGCTTAGGAAAAGGAAAATTGTTGAATTCCATTAAAATTGATGACTCACTGCTAGGTGTGACGTAAGCCGGTGTCGATGGGACAAATCTGCTCCATCCCTTAATATTACCAGCGGCGACTCTCAAGTGATATCTCTCTCCCTGAATGAGACGATCTATTCGACATTCTCGTTGTTTCATATCCATCACTTGTCGATCGCCGCAAACGTTCGTAAAATCTTCGCTCATGCTCCATTGAACTTTGAATTTCGTGCATATCGACGAATCGTGAACCTCGGATTCTTGAAATTTCAGCACTATCGACGTAGTGCCAATCACGTCGACTGCTACCAATAACGGAACGTCGGGAGGACCTTCGACGAGAAAAAAAATTGAATTACGTTTTCATTTCTTCAATTTTTTTCAACAATAATCATAATGATTTTATTTAGGTTTATTTTTATTAGATTTTCAGATTTTTAGATTTATTAGATTTTATTTTATTCATCATAGATTTAAATCCAATTGGAATATATGAGGAGTACTTTTTCAACCGGGCCACTTTTTTTTTCACCCTCTCCAATTTTTTTCAAAATCTGCAAGCTTGAAATATTAGTCAATAGAAACGTCTGTGATTTTTTTTAGATTTTTTTAGGCGGTCGTTCAGGATTTTCAATTTTTCATTACGAACTCAAAAAAATATGCATTAAACAAAAAAAACAATAGTCTAGAAACTTTTTGATTTTTTCCACTTAATCGAAAAAAATTAAAATCATAATTTTTCTGCATTGAGAAAATGGAAATTTGGCAAAAAAATGAGAATAAAATTTTTTTAAACCTAATAACACACTTTCGATTTCGGTACAAACTTTACAGGATGTCTGTCATTGGGTAAAGAGTCTGCGAAAAAAAATTCAGAATGACACTTGCAATTGTTACGATGAAAAAGAATAAAAACCCTGCGAAATCTATATGCGGTTATGAGATTTCGCAGGGTTTTTATTTTTTTTCATCGTAACCATTGCAGGTGCCATTCTGAAAATTGTTTTCGCAGACTCTTTACCCAATGACAGACATGAAAAAAAATAAAAAGCCTGTGAAATCTTTATGCGGTTATGAGATTTCGCAGGGTTTTTATTTTTTTTCATCGTAACCATTGCAGGTGCCATTCTGAAATTATTTTCGCAGGCTCTTTACCCAATGACGGACATGAAAAAAAAATAAAAACCCTGCGAAATCTTTATGCGGATATGAGATTTCACAGGGTTTTTTTTTTCATCGTAACCATTGCAGGTGCCATTCTAAAAAATTTTTCGCAGACTCTTTACCAAATGACAGACATCCTGTAAAATTTGTACCGAAATCGAAAGTGTGTTATTGGGTTTAAAAAAATGTTATTCTCATTTTTTTGCCAAATTTCAATTTTCTCAATGCAGGAAAATTATGATCTTAATTTGCTTCAATAAAGTGGAAAAAATAAATAAGTTTTTATTCTTATGTTTTTTATGTTTGCTTATGTTGGATATTTTGAAAAATTAAAAATCTTGAACGGTCCCCTAAAAAAATCTTAAAAAAATCACAGACATTCCCCTTGACTAATATTTCAAACTGGCAGATTTTGAAAAAAATTGGAGGGTGAGAAAAAAAGTGGCCCGGTTGAAAAAGAAATCCTCATATATGAGTAATGAAAAACACAATTGAATGAAAAATTGAATAAAAATTAAATAAAATAAGAAAAAAAAATTTAATTAATAAACTTAGGTTGATCTTGATGAGTCAGAGCTCGACTTATCAGTTGAATAATAGTTTTACGAATCCACAAAAGTTATATATTTCGTTTTTTATTCTAAATAGCGAAAATTTTTTGCCTATTGAAAAATTATTTGCACTCACGAGCCTGATCAAATCCCAATAGCATTTTCCTCAGTGTACGAACGCGTCTTTCCCATAAAGCGAGTTGTTTCTCGTCCGTTGTGTCGGCGCAACGTGAAATTCCGTTGTGCGAAGAGGTGAAATCGTTACGACAATTTGTCGAATCGCCGATCGAATTACCGGAAGTCGTGCCACCGAGTTCTTGGACCCTCTGTTCGGCGGTCACTAAGAGGCTCGCTAAATGACCGCCTAAGCATTCCGGTGATGTGACTATTAAAAAAAGGTCAATAAAAATTAATTAACGATCTATAGATCAAAGATGAATGAATCATAAATTGATCTGTATTTGAGGGGTTATACACAGTCTGGATATTAAAAAAAAAAATTAACTTTTTTAATTTCATTTTCGTAACGTAATATTTAAGTATATATGGGGCATTCCACGCCAAATCGACCACTCCAGAACCCGACCCCTTTCGATTTGGCTGAAACTTTTTTATCTTTTTCTACCCTATCAAAAACAGTTTTCAGATTTTTTTACCCAACCGATAAAAAGTTATGAATTTTTCAAAAAAATTGGCTCTTTATTTTTCAAATAGCTATAACTTTATAAAAATTGGACTTATCGGAACTTTTTTTTTCTAAAATTTGTGTTTTTTAATGTACTTTTTGAAAAAAAAAAAAAAATCATTAAAAACCATCTTCATCGTTTTTTTTTTTTAGATTTTTGGAAAAAGTAGAAAATTTCTCGATGATTACCATTTTTGATTTTTTTTTCTTGATATTATATCAAACTTTAACATTTTCTGCAAATTCTCCAATTTTTTCAGAGTGGTATTTTTTTTATTTCTATTTTTTTTCCAATTGAAAAAAAAAATATTCCACTAGCCTTATTTCTCATAACACCATTCTGAAAATTTTTGGGGATGTTCAGAGAACTTTCAAATTTGAAAAAATAAATAAAAACAAAAATTGAAAGTGGTAATCATCGAGAAATTTTCGATTTTTTCCAAAAAAAAAAAAAAAAAACGATGTAGATGGGTTTCAACCATTTTCTTGTATTTTTTTTCGAAATCTACATTCAAAAACAGTTTTCGAAAAAAAATCTAAAAAAATTATCGAAACCCATCTTCATCGTTTTTTTTTTCGATTTTTGGAAAGAATCGAAAATTTCTCGATGATAACCACTTTCAATTTTTGTTTTCATTTCATTTTTTCAAGTTTGGAAGTTCTCTGGACACCCTCAATAACTTTCAGAATGGTGTTATCAGAAATAAGGCTAGTTGAATTTTTTTTTTCAATTGGAAAAAAATTTGCGAAGCCGCCATTTTGTTAAAAATTAATATTTTGCTTATTCAAGAATAATTGTTTTTTAAAAAGAAAAACTTCAAAATAAAATTAAAAATTACAAAAATATGTATATAAATTTTTACGTTAATAAATTAAAATATCTTCCCAGAAGAAATTCTGTAAAATCGCTATTTTCGACTTCCTCACGGCGGATAAACCCTTAAAAAAAACAAAAATAGAAATCAATCGATTATTCGATAAGTATTATAATCATCGATTGATCGACGATTCACAAGCACCGAGTTTATGAAATATCGTATTTTTTGGGTAATTTTCTCGACATTTGAAATACTCACACCGATTGCCTTCCTGAGCACCAAATGCAACGAGCATCTTTGCCAATGATCTATTGCTACCGAGAACTGCTACATCCAGAGCCGACAAACCGTCACTGTTGACACTGTTAAATAAATACACAGAAATTTAAAAAAATATAGATTAAAAAAAAAATTGAAAAATAACGTTACAAGCATTGTAATGTGAATTAATGACTAAAAAAAATATTATAATCAATGTGAAAGTTTGTGGATTTTTTTTACACACCTATTTACATCTACGTCCGTCGATTCCAGTATAGTTCTCGCTTTGTCGAGGTGTCCATGCTCAACGGCCGAAAATAGAGCTGAAAAAAAAGGATTTTGAAAATATACGATTTGTTTATCATTTATTTCAGATTGATTTACTATTTAATTAATATTGATTCGTCATTCAATTAAGACCAATTATAAAGAAAATTTTATGACTTTTTAAGATTCTGAGGGACGAAATGTAAGGGGCGTTCCATCCCAAATCGGACAGTTTGAAAAACTTTTTTTATTTCCTCAATTTTTTTATATTCTTTAGTACCCATCAATAGACCCTTCCTGTTAAATTTTGAGATTTTTTTTACCACCCGTTCAAAAGATATTAAATTAACAAAAAAACCGCTCTTTTTTTGGTATTTTGGTCATAACTTCTTTAATAATGGTCCAAATTGAAAGTTTTTTTTCCAAAATTTTTGTTCTTATGGTTTTTTCAGAAAAAAATACAACAAAAATATTCGACGTGTTTTTGAATGATTTTTTCGAGTTTTAAACTTTAAATCGCGTTTTTAAAAGTGAGTGTCATTTTTTTTTTTTTTTTTAAACATCTATTTATTCAACAATTTTTAAGACTAGTCCGATCGTGGGATTTCCATAGAGACTATCTTTTTTCGATTTTTGAAAATTAATTTTTTTTTTCTAAATAATTTATTATGATCACCAATTTTTGTTACTGTATAGTATTTTTTTCAATATTTAGAATTTATTTTGACACTTTTTTATTGTTAATAGGTTCTTAAAATTAATAATTAATCGTTAAGTCTGTTTATGAACAATAATAACAACAGTTTGTATTTATTCACGCATTTTTTTTTAAACTGTACTTTTAAAAACGCGATTTAAAGTTTAAAATTCAAAAAACTCATTCAAAAACACGTCGAATATTTTTGTTGTATTTTTTTCTGAAAAAGCCATAAAAAAACAAACATTTTGAAAAAAAAAACTTTTAATTTGGACCATTATTAAAGAAGTTATGACCAAAATACCAAAAAAAGAGCGGTTTTTTTTGTTAATTTAATATCTTTTTAACGGGTAATCAAAAAATTTTCAAAATTTAACAGGAATGGTCTTTTTAAGGGTAGTAAAAAATATAAAAAAATTGAGGAAATAAAAAAAAAAGTTTTTCAAACTGTCCGATTTGGGATGGAACGCCCCATAAATATTTCCATTATCGATCAATAATCGAGCCATTGCTAATCAATGTAAAAAACCAACAAGATTTAAGCAACTGACCTCAGATAAGCCCTAATAATTAATTATCCTTTTGAGAAATCTTTTGTTTTGTCACAATGTAATGAAATTTTGATTTTCAAAATTGAGTACCTCGAAAAATTGATGTAATCCGTTTACTATTTGTTCATTTTTTCTATGCATTCATCATTGTTATACACAGTCAAAAAATAAAAATAAAAAGTTTTCCAAACTGTCCGATTTGGGATGGAACGCCCCATAAATATTTTCATTATCTATCAATAATCGAGCCATTGCTAATCAATGTAAAAAACCAACAAGATTTAAGCAACTGACCTCAGATAAGCCCTAATAATTAATTATCTTTTTGAGAAATCTTTTGTTTTGTCACAAAGTAATGAAATTTTGTTTTCCAGAATTGAGTACATCGAAAAATTGATGTAATCCGTTTACTATTTGTTTATTTTTTCTATGCATTCATAATCATGAGCTTTTTTTTTTACCATGAACATGAATATTTAGCGACGGTTGAGCAGTGAGAGGATTTATATTCAACGGCAAATTGTTGCTCGCTTGTTGCTGCTTTTTCTTTCCAAAACCCTCGAGAAACTCCATGCCTTGTAATGCGTGAAATTCTGCAAAAAGAAAAATAAAATGAATTACACCAATGTAACGTAATAATTGGTAGTTAAATTACTAAATTATTTGTATATAAATTTCGACGAACGAGTGGCGTGTATCGTTATTTTTTGTGGAATCTAGCCGATGGATCATCACTGCATACAATATATACATTAATATAGCCTAAATCGCAAAATAATTTGATCCATGAGAAAAGAGTGATTCAAAAAAAGAGCGCGAAATTTTTTCAGACTGCGGAAATGACGTACTCGAGACGGAAGTGGCGCCACTGGTCAAAAATCCGGTACTTCCGGTCGAACATCCGCCGGCGGTTTTGAAACGAAAACTCGAGCCTCGACCGATGAGCCAAGATGACGAATTACTCGTATTTTTCGTATATTTATCCTCATAGATCTCGTTATCGGTATAAAATCTGCCTCGCGATATCAACGCTCGGTTCTCGTCGTTGATTGACCTTTCCGCCGCGACTTCCGGTATTGGCGCTGTCGCAGACTCGACGTTTTTCAGCTCGGCCTTTCTTCGATCATTTCCCACGATAATCGTGACGATTTTTTCACAATCTTGAGTTTCTCGTGAATCTTTCTCGTTCTCGATATTCTCGCAATCGAATCCAACAGGATCATTTTCGTAGAGACAATCTGCCACTGAAGTGTCGAGAGAACAATCGAACGTTGGATTCTCGTACGAGTGAAGTTCGCTCATCGAATTCCAATGATTATTTTTGGCCCTCTCGTGACGCTTTTTTGTACTATTCTTCAGTTGCGACGCCATCTTGTTTCTCGCTGTCATCGCGGACGACACTTCGTCGATCGCGCTCGACGAACACTCACGATTGTACTTTTTTCTTCTCGTTCTCATTGTTATCGATAATTTGTTCTTTACGTCTTTAACGATACCGCGCAAATCCGTTATTTCTTTGGTCTCCGTGTGAGTATATAATTTCGACACAAATTCGACATTTTTCGCACTCAAATTCGTCATATTGTTTTTCGTGAAAATGTCCAAATTCCTCGATGAATTTTTTGAGGCGTCACTTTCGTCGCGAATATTCGTCGTTTGCTGTCGCATTTTCGACATGAATCTCGCCGAGGCGCGAAACGATCTGGATCTCTTAAAATTCCTCGATATTCCCGGATTCGACGACACGAGCTCCATTCTTCCACTTCCGGTTGCGTTATTGCTCTTCCGAAATTTCATCTCATCGGAATTTTATATTCACCTCTTATATATATCTTTATTATAATTTCTTTGAATTTTTCTCGATTAGCGTCATTTTTTCGCCATCATAACCTCAAAAATATAGTATCAAACGTACTATAAGCGACTATTCGAATCTTTGGCATAGTTTCTCGTCTCAAGACCAATAACAATGCATATATTCTCTTTGCATTTTTAATCATCTTTTCTCTAATTCTCTTTGGCGCTGAATAAAAGTTCTGTAAGAAAAATTAAAGAGATTTCAATTTTCAATTGTCAATCGCAATATCCGATTTTTCAATTTTCATTTCATGCGCCTTTTATACATTCGAATTAATTCCTTTTCTAATTCTTTTGGAAAACACACGGGACACTCGATATATGCAAATTGCACGTGAGATTACTTTTTCCGAGCCACTCTTATTGTATATTTGTTCGTGTAGAGACAAAAACGACGTTTACTGATCGTAGAGATACGAGAGAAGGAAACTCGTACTCTTTTTTACCGACAGAGGGCGTCCCACGACGATTGTCGGCGCGAAGACACGCAAAGATGGTCCCTCAGAACCGGAAGTTGCGAGTTTATTATTTACTCTGTCGGAGTCTCGCTTCTCGCTTTGTAACACCAACAATCAAGTAATATAATTCGCTGCGTCGACAATTGACGATTACAGTGACCAAGACACACGAAGAGAGAAAAAAGCTCCTCGAGCCATCGTACCGGGCACTTTGGTTCTTGTAAATCGTGAATATAGTCACATATATATGGGTCATTCCATGGCAAATCGACCAAAAGTTGGTATCGACCCCTTTCAATTTCGATGAAATTTGGTCAGAAGTTTTCTTTTATCATAAAACAAAGTCCTACCAAAGGAAATTTTTTTTTCGAAAGTTATGCAAAATTCCACCATTTTTTCAATTTTTAAAGGCTATTAAATATCCCGAAAACTATTATAGTTACGGAAAAATCGTTCCGGGTTCGTCTTAAAGAGTATACTTGGGACTATGAAAAAAAAATAGTTTGAAATTTTTTTTTGAAAAATGATGAATTTGGAGAATTTTTAATTTTGAAATAATGAATATCCACGATCAACATTAAATTTTTAGATATAACCCTTAATAGTCACACCTCGAAAAAATTACGTAAAAGTCGTTATGGGGTGAAATTCGCTCCAATCATTTTGCAATGTGATAAATTATTGAAAAATTGAAAAAAAAATACTGCAATGTACTTTAAATTCGTTTTTACACAACCATACCGATTATTTTCGAAAAGTGTGATTTTAAAAATGCAAAGAAAGTTTCCCATTTTCGGGAATTTTATATGGAAGGTATTTCAGGTCGAAGAACGGCTGGGTCATATTTTACCCGGTGTAACTATTAAGGGTAAAATATCCTAAAATTTTCGGAAAAGTGTTTTTTTTTGTTTTAAAAATATACATTTTTGATTTTCGGTAAACATTTTTTTTTTAAATCTCCAAATTAAGTAAAGTTGAGCAATCATGTAATTTGTACTGCTCAAAATTACAAAATTACATGATTGCTCAACTTTACTTAACCTAGAGGTTAAAAAAAAAAAATCTACCAAAATTCAAAAGTTCATATTTTTTAAACAAAAAAAACACCTTTCTCAAAATTTCAGGATCGTTCAAGATCAGTACAAGGTATTATATAATAAAAATTGAACAAAAAATTCAATGTTGATCGTGGATTTTCACGATTTTAAAAAATTCAAAATTCTTCAAATTCATCATTTTTCATAATTTTGTTTCGGAATATTTTTTTTTTCGTAGCCTCAAGTATACTTTTCAAGACGAACGCAGAACGATTTTTTCGTAACTATAATAGTTTTCGAGATATTTAAAAAATAAATTTGAAAAATTGAAAAAATTGTGAAATTTTGAATTTTGCATAACTTTGGAATTTTTTTTTTTTATTGTTTTCCTTCGGTACAACTTCGTTTTATGATAAAAGAAAAAAGCTGACCAAATTTCGTAGAAATTGAAAGGGGTCGATTCCAACTATTGGTCGATTTGACATGGAATGACCCATATGTATATTGTACAGTATTGTCGGATGATAAAACTAAAAGAGAGTTACTTAGTTGAAGCTGTGAACCCGCAGTGACCTGATCAAACTATTCTCGCAGTTTATTCTGTTTATTCTCTTCGCTGATTGTGTCTCGACGTTTGCGCTAGTCGTCGAGGGATTATTCTATTTTTCATGTCACATTAAGTCGCCTCATCCATTATATACAGATAAAACGTTGTAAATACAACGCTACGAGCTTTCTTTTTTTTTATCTACTATATTTGCTCTATCTTATCATTTACGCGACCAATCCATCGGCTTTCGGCATTGATTCCACACAAAAAAATATTACGCTTCAAAATCCTCCGGAAGTGTATTAATTTTGTAAAAATCGCGCAGAGGGATTTTTAGGTTAGTCCTCAAAATGGTCGTCAGGAGCAGTTTGAGAGAATTTTAGTTCCTGAAAGTCCCACAAAGGGATTTTCCGGATGTTCGAGTCTTTAGAACGTTCATCTAGTTAATGTATTAACAATTAGTTTTTAAAAAATCAAATTACTATGGGTCATTCCATTTCAAATCGACCAAGAGTGGAATCGACCCCTTTCAATTTCGATTAAATTTGATCAGAAGCTTTCGTTTTTAATAAAACGAAGTTCTACCAAAGGAAAAAAATTGAAAAATTTTTTTTCGAAAGTTATGCAAGATTCAAAATTTCACAATTTTTTCTTTTAAGTTTATTTTTTAAATATCTCGAAAACTGTTATAGTTGCGAAAAATCGTTCTGAATTCGTTTTGAAGAGTATACTTGGGGCTACGGAAAAAATAATATTCCGAAAAAAAAAATTTTTTAAACGATGAATTTGGAGAATTTTGTATTTTTTTAAATCGTGCAAATCCATTTCCCATATTAAATCTTTGGTTCAACTTTTTAAATATAATACCTTGTACTGATCTTGAAAGATCCTGGAATTCTCAGAAAGGTATTCTTTGTTTTTTCAAAAATATGAATTTTCGAATTTTTAAAGATCGTGTAAATTCACGATCGACATAAAATTTTTTTATATAATACCTTGAACTGATCTTGAAAGATCCTGAAATTTTCAGGATCTTTTAAATTTTGTAAGAAAATTTTTTTTTGCACTAACATTCAAAAATGTATATTTTTGAAACAAAACAACACCATCTTAAAAATTTCAGGATCTTTCAAGGTCAGTCCAAGGTATTATATAAACAAAAATTTAACCAAAAATTTAATGCTGATCGTCGATTTACACGATTTTTAAATATTCAAAAATTCAAATTTTTGAAAAAACAAAAAACACCTTTCTGAACATTTCAGGATCTTTTAAGATCAGTGCAAGGTATTATATTAAAAAAATTAAACCAAAAATTTAACGGGGAAAATGGATTTGAGCGATTTTTAAAAATTCAAAATTCTCCAAATTCATCATTTTTCAAAAAAAAATTTCGCAAGATTTTTTTTTTTTCGTAGCCACAAGTATACTCTTCAAGACGAACCCAGAACTATTTTTTCGTAACTTAGTTTTCGAGATATTAAAAAAATAAACTTGAAAGATTTTAAAAATTGTGAAATTGTGAATCTTGCATAACTTTCGAAAACAAATTTTCACTTTTTGTTCCTTTGGTAGAACTTTGTTTTATTAAAAAAGAAAACTTCTGATCAAATTTCATCGAATTTGAAAGGGGTCGATTCCAACTCTTGGTCAATTTGACACGGAATGACTTCTATATATTCAAAAAGATGAATTTCACGGTAATTTTCAATTCCGCCCTTTCTTCAATTCCAGCCTTGTAGAAGAATTTTAAGATTACATTCTGATAAAAGATTCAATATTAACCCGATCAGGACACCTCGTCAAGTTATCGTGGGTCGTTGGAGACCCAAGGCATGTTAGAACGCGTTATTTGCAATGAAAAAATCTGATAAAATTCCTTAACACGCTCGAATACTTCTACTGTAAGGGATTATCATGAAGATTGCAAAAAAATTTAAACAAATATTTTATTTTTCGTCATAAACACATGTAGAAAAAAAATTGCTCGGGTCTCCAACGACCCACGATAACCGAATCGGGTTAATAATCGACATCTACCACCAAAGAATTTACCATAACCAAAAGTAATATATTTGCCAATAAGTACGTGTTAGTAGCATTCAAAGTATCCCTCCCATCCTTAATTATATTATAATGTGCAATCGATGAATCAAATTCCCATTCCACCAGATTTCCCATTTAAAAAAAATCGAAACCAAATAAAATTTGAAATTACAGCAAAAAAATCATAATTTCGCCGTTATCAATTGCAAATTTCATTAAGGTTCGAATTTTTTTTTCAATTTCAAACAAAAGTGCGATGAAGTAAAAGCCAAGGATGAAATCGTCGTGTTTTCGTGTGATACAGCTGAGAATAATGATCTATTAATAAGTTGTTTTTTTTTTTGAGTGCTCGTGTGTTTTCCAAAAAGTACCAGCAAAATTCCTTGCGCAAAATCAGCGAAATGAAATAGAATTGAAAAATATCGACCAGAATTTGTACATCAATTGTACGGCGAAAAATTTCCGGACAAAACTTCAAAAAGGTCTGGAACGTTTTTTGAAGTTTTGTCCGAAAGTCAACTTAAACTAATTTAACAAATAGCATTTTGAAGGGGAACAACTTCATTTTCTGTTTTTTAAATTATTTTTACAATTTGTTTTTAGATTAAATACATAATTTAAAAAACAGGAAATGAAGCTGAATTCATCCCCTTTAAAATGCCGTTTGTCAAACTAGTTTACGTTGACTTCCGGCGAAATGGCATAAGAAAACGTTCCAGAGCTTTTTTGAATCCGGAAACTTTTCGCCGGTAATGTATAATATAGAGCATTATAAAATCATAAGTAAACTCACCTTTTGGCGTCTTGTGAGATCCCAAGAATTTTCGAATTATTCACTAAATATTTGTACACTTTAATTCCACTACGCGCGATATACATGTATACATCTGTAAAATATCTTGTCGCGCTGCCTCACACATACACATATACATATATACAATCAGGGTTCGTCGACACTGCATTAAAAAAATACTGTATGTTTATCACACACACGGAGACGAAAAACACTTAATTTCCAAACAATCGCGCACTTGCGGCCGTAAAAGACAACTTTTTCGTACTCCTCGCATTCGCGAAATTTCGTCGATTTTGTGGATCGATCTCTCGTGCACGTTATTGCGAAGGAAGGAAAGCGCACTTTTTTCAGGATACGCGGTCGAAAACGACGTTGGGAAACGTTCCACTTGGCCATTCGTTCGTATCTCTTCCTTCGTTCTTCTCTTCGTTGAATTCACGAGACTCGTGCTTCCCTCTCTCTTTCTCTCTCTCTCGTTTTACTACCGTAAAACTTTTAATGTAAATGTATATCTGTACATTCTCTGTGATTTTTCCTTCATTGGAAAGAAGAGAAAACTATTCTTTTGACGCGTCTCTTTTAGCGTAAAAAGGCGCGTTTTGACACGAACGAGACGGAAGAGGAAAATTGTTTCTTCTCGCTCGTTTGATGTCCGACTGACGCGCGACGCGATCCTTCGCAGTGAGCTCTCGCGGCAATGCACTATACACATTTTTACATATAGCTATACATTGCCAGCGGAGCCTGCGGAGCTCGCTCGACGTCGCGAGACACCCATGTATACGTATATGGGGCATTCCACGCCGATTCGACCTGGGTCTCACACTTCACCTCCGATTTTGTCCGCTATTTTTTCCTGGTTTTGTTGTACCTCTAAAAAGCACTCGGGATTTTTTTCAAATTTTTTTGGAGCGATTTGACTCAATTATAATTTTATAAACAAATTACTGTTAACCCGAATTTAAAATTCTGCAAAAAATTCACAAAAATCTAGTTTTTTATATGAAAAATTTTAAGTGTTGAGGAAAAGTGGGCAGGGCTTTCCTTTTGTTTGTAACAAGCTTTTGCGATTTTTTTTAAATAGAAGGAGAAGCGTGAATTGAGTTGGCCAAACATTTTCGTATGAATTAATTGAAGGTGTTTAAAAAAATGTTTGGATAATATTTAAAAATAAAAGGAGAAACCTGAATTGACTGGGCCATTATCGAAACATTTTTGTATGAATTGAAGGTGTTTAAAAGAATGTTTGGATAATATTTAAAAATAGAAGGAGAAACCTGAATTGTGTGGGCCATTATCCAAACATTTTCACATGAATTGAAGGTATTTAAGAAAATGTTTGGATAATATTTGTACAATATTTCGTATGAATTAAAAGTGTTTGAAAATATGTTTGGATAATGGCCCAGTAAATTCAGGTTTCTCCTACTATTTAAAAGAAAATTCAAAAAAACTTGTTATAATGAATGGAAACCCTTAATTGTCATAATGAAAGGAAACCCTTATAAACCCTGCCCACTTTGGCTCAACGCTTGAAATTTTTCATATAAAAAACGAGATTTTTGTGATTTTTTTCAGATTTTTAAATTTGGGTTGAAAGTAATTTATTAATAAAGTTATAGTTGAGTCAAAACACTCCAAAAAAAACCTAAGTACTTTTCAGAGGTACTACAGAACCACAAAAAATTGCGGACAAAATCAGAGAGGTGAAGGGTCGGACCCAGGTCGATTGGCGTGGAGCGCCCCATATATACTGTACAGTGTATTGCTCGGATTCAACAGCTGCCCGCGTCCTTTTTTCCTTCCCCCACCATCGCGACGACCCCGAGGGGCCTTTGCACGGGCAACGTACGACAGTTCCCCAAAGGCCCTTCTTATTTCATCATTTCGAGCTGTTATATATATATGTATAGACACAGAGCTACGAGATCTTATATATTCTTGCAGTACTCTCGAGTCAAAGGATAGTCTATTTTCAGCTTTGATTTGTTGGTTTGTGATTGAAATAATCACAAAAGTCTCGCAATGAATTTTACATTCCCACGCTCTGATAAATGAGAAAAATGATGAAAATGTGAGGCCTCTGATTATCGTTGACCTCTAATTCTCTTTTACCCTGACTTTTTTAATAGCAAGGTCAAAGTTTGATAAACGCTGAAAAAGCAACAAGTTAGGGAAGTTCTACTGTATGCACGTGATTCTGAAAGCTTTGCACTTTTTCCGGTTTTCACGAATTTAGCTGTAACTTTGCTTTTACAGGAAATGGTGAAAAGAACGTTTCAAAACTTTTTAATGAAACAGACAAAAATTGAGAAAATTGGGTGAAATTCTGTAAAAAAAAGTAATTATTGAGACATTTGAAATTATAATATTACCCAGGATTTTCACTGAATTTTGATTTTTGTAAACCCGGAAATTCCCAGCTTTGAGATCTGAAAAATCGTTTCTGGTAATTATCTGAGAGATGAATATTCATGAATCTTAAAATCCATAACAAAATTGTTTTTTGTTTTTCCTTGCTTTTTCTGATAAGTTAATTTTTTTTTAATTTTTAAATTTTGAGCAGAACAAAAATTACAGCTATTTTAGTGAACCGATTGAATTTTGGCCCAAGTGCAAAAAAAAAGTTAAATTTTTTTTTTCGAGCCTTATATCGATGAATTTCCCCCCCCCCCCCCCCAAACACGAATCTACCTATAGTTTTTTGCAAAAAATCAAAATTTTCATGCTTTTCATTTAAAGAAACATTTTTTCCAGATTTTTGTGACTTTTTCCCATGAATACATTTTTTTTCTTTGATTCAATCTCAAACTCTGAATTTTCTTGAAAAAATCTTTTCAAAATTAAAGTCTCATAAAAATAATAGTGGAAAAATATTTTTCAGCCGAATTTCCTATGGAAATTTTTGTCTGGTAATAATTCTTGAATCTTGATGAGCAACAAAATTGAAATTTAAAGAACTTCCTTTAGCAATGTATATATATGGTTCATTCCATGTCAAATCGACCAAGAGTTGGAATCGACTCCTTTCAATTTCGATGAAATTTAGTCAGAAGTTTTCGTTTTTAACAAAACAAAGTTCTACCAAGGAAACAAATTTATAATTTTTTTTTTTAATTATCCAAAATTCAAAATTTTACCGTTTTTCAAATCTTTCAAGTTTATTTTTTAAATACCTCGGAAACTATTATGGTTACACTAGTAACATTTATATTTATGAAACAAAAAAACACCATCTTGAAAATTTCAGGATCTTTTAATTATGGTAAAAAAAATTTTTTTTACCAAAATTCAAAAATTCATATTTTTGAAAAAACAAAAAACACCGTTCTAAAAATTTCAGGATCTTTTAAGATCAGTACAAGATATTATATTTTAAAAAATTGAACCAAAAATTTAATGTTCAACCTGGATTTTCACGATTTGTGAAAATTCAAAATTCTCCAAATTCATGTTTCAAATTTTTTTTTCGGTATATTTTTTTTTCATAGCCCCAAGTATTTTCGTAACTATAATAGTTTCCGAGATATATAAAAAATAAACTTGAAAGATTCGAAAAATTGTGAAATTTTGAATTTTTGATAACTTTCAAAAAAAATTTTTTTAATTTTTCTCCTATGGTAGGACTTCGTTTTGTTAAAAACGAAAACTTCGACCAAATTTCATCGCAATTGAAAGGGGTCGATTTGACATGGAATGACGCATATACACACGGCGTTGACTACGGATAAAAAAGAAAGTGCATCATTGAGAACAGATTCCGGTGTGCGAAGGTGAAACTTTGGCGCATAATTACTTCACTATTCCTCTTAATAGTTAAACGTTGATGAGAAATTATAATTTCTACTTTCATTGTTAATTTCCCACGCCGCAAAAGGCATCGAGTCGTGACATAGGTCATTATCATATTAATTACTCATTTGTTAGTGAAATCGGTTCAAAATAATTAAGGAAAAATTGTAAAAAGCGAAAAAATTAAATTTTTTAATTCTCATCTTATCCCGCATAACATTTTTTTCGTACCTTTATTACGAGGTTTCCCACGTTGTCAATTTTTTCAGCCCATTTCCACGCTTTTTTTTGGTGCAAGAATTTTTTTCTATCGTTATAAACATAAAAATTTTTAAAAAATTGAAAAAAAAAGAAATTTAGTAGGAACCAAGATTTTTCAAAATAATTTACTTTCCTAATCCCAATTTCACGAAGAAAATGCTTTATACAAAATTTTCGTCAAGTGACCCCGAATCCCCCATATCTATTTTTTCAATTTCCAAAATTTATCCGCAATTCATAAAAAAAAAAAAATCAATCGAATCAACTGGAATTATTCAGAAAGTCAAATTAAATTCGACGGGACGCAGAATTGTAAAAATCCAATTTTTACAATATTAACGTACGAATAATTGATTCTTCAATTACAAAGCACAATATTGAACTCCGATTTCATAAATTTCGTAAATTTAATATCGTTCGATATGGAAAATTAACAAACATATTTCTTTCTTTTTACAATATAATAATATAAGCGGCTAAGAGAATTTTTTTTTTTTTCGAACATTCGTCTGTTATTTTCCACAGGACAATTGTGTCGTTCTTTCTTAATTTTTTGTTGTTGTTTCTTTAAATATTTAGTCTTACGAAAAAAAAAACGTTGTAAATCAGTCGATGAATCCTATTATTAACTACACACAACTCGCCCGGATCTCGTTGAAGCGCGACAATTACAAAAAAAAAAAGAAAAAAATTGAAGAAACACAAAGATTCAAAGAAAAAAAAAGAAAAAAAATTAAACAATCTGCATTTATACATATTAAATTTCTTGTAAATTCGTTTTTAATGGCAATAAAATAAGAAACAGTACAATAATAATTATAATGATGTATAATCATTCTGTAATTATTCATTGTTGTTGTAACACTATCTAGTTGCATAACTCGATAATTTTTCTTTTTCTTTTAATTCCTTTTTTTTCTCACCTCATACCCGCCAATTCGATAATTAGTAGTACTAAACATAGCAATAATAATAATAATAATAATAATAATAATAATAATAATAATAATAATAATAGTTCTTCCTTAGAGTTACTCTTTTATATCATATTTCACTTTATATCGTTCATTGCGCATGACTCGGACGAACAAAAATATCGCTTTTACATTGTTTGAAAAACCTCTTAACTTTATTATTTTTTTTTTCATCTGTTATTTTTATTAATTTATTATTTTTTTTTACCTTTTATTACCAGTTATTAATTGTATTGATACCCCGATTCAAGGTGCCATCCGACGTTTGGCGATTGTGTTTGTGGATTTTTTTTTTTTCGTACTACTTTGAAGCGTGTTCGTGTCTTCACGGTTTTTCCCATTTTCCTTTCGCATATACAGATTTCGTCTCGATAAATATATATATATATATACATTAGGCTGTTTAAAAAAAAAATCGATTTTTCAACGGGTCACACCTGAAATGGTTAGTTTAGATAGAAAAAAAAATGCTGTCAAAAGATGAGTATTTTATATTTAGTGGACGATACGCCGCAATTGATTTTTCAATTTTTTATCCTTTTTTTTGAATTCAAGACGGATAATTATTGGAAAAAAAAGTTTTCTTCCCGACACCTCCCAGAATGTCAGATTGCATCTTAAAAAAATAAGTTTTGAATTTCATCATTTTTATTTGTTTTTAAATCGGGTCCCAAACGTATTTTCACTATATCATTTCACTATTTTTCAAAACTATATTGTTTATAACAAGTCTTTTTTCTTTTTATTTTACAACCATAATCTGTTATTAGTAATAATAATGAAGGTTTTGGGTGATTCATAATAAGTGAAAAAACCATTTGCGTTATGGGTTGCCTTTAAAAATCGAATAGAATCTTGGATAAACTCCTTTTAAAAAAATGCGTCAGTTAGCTGAAAAGTTCGCTCAGTTTGATTTATTCTGGATTCCCGAAGAATTGAGGTGCTAGTCTATTTTAGAAGGTAAAAAAAAAGCAAATTTTTGAGATTTTTTTTCTCAGCTTCTTTATCAGATATGACTATGAAACTGTTGTTACAACTTTGTTTCATCCTTTAAAAGTATATGAAACACAAATTTATTTTTTATTTCGATTCTTTAAATAATTTATAGGAGGCGCCAAAGTCGAAAATGTCTTGTCCCATGACCAACAGTTAATCTCAGGATTGGCAAGCCCGAAACAAAGAACTAAAAAAGCATTTTAAAGAGAAGGTTTCTTAAATAACAATTTACAACCGTTAATGAAAAATTGATTAAAAAAAAAATGGCGGATGCTTGAAATAAATCGTGAAAAAATAAATTTTTATTTTCATTTCAAACATCCGCCATTTTTTGTTTCTAATCGATTTTTCATTAACAGTGATAGATTTCTCTGTAAAAAATCTTCCCCTCTAAAATGCTTTTTTATTTTTTTGTTTCGGACTTGCCAATCCCGAGATTAACGGTGGGCTCTGGGACAAGACATTTTCGACTTTGGCGCCTTCTATAGAATATTCAAAGAAGCAAAATAAAAATAAAAAATTTGTTTTGTACTTCCAAAGAATGAAACAATGTTGTAATAACAGTTTTATAGTCATATCTGATGAAGGAGCTGAATTTTTTTTTTAATTTGCTTTTTTTGGCCTTCTAAAGTAAACTGGTGCCTTAATTCTTCGGGAATCCTGAATAAATCAAATTGAACGAACTTCAGATAACTACAGACAACTAACTTAACTCATTTTTGAAAAGGAGTTTATTTAAGATTCTCTTCGATTTTTAAAAGCATACCCATAACGCACATGGTTTTTTCACTTATTATGAACCACTCAAAACTGTTCATTATTATTACTAATAACAGATCATAGTTGTAAAATAAAGAGAAAAAAAACTTATTATAAACAATAAAGTTTTGAAAAATAGTGAAATAATATAGTGAAAATGCGTTTGGGACCCGATTAAAAAATAAATAAAAATGATGAAATTTAAAACTTATTTTTTTAGGTCAGGAAGAAAACTTTTTTTCCAATAATTATCCGTCTTGAATACAAAAAAAAAGGAAAAAAAATGAAAAATCAATTGCGGCGTATCTTCCACTCAATATACAATGCTCATCTTGAGACAGCATTTTTTTTCTATCTAAACTAATTATTTCAGGTGTAGCCCGTTGAAAAATCGAATTTTTTTTTTTTGACACAGCTTAATTTATACATATATAGCATCGAAAATTTGTTTTTAAGCGATAAATTTCCGAGATCATCGACAAAGTTGATTTCGAGAATATGCAATAAATATCGATTTGAAGCAAAAATTCTCAATAGACGAGGAATTAAAAAAAAAAAAAAGCAACGAAAATCGTTGGAATTTAACAATTGCTGAGTAATGTCGGGCTTCTGTTTTTTCCTCCCCCAAAAGATTTTTCTCGCGCGATTTCTCTTTCGGATTTTTCTTTTTTTCCTCCTTTTTCATTGATATATAAATATACGTATATCTTCGCAACGACGACCAATTTTTTTTTTCCCAAACCCGTGAGAAATATTTCGCGACGAGATGAAAGATGAAGAGAGAAGAAAAATTTCAGAGTTTCATCGACCGACGAACGGAATAATTAAAATGCTTGAAAATTCGCAAAACAATTGATAACGCGTATTTATCTTTTTCGTGGATTCATCGGAACGAAAAAAATTCCAGGCGTGGTTTTTTTTTTTCTTTAAGAAAAAAAAACAAAGCACCGGAACTCGTGATTCACAGAAACGAAAATCCTGGGCGAGTTGATGTAGAAAATACTTCCAGAGCCGTCGTTAAGGCGTTTTTTTTCGACTTCGTGGAAGATGGGCAAAAAATCATATTTTTCTCGACTTTCGAAAAATGCGATTTCTACTAGTTATATAGATATATACATATATATCGAGATTTATATATGTATATATATATGTATATATCTATTCGTAATTTTGTGTCGGTGTTGATTTTTTTTTTTCCATTTTGCCGATTATCTCTTTTCCGTAAAAACTCTGCATACGATCGGTGCGCGATAACGCATTTGTTGTAAAAAAATTGTGTAACACGTATCTTCTTTTTTTTTCACTGTTGATATCGATGCCGCGCGACCGGAGGGACCTTATTATTAAACCGGGGTATATTATATTCAGGCTATTACGGCGATCTCCGATCAATTACGATCGTTGTGGTAGGTCATCGTCGTTGAAATCGGGTTTCTTAACTTCACTTCCGGTTTTATCCCGTCGTCGTTCAGCTGAGCTCCAACGACGCTGCTTCATTCTCATTTTCTTCCTCCCTTTTTTCTCCTTTAATATATATATATGCATCGATTTCGTCTCACGATAGCGGGACGATGCTTTTTCCATTTCTTCTTAAAATCTTGTTTCATCCTCTTGTTCATTCGATAGAAACGAAAAATCGAGCAGCGATCGAATTTGAGCAAACTTACTCGACCACCTTCAGCACCTTGCCGATTGCAATAGTTTTGTCTGCAATGATAGATAAATGGATAAATTTATGTGACGAAATTGGGAATTGTTTGGAATTAAGGATGTTGAGTCCCAAATCGCAAATGATGAGAAAATTCTGAAAATTTAGTATGTTTTTGGATGAATTATTTAAGAGGTCGTGTAAAAAGTTCACGACGATTTGGAAGCTCGTTATCGAACAATTAACATTAACAAATTAAATTAAACTAAATGTAGTCTTATGAAAACTGATGTAACTTTGCGATAAGTTTTTTTTGTTGACCTCTCAATTTTTTAATATCTACACTATATTGAAAGCAACGGAAACAAAACGAAGTTTATTGACAAATTTTTTTTTTATTTGTTCAAAAAATTGTTCTTAACAAAATGTCGATATTTTAATAACGAGCTTCCTAATCGTCGTGAAATTTTTACACGACCTCTTAAATACTTCGTACAAAAATATACCAAATTTTCCGAATTTTCTCATCATTTTTCATTTTAACCCTTAAGAAGGTTGGAGTCATGATGATAGAATTCTGAAAATTTAATATGTTTTTACATGAAGTATTCAGGAGATCGTGTAAAAATTTCCCGACGATTAAGAAGCTATTTATTGAACAATCAACATTAAAAGATTTCATAGGAACTCAACATCCTTAAATAAAATAAAAATATTTTAGGAGTTATCGGATGTACAATAATGTAATTGGGTCATTTCATGTCAAATCGACCAAGAGTTGGAATCGACCCCTTTCAATTTCGATGAAATTTGGTCAGAAGTTTTCGTTTTTAATAAAACGACGTTCTACCAAAGGAAAAAAATTAAATTTTTTTTTCCAAAAATATGCAAGATTCAAAGTTTCACAATTTTTTGAATCTTTCAAGTTTATTTTTTAAATATCTTGAAAACTATTATAGTTACGAAAAAATCGTTCTGGGTTCGTTTTGAAGAATATACTTGTGGCTACGAAAAAAAATATTCCGAAATTTTTTTTTTGAAATATTATGAGTTTGGGGAATTTTGAATTTTCAAAAATCGTGAAAATCCACGATCAACATTAAATTTTTCGTTCAATTTTTTAAAATATAATACCTTGTACTGATCTTAAAAGATCCTGAATTTTTTAGAAAAATGTTTTTTTTTCAGAGATATGAATTTTTGAATTCTTAAAAATCGTGCAAATCCAGGATCAACATTAAATTTTTGGTTCAATTTATTTATATAATACCTTTTACTGATCTTAAAAGATCCTGAAATTTTCAGAATGGTGTTTTTTTTCTGTTTTTTACATTCTTATGTCATTAATTGAAATTCTTACTGCTCAAAATTACAAAACTACATGATTGCTCAACTTTACTTAACTGAGAGATTTAAAAAAAATTTTTTTTTACCAAAATTCAAAAATTTATATGTTTTAAACAAAAAAACACCATCCTGAAAATGTCAGGATCTTTTCAGATCAGTACAAGGTATTGTATAACAAAACTTGAACCAAAAATTTAATGTTGATCGTGGATTTGCACGATTTTTAAAAATGCAATAATTCATATGTTTGAAAAAACAAAAAACACCTTTCTGAAAATTTCAGGATCTTTCAAGATCAGTAGAAGGTATTATATTTAAAAAAATTAAACAAAAAATTTAATGTTAATCGTGAATTTGCACGATTTTAGAACATCTAAAATTCTCCAAATTTATAATTTTTCAAAAAAAAATTCTGAATCTTTTTTTTTTTCGTAGCCACGAGTATATTCTTCAAAACGAACCCTGAACGATTTTTTCGTAAGTAATAGTTCTCGAGATACTTGAAAAATAAAGTTGAAAGATTTAAAAAATTGTGCAATTTTGAATCTTGCATAACTTTCATAATTTAATTTTTGTTTTCTTTGGTGGAACTTCGTTTTATTAAAAATGAAAACTTCTGACGAAATTTCATCGAAATTTGACATGGAATGACCAAATTATAATATTAATTCGTACGAGCAATCAATTTTTATAAAATCGTCGGTGAATTTTGCGCAAATTTGAAATATTTATTTTAAGGGGAGGCTAAATACCGACATTAGCACCTCGAAAATGGATTCCAAACTTGCTCTGGCACGAATGGATGGAAATCAATAAAATTTTGACAGTATCATCAGAATCATGGCACAAATGGAGCTCCGCTAAAATTTTTTCGAAAAACAAAAAAAAAATTACAGATCCGATTATCATCAGGAATCTGTAATTGAAAATATTCAATTATAATGTTTCTACTGCATTTCGGCTAAAACCAAGAGTGGGGCTCCATGACGAACACCAAAGTACGAATGTCGATACGTGTTCGACATTATTTTATGAAAAAACCCCGACGTAAGTTTGGAATCCAAATCACGAGATAAATGTTGATAAATTAAGTGTATCATCGAAAAACAAAATGGCGAATTCAAGTTCACAGAAATCCGAAATCCATATGGAATTCTCATGAAATAAATATTATTTTCATCAGATTCTATCCAAACTGTCTGACGAGTCAGTGGCAATTAACGAAAACGTTGATTTGTGTCTCGCATTTGCATTTTGTAATACATTCATCATTAGTTCATAAATTTAATTGATATTCATCCACCGGTATTGGAAAAAGTTTGGAAAGCGATTTTGAGTCGATAATGTAGGGCTTCAGTGATAATGTCGGTATTTAGCCTCCCCTTAAGAGAGATGTTTTTAGGAAATTTTCGAAAATTTAATACTCACTTTCGTCCCTGAGGGTGAACCGTCCCATTGGTGCAAAGAGATTAAATCTTTCAAGGCATATAACTCCCGCGCATTCGATTCTCATAATAGCGACTTGATCCTGTTTAACGAACCTCGGTCGCGTTTTGCTCTTGTCACCGGTTTTCTTGTCGACCAGACATATTAACGCCTTCACCGTTACTTCCTCGGCGGCGCAATGAATGTGCATTACAGCACTGTAACCGGCGCATATTATACTCTTGTGTTCCAATATAACGACCTGAGCGTCGAATATTTTGCCAGTTTTAATTGGATTGTTGCTGTCACAGAGAACGAAACCCGGACTAACGTCCTCCTCTTCGATTCCCTTCAGCTTGATTTTCACGTTTTCACCGGGTCCGACGAACGTCACTTCCTCGTCGTCCGACCACAGCTGATCGACGATCACCGCCGTCTAACGATGGAAAAACAAACGAGATAATCACATTGATTCAATTGGGAAAAATAAATGTTTGAATAATCGATAATTGGGGCGATAAGGAAAAAATTAAATATAAAATAATATAAAAATAAAATAAAACATAAGATGAGCACATCATCATTTGATTATTATTATAAATTGTTGTTAAGAAAAAAATACACAAGTTTTCAAAATTCGGCATAAATCATATGATTTTTTTTGCATTCATCTTAACACTTAGTTTTCTATGTCGAGGATACATTTTATAATTATCTTTTGATTTACAAATAAATTATTTGTAATAATCCCAAAAACAATTAGGAAATTTTACTTTAATTTGATTTCCCAACCTTTTTTGATTTTCAGGAATTTTCATGACTTCTCAACCTTGTTTGACAATATTTTTGATCAGGAATGTTAGATTCCGATTCGATTCTTCAAAAGATCGATTCTTTTGTACGAAAAATCGATCTTTTGAATCGATTCTTTCCTTTTCGATCTCTAGATGAATCGATTCTTGACCTTAAAAATCGAAAATTCAATTTTATATTAAATTCATTGTGTATTAAAGATTGACAATTAAATAAAGATTGACAAAAGTCTATGAAACATCAACGTCAAAGTTAAAAGACAAAAAGTATGTGAAATTGTGAAAACGAAGTAAAAAAATTAAAAGAATTCAAAGTTAAAACATTCAGTTTTCTACATCGAGGATACATTTTATAATTATCTTTTGATTCACAAATATTCGCAAAAACAATTAGGAAATTTTACTTTAATTTGATTTCCTAAGAGTGTAACATTTTTTGATATTCAGGAATTTTCATGACTTCTCAACCTTGTTTTACAATATTTTTGATTAGGGTTTTTTTCTAGTTCTATTCCGATTCGATTGTTTAAAAAATCAATTCTTTCGTTCAAATAATCGATCTTTTGAATCGATTCTTTCCTTTTCGATCTTTAGATGAGTCGATTCCTGACCTTAAAAATAGAAAAATCAATTTTTTATTAAATTCATTATTTGATAAAGATTGACAATTAAATAAAGATTGAAAAAAATCTATGAAACATCAACATCTAGGTTAAAGGAAAAAAAGTACGTGTAACTGTGAAATCGGAGAAAAAGAGTAAAAAAAATTGAAAGTTAAAATATTGAAAACATGATCCAATGAAAAAAAAATCGAATGTAAAAATATACAAAATATCGTAAGACAATAAAAACTAATGTAACGGAAAAAAGTCTGATTTGTTAAATATATTCATAATATTTTTAAGAATACATCAAAAAGTTCAAATGTGTAAAAGAATCAAACTGTGTTTACGCCAGAATGAAAACTACTTTATAGTTGTTATTTTGTATTCAAAATAAATTAATCTAATTTAATCATTTTTCATAGCAAAAATTTAATAAACATTTACGTAAGCTTAGCAATTACTTTTTTTTTACGATATTTAAAAATGGATTCTTACTAAATCGATTCTTTAGATTCGAGTTTTCGTGAGAATCGATTTTCTTGATCCGATTTAGAATCGATTCATTCTAAAGAATCAAACATCCCTATTTTTTTTATTGTTTTGATCCCTTTTTCGAAGTTTCGGTGGTAAATATTCAACTTAAAATCTTAGTCGCTACTTAGTGCTCGAAACAGTTTGACCGTTTCACCACAACATGTAATAAAATTTGTTAATTTTGATCAGAGATGAATCTTGGAAAATATGAAATATAAAAATCACAGACATCAAGGATCGCAAAAAAACGACCCGTCTTAACACAATATGAAAATTTTGGTCAACAAATTCATATTAAATATTATCCAAGATTCATCAAATGTTCAAAAATACCCATACAAATTCAGAAATAATAAATCTGAAGAGGAACCGAACAAGGATCGAAACGTTATACAAAAAAATTGTTCATTGTTATTTGGAACCACTGGCCGAATCGCAGCAGATTCTCCCTTCACTATTAAAATCTCAATGTCTGGTAGATTACGTTTGAAGGGTCATAAAAAAATATTTTCTCACCCTGTTGGGCATAACCAGCAAAGCCTGTCCCTTTTTCGCTTCACCACCCTCAACTTTGCCCATAACGACCGTACCCATGTCCTTGTACTTGTCGACAATTGGCATGATAAAGGGACCATTGCTCTTGCGATTTAGCGACGGTAGAGAATCGATAAAGGATATGAAAGGCGGGCCCTTGTACCAATCGCAAAGGCTTTCCGGTATGCCGTCCTTAAGGCCTATACCGAGTTGTCCCGAGACCGGCATGAAGGTCAAATCTTTGGCCGGATTGAAACCCAATTTACGAAGATACGGCAATATTTTATCTCTGAAAAACATCAGCAAAACATTAATTCTCGCCATCGATTTTTATATATGAGTCAAAATTCCTGAAGGCAGCATGCGTTTGGGCCTCAAAGTCAACGATTGTTTTGTAACTTTAGGGACACATGGTATAGTACGAGAGTACACTGTGGAATTTTTTTTTTTGATTTTTAAATCGACCAGTTCCACTGTACCGATGACGTCATTTTTTTGAAATTTCTTGAATGTCATGTTTCAATCAATTTCTCTAGGAACCTGTAATTGAAAAAAAAAAAATCGACATATATTTTCATCGACAAAGATCTCAGCTTAAAAAAGAAAATATTTCCAGATACGTACCAATTCGTATAAGCATAGAAAAATGGGTTTTTTTCCTCAAAAAGGCGTTTTATCGATGGAAGGCGTTTTATCGAACCTACACTCCAATCCGTTTTTTTCATATTTTTTTCGGATTTCTGAAGTTTGTTCACACGAAAAAACTCTTTTTCCAGAGTGGGATTCCTGTGGCCTCAGACCGTTATATATTAAATATAATCTGAGGTGCTGTTAATATCGAGAAAATAGTGCGGATACAATAATGCTTATTGCGCTAGTATTGTATTGTATTGTTACTACATATCATTTTTTATCCAGGTCGTTATGGGTTTTTAACTTAACTTTTAATTTATTAGTACTGTAACAGGAGGATTTGACTATGAGAAAAAATAATAATACCCTGAAAGCAATATAATATACACGATTCCGGGGAATGGGTGTGTAAACAAACTTTAAAAAACATCCATTCATCTTTTATGAAAATATTTATTGACGCATGGTTAATTTTTCGCCAAGAAATTGTTAAATATATATATATTTTTTTTAGGATACTCAAAAGCAACCACTGTAAAACAAGTAAAAATTGTTAAATATTTTTTTTTTGCGCAAAATTAAACATGCGTCAATAAATATTTTCATAAAAGATGAATGGATGTTTTTTAAAGTTTGTTTACACACCCATTCCCCGGAATCGTGTATATTATATTGCTTTCAGGGTATTATTATTTTTTCTCATAATCAAATCCTCCTGTTACAGTACTAATAAATTAAAAGTCGAGTTAAAAACCCATAACGACCTCGATAAAAAATGATAGTAACAATACAATACAATACTAGCGCAGTAAGCATTATTATGTCCGCACTATTTTCGTGAGTTTTTTCGTGTAAAAAAATCTCAAAAATCCGAAAAAAATATGAAAAAACAGATTGGAGTGTAGGCTCATCGATTAAACGCCTTTTTGAGGAAAAAACCTGTTTTTCTATGCTTATACGAATTGTTACGTATTTGGAAATATATTTTTTTTTTAACTGAGATCTTTTTCGATGAAAATATATGTCGAATTTTTTTTTTTTAATTACAGGCGTCTAGAGAAATTGATTAAAACATGACATTCAAGAAAGTTCAAAAAAATAACGCCATCGGTACAGTGAAACTGGTCGATTTAAAAATTAAAAAAAAAAATCCAGAGTGTACTCTCATACTGTACTGTGTCCCTAAAGTTACAGAACAATCGTCGACTATGAGGCCCAAACGTCCACAAGTTTGACCCATATATCTTCTCATAGCAAAATTTTGATACATTTGAGCTTGCTTTAAATATCGGAAAAATACTTTTTTTTTCCCGGACAAACTCACCTACACTCGTTGTACCTTCCCTCGTCCCACTCAACCGTCGGATCATCCATTTTATTAACTAGAACAACCAAATGTTTGACTCCCGCTGTTTTCGCAAGCATAGCGTGTTCCCTCGTTTGTCCACCGCGATCGAATCCCGTCTCGAATTCGCCCTTTCGCGCCGATATCACGAGAACGGCGAGATCGGCCTGCGCCGCACCGCCGATCATATTTGGAACGAAACTCTTGTGTCCCGGTGCATCGAGGATCGTAAAGTGCTTTCTCTCGGTCTCGAAATACGCTCTACCGACCTCGACGGTTTTTCCCTTTTCACGCTCCTCCTGATTCGTATCCAATGCCCAACTCAGATACCACGTCTCTCTGCTTCTCTCCTTTGCCTCTCTCTCGTATTTCTCCAATGTTCTCTTGTCGACCATTCCCGTGAGCGCCATTATTTGTCCTCCTATGGTCGATTTTCCCGCGTCTGTGAAAAAAAAAAAGAAATTACTGAAAGATAGCACAGAGCCTTATCTCCATAGCAGTAATCGGCAAAAAAAAATCTGTCTATTTTTATTATCCAATTTTTTCGAAAAATTAATAATTAGCAAAAAAATATTGCTAACTTTTTTTCAACATTAGTAATTAGCGCGAACATATCACTCATTTTTCGAAAAATTAGTAATTAACAAAAAATATTACTAATTTTTCTAATAAATAACCAATTCGTGACAAAACGTTAAATACACGTTAGCGACCGCTAAATTAGCAAATATATTACTAATTTTTCTAATAAACAAGTAATTAGTGACAAAACATTTCTAATTTTTCCAAAAAAATGAGTAACTAACGATAGAATGTTACTAATTTTTTCCAAGAATTAGTAATTAGCGAGAAAGACATTGCTAAATAACCAAAAAAATCAATAATTTGTGGAGAAAGTTTGTATTAATTTTGGAAAAAGTAATAAATAAATTAATTAATTACTAATGCATTTTTTAATAGGTACTGATTAAATATTCGTATTAATAACTTATGTGATATCGTATGACATTCGATACAATAAATACTAATGTGTGAAAAATATTGAAAAGATCTAGTTATTACAAAAAATAAAACAACTTTTTTAATATTGTTTGAGCTTTTTTTTCAAATTAGTTTTTTTAAAATTAATTAGGAATATCTTCCTTATCAATTACTATATTTAGAAAAAAACTTGGTAATAATTTTACGCTAATTACTAATTTTTTTGTAAAAATATTTGCTTAGTAATTACTAATTTTTTAGAAAAATTACTAATATTTTTCCGCTAATTACGAATTTTTATTAAAAAAAAAATTATAAAAAAATATTAATTTTTTGATAGAATGATTAATAAAATCGATACTGCCGATCACTGCTCCATATGTTGCCTCCTAGAGGCAAAGAATTTTCACTTGGAAAGATGCATTTTCTATTGAATTTTGAATGTATTCTCTGGAATTCAATGCCACTAAAAACCAACTTTTTTAATCCTCTGTACACTGGGTCTTTTAAGGCACAGGCCCAAATTTTCAAATCAAATATCTCTGGAATTAGAAAAATTGTAAAAAATGTTTGTCTACTATAAATGGTTAAATAAATTATTGGATCATGGAAAAATATGTTATAAAAGTAATTTAGATTTTTTGACGTTTTTTTCTTAGGAAAAAAATAAGCAGGACTTGAACGACCCAGAGTACGGGCAGGGTCCCAAAATTTGAGTGTACAGACGGAGGGTTAACATTATATCTCGATTAATTGCCAATTTCAAATTCGTGAACAATAATTGTTTCGGTTTTTCTGCTGCGAAGAAGCTTTGTGTTCTCAGAGTCTGTATTACCGACGGAAGGTTAACATCGTATCTCGATTAACTGCGAATTTCAAATACGCGAACAATAATTGTTTCGGTTCTTCTGCTGCTAAGAAGCTTTGTATAAAAATTCTTTACTTTTTCCTTGACCATTTTTTAATTCTTTCAAGTTGTTACGATTTCCCTTTCCCCTTTCTGATCATTTTCCAATTGGCAATACAATAACTCAACTCTAAATAAATCCATTCGTAGATATTCGTAAATATCTCTACTCTTAGATATCTCTATTCGCAAATATCTCTACTCTGAAAAGAGTTGAGATATTTAAAATCGAGTAGAGATATTTCTTAAATATCTCTATTTAAAAGTAGAATTTGAATTTGAATTGGAATGGAGATATTTCTTAAACATTTCTACTTTTAGGAGTATTTGAATAGAGATATTTAAGAAATATCTCTCTTCAAATTCAAATTCTACTCTTAAATAGAAATATTTAGGAAATATCTCTACTCTATTTCAAAAGTAGAGTTATTGTGTTGCCTTCCAATTGATTGATGTTTCAGGCTTTTTCCTCCAACTATTCTTCCAAACATCCGGCTAAATTGAATTTCCAATACCGATAAATACTATTCCACAAATTCTGTGAGTTTTTTCTAAAAATTCTTCTCATCAAGAGCTAGAAACATTGAAATTCCGATCTCAAGGTCATCTCTCAAACTCACCGACATGACCGATAAACACGACATTAACGTGTTCCTTTTTACTCTTCGTATCTTCGGCGACTTTAATAATCTTCTTCTTGGGTATTTTAACGACCGCCTCCTCGTCCTCATCCGCATCCGCTTCCTCGTTCTCCGGCGTCAAAAGAGGATCCCCATCGACGGCCGCTTCCTCCCAGGAATCAGCAGGTTGATGTCGGGGACTTATACTCGTTTGTTCTCCGTCGGAAACCGGCTCCGAGGACGACGAATTCGTCGCCGTCGAGGTCGTCGTCGTCGTGGCCGTCGTCGTCGTCGTCGTCGTCGCCGCTGTCGTGGTCGTCGTGGCCGTCGTCGTCGTCAGCGTCGTCGTCGATGTTCCAAGAGCCGTCGGAGTCAGCGCCGGAGTATCGCTGCCTCCTCCCCCTCCTGCAGGCGGTTCCTCCGCTCTTTCGCCCGCAGGATCAGGCGGCAGAGCAGGTGTAGTCGCACCTGCGAATCCACACTCTTCGGTCAAACTTTTATCCTCCGAGTCGTCGAATTCTGTTTTTCGCTCTCCTCTCGAGCAAAGAAACGAGCGAAGAAGCAAAAAAAAAGAAAAACATGCGCTTTCTCGTGCCAGAGACATAAAGAGAGAAAACAAGTAACCAAAATCATGAAAAATCAAAAGCTGAGAAAACGGCCAAAGGAAAGGAGGGGGGGGGGGGGGGGTCAGGAGGAAATCGGTAAAAATCCGGAATGGAGATATTTCTGTGATTTTTGTGGGAAAAAAAAATCCAGCGAAGGAGCAAAAGGTGAAACAAATGAAATACTGCGAAACGGAGAGATTTCTGTGATTTTTATGCGAGAAAAAAACGAGCGAAGGAGCAAAAGGTGAAAAAAAGAAAAACTGCGGAATGGAGAGATTTCTGTGATTTTTATATGAATAAAAAAAAAAAAAAAACCATTAAAAGAACAAAAGGTGAAAAAAATGACAGAGACGGAGAGATTTCTGTGATTTTTATATGAAAAAAAAAATTCCAGTAAAAGATTAAAAGGTGGAAAAAATGAAAAACTGCGAGACGGAAAGATTTCTGTGATTTTTATATAAAAAAAAAAAAAAAACCAGCGAAGGAGCAAAAGGTGAAAAAAATGAAAAACCATGGAACGGAGAGATTTCTGTGATTTTTATACGAAAAAAAAAACCAGTAAAAGAGTAAAAGGTGGAAAAAATGAAAAACTGCGAGACAGAAAGATTTCTGTGATTTTTATATAAAAGAAAAACCAGCGAAGGAGCAAAAGGTGACAAAAATGAAAAACTGCAAGGAGAGATTTCTGTGATTTTTATATGAACAAAAAAACCAGTAAAAGAGCAAAAGGTGGAAAAAATGAAAAACTGCGAGACGAAGAGATGTCTGTGATTTTTATATGAAAAAAAAAACCAGCGAAGGAGCATGAAGAGATTTCTGTGATTTTTATATGTAAAAAAAATTAGCGAAGGAGCAAAAGGTGACAAAAATGAAAAACCGCAAGATGGAGAGATTTCTGTGATTTTTATACAAAAAAAACCCAGCGCAAGAGCAAAAGGTGGAAAAAATGAAAAACTGCGAGACAGAGAGATTTCTGTGATTTTTATATGAAAAAAAAAACCAGCGAAGGAGCAAGAGGTGACAAAAATGAAGAACCGCGAGACGGACAGATTACTGTGATTTTCATACGAAAAAAAAAAACCAGCATAAGAGCAAAAGGTGAAAACAATCGCCGTGTGGAGACTGATTTTTATATGAAAAAAAAAAACCAGTAAACGGAGAAAAAAATGAAAAACCGCTATAGTGAAATTAAAAAAGCGGCGGGGGGGGGCGCGGAGGGGCGACGAGGGGGTGGGGGCATTACGAGAACGAAAACCTCGAGGGGCGGGGGGAGGGGGCGAAAGATTCGCGATAAAAACGTGCGAGAATGTCGAAGAGAGCACGTTTTTTTTTTCTTTTTCTTGCGAGAAGAGAGATAAATAGGAAAAGAGAGCCAGGCAAAGCGGCGATAATCATAAATTTTTTTCCTTCTCTTCTTCTTCTTCTTCTTCTTCCTCCGCGCGCGCGGACAGAAGAGAGAAGAAGAAGAGAAGAAAACTAACCGTGATGAGTTTCAGGAGGTACGAAGGTGGTGATCGCGGCTGTATTAACGACCGGGTTATCCGTCTCACCACCATCGACGGGATATGCCGGCGTCGTGGGATTATCCGGCACAGAGTTTATGCAGAAGGAAGGCACGAATTCCGCTGCATTGACGTTCAATGTTGAAAACTTGCCCTCGATGAACTTGCCTTCGGCGTTAATGGCCGTGTCAACGGTTTCCGCCTGCTGTTCCCACGAGTCCGGTGCCACGCTGTTCGCCATATTTTACCAAATAATATCGGTCACACGCACTTTCCGCACACGCTTCTCCGATCCGATATAGAGAGCCCTATATATATATACCTATATATAGAAATAGGTTCATATATGTATATATATGTATATATATATATATATATATATATATATATATATATATGTGTATATATTCTTCAAATTATTTCCTCGTCACACCCAGATAATGTTCGCAGAGACTTTTCTCTCGGTTCGATTTGTATAAAGGAAAAAAAAAAAACGTGCTGCAGCAATGCTGGCCCTGGCCGCGCTTACAGTGCTTACACGTAGCGCGCGTGTGACGCCGCGCTCTATAGCTTTTTTTTACCCACTTTTATATATATACGTAAGAGAAACTGACACGACGTCTTAAAGCGTTTATTTGGAGAAAAAAAAACGAAAAATTCGACGAATTGCGGGGAGCGTGGGGCAAGGGGTGGGGTAAAATTTGTCGCTTTATACTGATGTTGAAGAGATTGAAAATGAAAGAAGAAAATATATATAGTCTATTCGCGCGCGCGCGGGCGGGGATCGGGGATAGAAATATATATATATATATATATATATATATGTGTATATGTATTTTGCGCACAGCACGCGCGTATCGGGGGATTGGTGGCCGCGTGCGAGAGCCCCGTGGTTCACCACCGTGCGTGTTTTACAAGCTGGTGGACTGACGTTGCTGCTGAGACTACTGCTGCCACTCACTCTCTCTCTCTTGTGTGCAGTGTGACTGATCTACCGCCGGAACTGCCAGGCTCAAAACACGTACTTTTCCCGCATGAACGCGTGTCCATTCTACTCAGTGTGTATATTTATATGTATGGGGCGTTCCATGTCAAATCGGTCAGTTTGAAAAACTTTTTTTTTAATTTCCTCAAATTTGTTATAGTTTTTGGTAGTCATCGAGAGACCATTCCTGTTAAATTTTGAGATTTTTTTTATTACCGTTCGCGAGATATTGAATTTTTGAAAAAATCGCTCTTCGGTTTTTTGGTCATAACTATTCTTTGATAATGGTCCGAATTGAGTGTTTTTTTTTTAAATTTTTGCTTGTTTATGGACTTTTCAGAAAAAAATACCAAAAAAACTATTCGACGTGTTTTTGATTGAGTTTTCTTGTTTTGAACTTTGAATCGTGTTTTTAAAAGTGAATATTTTGATTTTTTGTAAATCTTTTTACTTAAACTTCTATCTATTCAACAACTTTTAAGACTAGTCCAGTCGTGGTGCGGAATCCATAATTATTATTTTTTTCGATATTTGAAACTTAAAAAAAAAAAAAAAATTCTATAAATCATTATGAATATCAATTTTTGTTAATACAGTGTATAGTCTTTTTTTCATTATTTTGAATTAATTTTGACACTTTTTTATTGTTGACAGTTTTTATTTATTCACGTATTCTTTTGAAAATCTTACTTGTACGAATATTTCCTGAATTAGAATATTCCTTTGCCGTTAACAATAAAAAAGTGTCAAAATTAATTCAAAATGATTTTAAAAAATACTTACAGTAACGAAAATTGGTATTCATAATAATTTAAAGAATTTTTCTTTTTTCAAATTTTCAAAAATCGAAAAAAAAGTAATTATGGAGGGCCCAAAACGAGACTGGTCTCAAAAGTTGTTGAATAGATAAAAGTTTAAAATAACAAAATTTCAAAAAAATCAAAATATGCACTCACTTTTGAAAACATGATTCAAAGTTTAAAAAACTTATTCAAAAACATGTCGAATATTCTGTTTGTATTTTTTTCTGAAAAGGCCATAAATAAACATAATTTTAAAAAAAATCACTTAATTTGGACCATTATCAAGAAGTTATGACCAAAAAACCGAAAAACCGTTTTTTTTTAAATTCAATATCTCGTGAACGGGTAATAAAAAAAATCTCAAAATTTAACAGGAAAGGTCTTTCGATGGGTACTAAAAAATTTAAAAAATTTGAAGGAAACAAAAAAAAAATTTCAAACTGTCCGATTTCGGATGGAACGTCCCATATATGAAATATGTGCACGGTTATGTGTGTGGTGCGCATGCGTCATTCGCGTTCTACGTTACCGGCGTCGCTTTGCGGATTGTCTAGGATCACGGAATTTCCCGAAATTTGGCGCGTGTACTCTTTTTTTTTTATTTGGCTCGAACCCACGAGAGGCACGTGTGTGCTTTCCACCATCTGGAAAATATGCGAATCTCACATTTTGTTGTATATCAAACTTTTTATATGATATTTCAAAACCTAGTCGTATGTTTCCTGTAGCATATGTTTATCTGGCAGAATGATAATCGAAAGAGGAGGAAAAAAGGATTTGGAATACAGTAGCCGCTCCCATAATTTGATTCGTCGGGACCGGAAACGCTCCCCCATAATTTGATATCTTCCCCTCATAGCCCCCACTTTTGTGCCTCAGCGCATGCGCATCGTTTTTTTGCGCGGGAAATTCAAACTGTGAATAGTGCTTACGCATTACAGACATACATTTGAACATCCGACAGCGATATTATTGCAAAATTTCATAGGTTCACCAGAGATTTATTGTTTATAATTCTTGACGAAAAGAATCAAATATAAAATCAATCTATTCGTCTGTTAAAACACGATACAATGTTGAACTAGACAACGCAATGCAAACTTACATCCGTATAGCACATTTTACGGAAGTTTTATATTTTATGAAGTGTAAAAATTCCTTTTTCGTTGAGAAATATACATTAATTGAGGATAACATTTCATTCATCGTGTTTAATTACGTGGAAAATTTGATAGTTGAGGATATTTTGCCTTACGTGCAGTCACTCAGCGCGGCGGTGTAGGTTTGGAGTGGGGAGAGGCGCCGATAGGTGTTGTCAAATTATGGGGGCACGTTGCCATGGTAACACATCAAATTATGAGAGCGGTCAAATTATGGAAGTTTATATTGTGGAAGCGTACACTGTACATATTTAAAACCCTCTTCGTCAGCAACAAAACAGCGAGGGCGAAATTTTTGTTCGACTCTTTGGGTTATTGGGAAATTCGAGATTTTGAGAAATGCGTTTTCCAATTATACGTCTGATCTTACATTTTCCCGAGAACTCGAGACATCTGGGAGGAAGAAGTTTAAATTCCCTGTTGTGTTATCGACTGAGACTCCAAAGAGTCAAGAGATGTTAGCGTTGTGCAGTAGGTGGCGCGAGTTACTACTTCTCAAACTCGCGCACTATGCCAAAGGAAGTTTGAAATCTTGCCGGTAACACAGAGCTCTACATTACCGATCGGAACATTGAAAATTCCTATCGAGCGTCGTCTTACGAAATTCTTGTTTGAAATTCGATCGGTAGACGGCGCGGGGACGAAGTTTGAGGAAACGCCAAATGGCAGAATTGAGAGGGACGCATTCGCGACCAAAGAAATAGAGAACGAGAGAGAGAGAGAGAGAGAATAGAGAGATATCTCAGACAGAGTCTCTTCTCGGGCATATGCGCGCAATCGTATGCGCGTTTCTTTTCATTCCGTGAAATTAGTTTCTTGTGCGAGGGTGAAAAACAACAAATAAACACGGAAGATTATATCGGCGGAATTGGGGTTTCCGGGGATAATCCGTTTCGCGATCGCCGAACGAGAAAAACAGGATGACGGCCCACGATCAAATGCGAGCTATGCTCGATCAATTAATGGGCACTGGACGTAACGGTGAGTAACGGACAAAAAATCTTACAGTGTCGCAAAAAAATGGTTCCCCAATTTTTTTGAAATATCTCAACGTTCTCGTGATCACCGTGGATTCAAAACGAGCCTGTTTTATACGGTTTTTGTTTTAATCCTCGTGGCGAGTCTGAACGTGGCTTTATGTGTGTACGCCAAGCAGCCGATTACGTTTCCCCCACTCTCGCGTCCTCTTCGACCCCCTCCGTTCCAAGATGGCGTCGCTTGGCGACTTCTTATCGACCGATATACCTGTTTAACGGGTTTTTTGCAGTCTGGATGCAGAAAAAAGCGATTTTTCAAGAATTTTTTCTGAAATGAGATAAAATTCATTAACGTTGAAATTTATATACATATTTTTCGAACTTTTAGCTCTATTATGAAATTCTTCTTTTTGAAAAATAATGATCCTTGAAGCCGATCTACGGGAGGTCCTCTAAGAAAGGCGCCTTGCGGTAACCACGATATCTCTCGAATTGATCATCCAAAATAAAAAAATTAAGATTTTGTTAATATAAAGTATAATCTAATCTTTGATCGAAGGATTAAGCAAAATATAGATTTTTAACTATTTGGCGGCTTCTCAAAGAAAAATTCGATTTTTGATGAAAATTTTTGCCTTAAGGGGACCGTTTGAGCTTCAATTTCCTTTTTTCTAAAACTTTGAGCGATTTTTCTTTCCTAAGTTATTCTGTTTTTTGTGAAAAGAGAGGAAATTTGAAAAGTCCCGTATAACACGAAAACAAAGAGGAGTCATGAAAAACTTCAATATAGCAAAAAGTTGCGTCTGTTTTCGTTGAGTTGAGAGAAATTTTTTCAGATTTTTTTTCCTCATTTTCTGGGTCGGAGCTCACAATCAATTACCATAACTCGAGACTATGAGATTATTGATAAAATTTCAAGAAGGAAAAATACTTTATTTTACCATTTTCAACACATTGAAATTTTTTTCCAAATTTTTCTCCCACATTTTTTTCCAGCCCTCAACATGAGAAAAAAAAAATTTGGAAAAAAAATCTGAAAAAATTCCTCTGCACTCAACGTAAACAGACGCAACTTTTATCGATCTTCAAGTTTTTTATAAATCCTCTTTGCTTTCGTGTTATACGTGATTGTTCAAATTTCCTCTTTTTTCACAAAAAACAGAATAACTTTCGACAGACAAAATTGCTCAAAGTTTTTACAAAAACGAAATTGAAGCTCACATTTTTCTCTTTATGAATCTAATCGTAAAAATCAAAATATACACTCACTTTTAAAAACGTGGTTTTAAGTTGAAAACTCAAAAAACTCATTTAAAAACACGTCGAATATTTTTGTTGTATGTTTTTTTGAAAAGACCATAATTAAAAAACAAAAAATTAAAAAAAATCTTTTAATTTGTACAATTATTAAAGAGGTCATGACCAAAATACCAACAAAGAGCAGATTTTTGGTCTTTTGAACGAGTAATCAAAAAAATCTCAAAATTTAGCAGGAAGGGTCTTTTGATGGGTACTAAAAAATATAAAAAATTTGAGGACATGAAAAAAAAAGTTTTTCAAACTGTCCGATTTGGGATGGAATGCCGTATAATAATCCTAAGTGTATATACCTCAATGTATGTATACTTAAATATATGTATGATGCATTCCGCGTCAAGTCGGCCACCCCATTTTTTGAAATCACCAAAAATCGCAAGCAAATTTTTATAAAGTACTTTTAACTGTCAAGAAAATTCGTGATTTTTTTCAGATTTTTATATTACACATTTGAGCCGGAAAAAAATACAAAAAATTTTCTTGTTTCGTAACTCGAAAATTATTCATCGTACGAAAAAAAAAGTACAACATGAAATTTAGGATTTTCAACGTACTTTTCACTGAAATTTTTTACAAATTCCTCCAAAACTCCTCCAAATTCTGAGAAAGAAAATATCAAAACATGATTTGCTCCGAAAATG
This sequence comes from Alloplasta piceator, assembly GCA_946863875.1. NCBI lineage: Eukaryota > Metazoa > Arthropoda > Insecta > Hymenoptera > Ichneumonidae > Alloplasta > Alloplasta piceator. The sequence goes on along the minus strand of OX333075.1, from coordinate 6,782,450 downwards.
GCATATAGAGCTTTCGGAGGAGTTTGTACAAAATTTCAGTGAAAAGCACGTTGAAAATCATAAATTTTATGTTCTACTTTTTTTTTTCGTACGATGAATAATTTTCGAGTTACAAAATGGGACAAACAAATTTTTTGTATTTTTTTTCGGCTAAAAAATGTAATTTAAAAATCTGAAAAAAATCACAAATTTTCTTGATAGATAGAACTACTTTCTAAAAAATTGTATGCGATTTTTGGCGATTTCAAAAAATGGAGTGGCCGACTTGACGCGGAATGCCTCGTATATTATGAAGAAAAAAAAGGATTTTTTTAAAATCCTGACTGCGTATCCCTTCAACAAACGGAGCAAAATTCAAAATTCTGCGTAGATCAAGATGCCCACGAGAATGCTTGTTACATCTTTTTGTTTATTTGTATTTCAGGTGAGAATAACAAATTTCAAGTGAAATACTCGGATCCGAAGGTCTGCAAGAGCTTTCTGCTAGCATGCTGTCCGCACGAGATACTTTCGTCAACGGTGAGTATATCGCGTTCAAATTCGAATAATCCTTTGACCAAGAACCAAACTTTCAATTTTTTTTCTCTCTCCCACACCGTCTATTCGATACAAGCGTATCCTGCACTCTCTCGTTAAGACGATTTTCGCGAGTTTGGCAAAAAATCGCAATCGTTATGGAGAGTTGATTTTGAAAAAAATAAAAATAAAAATCCTCCACGACGAAACTCTCGACGATTTCATTGTATTTTTTTTTTCTTCGCGCCACGCCGCCTGTTCCTCGAGGCAACGTAAGGGGCAATTTCTGTAAAGGAGCCTGTAAGACGAGAGATCATCATGTCGGAGCGCGCGCGAGTATTGATAATGAGAAAGCATAAAAAAAAAAAAAAACATTATTTTAGACATAAAATTAAATTATAAGAAACTACGCTGGCACGAAAAATGACTAATTCACGATCCCGATGCGGTTCTATTTCCAGAGAGAATCTCTGGACAAACGCAATTTCGACATCCCCAATTGTACAATATTTATGCGAAAAAATATATACGTTTATACGGGGCTGTCCATGTCAGCATTAATATTCAGATCTGCCTCGGATTTGCAATTTTTTGTATTATTCTGATCAAAATATTTTTTTGATTTTTTTTTTATTAGGCCTTGATGACTTATAAATTATTCCAGTCAGAATGATGATGATTTTGTGGAACCTGAAATTTTACAAAAATTTAATCGATTATGTAAAACTTTTATTCTTGAAAGTATAGGAAAATTTTCCTTCCTTTTACTTGAAGTAAAAATTGTAATTTTCTCCATGAATATATTGAGTGAAAATTCTTTGCAAACTTCGTAGACAAATTAATTTTGAAAAAAAAAAAATTTGTAACTGAAAGAAGATTGGTCCAACAAATTAAAAAAAAATTAAAAAAAAAAAAAAATGTTAATTTGGAAGTTTGTTGAGTTAAAATATGGGCAGCCCGAAATATATATGTATATATCTTACAATCGCATGTACAATGTATGAGACATTTAGCGATACTTTGGGCCTCAATCTTTTTCCGAATTTTCAAAATTAATGAGATTTTTTACATCATTTTTCAAAATAATATTACATCTGATTAAATTGAAAATTAATTAACAATTATATTCCAAGAAACAAGTTCAACGTATGAATAAATAAATATAAACCCTTCTTCTGTACCCTGGGTCTTTTAAGGCACAAGCCAAATTTTCAAATCGAATATCTGTGAAATTATAAAAATTTAAACAAAATTTTATTCATTATAAATTATTAAATAAATGAATGGATCATGGAAAAAAATGTTATAAAAGTAACTCAGAATTTTTTCAGATTTTTTTTACGTTTTTTTCTTAGATAAAACATTAGCCGGACTTTGATGACCCAGAAAACAGATAGTGTCCCAAAATTTAAGCGTACAGACGGAGGGTTCGTTCAAATTAATTTTTCTTGTTCCAGTAAAAATTCTTTTCCGAAGAGAAACATTTCCTGCGACTTGACTCAAAAACTATTTTAAAAAATCGAATTAAATCTCATTGATTTTTGATTTTTTGTAGAAAAATAAAATCAGCTCGAGCATCGCGTCTCACGTGTATGTCGTATTTGTCGCTCTGTCGCACATGCAAGCACACGCGTTACTGTAAGTACCTGAGAAAAGAGAAACAGAAAGAAAAAAAATCGAAAACGCAAAAAAAATCAGAATGAAAAACGAGGACGTACGTATTACATCTATCATTTTATTTCACTCTCTATCTCTCTGTCTCAATTCTATTTTAACACAAAAACAGCAAAAAAAAGATTTCTTTTTGTTCTCGCTGCATCGATCTCCTTCACATTTGTGTGGTGCTTTGCGAGCGATGAGCATTTATTTAGAGATTTCAAATTTTCCCACTATCGTAACAAAAAAATAAGTAACGAGAAGATTTTTGAGATTGCATAATTTTTTCCCCTTTCGAAAGAAGAAGAAAAAAAAATTGTCGATAGATAAAGCCACGTGAGGCCTGTTCTAGTGACCGCTATGGTGAGTAGCGTAATGATATCTATACATGAAATGACTTAATTACAGAAAAAAATATATATCTCATATACTATTTAATCTAATGGTTATATTAATTAATTAAACGATTATTGCATTAATTAATGAATTATTAATTGATATAATTGATTGAATAATTAAATGATGTAATGTTGGTAAATAATATCTAAAATATTATCTAATAATTATATTGATTAATTAGACAATTGATTATTGGATTAATCAATGAATTATTAATTGATCTGATTTAATTGATTGAATAATTTGATAATGTGATGTTGGTAAATAATATTTTACATATATATTATTTTATAACAATATATATTTTAATATATATATATCATTGAACATTGATTCTGCGCTTCTACTCATTGATAATGCAGTTTACGGGGGTGATATAGGACGTAAGGTTTCTTTGTACGTGAGTATAATTTGTATTCAAGTCTGTTACGCCTTGGAATATAGGGAAACAATGCAACAATCTGTAAGTAAGAAAAGTAAATAGTATTGTTCAAAATGAGCAGAAAGAAATATTAGCGGAAATGTAATTATCGAAGGCGGTGTAATTACATCTCGTTGAAGCTTTATCGTTGCCCGGAGCGTAACTTTGAAAAGTGATTTTTCAAATGGAATCAATTTTGAAACGTTGAAATTTGCTTTCTGAATTTTTTTAATACGCATTCGTTGTGATTCTTCAAGAATATATATACAAAATTCTAAATAAATTGACTTTTTTTAGGTTATCAATTTTTTTCTGTCATTTTACGAGATTCAAAATCATTTAAAACAATTATTTGCACTCCATAGTTTATGTTTTCTTGAAGGATCAATGAATATGTGATCATAATTTCAAAGAGAAATTTCAAACATCAAAAGTCATCCCACACTGAAAATTAACTTCAAAAAAGCGTTCTGGATAATAATACTGCCTCAATTACAACTTGAAAAAATCGTGGGTTTTTTTTCGAGTTCAAATTTTTCCCATACGCGAACCCCTTCTTTCTAATTTAATCTATAAATCGAATAATCGAGAGTGGGATAATTTTTTTAAAGACAATTTTTCAAGAGGAAAGTGTAAATCATGATCAAGAATTTTTTGGTGCATTCAAAGAGGTTTTAATAATGAAAAAATGAAATTTGAATGAAAATGATATTCCCATTTTGCCCATCAATTTTTTATAAGCAGTAAAAATTATCTGTTTCAACGTTTTTATGAATGGATTTTCCAAAATATTGATTTGAGGAAAAAAAACTTATGGCCTGACAAAAGAAGTCAAACAAATCATACCAGATTTTCACAAATATTTAAAACTTAAAAGTTGAATTTAAAAATTAAAGAAAAGGCCTTTAAAATAATTTTTAAAAACTATGATCACGTGAAAAGTTGTCTACAAAAAAGATTTCTATCGTCTCAATATTCGAGTTATATGACCAAAGCACTTTTCTGAACAAAAAACAATTTTTTTTCTCGCTTTGTACAAATATCAACGTTTTTTTTTCTCTAAATTTTCCAAATTTCATTAATCCCGTTGCATGATTCACATCATTCAAAAACAAATCATCAAAAGCTTCGTGATAAGGGAGGGATACATCGATTATTCCATAATTAAAAAAAAAAAAAATAGTTTTCGCTTAAAAATTGATTTTTAAAAAAATAAAAAAAAAATGAGAAAGAACAGGAAATAGGTGTGGAATCTCGATTTGCGACACACACACATCAGCAAGACCGGGTGTCTCATTAAGAAAATTCTTCCAGCCTCGTAATGTACGTATTGAATTCGATTAATTAGATAATTATCGTGATCGGTAAATAATAAATATGTCCGATTAAAAAAAAAAATGGGTAAAAGTAAAATGATAAATCGTCAATTATATTTGCCCATCACTGATCACGTTACGATATGTTGTTTTTTAAAATTAAAAAAAAAAAATGGAGATTTAAACAAAAATCAATTTAATGATAACTGTAATAGGCTGTAAGTTGTCTTCATAGAAATTGTGTGATGAACATGTAATCTTAAGGTGTGTGTGCTGATTGTAGCATCGTTTCCATCGCATTCTCGCGTCAGGGCGGAGAGGTGTTGCCACTCTTGTAAGTGAAAAAACAAAATCATCAACAAAATTCTATCTATATTTATAGACATTTATTACGTTTTCGCTGAAAGAAAAAAATAAAAAAAAAAAATGTAAATTTTTACATTTTTTTTGGTACCGATGGACTATAATTTTATGAATATAATATAACATGCGTGAGTTTTTTTTTCACAAATTTGTGTATTCCGAAGAAAAATTGATGTTCATGCTGCCCATGCGGAAAACAGGGTGACATGGGAAAATATGATATTGCGAAGCAATGAAAATATGAGAAAATGGAAAATTGAACCAATCGTATCGATGTTTTCATTGCCAATCGTTATTATGGAATTTTGAAAAGAACAAAAAATTGTACAAACTTTCAAGGGGCCTAAGGAAACATTTTTGTGATTTTTTGTGTTTTTTTTTTTACTTTAATTTTTCATGAAAAAAGAAAATAACTAATTTTAAGCGGTAAGGAAGCGCTTCACTCTCGCGAATTTTGAGTCTCACTAAATTTTCTTATGATTTGTCAATCGTAGCGCATGGACCTGGGAGATTGTCCCCAGATTCACGACTTGGCACTGCGGGCTGACTACGAGGCCGCGCAGAAGAAGAAGGATCACTTTTACGACATTGACGTAAGTATAATTTTGAATATAAATTTATTGTACATTTTTTCCATTTTTTTTTGCTCGGAGTATTTTCTCATGATTTTTCTGATCCGATAAGTATTACAGATTTCATTTTAAAATAGGTTTCTTTCGGAATGGAGATTCCAAAGTTAGTAAGTTCCGATAAGTATTACAAATTTCATTTGGAATCTCCATTCCGAAAGAAACCCATTTTAAAATGATTAAGAATCATAATTATTTCTGAAATTGCTGATTTTTATTCTATCGGAAAAAATTACAGAAGAAATATCGAATGTTTAAGGGTCCGACTTTAATTTTGCCACTGCTTGTTTCATTATGCATAATTTTAGGACATTCCACACACCGATAACTCAATTTTTGCATAATAAAATAAAGAAAAACATTCACTCGGATTGAAGAGAAAGTAAAAAAACCCTGCAAATTGAAATGTGCACATTGCTTCCTCATCTTTAGCCATAGTTCACATAGCTTCCTTTAACACACAGTATGGCGATCAAATTTGGCTTCCTCATAAAGGAAGCTTTGTTAACCATTGAAAAATATTAGTAATCAATGTGCAAATTCGATCGATTTTCGCCAAATTTGATAGCGAATAATATTGATAGCTATACTGGCTCTTCACAAAATTTCATTGCAATATCTAAAAAATTTCAAAAGTTATAGCGTTTATGCTTCTTTTATAAAAATTAATAATTTGATAAAAATTTAAGCATTCGATTGATTTTCGCCAAATTTAATAACGACGAACATCCTCGATAGCTATATTAGCACTGTGTAAAGTTTCAGTGCAATATCTTAAAAATTGCACAAGTCAGAGCGTTTACGCTATTTTTCGAAAAATTAAAAATGTCATGAAATTTTAATCCCTCGATGGATTTTTGCCAAATTCAATAGTTAATAACTTCGATAGCTATATTAGCTCTGTGCAAAGTTTCAGTACAATATCTTAAAAATTGCACAAGTTAGAGCGTTTAGGCTATTTTTCAAAAAATTCAAAATTCCATAAAATTTTAATCCCTCGATGGATTTTCGCCAAATTCAATACCAAACAACCTCAATAGCTATACTAATTCTGTACAAAGTTTGAGTGCAATATCTTGAAAATTGCAGAGGTTAGAGCGTTTACGCCATTCTTGTAAAAATGAAAAAAGTCGATAAAATCGCAACACCCGTTATAATTAAAAATTCATAATGAAGAGCAATTCGTGCTCGACAAGTGTGCCAAATTTTAGTTTGATATCTCGAAGCGTTTTCGCGTTATTAATTATTTAGATCTGAAACTCAGCACACACACACACACACACACACACACACACACACACACACACACATCCGGACATTTTTTCTAAATATGATTTCTCGATGTCTTAGGACATTTTAAACATATTGGCATAAAAATGGCAAAAAAAAAGTTTTTTCACGAAAACAAAGCTTCCTTTATGAGGAAGCAAAAAAGTTCAAAAATATTTTTTAAATCGAACAAGAAGATTCAATAAAAATTTCAACTTCCGTTTCATGATCTTGTACTCGATGGACCATCTATATTTCTCAATAACCGAATTTTTCCTTTCAATTATCCACAGGCAATGGAGCATCTTCAAAATTTTATCGCGGATTGTGATCGTCGTACGGAGCAGGCAAAGCAACGTCTCGCTGAGACGCAGGAGGAGCTCAGCGCAGAGGTAGCAGCGAAAGCCAATAATGTGCACGTCTTGGCGGAGGAGATTGGAAAGAAATTGGCGAAAGCGGAAGAGCTCGGTGAGGAGGGTTTCGTGGAGGAGTCGATGAAGCTAATGGGTGAAATTGATGAACTGAGAAAGAAGAAAAACGAGGCCGAGCAGGAATACAGAAACAGTATGCCTGCGTCGAGTTATCAGCAGCAAAAATTGCGCGTTTGCGAGGTTTGCAGCGCTTATCTTGGAATTCACGACAACGATCGTAGACTCGCCGATCATTTTGGCGGCAAGCTGCATCTTGGTTTCATCAAGATACGCGAAAAATTGGCGGAACTCGAGAAAACGGTGGAGGACAGGAGAAAGGAGAAACGCGAGACGATGATGGATCGCGATAGACAACGGGACAGGGACAGAGACAGGGAGGACCGGGACAGAGATCGCGACAGGTCGGACAGAGGTCGCGGACCTAGTTATCGTGACCGTGAGAGGGATCGCGATCGTGATCGTGATCGACGAGACAGAGATAGAAGAAGATCGAGATCGCGGAGTCGGAGCCGTGGCAAGAGGTTTGTAACTGCGGAAGGATAAACATCAACGTAATTTAAGGGGATCGAGTCAGTGTTAAAACGCCGATTTTTGAACGTAAACATGTGGCGTTCCACACCAAACCGGACACCATTTAGCTTTTGCATCTCCGATTTTTTTTCAAAATTTTTTATGTTTTAGTATTGGTTGAAAGAGGTCTTCATGATTTTTTTCAATTTTTTTCGTCGAGCCGTTTTCAAGATATCGATTTTTCCTAAATTAGGCTACTTTTTTTTCCAAACGCCCATAACTTTGCGAAAAATGGGCCAAATGGGACGATTTTTTTTCAAAATTTTTGTTTTTAAACGTACTTTTGATAAAAGATATCGAAAAAAAATTTCAAACCGTATTTCTATGAGATTTTCAAGTTTTAAAAATAAATTGTTGATTTACAAAAAACACGTACCGATCGATTTTCTTAAATTTTTTTTGTAAAAAACTGTCATCCATTCCACAACTTTTAAGCCTAACGAGATAATGGGTAAACGATGAGATCTATTTTTTTCGAATTTCAATTTAGCACCATTTAGCTTTTGGAACTCCGATTTTTTTCAAATTTTTTCATGTTTTAGTATTGGTTGAAAGAGGCCTCTATGATTTTTTTCAATTTTTTTTGTCGATCCGTTTTCAAGATATAAATTGAATATGGAAATAAAATATGGAAATTGAAAAATCGAAAAAAAAAATAGATCCCATCGTTATCCCATTACCTACTTAGGCATAAAAGTTGTGAAATAAGTGACAGTTTTTTACAAAATTTTTTTAAGAAAATCGATCCGTACGTGTTTTTTGTAAATCAACAATTTAAATTTAAAACTTGAAAATCTTATGGAAATACAGTTTGAAATGTTTTTAAAAATATTTTTTATAAGAAGTACGTTCAAAAACAAAAATTTGAAAAAAAAACGTCCTATTTGGCCCATTTTTCGCGAAGTTATGAACGTTTACAAAAAAAAAAAACATATTTTTTGAAAAATCTCTATCTTGAAAACGGATCGACAAAAAAAATTGAAAAAAATCATAGAGGCCTCTTTCAACGAATGCTAAAACATGAAAAATTTTGAAAAAAATCGGAGATACAAAAGCTTAAAAAAAATGTGCTGCGCTCAAGCAGTCCGGAAAAGTGTTACGAAGAAAATGAGACGTTGTAGGATAAGATCCGTTGAGCGGTTTGGTCAGGATTGTGCATAGCGCAGTGAAACTCAAAAATTGATTTATGAGAGAACCACTGTACCTTAAGGTTTCTAAATAGGGTCAAAAATTTCTTCATTTGATACGTTAAATGATGGACCATTGGTCAGGTTTACACGTATTCAAAGAATATTTATATTTATGTTCACAAAACGGCGTTTTGACGCTGACTCGACCCCCTTAAAAACCTTTCTAGCGATAAAACTTTCTCAAAAATAGCTTGACGTCATAATAAACGAATGGCGGGGAATAATTCAAATTTGCGGGTGGCCAAACTAAGATTTTTCTTATCCCATTGAGTCGTTTTCAAGGAAAATGTGTCTAAAATTTTAGCTCTATTTCTCTCGGCCTCACAAGAGCTGAATGGCTTAAGGCCTCCCTTAAATAATGCTAAATTTTGATATCATTCAAGTGCAACCAAAATAGGTTTCTTTTAAGGTACTTGTTTACTTTAGAAAGCAAAAAAAGCAAATTTTTAAGATTTTTTTCTCAACTTCTTTATCAGATATGAATATAAAACTGTTATTACAACATTGTTTTATCCTTCGAAGGTACGAAACAACATTTTTTTTTTCGATTCTTTCAATAATTTATAGAAGGCGCCAAAGTCGAAAATGTCTTGTCCCATGGCCGACAGTTAATCTCAGGATTGGCAAGTCTGAACCAAAAAAATAAAAAAGCAAGAGGAAGGTTTCTTACACAAAAATTTACCACCGTTAATGAATAATCAATTTCAAAAAAATGGTGGGTTCTTGAAATGAAAATAAAAATTTCATTTTTCACAATTTATTTCAAACACCCACCATTTTTTTTAAATTGATTTTTCATCAACGGTGGTTAATTGTTGCGTAAGAAACCTTCCTCTTTAAAATGCTTTTTTATTTTTTTGTTTCAGACTTTCCAATCCTGAGATTAACTGTTGGCCATGGGAAAAGACATTTTCGATTTTGGCGAGTTCGATAAATTATTCAAAGAATCGAAATAAAAAATTAATTTTTGTTTTGTACTTTCGAAGGATAAAACAATGTTGAAATAACAGTTTTATAGTCATTTCTGATGAAGGAGCTGAAACTGGCACTTTGCGCACTCGTACAATAAAATTTCATACGATACTATAGTTGGCACTTTTACTTGAATATTACTTAACTGTTAGTCGTTAAGAAATATTTTATTTGCGTCAAAATAATTTATCAACTGTTATCGAATAATTCATTTCGCCATATTCAACTTTACATTTGTTAACAGTTAACAAATCTTGGTACATTGTTTTCTCAGTGTACAAACCTCAGGAATTGGCGAAAAATTGATTTTGGCGTTTTTTACCGATTTTTATTCTCTATAGCTTCAAGAATTTGTAAAAATTTATTTTTTAATAAAAAATTTAATTGCAAGTTGAAGTGGTCTATATGATCCCATAAAAGAATATGTTGATGTAGAAAAAAAAATTATTCAAATCTAATTTCTAACATAATGACAGTCAATTAAAAATATTCAATGCACATTTATTCATATTATTTATCTAATAAGCTTAAAAAAAATTTCAAGTATTTATGTAAAAAGGTATGGAAAGTAAAAATTAAAAAGAGGATAAAGGTCAACATTGCCTAAAAATCTTTTGAAATTTTTTTTTCTAAAGTTAAAATTAAAAAAAACCAATCGTATTCTTGATCCCTCTGAGTTTCGTGACGTTTGGCACCAGACTCAGCCCAAAAATACATTTTTTTTTTCAAGGAAATGGCGCTACGCTGAACTATCAATTTTTCCAAATTTTTTGGCCACTCTGCGAGTTTGAAAATAGTATATTACGATACTAGTGCGATGAAACTTTTTCTGACGAGTGTGAGTTTGCAGCATGAGCCGAAGGCGAATGTTGCAATCACACGAGTTGAGAAAAAGTTTCTCGCACGAGTATCGTACGAAATTTTATTGTACGAGTGCGCAAAGTGCCAATTTGAGCACGCGCAGCGTGCGCAAAGTGGCACTTTGCGCACGGAGTGCAATAAAAACTATTCCCACTCAATTCTCCTAGCAACTTTGAGTAACAGCCTACAGTCTTCCGATTGAATGAGAGTTTAAAAAAATATAATCAAATTTAAAGGTCGAGACGGTCGCGAAGTGGAAGTCACGGACGTCGATCGCGTTCGCGGCGAAGCGGTTCGAACGACCGCAAAAGATAGAGGGATGAACAACACCGAGGATTAAACATCTGACGAACCATCTTCGAGTTTTCAACTCGCACTTTACCAACACAACCACGCCGAGGTTCGCGCTCATATAAGTAAGATCGCGTTAATTTTATGGTTTTTTTTTGTTGTATTCTACATGAATATGAACGCTCATTGATATTTGAAAAAGATTTTTAAAAAATTCTTCATGTAAACAGATAAAAGGAAAAAACACGCTGGAGCGAAAATGCTCCTTTCACACATTTCGCAAACTTACACGGACACACACGCACACACATACAAGCACACACACGCGCGCGCACACACACACACACATTGCACACAAACACAAATTCACAAACATCTGGAAACGCATAAACTCTCGCTTGTTCGTCATAGAAGTAAGCAAGAGATTCGTTCGATTTTTTTTTTTTTAATAATTTTTTTAATACCGTGCGAAGATTATCCAATACAGGACTCGAAGATAATTAATACATACTTCGGCATAATGCGGCAATATACGTGAGTAATATTTCCACAGTACGAGTTTGTAAGTAATTTCCTATTATATACAATCTATGATATACGCGATACAAGATAGATGAAAAAAAAATAATAATAATAACAAAATCCATTTATAAATCTTCGTGGGTATAGATTTTTCGACTCAGTTTCAAATAGTTGGAATTGCTATTAATATTAATATTAATGTCTCTGATGTAAATATTATAACAAAATTTGGTCCGACTTTTATTCGCGGGATGGGGAGGAAAAATAATATAAACCAAAATGGCTGAGAAGGAGTGAAATGAAATTGACCGTCGCATATTTAATGATTGTCGAGTCGTAAAGGATATGTAACGTTGATAATTATCGATGAAGATGATGATGATAATAAATAACATACAATTATCCTCCGTGAATTTCGTCATTGATTATATTTCAATTGTTCTTTCTCCTTCGATTTTGTATAATTTTTATAACAATAATTTTTTATGTAATTCAGCGTGTGCGTCATGGAAACTTCCGGCAATCGTTAAGTCGAATTTGTTCAAATTTTTGTTTTTGCCAAATTTTCATTTTTTCCGGAGTTGTGAAAACAGTAATGTAAAAGTAATGCATTACTTTAAATGCGTATTGGACAATGTGTATTGGACAAGTTTTCCATTACAAATTACAAAAGTAATGTGTAATGTATGGGTGTTCCATTACAAATTACAAAAGTAATGTGTAATGTATGCACGTTCCATTACAAATGAAAATAGTAATGTGTAAAGGATGCGTGTTCCATTACAATTAAAAAAAGTAATGTGTAATGGATGCATGTCCCATTACAAATAAAAAAAAGTAATGTGTAATGTATGCACGTTCCATTACAAATTACAATTTTTAAAAAAGTAATTTGCAGTGGAGAATATTCCATTACAAATGGAAAAATTGTCGTGCTCGTATTACAAACTTGCTCATTGCTGTCTCATTATTTTGTATCGCTCACGAAAAGTTCATCCACAATTATCACAAATGATCCATAAAGTTAAAAAAAAAGAACATCCACATTATTTAGGGATTTAATAAAGCGAAAATTTTTGTATCAGTAACTTGTATTTTTTATTAGATTGCTTATAATTATGGGTAACAGCGTGTAAAAGCCAGTTCAATATAAAGTTTGATAATTTTTGGGGTTGAGTACATTTTCGTACTTCATATTTAACGATGAACTGTCTGTTTTTTTTTGTTTCTATTTTTTAACTTTATGGATCATTTGTGATAATTGTGGATGAACTTTTAATGAGCGAAATAAAATAATGAGACAGCAATGTGCAAGTTTCTAATACGAGTACGCCAATTTTTCTATTCGTAATGGAATATTCTCCACTGCAAATTACTTTTTTTAAAAATTGCAATTTGTAATGGAACGTGCATACATTACACATTATTTTTTTATGTGTAACGGAACACGCATCCATTACACATTACTTTTGTTTATTTGTAATGGCACATGCATCCATTACACATTACTTTTTTAATTGTAATGGGACGTGCATCCATTACACATTACTATTTTCATTTGTAATGGAACACGCATCCATTACACATTACTTTTTTTAATTCTAATGGAACATGCATCCATTACACATTACCTTTTATAATTGTAATGGCACACGCATCCATTACACATTACTTTTTTTTTATTTTTAATGGGACAAATCCATTACACATTACTTTTTTCAATTGTAATGGCACATGCATCCATTACACATTACTTTTTGTTATTTGTAATGACGCACTTATCCATTTCACATTATGCAGTGTAATGGGTAATAAATGCAGTAATGCATTATTTACAACTCTGATTCTCTCATACGTTTGTCATCAATTGTCGCTGAATGCGATTGTGTCGTTGCCAGCAATTCGCCAAACGCGACCAAAGCCTCGAGATTACGTTTCTCGGATCATTGCCGAAACCGCCGCTGCCTTTTTGTTTGCTGTAAACGTTCAGATAAATTCCAAGAACGACGAGCAAACCCGACCATACGTATTGAAACGTGAATGGCTTGTAAAAAAAGAGAAAACTAATTATAATCGTGACGGCTTTGCGACACGTTGTCACCGTCGCAGCGACGAATGCACCGCAACATTGCACCAATGTAAGCACTATCTGGACACCGAGGTAACCGCAGAGAGAGAATAACAAAGCGTATCCATAAGTCTCAACCGGATTCTGCAACAATGAATTTCACTATATTTAATACAAAATTCAATTATTTGGTAAAAAAAAATCATTTGGAAAGTTCTTGACGTTTTAGGGTTTTCTCGTTTCAAGAATATGTATTTTTCACGTTTTGGAACGTTTTAAGTACTCTGGCATTGAAAATATGCAGAAACAATTTTTTCAAGAAAATTACTTCATTCGTGAGGAAGCGACATTATTTTTATTTTTTATTTTATTTTATATTCAGTACTCAAATTGTGCAAGGAGATTTTTCTCTCATTAAGGGGTTATACGCAGTCAGGATTTTCAAAAAATCGATTTTTTTATTTCGTTCTAGTAATGTACATATCTTTAAGTATATGTACAGAAAATTTCATGTCAATCCGGCAAATATTTTCAAGGTTATAGGCATATTTGTTGAAAAAAAAATTACTATGTCTAAAGTGCTTTTGAAACTTTGAACGCGTTTTTCTCAAAACTGTATTTTTAAAGTCTGTGAGCAAGATTTATCAGAAAAAGCATAATCGATCAGCCTCAAAAGTTTACACAAGCTTTATAAATATATTTTTTAGTAATTAATCTAATGTTTTTGTTTAACGATAAATATTTTCCATTTTATTAATAATTGAAGATAAAATTTTTTTTTTTGAGAAGCCGCCATTTTGTTGAAAATACATACTGCAACGTTTTTTCATGCCATTTCGCCGGAAGTCAACGTAGACTAATTTAACAAACGGCATTTTTAAGGGGAAGAATTCGGCTTCATTTCCTGTTTTTTAAATTATTTTTACAATTTGTTTTTATATTTGGAATCTATTTTGAAACCAACTGTTTTTCGCCTTTTTTCCCTCTCTTCAGGTGCATACATCTTCTAGAGGAAATTCTTTAAATACATTGTTACGATTGGATTCATAGAGGGGAAAGTTTGAGCTTCAATTTCCTTTTTTTAAAAATCTTGAGTGATTTTTGTTCTAAAGTTATTCTGTTTTTTGTAAAAGAAGAGGAAATTTGGAAAATCCTGTATAACACGAAAACAAAGAGGATTCATGAAAAACTTCAATGTAGCAAAAAGTTACGTCGGTTTTTGTTGAGTTCAGAGGAATTTTTTCAGATTTTTTCTCCAAGATCTTTTTCTCTCATGTTGAGGCTGGAAAAAAAATTTGGGAACAAAATTTGAAAAAAAATTTCAATGTGTTGAAAATGGTAAAATAAAGTATTTTCCCCTCCTGAAATTTTATAAATAATCCCATAGTTATCGAGATATTGTAATTAAATGATCTGAGCTCCGACCCAGAAAATAAGAAAACAAAAATTTGGAAAAAAAATCTGAAAAAATGTCTCTGGATTCAACGAAAACAGACGCAACTTTTTGATATCTTGAATGAATGAATGAATGAATATCTTCATGAATCCTCTTCGTTTTCGTGTTATACTTAGGGGAAAAAAATCGCTCAATGTTTAAAAAAAAGGAAATTGAAGCTCAAAATTTGCCCTTCATGAATCCAATCGTAAAAATGTATTTAAAAAATTTCCTCTAGAAGATGGTTACACCTGAAGAGGGAAAAAAGGCGAAAAACAGTTGTTTTCAAAATAGAGTCCAAATCTAAAAACAAATTGTAAAAATAATTTAAAAAACAGGAAATAAAGCCGAATTCTAACCCTTCAAAATGCCGTTTGTTAAATTAGTTTACCTTGACTTCCGGCGAAATGGCATAAAAAAAAGTTCAAGACCTTTTTTGAAGTTTTGTCCGGAAACTTTTCGCCGTTGGTGTACATAAATTGTTACGTTAAAATAGTAAAATGTATTTCCAGAACAAATTCTTGAAAAATCGCTTTTTTCGGCCTCCTGACTGCGTATAACCCGTTAATTATACATTCGGTACTCAAATTGTGCAAAAATATTCTTTATATCACTCAGTACAATAATGGACGCTTTTACGTCCGCAAGCGGACGTGAAAACGTCCATATTGCACCTCGTAATATAAAATGTCGTACATTCATTAAAAAATGAATGACGAATGAATGTGAAAAAGAGTGTACTATTCATTAAAAGATTTTTAAGCAGAATATTACCTCTGAACAAAATGCAGCACCATTCGCGAGTTCGCCGGTCGACGAAAGTATCATCAGCAAATAGACGAATCCAATGCCATAGGAATACAATACAACTTCGATGTTGGTCGCTTTGTACTGCCTCATAGCTTTTTCCTGTAAATTTCCGATAATAGCGTCGCAAAGCAGAGCGCAACTTATCATCGCGACGCCAATAACGTTGAAACGAGGCGATATCATGCTATCCGCGAGGGTAAATAAAACCAGACCGATGCAAAGTAGTCCTGCTGCGAGAAAATCCAATATTCCATACTTCTTTCCTTGGATAATAATACTGCCAATTAGAACGGGTATGAGCTTGCAGCATTTGAATATCACCTGTAAATTTATTAAAAAGAAATTTTCAATTTTTGTTAAACCTGAAAAATGTTTCTCTGATAAAATATTCCTCAGAAATACTTTTATATCACTCAGTACAATAATGGACGCTTTTACGTCCGCAAGCGGACGTGAAAACGTCCATATTGCACCTCGTGATATAAAATATCGTACATCACTGGGCGTAAAAATATTTTCTGACTCGTGATGTAATGTACTATTATATCACTCAGTACAATAATGGACGCTTTTACGGCCGCAAGCGCGCGTGAAAACGTCCATATTGCACCTCGTGGTATAAAATATCGTACATTTTTGTACTATTTTTAAAAACATTTCAAAAATGCATAAGATCAGAAACTTTCATTTTGCTTCCTCATAGAGGAAGCTTTGTTTTCGGGAATTTTTTTTTTTCGAGATTTTTACGCCAGTATGTTCATAATGTCCTAAAACATCGAGGAATCATTTTTTTAAAAATGTCCGGATGTATGTATGTATGTATGTGTGTGTGTGTGTGTGTCGCTGCCTCGAAAAATGTGAACATCTATATCTCAAGACCACATTGGAGTAGCGAGTCGAAATTTTGCACATAAGCTGAGCAAAATACCATAGCCCTATTGTTTGTTATGAATTTTGCAAAAATTCATTGACGTGTGCGAATTTTATGCGACTTAAATTTTCAAAAAAAGAGCTTGGTTGCTCTGGCGTTCGCAAATTTTGCGATATCGGGTTAAAAAATATTATACAGATAGTTTGAGTGTTAAAGATTATTGCTATTGAATTTCGCGAAAATCGCTCGAGGGGTTCGTGATTTATAAAATTTTGAATTTTTTGCAAAAAGCGCGTGATCGCTCTAGCTTGCACATATTTCACGATACCACGCTCAACATTTTTATAACGGTAGTTTAATGAAAGAAGTCACTTGGTATTCAATTTTGCAAAAATCGCTTGAGCCGTGCAAATTTTATGCGATGTTGAAATTTTCAAAGAAAAAGCTCTATCGCTCTAGCGTCTGCAAATTTTACGATATCAGGTTTAAAAAAATTATACCCATAGTTTGAGTGAAAAATATTGATGGTATTGAATTTCGCGAAAATTGCTCAAGGGGTTCGTGATTTGTAAAATTTTTAATTTTTTGGGAAAGCGCATGATCGGTCTAGCTTGCACATATTTCGTTGTATCAGGCTCAAAATTTCTATAATGATAGTTTAATGGAAAAAGTTACTTGGTATTCAATTTTGCAAAAATCGCTTGAACCGTGCAAATTTTATGCAATTTTGAAATTTTCAAAAAAAAGCTTGATCGAAAATTGTACGATACAAAGCTACCGTTTTATTACTCCGATAATCAGAGGTAGTAAAAAAAACTTGCAAATCGAAAATTTGCACATCGTTTCCAGAGTATTTTTCCGTATTTACAAAGCTTCCTCTATGAGGAAGCCAAAACTGTGACAGCCAACATTTACTAAAATTTGCTAACATTTCCTCATAGAGGAGGATTTGGAAATACGAAAAAATACTGAGGAAGCGATGTGCAAATTTTCGATGGTCGATAATGTAGGGCTTCAGTAATAATGTCGGTATTTAGCCTCCCCTTAAACCTGAAAAGTTTTTCCAAGATAAAATATTCCTCAGAAATATATTTTTTTTAAACATTTCAAAAATAAATAAGATCAGAAAGTTTCATTTTTCTACTTCCATTTTTTTACTATTTTTGATTGTGCTTGCCTGTGTCGGATAGTTCAAATATTCCAGGGAACTGTTGGAAAATCCCATTGTGCCGAGAGTGAGAAAAGCCAGAATGAAGTACGTTCCGTACGGTATTCTCCTCGATATTCCACGCAGATGTAATTCAAACCACGCGAAAATTGTGTAGTAGGCAAATTGTATGAGCGTGAGGTACCAGCCGAATGGCCTGAATCCTTCGAGAGTAAATATCAGTTCTTGCAGGTATCCGTACATTATAAAGAAGAAAAAAACCCCCGAAGAGCACCACAGTAATTGGGATTTTTGGCTCTTGTTGGTGAGATTGAAACAGACGAATTTAATCGTATTTTCATTTGCGCCATCTTTGTAAGCTAATAAAAAAAAAGGTAGAAGATTAAAAAAATCATCGATATTTTAATCCAGATGAGATTCGAGAACTTTTTTGCCATGTTCATTAACCCTTTGTCCGTACACTTAAATTTTGCGACACCGTCTGTACTCTGGGTCATTAAAGTCCTGTTAAAGTTTTTTCTTGCAAAAAAAGATCAAAAAAATCTGAACAAATTCTGAATTACTCTTATAACATTTTTTTTCCAACATCCAATCACTTATTTAACCATTTATTGTGAAATTTTTTTACAATTTTTCTAATTCCACAAATATTTGATTTGAAAATTTGGCTTGTGCCTTAAAAGATCCAGTGTACAGACAGAAGGTTAAGAATCTGAATTTTCAAAAAAGCAAAACAATCTTGGACGTTCTTTTATAATAAAATATTTTTTAAACATGCTTCGAATGTAAACAATAAAAATAAACATTGTGTATTTTTCATTAAACTCTCAAAAGTAGCATAAATATTTTTTTTCAAGACTAGAAAACTGCTTTAAAACTATAATAATAGCAAATATGATGCCAAAGCACAATAGATATAATTAATGAAAGTAACAAAAATATGTGGTGAAATAATTCAAGTAAATTCAAATTTGCATGATTCGTAAAAAGGTTCGATGGAATGTCTTGCTCCAAAAAACTGATTAATTAAAGTTTTATTTTTTTATCATTGAAAAAATGTTTAAAAAAAAGATAAACAAATTAAACAAAATAAACAAAACAAATACTCTGCACGATTGTCAAAATCTATAATCGATCGTTGTAAACAAATATATGAAAAATAAACCTACCGCCTAAATTGTCTGCGTAAGGACCTTTGTGAGACATCTTTGAGCCACGATTTACAATCTTTTCACTTCATTTGTTGTCTTATCGCATTTTGCACGTTTTGCTTTCATAGAAATTTCCCACCTCATTTACGTCAATAATGATCGGCGCTTCTGAAACGTTTTCCTCCGCGTTTGTTAAAAAAAAAATTATCAACGTTTCGAAAGAATTTTCATCATAATGCTCGAGAACTTCAATTTTTAACTTTAAATGTATTATTCAAATATCGTTTTGAGATTAACAAAAATGATGAATCAAGGAAGAAAAAGAAACATCGCCGGCTGACGTTGTGACAAAATGTGACATGTGTGTTTTTCCCCCCTCACTCCGAAATGCACGCGCCGCCATTGTCGCACAAGCTTCTACAGTCACTCGAGAGATGGCGTTACTGCGGTGTGGCGGCGCCACCGTAGACCGGAAGTGCGACTTCGTGAGTCAAGCGTCTCTCCATCGCGACAGAAAAGAGACAACGATTTGCAGAGATGACAAGAGCGAAGATTTACAATCGATAAAAGAAATGTGAGATAATTCTACAAGTTTTGAAAACGTGGGACAACCGGACGACTTTTTCTTTACGTTTGGTCAGCGATCGTCAACGAAATATTAATAAACGCTGAGATCGTCGCGTGGAGAGAGGGAGGGAGAGAGAGAGAGAGAGAGAGAGAATACGACGTTACTTCCGGGACGCGGAAAAAGAGTATGCATTTTGACCAACGTACTCTTTGCTGTGTCTCTCTTTCGCTTCATCCATTTCCTGGTCGTCGATCGTCGTGACTGCGCGTTACGAGAAGACACGACCAACATTTTTCGCGACGAAAAAAACATCCGAATCGATCGGTCGCTCAACGTGCGCTGCGACATCAATCAAGGTAATACATTGTTAAAGATAATGTTTCTCTTTCGATTGGTGCGAATATTTTTTACCAAAGTTTGGAGCAACACTACGTTGAGGGACCTTCTTTCTGGCCCAGCCTTGATGGCCGTTCCCGGTGAAGACGAAATATCTCTTCACGAAGCTTCTTTTGCTTCTTCACGGCGAAAGCTTTGTTTGCATGCAAATTCTGTACATTCTCCGAGATTCACATAAAAATGGGTTCTGAGGCTTTGAAATCGTTGAAAAATCATTCAGAATAAATTTCGGAGTTATGTTCGTGTGCTTCTTACCGGAATTCTTGATAATAAATCCCTCACTGATTGTTGACTATTCAATTTTACGGAAGTTGAGGATATTTTATGAAATTTTGCATTTTCTTTAAAATTCAGCTGTTTTATTAAGGTATCATTTTGGTTTAGATGTTGAAAAAAGGGTTATTTTTGAAAATATTTTAAGAACGTATTATTATAAATATTGATTTAAATTTTTCTGAGCTTGATAAATATACTCTCGAAAAACATGAAACAATTTTTATTTTTTTATCATAAACACTTTTTATACCCAAAAATAACAGGCAAACATAACTAAAAGTAGAAGGCAGCATTGATATCTAGATAACGGTTCATCTAAAATGAAAAACTAACAAAGTTTTAGAATCAGTATGATTGGCATAGAATGAAAAAAAATGGTAAAAATTAAAATTTTAATACGGTTATAGAATGCGCTGAAGTTATTCATGCGTAGGATATGTGGTTAAAATTTGATAAGGAAAAAAATCCATATTTTGAAAATTATAAACCAGAATGATACCTTAATATTCGACGTATTGCACTGGAATTTGAATTTATTAATGTAATAATTTGTATACATATATTTGTAACTTTTGACTCTATTTTAAAATTTTTCTCTTTTTAAAATAATTAATTTGATGAAAAAAGACATCTTGCGGTGAGCATATCTTTAGATTGGATCATCCAAAATAAAAAATTATTTTTCTAAAATTAATATAAGGTATAATCTAGTATTTGATCGAAGGAATAAGCAAAATATTTATTTTTAACAAAATGGCGGCTTTAAAAAAAAAATTTAATTTCCGACGAAAGTTTTTGCCTTTAATTGTCTATAAAATGGAAAATATTTACGAGATCATAAATCTTTTCATTTCAGATCTGGATGTTTGATACTCTCAAAGGAAATTTCGACAATTGACTCGGCAACAACATCAAAATCGTTTTCGTTAGTTGTACCAACATCGAATATGTGATCGAAGTGAAAAAGCGTGTCTTCTTAATTTAGGATCGAGCGAGGCGATGGAATTTCCATTGATAATTCATTGCACTGTCAACGTTTTGTCCTTCTCGCGTTCGATCAGAGGTCAAATCTTGATGGCGACTTGAACGCCGTTAGACATTTTGGCGATAAAAATTGATAAAAACAAAAACGCGTTCCTAACTTTATGAAATGGTAAATATTTCTAGGTAAAAAAACCTTCGATTAATTACTAAAAAATATATTTATATATTATGAGTATAATCGGTTATGCTGTTTCTGAGAAATCTTGCTCACAAACCAAAAAACAGTTTTGAGAAAAACTTTACTTAAATATACATTACAAAAAAGAAATTTAAAGACTTTTTGAAAATTCTGCTTGCATATAACTCCTTATTAGAGCATCCCAAATCTTATCAAGAATTCAAGTTAATTGAAATGAATTGAAAAAAAAATTGAAGGTACTTTGCAGCGAATTTATTTTTGCGCCAAAGAAAAAAAAGATTTGTCAAATACATAATGCAGTTTTTAAAAAAATGTTTTGCAGGAAAATGACGCTGTGAATGAGTCGCGCGAGTAAAATCGTGTTTTTTCTTCTGCGTCTGGCGTCGAATGACGATAAATCGTCGTCATGTATCTTTACAATTTGACCCTGCAACGCGCCACCGGAATTACTCATGCCGTTCACGGAAATTTCTCTGGAAGCAAGATGCAAGAGATTCTTGTATCGAGAGGAAAATCCTTGGAGCTTTTGAGGCCCGACCCCAACACGGGCAAAGTTCATACTCTCCTCACGGTCGAGACTTTTGGCATCATAAGATCGCTTATGGCCTTCAGACTGACCGGTGGCACCAAAGATTACATCGTTGTTGGCTCCGATTCCGGTAGAATCGTCATTCTGGAATATATACCGGCTAAAAATGGCTTTGACAAGGTTCATCAGGAAACTTTTGGCAAAAGCGGATGCAGAAGAATCGTTCCTGGCCAATATCTGGCCATTGACCCCAAAGGTCGCGCCGTCATGATAGGTCATTATTCTTTTTGATCGTTATTATTCTTATTGAATTATTATTTTTTAATTATTATTCTTTTTGAAACAATGATCACTGCCATTCGAAGAATGGCAGTGAAGAATTGCAATTTGTTACGTTGTGACAAATTTAAATGATTTGTAGATATTGAATGTTCAAATAGCCAATTATTTATCGATTTGGGTAATTAATTGTATTAATTGTCACTTCACGAAATCCTGAAGTGAGAATTACAATTTTTATAAACAGAACAGTTTATAATTGGAAATATTTTTGTAATTTTTGAAATTGTTATCGACGATTAATAATTGAATTTGATTTGCTTTTTATTCGATGAAGATTTTACTTTATTCGTAATAACGACGTCAATTTCTCGTTGATTATATTATAGAATATGTAATGATGATTTTATCTGTCCGTGTTTCACCTGAAAACCGATGATTATTAAAATTCAGATACTGAAGCTTTTTCCAAAACAACGACAATTTCATTATCTCGACGAGCAAGATTTGTTCATGTATTTTTTTCAACGTTTTTTCAGGTGCAATTGAGAAGCAAAAATTGGTATATATCCTCAACAGAGACCCGGAAGCTCGTTTGACAATTTCCTCACCACTCGAAGCTCACAAGAGTAACACTCTTGTCTATCACACCGTCGGAGTGGACGTTGGTTTTGAAAATCCAATGTTTGCCTGTCTAGAAATCGATTATGAGGTAAGCTTCAAAAAAAAAAAAAAAAATCAAAGCAACTTCGCACAATTTCGGAATGTAGAGACGATTTTTTAAAAATTAGGACTGATTTGAGTAGTGGACACTACTTCAAACTCTTCAAAATATGGCAAAAATATTCTAGCATTCATTGGATCGAGTTTTTTCGCATTTTGATATCAAAAGAATCAAAATGGGTCGTTCCATGTCAAATCGACCAAGAATTGGAATCGACTCCTTTCAATTTCGATGAAATTTAGTCAGAAATTTTCTTTTATCATAAAACAAAGTTTACCAGAAAAAAAAAATTAAATTTTTTTTTACGAAAGCTATGCAAAATTCGAAATTTTACCAATTTTTAAGTTTATTTTCTTAAATATCTCGAAAATTGTTATAGTTACAAAAAATCGTTCTGTGTTCGTCTTGAAGAATATACTTGGGGCTACGAAAAAAAAATATTCCGAAATTTTTTTTTTGAAAAATGACGAATTTGGAGAATTTTGAATGTTCAAAATCGTGAAAATCCAAGATCGACATTAAATTTTTGGTTCAATTTTTTCAATGTAATACCTTGTACTGATCTTGAAAGATCCTGAAATTTTCAGAAAGGCGTTTGTTTTTTCAAACATATGAATTTTTGAATTTTTAAAAATCGTGCATATCTACGATCAACATTAAATTTTTGGTTAATTTTTTTTTTTTTACATAATACCTCGGTGTTATGATGGTGTTTTTTTTGTTTCAAAAATATACATTTTGCAATTTTGGTAAAATTTTTTTTTTTAAACCCAAATACTGTTACGTTTACTTTTTTTTACTGCTCAAAATTACAAAACTATACGATTGCTCAACTTTATTTAACTAAGAGGTGAAATTTAAAAAATTCTTGCTTTACCAAAATTCAAATATGTATATTTTTGAAACAAAAAAACACCACCCTGACAATTTTAGGATCTTTTAAGATCGGTACAAGGTATAATATGAAGAAAAAAAATTAACCAAAAATTTAATGTTGGACGTGGATTGACGCGATTTTTAAAAATTCATATTTTTGAAAAAACAAAAAACACCTCTTTAAAAATTTCAGGGTCTTTTAAAATCAGCACAAGGTATTATATTTTAAAAAATGGAACAATAAATTTAATATCAATCTTGGATTTTCACGATTTTTTAAAAACCAATATTCTCCAAATTCATCATTTCTCAACATTTTTTTTCGGAATAATTTTTTTTCGTAGTCCCAAGTACATTCTTTACGACGAATTCAGAACAATTTTAACTATAATAGTTTTCGAGATATTTAGAAAATAAACTTGAAATGTTTGAAAAATTGTGAAATTTTAAAACTTGCATAACTTTCGAAAAAAAAATTTTTAATTTTTTTCCTTCGGTAGAACATCGTTTCATTAAAAATGAAAACTTCTAACCAAATTTCATTGAAATTAAAAATGGTCGATTCCAACTCTTGGTCGATCTGACACGGAATGACCCAACTTCATAGTCTTTGTGGCCCAGAATTCCTGTAGGATAATTTTTTTTTAAAGACAAATTTGAATGTTTCATCGAACAGCAATGAAAATATAAATTACTGGAAGATATTCAAGGTCGTTGTTTTTTTTTTTTTTTTTTAAGATCTAATTAAAACAAAATTGCAATTTTTTTTATTCAGGAAGCAGACGGCGATCCTTCCGGTGACGCCGCGGTCAAGACACAACAGACTCTCACCCTCTACGAGCTCGATCTCGGCCTGAATCACGTTGTGAGAAAGTACAGCGAACCTCTGGAGGAACACGCGAATTTTCTCGTTTCCGTTCCCGGCGGAAACGACGGACCGAGCGGCGTTCTCATCTGCTCGGAAAATTATTTGACCTACAAGAATCTCGGTGATCAGCACGATATACGTTGTCCAATCCCGCGTCGACGAAACGACCTTGACGATCCTGAGCGTGGAATGATATTCGTTTGCTCGGCGACTCACAAAACCAAGAGCATGTTTTTCTTTCTCGCTCAAACCGAGCAGGGCGATATATTCAAGATTACCCTCGAAACCGACGAGGATATGGTCACCGAAATAAAATTGAAGTATTTCGACACCGTGCCCGTTGCGACGAGCATGTGCGTGCTCAAAACTGGATTTCTATTCGTCGCATCGGAATTTGGAAATCAGTGAGTAATCCTGAGATCCAGGATTGAAGCGACCAATTTCTTGGACCGTTTTTCCTAAATCTTTCATTTTGTTTCGTCAGTTATTTGTACCAAATTGCTCATCTTGGCGATGACGACGACGAGCCCGAATTCAGCTCGGCGATGCCTCTCGAGGAAGGCGATACCTTCTTCTTTGCGCCGAGGCCACTGAGAAATCTCGTTCTCGTCGACGAGATGGACAGCCTATCGCCTATTCTCGCCTGCCAGGTAAAATAAAAAAAAAAACCCTGCAAATTGGACATTTGCACATTGCTTCCTCATCTTTATCCATAGTTCACACAGCTTCCTTTATCGCAAAGTATGGCCATCAAATTTGGCTTCCTCACATAAAGAAAACTTTGTTAACTATAGAATAACATGAGTACTCAATGTGCAATTTGTAGCCACGAGAAATTAAGAATAAAATTTTCTGATTTTCCCCGACCAAATAATTCTATCAACTATTACAACAATTATAGAGGATTTTCTATCTTGAATTTTAGATAAGATGCTTTTTTATTTTTAGAGTATATTTTCAAGCTCTTTCATTTAAAAGGCCACCTCTTTTTTTCCTGAAATTTATTTGTTTCTTCAGCCTGTTGCTTGAAATCTGCTAGAACTTTGGGTTTTTGCACAATATTCCATATTTCCAATTTCTCCTGACCAATAAAAAAAGTTCTATGATCAAAAGCCTGAAAATCGTAAAAAAAAAATTTTCTTTGTTTAACCGCATTCTACTATGATTAAACAATTTTTTTAATATCAATTATTCGAAGATATCAGTTTTAAGCGAATTTAATTGTAAAATGATAACCGGCATCTACAAGTAGGGAATCGATTTATACATTTATCGTTTCCCTGTGAAACGATGCCAGATCAAATATTCTTCGTCGCCTTCGATGTGTTTTTGCTCACCGAAGTGAATCGAAAAATGACAATCCGTTTTCCTTATCAGAGTTGTGAAAATAGTAATGTAAAAGTAATGCATTACCCAATACTTTAAACAATGTGTATTGGACAAGTTTTCCATTACAAATTACAAAAGTGATGTGTAATGGATGCGTATTCCATTACAAATAAAAAAAAGTAATGTGTAATGTATGCATGTTCCATTACAAATAGAAAAAAAAATGTGAAATGGATGCATGTCCCATTACAAATAAAATAGTAATGTGTAATGGATACATGCGTCATTACAAATAAAAAAAGTAATGTGTAATGGATGAGTGTTCCATTACAAATAAAAAAGTAATGTGCAGTAATGTACAATTTAAAAAAAAAGTAATTTGCAGTGGAGAATATTCCATTACAAATAGAAAATTTGCCTTGCTATCAATTATACAAATGTTCACAAAGTTATCACAAATGATCCACAAAGTTGAAAAAAAAGAACATGCACATTATTTAGGGGTTCAATAAAGCAACAAATGTTGTATCAGTATCTTGTAATTTTTATTAGATTGCTTATAATTATGGGTAACAGCGTATAAAAGCAAGTTCAATATAAAGTTAGATAATTTTTGGGGTTGAGTACATTTTCGTACTTCATATTTAACGATGAACTGTCTGTTTTTTTTGTTTCTATTTTTTAACTTTATGGATCATTTGTGATAATTGTGGATGAACTTTTAGTGAGCGAAATGAAATAATGATACAGCAATGTGCAAGTTTCTAATACGAGCACGGTAATTTTTCTATTTGTAATGGAATATTCTCAACTGCAAATTACTTTATTGCACTCCGTGCGCAAAGTGCCACTTTGCACACTCGTACAATAATAGTACATTACGATACGAGTGCGATGAAACTTTTTCTCGACGAGTGTGATTGCAACATTCGCCTTCGGCTCATGCTGCAAACTCACACTCGTCAGAAAAAGTTTCATCGCACTAGTATCGTAATATACTATTTTTTTTAAATTGTAATTTGTAATGGAACGTGCATACATTAAACATTAATTTTTTATTTGTAATGAGACATGCATCCATTACATATTACTTTTTTATTTGTAATGGCACATGCATCCCTAACACATTACTTTTTTATTTGTAATGGGACATGCATCCATTACACATTACTTTTTTTATTTGTAATGGCACATGCATCCATGACACATTACTTTTTTTATCTGTAATGGTAAACTTATCCATTCCACATTATGCAGTGTAATGGGTAATAAATACAGTAATGCATTATTTACAACTCTGTTCCTTATGCATTTTATTTTCATTTTTTTTTTTTTTTAGGGAAATTTTTCAAGGTCATTCCTTACAAATTTATGAAACATCCCTGTTAAGGCGTATCTTTCATCTGTTTCAAATATGTTCTTTTTCAAAATACATAAATTCTTTATTTTTTTATTAAGGTTGCCGATCTTGCCAACGAGGACACTCCTCAATTGTACATCGCTTGCGGTCGAGGACCAAGGTCAACCCTCAGGGTATTGCGTCACGGTCTGGAAGTATCCGAAATGGCAGTGAGCGAGCTTCCGGGTAATCCAAACGCCGTTTGGACGGTCAAACGAAGAATCGACGGTTAGTTTATTTTGTAATACCGAAGAATGCAATTCCGTCGAATTTTTTATTTTTTTATTCATTCAAAATACAATTAGTGCGTATAATCCGTAATGTTAGGAAACGTTGATTATCGGAGGACCAATGTGCGCAGCAGCTAGCGAGCAGCGATAATTTCATAATTTTCATTCGCTTTCTCAATTTTGATTTGGAAAAAAAAAACAAAAACTAAAACAACGATTTAAAAAAAAAGAAAAAAGCAAGATAATAACGAATCTGGTGGCTTGATACACTCTTATCAAACACCAGTTCTCTCTTTCAGGCTGCCTGCGCGCTAACGGTTGACCTACCAGAATCCCGAAAGAGCAAGAGGTAAGGAGATTTGAAAAAAAAAAAAAAAAAACAATCAAAACGACAGACATTCTGGCACGGAGATTTGGCTCTGGCCGATTTTTGGGCCCCCTCTATCACGGCCTGTAAGAGCTCGCAATGGCTCGTTACATTTCGGAGATTATCGCTTCGTTCTAGATTTTCAACTTCGTTGAAAAAAAAAAACCAATTTCTTTTTTTCGAAGCAAAAAAGAATCCCATGAAAAAAAACAACTCGTTATCTAGACAAGATTTGTGATTTCGGTTACAGAGGAATATGATGCGTACATCATAGTGTCCTTCGTCAATGCGACACTTGTCCTTAGCATTGGAGAGACCGTCGAGGAAGTTACGGATTCCGGTTTTCTCGGTACAACACCGACCTTGAGCTGTTCAGCCCTCGGCGAAGACGCCCTTGTTCAGGTGAGCTTTTTTTCTGCAATTTATTCACTCGAAATGCGTTTGCGGTTGAAAAAAATGTTTTCAACTCTATTTTTGCAAAAATAGTCTCTTCCAAAAAGTTTAGTAAGATTGTAAATGCAATGAATTTAAAAAAATTGAAGAATAGAAAAAAGCAAAGAAATTTGGAAATATACAAAATTATCTTTAAAAAAAAATAATAATATAGGAGTGATTCCACGTCAAACCAGCAGGTCAAAAAAATCTATGTCTTCAATCATATTCTCGATATTTTCCTGTGTTCTCTATCATGAGAAAACATTGCTGTTAAATCGCTAGCCCAAAATAAAATTATTTGTACGAGTTATGATTTTTTGAAAATTGCGTACTTTTAACGACGCGAAAAACAACTTTTTTGCTTTTGTGTATAACTTCGCCGGATTTTGGAATTCGAGCTTTTGAATCGTACTTTGTGCGACTAATTCTTAATTATAGAAATAGAAGAGACCAAAAATGGAAAAATAATTTTTTGGAGAAGAAAAGAGCCTTTTATGAGATTATAAAAATGTAAAATTTGTAAAAAATTATAATTTTATAACGCACTGCGGTATCTACGGCGCCTGGTCAACCACGCGTCGGTCGCATTAATGTGCAAAAAAAAAGTTTAGGTTATCGCATCGTTGGAGCGTTATTAGAAAAAAATATCGTGACGCTCCTGGTATTAAAACCTCGACATTTTTCACAGAAAGAAAAATAAAAAATGACTCCAGTTATTTTGTCGAAATCGCGGTTTAATGGATTTTCAATTTTTATTTTTTCATTCAGGTTTATCCCGATGGAATTCGTCACATACGAGCCGACAAGCGTGTCAACGAGTGGAAAGCTCCGGGTAAGAAGACGATCGTAAAGTGCGCGGTTAATCAGCGACAGGTCGTAATTGCCCTGACTGGGGGTGAACTAGTTTATTTCGAGATGGATCCGGTAAGTTGAAATTTATTTGTTCTTTTTTTTCATCTTAATGTACGAAAATTCTGAATATTTGAAAAATTCAATTGGATTACGTATAAATTAAAAAATTCCTCCATTTCTGGGAACCGTTCAAAGCTTATAAATGCAATTTTATATTTCACGATAATT
Source organism: Alloplasta piceator (assembly GCA_946863875.1). NCBI lineage: Eukaryota > Metazoa > Arthropoda > Insecta > Hymenoptera > Ichneumonidae > Alloplasta > Alloplasta piceator. The sequence continues at coordinate 6,753,002 of OX333075.1, read as the reverse complement.
CTAATCCAAGGTAATATAATATAATTGAACGATTAAACGAACTTACCTGTTGTGAAGTTCTATCGTAATTATATCTGATGTCTCGTTCGAGAGATTACAAAGGTAGTACCGCCTACTTCATGCCAAATCCCACGAATATTCAGAGTTTTAAAAAAGCGGAACGGGGAACCGGGGAGCCCGCTTGTTCCACCGTTCCGTGCGCCCCATCTTCATAATGTTTAAAGACTTTTCTTTAAGGGTGGGATAAAAAGTAAAAATAAAAAACATTTTACTTTAAAACGGGTGGGGGCGTAATCTCTCGAACGAGACATCAGATATAATTACGATAGAACTTCACAACAGGTAAGTTCGTTTAATCGTTCAATTATATCCTCGTCTCGTTCTCGAGATTACAAAGGTAGATGTTTAGAGGAAATCAACGCCATTTCTCTATTATAATTATAATTATTATTTTTATTCAAACACAGCAGACGTGAAAGTGCCTCTGTCCGACTCTATTGGTCGATTATAAAATTTTGCAAAAACCTGAGATTCTTTGGACCATCCTGCCGTTGACTTAATTATACTTAAATCTATACCTTTGGCTAGAGCCGTCGACGTCGCCGCATGCCTTGTGGAATGCGGGGTGTATTCGTCACCTACACCGCTCAGCTTGAGCATGGATCTTATCCATCTGCTTAACGATTGCGTAGCTGCCGCTTTAAACGGTTTTCTTGTCGTAATAAATAGAATATCACAATCTTTCCTCAAAGGCTCTGTTAAAGCAATGTACCGTTCTAGAAAAGAAGCCACACATATTTCGGGCTTATTTTTGAAATAACGAATAAACAACAAAGGTTGACAATGCCCCGGACGTGAAGTCTTAATTAACTGCGGAATCTCGATTTCGAATCCGTCTCGTGATCGCTTAATATTACTTATCTTTATAAGAGATAATGTCTGAATCCTCTGAGCTGTCGCGAGTGCCATTAACGTAACAAGTTTTTCAGTCATTTTCTGAAGATTTGACTCTTCCACCGTACAATGTTTTGCGAGGGTACGTAGCACCACATCCTCCGACATTAATTTCTTGATAAAAAACGCAAAATCACTCTATAATTTTCGCACAAAGAAACTCTGAACTACGCAGTTCGGCACGAAAAAACGTTATGAAGATGGGGCGCACGGAACGGTGGAACAAGCGGGCTCCCCGGTTCCCCGTTCCGCTTTTTTAAAACTCTGAATATTCGTGGGATTTGGCATGAAGTAGGCGGTACTACCTTTGTAATCTCGAGAACGAGACGAGGATATAATTCAAAATAAATTTTATAATTGAAAATTCCAAAGGCCAAAGGAGTCGCGCCTAATGAATCGTCAAGATAGTAATGTAAAAGTAATGCATTACCCATTACTCTAAACAATGTGTATTGGATAAGTTTTCCATTACAAATTACAAAAGTAAATGAAAATAGTAATGTGTAATGGATGCGTGTTCCATTAAAAAAAAAAAAAGTAATGTGAAATGAATGAGTGCTCCATTACAAATTACAATTGAAGGAAAAAAAGTAATTTGTAGTGGAGAATATTCCATTACAAATTAGTGTGTTTTTACGACAATTTGGAGCAGGTACGATTTTGCTCAAAGGTAAATCTATTAATTTTTCAATGACAATAATCTGTGTGTATCAAGTTTTTGTTAACTTTACTATCGTAGCGGTAAATGTACGAACAGTGATTTTTTGGAGTAATTTTTACTCCATTCTTGAATTGTAATTTTTACAATAATGGAGTAAAAATTACTCCAAAAAATCACTGTTCATACATTTACGACTACGATAGTAAAGTTAACAATAACTTGATACACATAAATTATTTTCATTGAAAAATAAATAGATTTACCTTTGCAAAACAGCAAAACAGTACCTGCTCCAAATTCTGGTAGAAAAAGACTAATTTGTGATGGAATATTCTCCACTACAAATTACTTTTTTTTCTATTGTAATTTGTAATGATGGATGATTTGTGATGGTGAATGCGTGTGTTATTGCAAATAAAAAAATAACGTGTAATGAATCAGTCCTCTAATACAAATTACAATAGAAAAAAAGTAATTTGTAGTGGAGAATATGCCATTGAAAATTAGTGTTTTTCTACCACAATTTAGAGCAGGTACGGTTTTGCTCAAAGTTAAATCTATTAATTTTTCAATGAAAATAATCTGTGTGTATTAAGTTTTTGTTAACTTTACTATCGCAGTGGTAAATTACTCCATTACTGTAAAAATTACAATTCGAGAATGGAGTAAAAATTACTCCAAAAAATCACTGTTCATACATTTACCACTACGACAGTAAAGTTAACAAAAACTTGATACACACAAATTATTTTCAATGAAAAATTAATAGACTTACCTTTGAGCAAAATAGTACCTGATCTAAATTGTCGTACAAACACACTAATTTGTAATGGAATATTCTCCACTACAAATTACTTTTTTTTAAATTGTAATTTGTAATGGAGCACTCATTCGTTACAAGTTATTTTTTTATTTGCAATGGCACATGCACATGCATTTATTTGTAATGGAACACGCATTCATTACACATTACTTTCGTATTTTGTAATGGTACACTTATCCATTTCACATTAAGCAGTGTAATGGGTAGTGAATACAGTATTATTATTAATGCATGTAAATAATGCATTATTAAAATAATGGATTATTTACAATTCTGCTCTAATTAGAAAAAAGAGAGAAATTAAAATACATTTTTATTTGCGCAATTCTATAGTCCAAAAAATGTCGGAATATTTAAATCAGATTTTACATTCACTTCAAATTTTTTTTATAATTTTGAAATGCCTTTTTCACAATCTTCACACCTTAATTTTCCTCGGATTATCAATGCATTAATGTTCTCTCGGTGATGTCTCACGTGTGATCACTGTGATGTATACGATGCATAAATTCAATGTTCGAACATTTGCTCGCAATCACTAACGTGTGTCGATGAAAAATGGATTGTTCATTGACGAAACTCGGGAGCGAACAGTTGAAGTAATTCTATTATAATAAATGATGCAAATACCGTCTAGAGATTTTTTTAGATGTGATTTTTACAATTCAATTACTTTGAAATAGTAAAAATTTGAATAGGGAATGATAGGAAAAAAATGGAAATAATGGCATTAAGAAGGGACTTTGAGACTAAACGTACCGATATTTATTATGCCTTCATTTTTTATGTAATTCTCGTAGAAAAAAAGTTCGAAGATGAAACAATGTTGAGGATTAATTCAAATTTATATTTTTATGTAAGTGGTGAAGTAAAATTGTAATTTCGCTTTGTCAGTTAAAAAAAAAGTTACCAAAAAAGTAATTCAAAAGGGCCATTTGACCCCTCTCGGTAGTTTTAGTCTTAAGACTTGAAAGGTTTTGCAACAATGAAAAATAAATATAAAAATCTTTCGAATCTTGCTCGCCGATATTTTCTCGAGCCACATGTTCAAAATTGTGCATCTACAAGTAGGGAATGGATTTACTAATCTTTATCCTTTCTCTGTGAAACGATGCTAGATCAAATATTCTTCGTCGCCTTCGGTGTGTTTTTGCTCATCGAAGTGAATCGAAAAATGACAATAATTTACGGCTCCCATTGTTTTCTTTGAGACTATTTTGTCAAAGTATGCGAGCCCCAATACTTGAATTTCAATAAGTTGAAAGATTCTTCTGATTTTTTTTTGAATAACGTGAGAAAATATACATTTCAAATTTCAGACCGGACAACTTAACGAATACACGGAGCGAAAGAAAATGCCATCGGAAGTGATGTGCATGGCTCTTGGAAACGTCGCGGTAGGTGAACAACGCTCGTGGTTTTTGGCCGTTGGTCTACAGGACAATACCGTGAGAATAATATCTCTCGATCCGTCCGATTGCCTCGCTCCGAGAAGTATGCAAGCTTTGCCCGCTGCAGCAGAGAGCCTCTGTATCGTCGAAATGGGCGCCAAAGATATAGACGCGTCCGACGAAATGGCGCCTCAACAATCGAGTCTCTATCTCAATATAGGTGAAATTAAAATTCATTATTTTTCGTAACGTGTTGATTACTCAATGACAAAAAAAAATCATGATTGCTAGTCAGAGTTGTGAAAATAGTAATGTAAAAGTAATGCATTACCCATTACTTTAAACAATGTGTATTTGACAAGTTTTCCATTACAAATTACAAAAGTAATGTGTAATAGATGGGTGTTCCATTACAAATAAAAAAGTAATGTGTAATGGTTGCATGTGCCATTACAAATAAAAAAAGTAATGTGTAATGGATGAGTCTTACATTATAAATAAAAAAGTAATGTGTAATGGATGAGTCTTACATTATAAATAAAAAAGTAATGTGTAATGTATGCACGTTCCATTACAAATTACAATAAAAAAAAAAGTAATTTGGAGTGGAGAATATTTCATTACAAATTACTTTTTTTAAAATTGTAATTTGTAATGGAACGTGCATTCATAACACGTTACTTTTTTTATTTGTAATGGAACACGCATCCATTACACATTACTTTTTTTTATTTGTAATGGAACGCGCATCCATTACACATTACTTTTTTTAATTTTCAATGGCAATTTTCAAGAATCGAATCGGAATTGAACATCCCTAAATTGCTACGCATAGAAGACTGCGAAAAATCAAGGCACTTTTTCTGACTCCAATTTCTCGCAAAATTTTTTTCAATATCCTGTACATCACTCTTCCCTTGTTTTGTTATTTGAAATATTTCCCTCTAGTTTTTCTCTGCTTTGGAGGAAAATGCGGCAGTCTAAATTCGAAAGTTTAAAAAAGTTTGGTTTTTATAGCGTCCATTTTTGTCAAGATGATTATATGGATTTTTTAGAAAAGAAAAGCGAAGTGTTTGCGTACAATTTTTCCATATCGTTAGGCGGAAAATTTTATAATATATTGGTGGAAAATCGGGAAAATACGGCAGTTTTTAAATGAACAATGCGCAGTAATCATGAAATTAGGTTAATGAAAATCTTAAAAGTTTTTGAAACATGATAAAAATTATTTTTTTAAATAATTTTACAATGCAGTATATACAGAATTTATTTTTGAGATGCAGTATAATAATTTCAAAATTCAATTAATATTTGCAAGCATGTTAATCAGAATTCAAAATATCTATCCGCCATTCGAATGCAGCATAATTATTTTTAAACGTTTGTGATCTGTTTGATTTTTTTTAAGGTCTTCAGAATGGCGTACTCTTGAGAACAATGCTGGATCCAATATCGGGTGATCTCGCCGACACGAGAACGCGTTATCTCGGTTCACGTCCGGTTAAACTATTCAGAATAATGATGCAGGGAAATCAGGCTGTTCTAGCGATGAGCAGTCGTTCCTGGCTAAGTTATTACTACCAAAATCGATTTCATCTGACTCCATTGTCCTACGAGAGTCTCGAATTTGCCTCGGGTTTCAGTTCCGAGCAATGTCCCGAAGGTATCGTCGCCATATCGACGAATACACTCAGAATTTTGGCACTCGAGAAATTGGGCGCTGTCTTCAATCAAGTCAGCTTTCCACTCGAGTATACACCACGAAAATTCGCCATTCACGCGGATTCGGCGAATTTGCTAATCATCGAAACCGAACACAACGCTTATACGGAAGATACGAAACAACAGAGACGCTTGCAAATGGCCGAAGAGATGCAGGAAGCTGCCGGCAGCGAGGAAGCCGCTGTAGCGAGAGAATTGGCCGAGGCATTTTTGTCCGAAGAACCGAACGAGGCGGTTTTTGGAGCGCCGAGAGCCGGACCCGGGCTTTGGGCATCAATGATAAGAATTATTGCTCCCACCACTGGTCACACTTATGAAGTGCATCGACTCGAGCAAAATTACGCTGCTCTTTGGTAAATACTTTTATTATTTTAGATGTTCCATTTATATTTCATTTGGATCTTATTTAAATTTTTTTTAACCTATATTTACTATTCGATTTTATTTAGAAAATTGATTGTATTTTTTGGTTGACTCGAGCAAAATTACGCTGCTCTTTGGTGAATACTTATCGTTTTTTATATATTATTTAAACTCCATATTTGATTCGGATTCTATTTAAATTTTTTTAAAAGTATATTTACAATTTATTCGATTTTATTTGGAAAATTGTCTGATTGTACTTTTTTTTCGGTAGTTTGGCGCTCGTGAGATTCGCGAATCAGGGCGATCAACAGTTTCTCATTGTCGGCGTGGCCAAGGAATATCAGCTGAATCCAAGAATCAGCAATGGCGGTTTCCTTTACACTTATAAGTAAGGAATAATTTTTGTTTACGATTTTCCATTCGGCGAATGTTCCAGTCATTGTCAGTCTAATTATCAGTCGAATTATCCGCCAAGGATTTAAAGCTCTAAAATCGGGTTGTGTAAATAGTGGTTCAATCCGAATGTCTTCAGAACTTTCTTCTTTTTTTAAATCAAAATTTTTTGCGCATTAAAGGGTTTAGGCGGATAAGCATGGTGAATCGGCCCCCAACGAATTTTGGGGCGCCGATTTTTTCTAAAGTTCCTAACCCAAACAATTTTGTGCAAAAGCTTTCTATTCGATGCCGAGGGGTCTGCTTTAAAAAAAAGTGTTTTTTCGATTTTTGCATTTTTCACATGTCAAGAGGAGACCGAAAAATCTTTAAAAAATTCTGAAAAATCACAAACATGTTAATGGGAAGCACTTTTTCTTTTTTTAAATCTTGAACATTATTTTTAATCATCGAATCTTCACTTAAAAACATTATTTTGTATCGAAGCGATTTTTCTACTATTATGACAAAAGTTGACATTGCCTACATTAAAAAAAAAAATAATAACCAAAATTCGACCCGCGACACATTGAAAAAAAATAAAAACGACCAAATTTCTCATTTTTCATTTGAAATCCATAAATAAATCGTTCTTTCGGTTTAATAAATGGGTGCTCACGGCTGGAAAATAGGAAACAGGACCCTCCGATGTTGACAAGGTCAATGCAAGGTCAATATAGATAATAGTGGTGAAAAAACTAAAATTAGCCATAAAATCCTATTGTTTTCATCTATTTGTTATGTCTCACAACTACTCTAGCCATGATCATCCATTAATTAAACCTAATGAATGATTTATGTATGGATTTCCAATGAAAAATTAGAAATTTTGTCGTTTGTATTTTGCTTCCTCATGAAGGAAGCTTTGTTTTCGTGAAAAAAAATTTTTTCGCGATTTTTATGCCAATATGTTCAAAATGTCCTAAAACATCGAGATTTAGAAAAAATGTCCGGATGTGTGTGTGTGTGTGTGTGTGTCCTGATTTTCAGATGTAAATAATGAATAACTCGAAAACGCTTCGAGATATCGAGCTAAAATTTGGCACACTTGTCGAGCATGAATTGCTCTTCATTATGAAAAAAATTTTGTTTTAATTATACCGGGTGTTGCGATTTTATCGACTTTTTTCGTTTTTGCAAGAATGGCGTAAACGCCCTAACCTCTGCAATTTTCAAGATATTGCACTCAAACTTTATACAGAATTAGTATAGCTATTAAGGTTGTTTGGTATTGACTTTGGCGAAAATCCATCGAGGGATTGAAATTTTATAAAAATTTTAATTTTTTGAAAAATAGCGTAAACGCTCTGACTTGTGCAATTTTTAAGATATTGCACTGAAACTTTACGCAGTGCTAATATAGCTATCGAGGATGTTCGTTATTAAATTTGGCGAAAATCGATCGAATGCTTAAATTTTTATCAAATTTTTAATTTTTATAAAAGAAGCGTAAACGCTATAACTTTTGAAATTTTTTAGATATTATGTAATTTTGTGAAGAGTTAGTATAGCTATCAATGTTATTCGCTATTAAATTTGGCGAAAATCGATCGAATTTGCACATTGATTACTAATATTTTTCAATAATTAACAAAGCTTCCTTTATGAGGAAGCCAAATTTGATCGCCATACTGTGTGTTAAAGGAAGCTATGTGAATTATGGATAAAGATGAGGAAGCAATATGCAAATTTCTATTTGCAGGGTTTTTATTCAATGTGTTAGAGGTCGAATTTTGGGAATTTTTTTTTTAATTTACGGAATGAAGAGTAAAATCATGTCAATTTTTGTCATAATAGTAGAAAAATCTCTTCGCTACAAAATAATGTTTTTTTAAAAGAAAGATTCGATGATTAAAAAAAAATTCCTTTAACACTGACATGTTTCTGATTTATCAGAATTTTTTAAGATGAAATATGAGATAATAACTTGATAATTAATCATTTTCAAATCAATAAAAAATGCAGATTTTGTATGTGAATTTCGTGACCTCGAAATTCTTGTTAAAATGTATCATTCAATTCCGAGTTTTTTTTTAAAACCATCAATGACTGAAACATTGCGCTTCGTTGCTAAAATTCGTTACTTATGATGACATTCACACTAACTGAAAAATGATGTCAACCCTGCAGTACTGAGGTTTCGAAAAAGAAAAAAAAATATTCAAAACTATGATCCGGCGATGAATTATTTGAATTAATAATTTATTAAATTAATTTTTTTTAGAGTGAACGGCGATTGTACGGGCATGGAATTGATGCACAAAACCGTTCTCGACGAGGTACCGCTCGCGATATGTTCGTATCAGGGTCGCGTCCTCGTTGGCGTTGGTCGAATGTTGCGGCTCTACGATATGGGCAAAAAGAAGCTATTGCGAAAATGCGAAAACAAACACATACCAAACGCCGTTGTTGCCATAAACGCCGTTGGACAACGAATATACGTCAGTGACGTGCAAGAATCCGTTTACGCGGTTCGTTACAAACGTCAGGAAAATCAGCTGATAGTATTTGCCGACGATACTCATCCCAGATGGATCACGACTACCTGCGTATTGGATTATGATACTGTTGCAACTGCCGACAAATTTGGCAATATTGCAGTGGTAAGTTTTTTTTTTGTACAAATAACTGAGAAAAGCCGTTTTTTTTTCAATTAAGAATTTTGAAAGGAAAAATGGAAAAGTTGAATTGAAATAGCTTTCTTCAAAATTATTACAATTATGGATATTATGAGGGTTTTTGAAAATTGAATTAAAATAGCTTTTCTTCAAAATTATTACAATTATGGATATTATGAGGGTTTTTGAAAGTTGAATTAAAATAGCTTTTTTCAAAATTATTACAATTATGGATATTATGAGGGTTTTTGAAAATTGAATTGAAATAGTTTTTTTTTCAAAATTATTACAATTATGGATATTATGAGAGTTTTTTAAAGTTGAATTGAAATAGCTTTTTTCAAAATTATTACACTTTTGGATATTATGAGGGTTTTTCATTGTTTTTTTATTTTGTTGAAAAAATTCCATCGTTTTTTTTTTTTAACCAAATAGAGAATAACTGGCAAATGCCGTTGTTTAAAAATTAAGAATCCGAAAGGGAAAATGGAAAAGTAAAACCTGAAATAGCTTTTTTCAAAATTATTACAATTATGGATATTACGAGGGTTTTTCATCATTGTTTTTCATCTTGCTGAATTAATTTCACCGTTTTTTTTTTAACCAAAACGATTTTTCCATAAATCCTGAAGCGGATAAAAAATTTTCGTGTACAATGCTTTTATTTTATTTCGTCGATGACTTTGTACTAAAAATAAGTAGCATTGAACTTCAAAACTTGAAAAAGGTCTGCAACGTTTTTTTATGCCATTTCGTCGGTAGTCAACGTAGGCTAATTTAACAAACGGCATTTTGAAGGGGAACAATTTGGCTTCATTTTCTTTTTTTTAAAATTATTTTCACAATTTTTTTAAAAATTTGGACTCTAGTTTGAGAACAACTGTTTTTCGTCGTTTTTCCCCTCTCTTCAGGTGCACTCATCTTCTAGGAGACATTTTTTTATTACATTTTTACGATTGGATTCATAAAGGGGAAAGTTTAAGCATCAATTTCTTTTTTTTAAACTTTGAGCGTTTTTTTTTTCCAAAGATATTCTGTTTTTTATGAAAAAGAGGAATTTTGAAAAATTTCGTATAACACGAAAACAAAAGAGCATTCATGAAAAACTTCAAGATAGGAAAAAGTTGCGTCTGTTTTCGTTGAGTTCAGAGGAATTTATTCAGATTTTGTTCCAACATTTTTTTTCTCATTTTCTGGCTCGGAGCTCAGAACATCCAATTACCATAACTTGATAACTATGGGATTATTCATAAAATTTCAAGAGGGGAGAATACTTTATTTTACCATTTTCAACACAGTGGAATTTTTTTTCGAATTTTTTTCCCAATTTTTTTTGCTACCCTCAACATGAGAAAAAAAACCTGGAAAAAAAATCTTAAAAAATTCCTCTGCACTCAACGAAAACGGACGCAACTTTTTGTTATCTTGAAGTTTTTTATGAATCTTCTTTGTTTCCGTGTTATACGGGATTTTTTAAATTTCCTCTTTTTTCACATAAAACAGAATAACTTTGGAAAAAAAAATCGCCCAAAGTTGAAAAAAAAGGAAATTGAAGCTCAAACTTTCTCCTTTATGAATCCAAAAGTAAAAATGTATTTAAAAAATTCCTTTAGACGATGGGTGCACCTCTAGAGAGGGAAAAAGGCGAAAAACAGTTGTTTTCAAAATAGAGTCCAAATCTAAAAACAAATTGTAAAAAAAAAAATTAAAAAACAGGAAATGAAGCTGAATTCTTTTTGGAGTTTTGTCCGGACACTTTTCGCCGGTAGTGTATATTTCGGTTCATTTTGTCCATGACTTGTGTAATAAAAAAAAAGTAGCATCAAACTCACTGATGGTTCGTCCAACAATGATTTTCACGGCATATAACTCGAAAAAATAATAAAAATGGATGGCCATGGTCTAGAAAAATCTAGAAAAGTCAGGGAATTGCAAATTAAGGGGCCATACCAGTGTGAACGCTCTAAATTTGGGTGATTTTCGGAAATTTTTTGCAAGAAAAGTACTCGATGAAATCTTTTGGAAAATGGCGAATATATTTCGATATATATATTATTATAAATCGAAGTCTTAGCGAAGACCTAAAGGAATCAAAACAAATTCTTATAAAAGTAAAAAAATTATATTTGATAAAAATCTCAGTCTATCCAAATTCTATCAAGGAAAATTCCAGTATCTGGTCCATTCATTCACAGAACAACCTTTGTAGACCTCTGTAAACCTGTTTGTAGTCGCCACCTTCGTCGACCTTGATTATTTTTTTATTATTAATATTATTATTAATTATATATTATTACTTTTTACTATTGATAATTCATATTCACTAAAATCGATCAGCAGCTTATTAATTGATTTGAAACTAAAAAAAACAGGTACGTCTGGCGAGTGGAATAAACGACGACGTGGACGAGGATCCAACGGGCAACAAGGCACTTTGGGATCGTGGTTTATTGAATGGTGCGAGTCAAAAAGCGGACACGGTCGCCTGTTTTCACATTGGCGAAACGGTGATGTCACTCCAAAAAGCAACGCTCATACCCGGCGGCTCTGAGAGTCTCGTTTACACGACGATAAGCGGCACGGTTGGAGTTCTCGTGCCCTTCACGAGTCACGAGGATCACGATTTCTTTCAGCATCTGGAGATGCACATGCGCTCGGAGCATCCGCCATTGTGCGGTCGCGATCATTTGTCATTCAGATCGTATTATTATCCCGTGAAGAACGTAATCGACGGCGATCTCTGCGAACAATTCAATTCCATCGAACCGGCGAAACAGAAGAGCATCGCCGGCGATTTGGAGAGAACGCCGTCGGAGGTCTCGAAGAAGCTCGAGGATGTGAGAACGCGATACGCCTTCTAAAAGCGCTTTCGGTCGTCGATTTGGAGAAAAAAAGCGTCAACGCACGTTCGTAATTTCTTTACATTTTTTTTCTTTCTCGATTCGTACGCGAATTCCATTTTTCTTGCGTTTATTTGCGATTTCGACTCGTTAATGGAAAAAAAAATGGAATACTGGTAGTTTTCCAAATTTTCGCGCCAGTTTCTCCGGATACTTTTTCTTTGGAGTACCGACGACCTTCAACAATTGATGAAGGTGATTAGCATTTTTTTTTGGGAGATGAAAACATCCTCGTGCGTACCTTTTAAAGACTGACTACGAAAAAAGAGATACAGATACAAGTAATTTGTATTTCTCGAGTGTAATTTTTTTTTTTTCGCATTGTAAATAGAAATTTTAGGCGTGAAGTGTATTCTCACGTTTGGAGGATTACCGTAAGGTATCGTCGGTAGTTATTTAACGCTTAAGTCTCAAGTTACGATCATAATTTCTACGATATTTATTGTCAACGCTTGAAAAAAAAAGATGCTGAAAAAAATGAAAATCAAGTGAATAAAAAAAATTAATTAATGGCAGAGGCTCGATGGAGATATTTCACGAAAACAAAAATCCTCATCTCCGTTTCCTGGGAGGGAGTGGAGAGGCTCATTCCGTCGAATTTTCTGTTTCGCAGGTTCACGCACGTTGATGCAAAAACGTGGTGGTTTTTTTTTTCGTTTTTTGCTGAAGTGGATTCTTCAGTTTTGGGTTCGCGTTGATGGCGAAGGGCTGAGTCAAGAGCGCGTGTATGTAGTAGCAAAAATTACACTTGCCGGCACATTCACATAGTTGGATGGAAGAGAGAGAGAGAGAGAGAGAGAAAGAGAGTGCAGAGACGTCGATCGATTCATCGAGGCGTCGTGCTGACGCCCAACAACGCGTTTCCGTCGGATGCGAAAAAAGGTCGGATGCTGCGGAGTCATCGCGAGGAACGCCCTCGTATTTTGTCGTAAACAAGCAACGCTGAATCAGCGCATTCGATTTTTATCAACTCGAAGTACGAAAAACACGAAAGAAATGCAATATACCGAGAAATTTCTTTGCAAAACTTTGAGAAGACAAAATGCAGAGATATCTTTTTTTGTTGAACAGAGAACTTTTTTTAGCTGGTTTCTAGAAACTCGAGCTTGCGGCTAACAATAAGCCAATCAAGTAGGGTCGTTCCATGTCTAATCGACCAAGAGTTGGAATCGAACCCCTTCAATTTCGATGAAATTTGGTCAGAAGTTTTCGTTTTTAATAAAACGAAGTTCTACCAAAGGAAAAAAAATGAAATTTTTTTTTTCGAAAGTTATGCCAAATTTCACAATTTTTCAAATCTTTCAAGTTTATTTTTTAAATATTTCGAAAAGTATTGTAGTTAAGAAAAAATCGTTCTGAATTCGTCTTAAAGAGTATACTTGGGGATACGGAAAAAAAAATATTCCGATTTTTTTTTTTGAAAAATGATGCATTTGGAGAATTTTGAATTTTCAAAAATCGTGAAAATCCACGTTTAACATTAAATTTTTGGTTCTTTTTTTTGTATAATACCTTTTACTGATCTTGAAAGATTCTGAAATTTTCAGAATGGTGTTTTTTTGTTTCAAAAATATTCATTATTGAATTTTGGTAAAAAGTTTTTTTTTTTAAATTAAAACTGTTACTTTTACTTTTTTTACTGCTAAAAATTACAACACTACATGATTTTTAATAAGGATCTTGAAAGATCCGGAAATTTTCAGATTCGCGTTTTTTTTGTTTCAAGAAGATGAGTTTTGAAATTTAGTAAAAAAAATTTTTTTTTACCAAAATACTGTTATTTTTACTTTTTTTTACTGCTCAAAATTACAAAACTACATGATTTTCAATAAAGATCTTAAAAGACCCTGACATTTTCAGAATAGTGTTTTTTTGTTTCAAAAATTTGGTAATGGATTTTTGGTAAATTTTTTTATACTTTTTTTTACCAAAATACTGTTACTTTTACTTTTTTTACTGCTTGAAATTACCAAACTACACGATTGCTCAACTTTACTTAACTGAGAGGTAAAAAAAAACTCCAAAATTTTTTTTTACCAAAATTAAAAAATTTATATTTTTGAAATAAAAAAACACCATCCTGAAAGATTCAGGATTTTTAAAGATCAGTACAAGGTATTATATAAATAAAAATTTAACAAAAAATTTAATGTTGATCGTGGATTTATGCGATTTTTAAAAATTCACAAATTCATATTTTTGAAAAAACAAAAAACACCTTTTCGAAAATTTTAGGATCTTTTAAGATCAGTACAAGGTATTATATTTAAAAAAATTGAACAAAAAGTTTAATGTTAAACTTGGATTTTCACGATTTTTGAAAATTAAAAATTCTCCAAATTCATCATTTTTCAAAATTTTTTTTCGGATTTTTTTTTTCGTAGCCTCAAGTATACTCTCGTAAGACGAATTCAGTACAATTTTTCGTAACTATAATAGTTTTCGAGAGATTTAAAAAATAATCTTGAAAGATTTGAAAAATTTTGAAATTTTGAATCTTGCATAACTTTCGAAAAAAAATTTTTTAATTTTTTTCCTTTGGTAGAACTTTGTTTTATTAAAAACGATAACTTCTGACAAAATTTCATCGAAATTGAAAGGGGTCGATTCCAACTCTTGGTCGATTTGACATGGAACGACCCAGTAATAAAATCATAATTGTTTATACACTTTAGTGGAGAAACTAATTCGAACAAAGTTGAATTTGGATTAAAGAATTGCTAGTAAATGCGACTAATATTTGAAGAGGCAATATCCAAACTTAGCACTGATTTAATTAGCGTGAAATGCTCCGAATTTCTCGAGTAAACATGAGTAACGAAAACTGAGAGTAGCCACGAAAACTTATTATTATTCGAGAAAACATTGACGGAGAAACTCGGGGTTCAATTTAACGCTGTTGTATTTACAATGGAAATAAGCTCACAATTTGCAAAACCTTACCTACAAAAATGTAGATTAAAAATAATCTCTGTTGAAAAAATAAAGGTGAGAAGTTGAAAAAACGGGAAATTCTAATTTTTTTGACAAGTTCACTGATCCATTCATTAATTGCATAATTTAATATTTGAGAATTTTCGAAATCTTTAATAGGTATTATCATAGTTAACAAAATTATAATATTTATTTCTGTTCTTTTTTTAAGGCAGGTAATTGACCAGTTTTTAAGGGATCTGCATCGTTTCACACTAGACAAATCAGTACTAAACTATAAACAGTGCATATTTTTTGTCTGAAAATCGTAAAGGCATGAAATTTCAGTTCCAATCGAGATTAAGGTTGTTTAGAAGCAAATCACGTTTAATGAGAAAATTCTGAAAATTTGGTATGTTTTTCAATGAAGTATTTAAGAGGTGTAAAAATTTCACGACGATTTGGAAGCACGTTATCGAATAATTAAGATTAACAAATTAAATAAAATTAAATGTAGTCTCATGGAAACTGATATAACTTGCGATAAGTTTTTTTTTTGACCTCTCAATTTTTTAATATCCACAATATACCGAAAGCAACGGAAAGAAAACGAAGTTT
This sequence comes from Alloplasta piceator, assembly GCA_946863875.1. NCBI lineage: Eukaryota > Metazoa > Arthropoda > Insecta > Hymenoptera > Ichneumonidae > Alloplasta > Alloplasta piceator. The sequence continues at coordinate 6,737,604 of OX333075.1, read as the reverse complement.
ATTGATAAATATTTTTTTTATTTGTTTAAAAAATTGTTCCAAACAAAACGTTAGATTCCTAATAACGAGCTTCCTAATCGTCGTGAAATTTTTACACGACCTCTTCGAAATACCTCATACAAAAACATACTAAATTTTCAGAATTTTCTTATTATTTTTTATTTTAACCCTTAAGGAGGTTGAAGTAATGATGATAGAATTCTCAAAATTTTGTATGTTCTTACATGAAGTATTCAGGAGGTCGTGTAAAAATTTCACTAGGATTAAGAAGCTATTTATTGAACAATTAACATTCAAAGGTTTCATAGCTTCTAAACAACCTTAAGCCTGTAAAAATTTGCATTAATTATTCTAAAGTATGTTTTTCAATGAAGTTTAATTTGGGTTTGTTATACCACATATCTGATGATATTTCTTTTAAAAAATCCTTTTCTTAACATTTTCTTCCAATCTGTGATTTCATAAAAAAAAAAGTTTTTTTTCATTTAAAAAAAAATGTTTTTTTTTTTTTATGAAATAGCAGTGGATATTTTTTCAAAGAAACAATGTTTCTCGTATCAGGATTTCATTGAAAACTGCCAACGATCGTTTTATCGCTCCTCGACAATCTTGAGAAGAGAGAAGGAAAAAAAAATCTGCCCTCGACTGACGACCGTCTCTGCGTCAATTGCCGGAACGATTCTCTTCGCCGTTCATTACACAAACGCGCACATACGCGCAAATACAAACTGCGTGTTCTCGTTACACACAAGAACGTGCTTTATTAAAAAAAAAATTTCTTCTTTTTCTTCTCTTCTCCCTCATTGTCGCTCGTGACAAAAGCCCGACCAGAGGGGAGTCGAAGCGAGAAAATAAAAAGTGCACGTTGGTAAATGCGCGTTTGTGTGTGTGTGTGTGTGTGTGTGTGTGTAAAACTTGCTCGATATGTCCATAATGGTCCGAGGTGGAGCAAAGCGGTCGTCAGATGGAAAAGCGTGTACTACAAACGCTGTATGAGCAATTTTTTTTTTTTTTACTCCCTCAATCCGCACGGCCAGTGACCCGAAAAAAAGCCACGACGGAGCCGAGCTCCGGGCAAAAGTTTTCCCTATCGTCGATGACGATTATTTCCCACATCCACTGATTCTCCTTGAAAATTCTTGTTTTTTCCATTTTCTTCTTATTCTTATACTTGGAAACTGTGTCATTAATTTTTTTTTTCTTATCTTGCAGATGCCCGATCGTTGAATCATCGTCATGGACACAAGCTCATCGTTCCTCTCTCGCTCGCAGAGCTCTGGCTGATCGAACGAAAGATGTCCGGGCTTTAGGCGGGGGCTGACGACCAGAGGCGTCTCTCTTGTATATGCGCGAAAGGTTTTGCACGAATCCAGGCAAAGCGAGACACGGGGCTGTTCTGGCTTCTCTTGCAGACCCAACGTTGTATACGTGAATATATATTAGGGTGGTGTCGATCGGAGCGAGAAATTGCGACGATTGTCCAAAAAGGTCCCAAATGAATAAACAAAAATTCATGGAACATATTGGCTTCGTATTTATTGGAGAAAACGGGCTGTTAAGGTCGATTCATACGTTTTACATTTTTTGTGCTCTCAGTTATTATTTCAGTTGTTATTCTAGTCATTATTTTTTTATGAGGCTCCTGAATATACTGGAAATTGTTAATTCTAGTCAATTCATTTTTTGTGTTCATGATTAACCATAAAAATTTTGTAAAACTATCATAGTTACGAGAATCGTCGTCGTTCGTCTTAAAGGGTATACTTGGGACTATGAAAAAAATATTCCGAAATTTTTTTGAAAAATGATGCATTTGGAGAATTTTGAATTTTTTAAATCGTGAAAATCCACGATCAACATTAAATTGTTGGTTCAATTTTTTGCATATACTAATACCTTGTACTGATCTTGAAAGATACCGACATTTTCAGAATTGCCTTTTCTTTTTTCTCAAAAATATGAATTTTGCAATTTTGGTAAAAAAAAATTTTTTTTGTCTCTGAGTTAAGTAAAGTTGAGCAATCGTGTAATTTTGCAATTTTTGAGCAGATTTCAATTGATGACATAAAAATGTAAAAACAGAATAATTGACATTTTTACATTCTTATGTTATTGATTGAAATTTTTACTGCTCAAAATTACATGATTGCTCAACTTTACTTAACTTAGAGGTAGAAATTTTTTTTTTTTACCAAAATTCAAAAATATGATTTTTTGAAAGAACAAAAAACGCTATTCTGAAAATTTTAGGATCTTTTAAGATCAGTACAAGATATTATGTAACAAAATTAAACAAAAAATTTAGTGTTGATCGTGGATTTTCACGATTTTTAGTCGAGCGATTCACGGTTCTAGTCGAGCAATATTTACCACAAATAAAATAAGGATCCCGATGTAAGATTCAATCTTCAGTTGAAACTTGAATACGACTGAAATTTCAATATTTTGCTTATATTATTGTGAATAGAAAGAACTATTAAGGGGGTGTCCTGAATTAGAATATTCTAAAACCTCTTTTTTTTGTGATTTTTTTTAGAAGGGAAAAAAAGAAATGAAGGTATTGAATTTTGAGGTATGGTTTTGTACATAATTAAAGAATGCAAAAAAAAAATTTCCTTACAGTAAACAAAATTGTAACAGATTTCTAAGCCTATTTCATGGGCGTCATGTCGCTGTAGTTTTCAATCGGCGGGAAACATCCACCTCGTAATTTTTTACTAAAACAAAGAGCCAAAAAAGGATTAAGGTTTACAAAAAAAAAACAACTTTTAGGTGCTATAACAATTATTTAAATAAACTTTTTGATGAACTTAAAATCAAAAATAAAAAAACTTTGGTTCAATTAAATAGGTCGTTTAGTTTTTTAGCTATTACGTCCGCCAATTTAGAAAAGTCATGAAAATAGAAACTGGAGAAAAAGCGTTTCAAAGTAATGGGAAAAAATATGAATTTTTAGTTTCTTACTTTAGTTGCTTATTGGCCTCTGTTACTTTGTAAACATATTCTTACATAGTTTATCTATCGATTTAAACAATAAAAAAAGAATTTTTTTGAAATTTCAATTCAGGATACCTCTTTAATTCGTTCAAAAATTAAAATTCCAAACAGATATTTCATGGTGGAAAATTTGTACTGACGTTATTCACGTTATTTCTCCTTGAAAATACAAAGTCAGATTTTTGCACAGAATTTTAATCCATTAATTTGAAACATTTCGGTGGGAGTGTAATCGCAAACCAGAGTTGTGAAAATAGTAATGTAAAAGTAATCCATTACCCATTACTTTAAACAATGTGTTTGGACAAGTTTTCCATTACAAATTACAAAAGTAATGTGAAATGGTTGCATGTCCCATTACAAATAAACAAGTAATGTATAATGGATGCATGTGCCATTACAAATAAAAAAAGTAATGTGTAATGCATGAGTGTTCCATTGCAAATAAAAAAGTATAATGTGTAATGTATGCACGTTCCATTACAAATTACAATTAAAAAAAAAGTTATTTGTAGTGGAGAATATTTCATTACAAATAGAAAAATTGCCGTGCTCGTATTAGAAACTTGCACATTGCTGTCTCATTATTTTATTTCGCTCACTAAAAGTTCATCCACAATTATCACAAATGATCGATAAAGTTAAAAAAAAAGAACATGCACATTATTTAGGTATTCAATAAAGCGACAAATTTTGTATCAGTATCTTGTAATTTTTATTAGATTGCTTATAATTATGAGTAACAGCGTATAAAAGCAAGTTCAATATAAAGTTGGATAATTTTTGGGGTTGAGTACATTTTCGTACTTCATATTTAACGATGAACTGTCTGTTTTTTTTGTTTCTATTTTTTAACTTTATGGATCATTTGTGATAATTGTGGATGAACTTTTAGTGAGTGAAATAAAATAATGAGACTGCAATGTGCAAGTTTCTAATACGAGCACGCCAATTCTTTTATTTGTAATGGAATATTCTCCACTGCAAATTACCTTTTTAAAAATTGTAATTTGTAATGGAACGTGCATACATTACACATTACTTTCTTATTTGTAATGGAACACGCACCCATTACACATTACTTTTTTATTTGTAATGTCACATGCATCCATTACACATTACGTTTTTTTATTTGTAATGGAACATGCATACATTACACATTACTTTTTTATCTGTAATGGAACACACATTCATTACACATTACTTTTTTATTTGTAATGGAACATGCATCCATTAAACATTACTTTTTGTTATTTGTAATAACACACGCATTCATTACACATTACTTTTGTATTTTGTAATGGTACACTTATCGATTCCACATTATGCAGTGCAATGGGTAATAAATACAGTAATGCATTATCAAAGTAATGCATTATTTACAACTCTGTCACAAACACCCCTATCATGGACCGCTCTAATATATAGACACGTATAGAGGGAGAGAGTAAGCCCAAAAAGCTTGGAGAAGCGCGTGCGTTGATATACATCCCTTTCGCAGAATTAGTGGGAGGATTTGGTACACGTAATTGTGAGAGGAACGAGCGGAGAAAGAGAGAGAGAGAGAGAAAGAGAGAGAGAGAGACGGAGAGCGTATGTGAGCTTCAGTGGGGTAGATTCACTCGTTCAACTCCTTAACGCGGGTCTCGGTCCTCGATGTAGTGGTGAAATATTACGAACAACTACCGACAACGTCAACGAGGAGGGAGGATCCTCAAAGTCGTGTGCTCTGGCTCTCGAGACTGGGCCGGTGATGCGATTTTGCTTCTTTTTTTTTTCAAGTTCTTTTCACTTGGTCGCATTCCGCTCACAGTTGACTCGATAGTCGGCGGGATCTCACTGATATCCTCGATGCAGACGAGACGCGATAATAAATCAGCGGACACCAACATTATGTATTTTACGGTTTATCGCATCGAAAGCTGCCGCTGTTGTTTCTCGTGCCGTGATCGCTCCCTCCGTTACGTTGAATCCACCTCGTCGCTGGGCACGGTCATTAAAAACGTGTCGCGAGGACTGTGATGATACAAAAAACAAGTTTATTATGGTGAATAATGCGAGACTACAAATTTATAATCTCATATTTTGTTTTCTTCGCTTCTCCGTCAAGCTCTATTTTTGGTAGATTTTTTTTTTATTTGAATTTTGGTTCAATTTTCATGTCTCGGGTTGTTGATTTTTTTTTCTAGAGAATTACTTTTAGATCGAGTTATCCGATTGGATTCGTTCGAACTGAAAATTTAAGGCAAAACGTGTTTTTTTTTTCAATCATGGTTTGTGACTGTTTTTTTTTTTTTTATTCGTTGAATGTGATATCTGGATATTTTTGTGCGCGGATCGAATTTTTTTTTTATGGGAGTAGGATACAGTTTGAAATAATCGCGGGGAATTTTTTGATGTGATTTTTTGTTAACGATACAATGTTTATTTTTTGCCGGTAATCATTCGGCTTTTGAGAAAAGAGGTTTCATAGAAGGAAATTTTATGAAGAAGTAAAAAAATGTCTCAAAAATCAATATTTACAAATATCTTCAAAATTAATATAATCGCACTATTTAAATCAGTGCTTAACTTCAGAAATCTTATCTGCAGAAATTTGTACATTGACCAATAACGAAATATAGTTTGAAGTGTACTCTTCAGAAAAAACAATGTCGATGATTAATTTGTTGAATTAGAAAATAATAATTTGCGTTATTATTCAATTTTTGTGATTTTTGTTTGAATTTCTTATTTAGAAAATCCTCTAGAAACTGATATTTCAAATTGTTATCTTAATGTAAAAAAATAATAACCATTTGGGTTTTTTTCACAATGAACAAATTGTTGTCATTTCGAGTTGATTAATCGCTATAAAATTCCACTAATAGCAAAATGTAGTTTGAAGTGTGTTTTTAAAAAAGAGTAATCTCAGTAATTAATTTGTTGAATTAGAGAATAATAATTTGCGTTATTATTAAATTTTTGTGATTTTTTGTTTGAATTTCTTATTTGGAAAATCCTCTAGAAACTGATATTTCAAATTTTTATCTTAATGTAAAAAAAATAATAACCCTTTGATTTTTTTTCAAGATAAACAAATTGGTGTAATTTCGAGTTGATTAATTTCTGTGAAATTTGATCTAGTTCTTGAAAGGAGGATTTTTGAAAATATTGATTTGGGCACAAAATAACAGAATTCCAAAGTGAGTGTATCAATTTTTGGTTTACGAAACGCTATACTTGTCAGTTTAACGTCGCATTAATTGAAGTAATCGCACTAATAAACTATATAATCGCACTCCTTAAATCCAGTGCTTAACTTCAGAAATCTCATCTGCAGAAATTTGTACATTGACCAATAACGAAATGTAGTTTGAAGTGTGCTCTTAAAAAAAAACAATCTCAGTAACTAATTTGTTGAATTAGAAAATAATAATTTGCATTATTCTTCAATTTTTGTGATTTTTGTTTGAATTTCTTATTTCGAAAATCTTCTAGAAACTGATATTTCAAATTGTTATCTTAATGTAAAAAAAAGATAACCATTTGAGTTTTTTTCAAGATAAACAAATTGTTGCAATTTCCATTGATTAATTTCTGTAAAATTTGATTTAGTTCTTAAAAGGAGGATTTTTTTAAATATTGATTTGGGCACAAATTGGATAGTGAGTGTATCAATTTTGGTTTTAAAAAACGCTATATTTACTCGTCAGTTTAACGTCGCATTAATTGTAGTAAAAACTCCTCTAAATTGGAAATTTCCACATTACTTTAGAAAATTAATTTTGTGGATTATGCAAAAAAATCAAGGAATGTGCAAATTTCCAATTTACTAAATTTATAACATTTTTAAAATTATTCAGAATGTTTACATTTTTAACACTTATTTTTTCTGTCCCAAAAAAATCAGGGGATAGCCGCAGCCGATGCGGTCGACGGCGGCGAACGTGGACGTATTTGTATAAAATTCTTGACGTCGCTGTTGCTCATCTTCACGAGGATATCAAGTACGGACGGTGGAATCGGTCCCGGAATTTTGGGAAGTTTATCGGGCAGCAGAAACTGCGAATTAGCGGAATTGACATGTCGCGACGGTCGTTGCATCCCCCTGGATTCATATTGCAACGGTCAGGACGATTGTGGTGACGGCAGCGACGAGCCTCTTCATTGCACACCTTGCAACCGTACTTATCACGGCCGCGAGGGACGAACCTACAAATTGGACCTGCCTCGACCGATCGAGGGACGTTTGCCATTTTTGTGCCACTTGACCTTCACCGCCGGTGGTCAAGGTCACGGTGAGCTGGTGCAGCTGCTCTGGGAGTCATTCAGCATCGGTCGCCTCGACCTGACCGCTAACGAGCGATTTTACACGAGTTGTCCGGAAGGTTCGTTGCAATTGGCCGAGCTTGGACGTCCCTTTACCGGAGGTTCTTGGTGCGGAAGTGGCACTTCGAGCGCTTCCTACTACAGCGAAACGAGCACCGTCACAGCCTCGATAAGGCTGTTCCACGCTCCATCCAACGTCCCATTCGAATTCCGTCTTCGTTACCGTTTCGTATCGCGAAACGAGGCCGTGGCTCGTCTCGGCCCACCGGAACTTCCAATCGAGCGTGGTTCACCGGTTCCGGGGACATATTGCTCGAGGAATTTCTACGAATGTCACAAGAAGCAATGTCGCATGCAGAGTCCAAATTATCCCGGTGAATATCCGCGCAATGCGAGCTGCATCGTCACTGTCAGACAAAAATTCGTCCCAACTTGCAAACACGCGATGATCTCAATAAAAGCTGGAGCAGGTGCTGCCGTTGGGAACAGTCAATTGTCACGTGGAATGGCGTATTACGCTTCCGGCGGAACTTCATCATCAAATTCAACGTCCACCAAGTCCATCGAGGTACCGATCAGCATTCCCAACAATAATTCCAGTCGTTTGAGCGTTTGGCAGGATTGTCCAGCGGAGAAGGATCGCCTTGTCTTTCGCGATGGACCTCGTCTGGAGGATTCGATCCTGCTGGTTTATTGCGGTGGACCCTTGCCCCGAATAACTGCGCGAGGCCCAGCGATGCTCATCGAATTTAGGAGTTCACCATTGGCCATTCCACTTGGAAGTTCACCTCTGAGACTGGAACTGGAGATTCCAGTTGTCTACGTCGATTCCGATGGCCTTGATTACGCTCGTGGGTCACAAGGATGCAATTTCTTCGTCAACGAGACTGCCAAGAGAAGCGGCCTTTTAAGGTCACCGCAGCATACGCTTCCTCTTGGTTCCGTTTGCACTTGGAACATCAGAGGTTCGGCTGGTGACCGAGTTTGGCTCTATTTTTCGTCCTACTCGCAGCGTGACTTCACCAACGATCCCAATTTGCGTCACAGCAATTCAAGCTTCCATGGGAAGATCAAGAATTGGCGGATTACGTCGACGGATTCGTCGACGACCAATTGCGCCGTTAAGTTGAGCCTCTGGGACGGACCTTCCAGTACCGGGGTTCCGATCGCTACTCTCTGCGATGATACACCCAGACTTTGCGCTCATGCCGCACTTCGCAATGCCACGAGAACTACGAGACCGTGTACCGAGGAGGAGAGTTACCTCACTGTCTCGTCGGCTCTGACGCTTCGCATGGAAGCGCCCATGGGCACCGCTCTGCGTACCGTCAATTTTCAGGTGCGGTTTTTTGACGAAAAGAGTCGATGAAAGAGTTTTTATGGAATTCTGAAAGTAATCAAGTAATCTTGCCGGAAGTCGTCGCAGACTAATCTAACAAGCCCATTTTGGAGGGGAAGTTTCGGCGTCATTTCCTGATTTTTTAATTATTTTTGCAGTTTGTTTTTAGATTTGGACTCTATTTTGAAAACAGCTGCTTCTCATCTTTTTCTTCCTCTCTTCAAGTGCACCCATCTCCTAGAGGAATTTTTTAAATACGTTTTTACGATTGGATTCATAAAGAGGAAAGTTTGAGCTTCAATTTCCTTTTTTTAAAAACTTTGAGCGATTTTTTTTTTCCAAAGTTATTCTGTTTTTTGTTAAAAAAAAGGAAATTTTAAAAATCCCGTATAACACGAAAACAAAGAGGATTCATGAAAAACTTTAGGATAGCAAAAAGTTGCGTCTGTTTTTGTTGAGTTCAGAGGAATTTTTTCAGATTTTTTTTTCTAGAATTTTTTTTTCTCATTTTTTGGGTCTGAGTTCAGATCATTCAATTACCATAACTCGAACTGTGGGATTATTGAAAAAATGTCAAGAGGGGAAAATACTTTATTTTACCATTTTCAACACATTGGAATTTTTTTTCAAATTTTTTTCCCAAATTTTTTTTTCAGCCTCAACATGAATAAAAAAATGTTTGGAAAAAAAATTGGAAAAAATTCCTCTGAACTCGACAAAAACAGACGCAACTTTTTGCTATCTTGAAGTTGTTCATGAATCCTCTTTGTTTTCGTGTTATACGAGATTTTTCAAATTTTCTTTTTTTTCACAAAAAACAGAATAACTTTAGAAAGAAAAATCGCTCAAAGTTTTTATCGCTCATTTTCTGGGTCGCAACTCAGTTTATTGAATTACCATAACTCGAGAACTATGGGATTATTGATAAAATCTTAAGAGGGGAAAATACTTTATTTTACCATTTTCAACACATTGAAATTTTTTCCCTCATTTTTTTTCCAGCTTTAACATGAGAAAACGAAATTTTTGAAAAAAAAAATCTGAAAAAATTCCCCTGAACTGAACAAAAACAGACGCAACTTTTTGCTTTCCTGAAGTTTTTCATGAATCCTCTTTGTTTTCGTGTTATACGGGATTTTTCAAATTTCCTCTTTTTTCACAAAAAACAGAATACCTTTGGAAAAAAAATCGCTCAAAGTTTTGAAAAAAGGAAATTGAGGCTCAAACTTTCCTCTTTATGAATCCAACCTTAAAAATGTATTTAAAAAAATTCCTCTAGAAGATGGGTGCACCTCAAGAGAGGGAAAAAGGCCAAAAACAGTCGTTTTCAAAATAGAGTCCAAATCTAAAAACAAATTGTGAAAATCAGTAAAAAATCAGGAAATGAAGCCGAATTCTTCCCCTCTAAAATGCCGCTTGTTAAATTATCCTACGTTGACTTCCGGCGAAATGGCATTAAAAAAAGACCTTTTTTGAAGTTTTGTCCGGAAACTTTTCGCCGGTGGTGTATATTCAAAAAATTTATAAAGGAAAAAAAAAGAAAAGTAGCCGTGGGGTCTTTTTTACCCCGTGTGACCACGGAAGGTCAAAGTAGCTTATCATTTTTATAACTATCAACTATTTTTATTCCTTTCCACATTTGCACGAATCTTTATTAAAATTATTATCTACAATTTAAAACCCTACAGATTGGACATTTGCACGTTGCTTTTTCGTTTTTTCTTTCACTAGAGACGTTCCTAATCGTCTTGAAAATTTTACTAACTATATTCACAGTGAATCTATCTCTCCACCCATAATTTCATATTTTTACATTGATTTTAAATCAATCCTTGATAAATAACTTGATAATTAATTAAATTAATTTAAAATTATTGATCTATAATTTGATAATTTTTTAAAATTAATCTAATTCCTAGTCTTGAAAATTTTGCTGACTATTTTAACAATGAATATATATCTTTACCCATAATTTCATATTTTTACATTGATTTTAAATCAATCATTGATACATAACTTGATAATTAATTAAATTAATTTTAAATTATTGATTAATAATTTTTTTTTTTTATTAATCTAATTTCAAATGAATAATTTTTTTCTTTAAATTGTTCACAGGCACGTTACGAATTTATCTCGACGTTGCAAGCCGGCGAGTCCTGGGGCGATGGCAATTGCACCCGAGTTTTCCGCAAGGTTCGGACTGGTCAGATAACGTCACCTCGTGACGTCCGTTTGTACGGTCGCGGAGGTACATCGAGGCTGGATTGTACGTACAGAATCGAGGCGGGTCCGGGCGAGAGAATCCGTCTGACGATTCACAACGTGAGCGTTGGCGATTCGACGATTTGCGCCAGTGAACCGGATCCTCATACGGCGCGACCCAGATGTCTTCGGGACGAAACCTCCAGGGAAGCTCATTTGACCTTGTACGAGGTACCCTGGCGCGAGGTGAAGCTTCAACGCGCCTGTTTGTGCGACAATTCCTCGAATCTGCCGTTGAGTCACGTTTCTTCGGGACGAACCCTGGAGATGAGTTTCCTCGTCGATGGTCAAGCTCCGCACGAGGACTACGAGACACTCTACTTTCACGCTAGTTTCGAGCTAATTCGAGTGCCTGAATGTCCTCGAAAACAGCGTGTCCGAGGCGAGGGCGGAGAATTGAGATTCGTGGCGCCGCCGTTGTCGCGTCCTGACATTTATTGCGAGGGTCTTCCTTGGTTGGTCGAGGCACGAGAAAATCGGTCGCTCTTCGTCCTGACCTGGGGCTGGTTCATGCCCCTCGAGCCAGTGATCGTCGCAGGAACTACGGGCGTTTCGACGATATCCGGTCAACCGCAAAATGGAAATGACAATGATCCAACGTCAAAGTGTCCAACGACCAATCGCGTTCTTCTCTATTCCGGTTGGCCGGCGAGACTTCTCAAGGTCGTTTGTCCGGCTGAACCCGGTGCTCGTGAATTTACCGTTCACGTTTTCTCCGAGGAATGGCTCGGTGCGAGCCTCGCCGATGGACAATGGCCTGGTCCACCGAGACCACCAGCTCTTCTTCTTGATTTTGTCGCGCGCGAAACTGGTCAAGCCGCTGCTTCGTGGCTGGAAATTTCTAAAAGTCGATCGGCCCTGCATCGACAGTTGAGATTGCCCGGTATGGAACGTACCGGAAATGGGGATAACGAGACTATCCCCTATGGGGATTGCATGCACAAGTGTCCTGAACTTGGGGCTTGCATCGCGCCCAGTCTGTGGTGCGATGGACGCGTTCATTGTCCGTCCGGACATGATGAGGCCAATTGCGGCAATGGTGCGAGATTGTTGGGACTCTTGCCACCCGGTATGTGGCTCATAGTCGCTGGTGTTGCCGGTATCGTAACGGCATTCGCGTGCCTTTTAGCGATACTCGTTTGCAGGTAAATTTCAATTTCTTCGATACCCCGCCAAGAAAGTTTTTTTTTTACTACACTACTGGAAAAAATTAAGGGATCAACAAAATTTCCTAAATTTTTAGTGGCTTTTAACAATGCTGTATCTCAGTGAAAAATGGTCGAGGCCTACAAAACAGTGATCGGCAAAATCGATATTTTCGTCAATTTAATTACCGCTAATCACTCTGTGTTAGAAAATTTTATAATTATTCCAAAAAATATTACTCATTATCAAGGCCCGCAGTAATTAGGCAGTAAGGTATTTCTAATATTCGATAATTCGATAATTCATGGTCGATTATTATCCAATAAACCTATAACTTGTAATTAAGATCAAATAATTACTCAATAACCAAGTAATTAAAATTTTGCTCTTATGAATTACAGATTAAAAAAAAAAAATAGGTAATTGTTCCTTCTAATTATTAATTATCGAAGTAATTAAATTAGTAACTAGTATAACTAGTAAGTACTTAAGTACTCTACTTACTAATTTTGTATGACATTAGTTAATTATTCTTTCTAATTATTAATTATTCGAATAATTGAATAAGTAATTCTTCTAATTACTAATTTTTTAAAAAAATAGTTAATTATTCTTAGCCATTATTAATTATTTGATAATGCATATTTATGCTTGTAAATTTGTTTAGTGAAGTTAAGCAGGAACTCTGATAGCCAGTGTTGTACTATAAAAACTTGGTCATCTGTAGCTTGGAATCAATTTGACGCCAAGTTTACGGTAAATTTTTGGTGAGCAACATTTGGATACAAGTTGATCGAAATCTAAGGCCGGTAATTGAATACAAGTTGCAGGCAAACTTGTACACAAAATATACTCCAACTTCTGTACAAGTTCACTCCAATAACATCTACAATTATTTATAGTCAAGTTGGTCTTAAATTGTGAAGGAATTTATAATTAATTAGTAATTTATATCTCTAAATTATTAATTATTCAAATGATTGGTAATTGAAATAGTTCAATAACTAATTACTTGAATAATTAGTAATTTAGATATATACATTACTAATTATTCAAATAATCAATAATTGACATAATTCTATTATAAATTATTCTAATAATTAGTAATTAAAATAATTCAATAACGAAATAATTTAATGATAAGTATTTTAAAGAATACGATTACTAATTTTTCTAATAATGAATTATTCAAAGAATACACATATTCAATATCCAAATAATTCGTAGTATTGATCTTTGATTTACCAATTACCGAAATACCTAGAAAAATAATGGATGATAATATTAATTTTGTAAATAACGATTAATTAAAAATCTATCATTTTTTTTGCCGATCTCTGCTACAAAAAAGCATTTTGAAGCTTCAAGTTTCTAGTTTTAAGATCTTTCAGCAAAAAAAAATTCGAAGCTACAGGTTTAACACGATTTTAAGAAATAGTGAGAAAAAAAATGTGGCACATTTTGATTACTTTTTTTTTTGCTGCAGTTACTTGTCAAAAATTTTTCCAGCTAAACCATTGCATGGACCAGATAGCTTATTTATTGAGCTTCAATATGCTTTTTTTGAGACCTGGTGCGACCATTTTTCGTTGCGACATCGGACTTTTAATGAAAAAGGATCCTTTTTTGTTTGACCATGTAGAAATAAAAGTGAGGTTTCACAAACTTGAATTAATGCTCTACAAGGATTGACGATGGTTTTTTAAAACAAAAATTTTTTTCCATCCTTGCCATGAATTTGAAAAAACAGGAGAAAAGGGCTATTTATGGTTTTTTTAAAAATCAACGGCTAAATTAAAAATATTGACAAAACGACTAATGTTGAGCGTGACTTTTACAGCTTAATATACCCACAAAAACCCCGTAAAGTTTCAATTTGATCTATCGAACGGTTTTTTTGTTCAAATTTGTTTTTGCCAAGTAACTGCAGCCAAAAAAAAGGTATTAAAAATTTGCTACATTTTTTTTCTCACTATTTCTTAGGATCGCGTGAAACCTGTAGCTTCGAAATTTTTTTTTCTGAAAGATCTTAAAACTAGAAACTTGAAGCTTCAAAATGCCTTTTTTAGACCTCGATACGACCATTTTTCACTGAGATGCAGCATTGTTAAAAACCACTAAAAATTTAGGAAATTTTTGTATTCCCTTAATTTTTTCCAGTAGTGCAGAATAAATGTGTCATGCTAAAAAATGTCTTCAAATTTAATATACTTTGTTATTGAAATTTCATATTTTTTTGCATATTAAATTTCAATAGCAAGTATAATGGAATGGATGGTATAATCTAGTATTTTATCGAATGCATAAGCAAAATATTTGTTTTTAACAAAATATTCTCAAAAAAAATTTTGATTTGTAATGAAAAATTTTGCCTCACATTGTTTATAAAATGGAAAATATTTATCGGTGAAAAAAAACCTTTGACTAATTACTAAAAAATATAATTATAAAGCTTGTGTAAAAATTTGCGGCTGATCGGTTATGTCTTTTCTGAGAAATCTTGCTCTGCATCGACTTTAAAAACACGGTTTTGAGAAAAACGCGTTCAAAGTTTCAAAAGCATTTTACCCATAGTCATTTTTTTCAAAGAAATATACCTATAACTTCGCAAATATTTGTCGAATTGATAGATTCTTTTCAGATTTTTAAATTACCTTTAGCCCAAAATTAAAAATCTGAAAAAATCACAAAAATCCCGTTTTTTATATGAAAAATTTCAAGCATTGAGCAAAAGTGGACAGGGGTTTCCTTCCGTCTATAACAAGCTTTTCCAAAAAAAAAATTAACCATAGTTAAGTGAAATCGCTCCAAAAAAATCTGAAAAAAATCCTGAGTTCTTTTCAAAGATGCTACAAAACCATAAAAAATAAATATATGTGGATTACGAAAATGAAATTAAAAAAATCTTTTTTTTTTTTTTTTTAAATCGTCACGGCGTATAACCCCTTAATTAAGAAGCAAATTTATCATTTGTATGGTTTCTTTATTATATTCGAAAATTTCCAAATTTTATAAAATTGCAAAATTTTATAAAATTCTTCGAATTTCGATTAAGTCAAAGGAAAAAAAAATATTTAGTGGACTAAATATTTTCACCCTTGAATTTATCAAAATTTAAAGGTCTATTTATATATTTTGTAGTATAATTCTTGATTGGCAGGTTGAATTTGAAGTTAAAAATTTTTTTTTCACATTGCAGATCTAAGGCTCGAGCGAAACGTCTTCTTTACGATGGTTCAACCTCGTCGGGCAGACCCAGACGAGCGCCCACCGAGGAAACACTTTTGGGAGTCGCCTCCTGACAGCAACCTCCCGGCTTCGTGGAATACATTCACGTCGACCGGGAGACAACTGTCTAGCGATAGATTGTTCTGTGCTTCGCACCGTCCATCGATTAACAAAAAACAATGAAAAACCAAAAAAAAAAATCACGAAAATAGAGAGAGAAAGAGAGAGATATATAAATCCCCAAAAAATGAATGAGCGCCCGAATATATAAATATATATGCGTACATCTCTTTCGGACTGTTAGTCGAACAGATTGTTGTTCTTCGTCTTTGAAATTCTACGTGAAAAAAACCAAAAAATGTCTCTCGTTATAAAAAGAAGAAAAAAAAAGTAAAACAGAATTTTTCTTCTTTTTCAGATTTTTTTGGATACTTGTTCAGAATAGCCTCGAGAATGTCTATAAATTTTTTCAAATTTGTTGAGGTGAATTGTTATAAATTTTATAAATGAATTATTATTATTAATTAATTGAAAAATGAATTTTTGTTTATTTTATATCTATGTTTCGATAATCGTTTGCTCTCCTTAAATATGAGAAATGGAGAAATATGCGGAATCTCTTTCCAATTATTATTAGTATCGTAATCTGGATGAGTATTGAAAAAAAATCTGAAAGTTCGAAAAAAAATTCTTCAGATTCGCACGTTTTGACCCATTTATCGATTTTTTTGTAAATATCAGAGAAAGAATTCGAACAATACGATCAAGATGATTTTAATTTTTTGAAAGTTGAAGAAATGTTCCATTTAATTTGACAAAAAATCGAACAAAAAAATCATTTAACTTGACAAAAAATCTAACAAAAAATTCATTTAATTTGACAGAAAATCGAACAATAAATCCATTTAATTTGACAAAAACCGAACAACAAATTTGGAAATTTTTCCAATAGTCGATGATCGTATAGCTTGAATTTTCTCAATCAAAATTTTGATTATTCGGGTGAGGGGAGGCAAGAATGCCACAAACAAGAGTCACGCGGGCTCAAAGGGATTCACGGTCTGCCTGAAAAGCTTTAAAAAAAATGGAACTTGGTACAAATACTCTGAATTTCCGATCGTCTCTCCGATGCTTGCTCGGAAAATACTATATACGAGACTGTAGTATCGTCTAAGCTCGGAATTTAAAAAAAGCAAAAAAAAAATCGAACCAGCTTCATCCCTCATCTATATCGAGCGTTTCCGGTTGTCGGTTCAGCCGAGAATCACGCACTTTACCACAAATCCACGGTATTTCAATCAACTAATTTTTCAAGTTCTTAAGAAAAATTTTAAAAAATCTGAACATTTTTTTTTTTTGCAAAAAAGAGTTTTTTTTTCTTCTAGTATTCAAAGGTCAATTTTTCGGTGAATGACACTGCTAAAAACAAAATTTCTCGATCGAATAATTATCCAAATTTTGCCAACTGGTAAATTTTTTTTTTAACAAACTTGAATTAAGGGGTGGTTGAAATATCGTCGATTTTCTAACATACGCCCCATAAAACATCCACACAGACGCTTAAATTCCGTAACGTTGGAAAGTAAAAAATTAGCGATGAAAACTTGACTCTTCATATTCCGTAGAAAAAAAAATGCACACTTGAGTCACGTGCGATTGTTAATTTTTATTTATTATTGAATTAGCGAAAATCTTAGGATTCTCTAGCTTAGCGATGCTCAATCGATCATGAATGAAAAACAATGAAAATTGATCGATTCGGATCTCTGCACCTCTCGCACCATAGAAATGAAAAAAAAATGAAAAAAGAAAATTTTGAAACAAATATGAGGAAGTTGGATCGACGCGAAAATCCTCGTTTCGCGATAATGTGATAATTGTTCGCGCATTGTAGTTGCATCATTTTACGATATAACGCACCACCGAGCTATATAAACTTTCATATTGTAACTTACGTTATTCATTGGTGAGACAAAAAATATATATATACATATATATGGGGCATTCCATGTCAAATCAACCACCCCTTTCGATTTGGCTGATTTTTTTTTCCTTTTCTACCCCAGTAAAAACATTTTTCAGGAAATTTTCAAATTTTTTTACCCAATCAAAAAAAAACTTTTTTTCAAATAGCTATAACTTCTTCAAAAATTGACTAATTGGGACGATTTTTTTCAAAATTTTCGTCTTTAAATTTACTTTACGAAAAAAATACAAAAAAATTTTAAGATATTGAAATCCATGAAAATTTTCACTTTTTCTCGAAGTTCGCCATTTTTAATTTTTGTTTTCACTCAAAAAATACTTTGATCAATTCAGAAAAAAATGCCGCCCAACATGGAGTGGGCCGACTTTTCCTTCTATTTTTTTTTACTTTATTGAATAAAAATCTAAATTTTTTCGAGAATTACCACTTTAAATTTTTTTTTCTTAATTTTTTAAACTCTGAGGACTTTTATAAATCCTCAAAAAATTCCAGAGTGCAATTTTGTGAAATAAGCCCAGCTGGGAATTTTTTTTTCTATCGATAAAAAAAATAGAAGTAAATGTCGGCCAACTCCATCTTGGGCGTCTTTTTTTCCGGAATTGATCAAAGTATTTTTTGAGTGAAACAAAAAAATTAAAAATGGCGAACTTCGAGAAAAATATTATTTTTTTCGAAAAAGTGAAAAATTTCATAGATTTCAATAAAAAAAAATTTGTATTTTTTTTCGGAAAGTACATTTAAAGAGGAAAACTTTGAAAAACAACGTCCCAATTAGTCAATTTTTGAAGAAGTTAGAGCAAGAAGAAGCTATTTGAAAAAAAAAAGTTTTTTTTTAGTTGGGTAAAAAAATTTGAAAATTTCCTGAAAAATGTTTTTAATGGGGTAGAAACGGAAAAGAAAAATTCAGCCAAATCGAAAGGGGTTGGATTTAAAAGTGGCTGATTTGGCATGGAATGCCTCATATATATTAACGTAAAAATGAAAATAAAATACTAGAGGAAGCGTATGGATAGCGTTATAGACGTGCAAATGTGTCGTGCGAACGTGATACACTGCCCGAATGAAGAAAACATTCGAAAACGCCACATACCCTCGTTGTAGAGAAAAATAAACAAAGGAAAAAACATAATAGCGAATCGTAGCGAATATTATACGTTGATAGATCTATATTATGGTAAAAAAGTAACGATTAGAGAAAAATCGTTTAGTTAAGATAATACACGTCGATGAATTTATTACTGCCAATACAAAAAAGCCTCCAAAAACCCGAGCAGATTTGGAAAATGCGAAATGGACTAGAAAAAAAACTGTTTTTTTTTCTCCAAATAGAACAAAAAAAATTTTTTACAAAGAAAAAACTTACAATACAGAATTAAAAGATAATTCTTTTAATACCAAAATACATGATATTTAATACCGAATATTGCAAAATATTCAAAAAGACCAGTGATTTTTATCCAAAACAAAAAACCAAAGAATTTTTTATTTTTATATAATTGTATTGTTTTATATAACATAATATAACATATATTCTTATTCATCTTATATATGAACCCAAAAATTTGGTTGAATATTATAAATGAATCGGTAAAACTATTGAACAAAAATTTATGAGTTTCTTGAAAAAAGTTCAATTAAACAATTTTGATATTTAATTTTTTTAATCGTTTAAATTTTTTCTCTTTGGTTTGCGTCAAAGATAATTGGGAATAATATGAAAAATCAATATTTTTGTATTACAAAAATTATCTTTCCATTCTGAAATACGTGTGAAACATAAAAAAAGTTTTATTGGACAGAAACTAAAAATAGCAAAAATTACATTGTTCTAGATTTTTTATTCAAATTTTCGCCTCAAAACGCAGCTCCGAAAATCTGCTAGGGAACATCGTCGAATCTTCGAAAGTTTTTTACTATTCATAATTTTGAATAATAATAATTTTAAAAAATAATAAATTTAAAAAAAATTATATTTTATTTAAATTCAGCACTTGTTTAACTGATTCGAAGACTCTGACTTCCGAAAAACCCACAAGACACATGTTTACTTTAATTCCCATGAAAAACATATATATATATAGAGTAAATAGCGTTAGTCAAAAATTAGATAATAAATATAGGTGCGCTAACGATTAAAATTTGGGTTTTGAGTTCCTAGACAAACAGACACAAACATACAAACACGAGTATTGTAACGGGAGACTTTTTAAAAATCAAAACATCACACTACTGCGCGTAGAAATGAGATAATATAAATATATAGATATATATATAGTATATATGATAAATTTTGAAAAATCGAAAAAGAAGTGCGAGTCAAGAGATCTTGGCGAAAAAAGATGATGAATTTAGTGAATCTTAGTGTCGTCATGGATCGTCGAAAATTTGAAACTGCGCGTGTAGATTGAGATATAAGAATTTGCGATGATAGAATTACGGTTATTGCAGGTACTAGATTTTATTATAAATACGTACAATCGAGTACACGCGAATGAAAAGCCTGTATTCTCAAAATCTCATCGTAAATGTCATTTACGTTTTCGAATTCGAGCTTGGAAAAACGGTTGGCGCTGTCGTCGTGGAAGTGTCATGGCGGCTTGAAAGTTCCAGACTTGGAGGTTATGCGAATTGATAGAAACTTTGTATCCGAGATAATCATAGCGATGATATAAGTATCCTGAATGATCGACCTTTAACAATATCTTCGATAAGCAATATAAACGATATCTCGTTAAAAACAAGAATTATATGTCGAAATGGATTGCAAATATGGATGTCTGAGCGGCCATTTTGTTCGACTCCAGACCACGAAACGACGCCATCTTGATCTGTTTTCTCAAACGAATTTTCCTTTTCTTCGATATATCGTAGTCTTTTTTTTCAAAAAAATGTTAACGCTTTTTTTACTATAAATTTAAAAAATTCACCTGTATTTTAGGACGCTGATATTTTATCCATAGCTTTGCAAAACGAGGCAATTATATCCCACCGACTATATTCATAGTAGATCATAGATAGGTGAATCATTAATCATGAAAAACTGATTAAATTGTTTGTTTCACTTTTGGAAGGGTTATATATTAGCCTAAGAGGGCTTAATTTCGATAATTTTTCAAAGAACTATAGCGAACGAAATTCAATGTCTGTTTGAAAGTCATTATTGTACATTCAAGTTTATTGACAATTTTTCTTAAACATTCTGGTTGACAAAATGGCGGCATTAGACCTCAACAAACATAACCTTGCGAAAATGTCGTTCCTTCCATTTTTGACTTCCATTCAAGATTAGCTTGAAACGTAATTATGGATTTTATATTTTGTTAGAATTGTTTTTTTTAATAAGAAATTTTTATATATCTTTTATCTAAAAATGAATGTTTCCATTTTTTTTTGTTCTTACTCCGCCATCTTGTAAAAAAGCATGTACCAAATAAAGGCTTTTTGAACAGATTTTCATTCATTATCTATATTCCTGTAAAAAATTGTCGAAATTAGAGTGGCATTACTAATCCAAACAGAAAAACATGCAAGTTTCGCTATATACTTGCGTTAAATATATTGATAGAAATTTCATTTGGAATTGATGACGATGGTGATGATGATGTGGATGATGATGATGAATTTGATGATGATGATAATGGTTTTGATTATGATGATGATTTTGATGATGATGATGTTCATGATTTTGATGATGATCATGATGATGATGATGATGACGATGATGATGATATATATGAGGCATTCCATACCAATTCGACCTGGGTCTGACCGTCGACCCCTCAAATCTGGTTCCCGATTTTTCCTATCATTACTCTCACTCTATCAAGTAATTACAATTTTTTTCAGATTTTTCAAAATAAATTTGAGTGCGTCATGAATTTTTGAATTTTTTTTTTGAACACTTCGATGGCCGTAATCGAAAAATCTGAAAAAATTCCCAAAAATACAGTGTTGGATATAAAAAATGTTGGTGTAAAATTCATAATGTCTGGGCTTTTGCTTCAACCCGGTTTTTAGCTTTTTAAGCAAAAAAAATAGAAAAAATAAGAAGCAGAGGTCAATTTACTGTAGACTGTTGCTCGAAATTTTGTATGCATAATACAAGTCTATGCGTAATACAAGTCTACAGTAAATTGACCTCTGCTTCTTTTTTTTAAATTTTTTTTCTCAAAAAGTTAAAAAACGGGTTGAAGCAAAAGCCCAGACATTATGAATTTTACACCAACATTTTTTATATCTGACACTGTATTTTTGGGAATTTTTTCAGATTTTTCGATTACGGCCATCGAGGTGTTCAAAAAAAATTCAAAAATTCATGGTGTGCTCACTTTTATTTTGAAAAATCTGAAAAAATTGTGATTGCTTGATAGAGTGAGAGTAATGATAGGAAAAATCGGGAACCAGATTTGAGGGGTCGAGGGTCAGACCCAGGTCGAATTGGTATGGAATGCCCAATATATAGGTACCTTCTATACGTGCACGTATATTATCAGGGTACCAAATACGTGATGATGCTGAGATATATTATTATTTATTATATAGAGTAAATATAGGAAATTTCACACCAAATACGTGTAGAGCGAGTTTGTGAATTGAAGAAAAAAGCATATAGTTTGCAGCCGAAATTGCAAAAATCATCAAAACCGAATAAAATTTTATTCGACTAACACATGATTCTTGATGATGTTTAAAACGCACAAAAAAAAGCTTCACACTTTTTTTTTCAAACGGCTACAAACTATCAGCAAGACAATTACAAAACGTGGACATATATATATATATATATATATATACTATATAATGAATATAAAAATCGATGCCATGAATAAATAAAAGTGAAAAAAAAATATAGCTTCCCTAATCGCTCTCCATTCTCATCCAACAACCGAGGACCATATATTAGAAAAGTCGAAAAGGCTCTCTCTTTATAAATCCGCACCCTTCGGATCTTCCCATCGTCGAAAAAAAAATATGAAAACAATTGTATGCGATACGAAACATCAATAAATGCAACCATCTTGTAGAAAACAAAAACACGAATGATGCGTTTGATTTTTTTCGAATTTTTTGAATGAAGAAAAAAAAATGCTCCAGGTGAGGCTCGAACTCACAACCCCGGCATTGCTCACGAACACTGTCATATAAGTACCGTGCGCTAACCAATTGCGCCACTGGAGCTGTACGAAAAACTTCGGTAAAATCATTTATAGGCACGATTGACCCGACCTCGTGAATAGAGAATATTTTTTTTTCAACATTTCCTCACATTTGTTCGTCCTTATTCTCAATTTATTCTGACACACATTTCAATGTTTGTACTTTATCCCGAAGTCGATATTTATATAGATATATGTTTAGGTGTCGAATGTCTCGTGGAAGTAAAAGTTAATTCCTGACAAGTTGCAATTTGTCCCAACTTAATTGTTTGAAGATTAAAAAAAAAAAAATCAAATTCAACATGGAGGATTCCTCAAGATTTTATATTTTTTATATATTGCTTTTGAGGCTTTTTTTCCAACATTCCTCGCGATATAAATAACGTTAAAAGTGTTTTCTATCGAAAAAGGATAGATTATTTTAATAACATGGTAAGTTTTAATGCAATTTATTAATAAGTTTTATGAAAATATAAAGCAACATATGGCAACACTTTTTGTGAGCTTTAAATTAGCACGAAAAATTATTGTATTTGATTAATTCATTTGACATTTTCAAATTATATAGAACACTCTTTTCTATTCAATTATCAGTTTCCGCCTGATAACGTTTTAAACATAGGCAAATACTCACGCAATCTGTCTCTGGGAAACGTTATCAATGATATTGTCACAACACGAGGGAAAATTGTAGTGTTATTATCATTATAAATTTCTCGGAAAGGTGAAAAAATAGCGCCATCTGCGGTGATTTCGGGTGAAACTAACCTTCCCGAAAATACGCTCGATCTTACGTGTCAAAAGAAATGTCAGATTAACGATTTCATTTTTTTTTAAAGCATTAAAACCTAAAATGCACGATTATTGAGTGAAATTTCGAGCCCGGTTTGTGTTTGAAAAGTTGTGCATTTAATTGAGAACGCGAACGAAAAGTTTGTCGAATTATCGAAGAGAATGCATCGTCTTGTCACAATTGCAAGGTACATAACCTCAAAAAATCAAATCACTTTACGTCGCTGATAATGTATACATTTGTTTGTAATTTTACTGTAATCTCGTTGTTAACATAATTTTTACATTTATTACTCTAAATTTCATAAATTGTGTCAATACTGAGGATGCTCGGTTAAATTCAATCAGCTTTTTTGTAAAAAAGAACTCAATGGCAATGCAGTGTTTTGTTTTTATTTGGAGTCATTGTAAACATCAATCGATTTTCCGAAGCTAGCATTTACGTGAATTTTTATTTGTTCACTAATTTGACTACATTTCATAAGGATTTCATTGAGAAATTATTATTCAATGGGCCTTCAAAATTTTACATCTGTATTTTTCAAATTTATTACTGCCGTTCAGCTTTGGCACGGGGAAAAATAAATTTTTTTTCCTTGTTCAATTCACTATTTTGCGGATAAAAAATTGCTCCTGTATCGATTAGGCTAGAAACTTGTTAAAATAAAAACATGATCCTATAATTTTTTTGCAAGAATGTAATTGGTTAAACTTTTGACGCTTGGTTGGCTGCTTTTATCTACTTTAATCTTACCAGTTTACAAGATTTTTGTAGCAAGTCGAAAAATAGTGTCGCTTCATTTTGTCATGTTTTTAATGTGAACTACTTAAGTGAAAAAAATAACAAAAAAATCCTTAGAAAATGCTTGCATTGGAAGTTTTATCTTGATAGCTGAAAAGTTCTTATTTAAAAAATCTATGCCTCAAAAATCTTGCAAGTTTGATAAAGTATTGAGAGCTTATGTGGTGTCTGTTTCGCTAATGTGAGGGGCTTAAGTAGATTCATGCAGTTTTCAATGATTCTTATTGGAATTGATCGATTCATTATTTGAAACGATCAATTTTTTTTTGTTTCGGAGCAGATCTGGAAAGCTACATTTTTTTAAATTAGGAATTTTTTTGTTTCTTTTTTCATAGCGATTCCCCTTGCAAATTAATCGATTGATTGTTTGTAATAAAATACAAATTCCCTGAAAATTCAATCAAATTCTTGTGGGATCTTTCGGAGTGTTTCTAGATGTTCATCGTTCATTCATTATCTTTTCATTGAAAATATAAGGGACGTTCCATCCCAAATTCGACAATTTGAATTTTTTTTTTATTTCCTCAAATTTAAATTTAAAAAAAACCGCTTTTTTCGGTTTTTGGTCATAACTTCTTTAATAATGGTCCAAATTAAGTGTTTTTTTCTTCAATTTTTTTGTTATTTATGGCCTTTTCAGAAACAAATACAACAAAAATATTTGCCATGTTTTTGAATACGTTTTTAAGTTTTAAACTTTGAATCGTGTTTTTAAGAGTGAGTGCATATTTTTATTTGAAAAAAAAAAATTTTTGATTTTTAAAAATTATTATTTTTTGTCTATAAATCATTATGAATATCGATTTTTGTTACTGTACACAGTGTATAGTCTTTTTTTTTTTAATTATTCACAATTTATTTTGATACTTTTTCATTGTTAATAGGTTCTTAAAATTAATAATTAATCGTTAAGTCTGTTTATGAACAATAATAACAACAGTTTTTATTTATTCACGTATTCTTTTGAAAATCTTACATATACGATTATTTCCTAAATTAGGATATTCCTTTGCTAATACGTTTCAAATAAAATCTTTCTTTTGCATCTAAATAGTGTTTCTCAGGTGAAAATTTGACAGCAATATTCGGTAGATAATTTGTACTTACTTGACAATACTTGAATTGTTGTTATTTGCTCATCGATTACCTATTAATTATTAATTATTAATTTAAACAATCTGTCAACAAGAAAAAAGTCAAAATCACATCTAAATAATGAAATAAAGACTGTAAACAGTCACAAAAATTGATATTTATAATGATTTATAGAAATTTTTTTGTTTTTTTTTTCAAAAATTGAAAAAACATAGTAATTATGGAGGACCCTCGACCGAACTAGTCTTAAAAGTTGTTGAATAGATAGAAGTTTAAAATAAAATTTTGAAAAAAAAATCAAAATATACACTCACTTTTAAAAACACGATTCAAAATTTAAAATTAAAAAAATTTATTCAAAATCACGTCGAATATTTTTGTTGTACTTTTTTTCTTCAAAGGCCATAAACAAAGAAAAATTTGGGGAAAAAAAACACTTAATTCGGACCATTATTAAAGAAGTTATGACCAAACAACCAAAAAGAGCGGTTTTTTTTCATTTAATATCTTGTGAACGGGTATGAAAAAAATCTCAAAATTTAACAGGAAGGGTCTTTCGATGGGTACTAAAAAACATAAAAAAAAATTAAGGAAATAAAAAAAAAAGTTTTTCAAACTGTCCGATTCGGGATGGAACGCCCCATAGATATATCTTTCTATAAAAAAGTTTCCCTCGTGAATAACCAAAACCACTTAAAATCCTCACCACTGACAAACTTTTTATTCGCAGATGCAATGAAAGAAGCGGTGAGAAATGAGCTGGTTCGAAACTTCCGGTATCGCCAATTTGGCCAAATCAGCGCTGAAAGGAGCGCAGAAGACGATCGACAAAGCGCTGGATATAAAAGAGGACGAGAATCGATCGGGTCAGGGGTCGCGCGACGAGCCAGCAAATTTTTTCGCAACATGGGGAATAAAGAGCGTCGAAGGCGAGAATTCATCAACTTCCGGAATTTCCCCAACGGCGCCATCAAAGGAAAACGAGATGACCGGAATGTGGGGAAGTTTCACAGGATCTTTCTTCGACAATCCAAAAACTGATGACCACAAGCGTCGTTTTAACGAACGTTCAGAATCGTTGACCGGAAGTAACGAGAATCCACGATCAGCGATAGATGACTTGAGACTCATTTCCGGTTCGTCATCAATGCCTGAAAAATTATTCACCAACGAGGAAGAGGCTCGCGAATCGCGCGCGAGTGCGGAAACGAGAATTCGTCGTTCAGGAATCGACATGACTTCGTCGAGTCGTCGGAAACTCGTCGGAAGCGCAAATTCGTTGCGCAAACAAAAATCCGACGATGCGGAAATCACCAACTTGGAAAAACGTCGTTACAGCGCCGGCGAAATCGAGGGAAACGATGAAAAGAGGAATTTCGATGATGATGATGAAGTCGATACATCAATTCAATCGCGAAACGAAATCGCAGGCAGAAGAAGTAAGAAGGAGGATAGACGCGAGACGAGAATCAATCAAGCGATGAATCGCGCCTCGATCGTTTCGTTGGAGAGTGACAAAAAAAGCTCGGACAGCGTCGAGATGATAAATTCTGAGACAACGACGAGCAGCACGACGACTCCGGAATCGGAAATAACGTCGGCCAGTATTTCAACGAATACCAATGATACCAAAAGAAATTCCGAATCCGTCGAGATTTTGCCGGATAGTTTGGTCACGTCGCCGAGCTCCGTCGAGATTATCGCTGATTCGAAGAGCGAATCTGACGACGGTCCGCTTTTAACGCCAAACGAACGTCTCACGAGCGATTTAACGAGGAACGATTCGACGATCGAGATTTGCAAATTTGGCGATTCGTCCTCGGACGTTTCGCCCTATGCGTCGCCCGTTGAGGAAGAAACGAGATTGATGAATTTAGGAACTTCTATCGTGAATGAGGATATAGTTGGGACAGTTGATATTTCAACGGTCGTGAAGAATTTTGGGGATGTCGAGAAACAGGGTTGCCAGTGAGTCTCTATTGTCACTGTTTTTCACTATTTTGAAATCGTGTCACTTTTCTCACTATTTTTGAAATGTGGTCACTACTGTCACTGTTTCAGAGCTCAGAAGTGGTTGGAATAGAGGTGCCGGTTAGAATAGGGGACAAATTTGTACCTCGACTCGCTTGCTACACTGTAAAAAATGTTATTGAATTTAATATACAAAAGTATATGAAATTTCAATAACAAAAAAGGTGAATTAAGGTGAAAAATGAAGAATCCCCGAAGGAGAGCTCAAAAAAAAATTATTTCGAACGGCGCATTGCATTTGAATATTTTCCATAAGAATAACACAGGAAAATATTGGCACTTCTGAACGTCGTAGTAGAACTCTTTAGAAAAAAATCTCACAAAAAAGTATTCTGATAGAGAATTGAATTCCCTACAAAAAAAAGTCCTTACGAACAATTAGCTTAGAACAACCGTTCAAGTGGTATCGCTGTCTGAAATTGAATTAGTAGAAGAAAAAAAATTCAAAAGGCTGAAAAATCGAATTTTTCCAATTTTTCGCTTTACGAAAAAACTTTTTGGGTTTTTTTTGTAGAGAATGTTCTGCTCTAACATACAATTTGCATGGAATCGTTCTCAAAATATTTCTCTGATACAAAAAAGAATCAAGTACAACAAGACATATAAAAGAAACGACGTCCACCATTGATCGTGTTTTGAAAAGTTTTATTGAATGACTTTGGTTTGATAAGATACAATAATTTGTTTTTACATTATAATGCTTAATAATCATCGTTCCTTTTTTTAAGAGTCTGTTTTTTGCAATTGGGGTATTTCTGTCGATGATTTTGCACTATGCCCAATAAACAGCGATACCACTTGAACGGTGGTTCTAAGCTAATTGTTCGTAAGGACTTTTTTTGTAGGGAATTCAATTCTCTATCAGAATATCATAATGGCATTTTTGTGAGATTTTTTTCTGAAGAGTTCTACTACGACGTTCAGAAGTGCCAATATTTTCCTGTGTTATTCTTATGGAAAATATTCAAATGCAATGCGCCGTTCGAAATAATTTTTTATTGAGCTCTCCTTCGGGGGTTCTTCATTTTTTACCTTAATTCACCTTTTTTTGGTGGATGCAACCGAAAATAAAAATATCGATTTTTTTCCGCACGGTCTACTCTCGATATTTTCCTGTTTTCTTTATCATGAGAAAACGTTGCTGTTAAATCGCTAGCCCAAAATGAAATTATTTGTAGGAGTTGTAATTTTTTGAAAATTGTGTACTTTGAACGACTCGAAAAACAACGTTTTTGCTTTCGTGTATAACTCCGCCGGATTTTGGAATTCGAGAACTTCACTTTGAGAAATCGAAACTGTATTCAAAACCTTTCAAAATGAGCACAAATTAACCTCATTTGGTGCATTTATGACGCCACAATCGTAAAACTACGTTTTTTTTCGAAAATCAAGAATAATTGAAAAACCTCATTTTTTTTAATCTGAAAAAACCATATTATATTTTCATGACAAAAAATCTATATTTCTGTGGAGTTTGAACTAGTTCTGACTAATAGATTTTGAATTATTGAACAATTTCATCTTTAAAAATTTTAAGATAAAATTTAAAACTGATTTTAGTTTCAGCTATTTTGGGACATTGAGGTTTTGACTTTAGGTCTTCTGAGAATTTTGTCAATAAAATCGATAGTCATTGTTTCAAAACTTTAGATGTAAAGTTGCAAAAAAAGCAAGTATTCGTAAATATTATCATCATTTGATGGAGATGGATCTCAAAGAATCGTAAATAAATTGTTTTATAATTTTTTACAATTTAAACAATCGCAGCTTCAGACCTAAAGTTGCAGAAAGAGCAATTATTCGTAAATATTATCATCATTTGATTTTATTATTATCATTTTGATATAAAGGTTGAAAAGGAAAAAATTGAAAAAATTGTTTTTTCGCATTTTGGCTAAAATTGGATTTGATCATTAAAATGGCTGTAGCTTTTTCTCTAGATAGAATTCTGGTTTCCACCTAAACTCATTCTTTTTGGGATCGTTGAAGCTTCAAAATGCCGCTTGGTTCATCCAATTCGGATAATTTTTCAATTTTTGGAATTTTTTTAAAGTTTGATCATCGATGTTTGCAAATTTTTGGAGGCGATTTTCAAACTGCTCTCATTTCTACAAAAATTAAGTTATCGGAATAAACCAAGCGCCATTCTCTAAGTTTAGGGACAGCCTTTAGTAGAAGTAAAGTTATGAACACTTGAAAGTTCGCCATTTTGAGATTTACGAAAAGTCGCCCAAAAATGAGTAAACATTTTTTTTAAATTCTTATCGTTTTCAAACGTTATTTCGATGGAAAATTCACCGCTGATTGCAAGTCACGCAGAGTTTTCGTTAAAAAAAATGTATTCATGAGAAAAAGCAAGAAAAAACTAAAAAATATATATTTCAATAAACCGTGTTCTTTTTGATATGCCTTTTTTTTAAAGAGGTGGTTTTACTCATCAATACAAACAATTTTTTCTATGGGGATTCCTCTGAAATCTCGTAAAAAATTTCAGAGAAGTCCCCATAGAAAAAGTTGTTCGTATCGATTAGTAGAACCACTTCTTTAAAAAGTACTTTCAAGTCGTCTTGTCTTGTCCTCCATTAACTTTCCATATCCTACAAATGTTCGAAAAAAATAAGCTCTCACAAAAGTTCCTTAATTGGTTGGGAAAATTTCACTATTTTGTCACTATTTAGACGAAAACGTTACTATTATGTCACTATTTCTGGGAAAGTAAGTAACTATATTCTACTATTTTTTACCCTCTGCAGCGTTGGCAATCCCATCGAGAAGGAATCGCCGGAAAGCGTCGAGGTCATAGCGGACGTTGATGACCTTGACGAGGTCAGTCAGGCCGAGGATTCTTACACGTCGGCTTCGGAAAGCACGATTATGACGATTATGGACGCCAATATGCAGCAGTTCGATCAGACGACGAAAAATCGGCACGATTTTGCCGAAAAGAGAGTACCAGATTCGAGCACGGATTCAACGAGATACGTCGTAACGTCTTCGACAATTCTGGGAGCCAATCAGAGCGCTAATTCGAGTTTGGATTCATCGAGGGAAAAGCACAATTTGCATTTGCCTCTTGAACCGATAACTACTCAACCGATAAGAAAGGGCGAGCTTTTGATTGATACCAGTTCGATTATCGATAGCGGAACGTTGGAACCGATCAAGGATTCTTCGATGATCGAATCCACGGAAATTCAACAGAATAACGAGCAAGCGAGGATCAAACAGCAAATTGAGGGGATTCCGGATTGTCCGGAATATCTCATGCTCACTGATTCAAGCTGCGAGGGCACCCTCATCGAAAGCAGCTCCGAGGACAATGCAATCGTTATGAAAGAGAACGAGACGAAAATCGTCGATACAACGTTGACTGCGAGCTCTTATGTCAAAAATATGCTTGCTGACGCTATGACCGAGAAAGGAGAGATTCAATTTGACAGTGAACGTCACAGGATCGATGTTCCTCCCCGTGAAAATTCACCAATATCTTCAGAAAGGTGATCAAATTAGCTAATCAAATTTTCAAGGGCAATGAAAATTAATTCGTTATCTATTTATTTATTTTGGAAGTGGATAATGGAATTTTGTCTCCATTATTTTATTTATGAATTGAACATGGTCAATTTTATTTTAATAAGACTCAATTCATTATTGATTAATTTTGGCAATACAATTTGAAAATATTAATTTGAATAATTTTTTTTTCAGTCGTTCAGATTTAGTAAAAATTGGCTCGGATCAAACGAGCGGGCATACAAGCGGAGACGAACTCGAGACAACAACTTCCAGTGACATTGAAATAATATCCAGGTACAGGTAGGATAATGCTGATGTTTGAAAAACGAGACAAAGTGAGCCATTATTCAGCTGAAGAGGCAAAAATTTCAAAAAATGTCTGGAACGTTTTCTTATGCCATTTCGCCAGAAGTCAACGTAAACTAATTTAACAAACGGCATTTTGAGAGAAGAATTCGGCTTCATTTCCGCTGCTTTAAATTATTTTTGCAATTTGTTTTTAGATTTAGACTCTATTTTGAAAACAACTGTTTTTCGCCTTTTTTTGCCTCTCTTTAGGTGCAACCATCTTCTAGAGGAAATTTTTTAAATCCATTTTTACTATTGGATTCATAAAGGGGAAAGTTTCAGCTTCAATTTCCTTTTTTAAAAAACTTTAAGCGATTTTTTTTCCAAAGTTATTTTGTTTTTTGTGAAATAAGAGGAAATTTGAAAAATTCCGTATAACACGGAAACAAAGAGGATTCATGAAAAACTTCAAGATAGCAAAAAAGAGCATCTGTTTTCGTTGAGTTCAGAGGAATTTTTTCAGAATTTTTTTTTTTTTTTTTATTTTTTTTCTCATTTTCTGGGTTCAGATCAGACCATTTAATTATCATAACTCGAGAGCTATGGTATTATTGAAAACATTTCAAGAGGGGAAAATAGTAAAATACTTTATTTCACCATTTTCAACACACTGGAATTTTCTTCCCAAATTTTTTTCCAGCCTCAACATGAGAAAAAAAACTTAAGAAAAGAAAATCTGAAAAAATTCCTCTGAACTCAACGAAAATAGACGCAACTTTTTGCTATCTTGAAGTTTTTCATGAATCCTTGTTGTTTTCGTGCTATACGGGATTTTTCAAAATTCCTCTCTTTTTACAAAAAACAGAATACCTTTGAAAAAAAAATCGCTCAAAGTTTCTAAAACAAGGAAATTGAAGCTCAAACTTTCCCCTTTATGAATCCAATTGTAAAAATGTATTAAACAAAAATTCTCTAGAAGATGAGTGCACCTAAAAAGAGGGGAAAAAAGCGAAAAACAGTTGTTTTCAAAATAGAGTCCCAATCTAACAACAAATTGTAAATATAATTTAAATAACAGAAAATGAAGCCGAATTCTTCCCCTTTAAAATGCTCTATACTATTTCGATTAACTTGTATCCAAATATTGTTTATATACTCTAAATACCTATAAATATTTCGAAAACAATAATGTCTCAGAAAAATTTAAATACTTTTTTTTTTTACAAATACACTATACAAATTTGCCTTCTAGATTAAGGCAGAGTTTTAATAGATTGTAGAGATTAATAACTTTTTTTTCGTACTTTTAGTCCCAACGGCGATTCGAGTTCAACACAATCACGTCAGAGTCCAGCGAATTTACACTCAACGAAAGGCACCGAGCTTTTAACGAGAACCCTTAAGGCACGAGGACACTCTCGAGAACTCAGTGAAATCAGCGTTGGTTCGGACGAGGCAAATTACGAGATGGAAAGACTCCTCAGGAGGACTCAAGAAATGACGGAGATACTTCAAGTTCGCGAGTCGAAGCTCATCGACGTCAGTCGTATGAATATGGAGCTTCACGAGCAAAATATTCATTTAAAGAGGTGATTTTTTCCGATATTTTTTTTTCCTCTCCAAGGAAGCTTTGAACTCAATGTCAAGCAAAATTCATCTTATTGATCACCAGTTATCGGCAAAAAAAAAATTTTAGTTTTTTAATTAATCGTTATTTACAAAATTAATATCATCATCCATTATTTTTTTAGGTATTTCGATAATCAGTAATTTAAAGACCAATACTACGAATTATTTGGATATTGAATATGTGTATTCTTCGAATTATTCATTATTAGAAAAATTGGTAAACGTATTCTTTAAAATACTTATCATTAAATTATTTAGTAATTGAATTATTTTAATTATTAATTATTAGAATAATTTATGATTGAATTATGTCAATTATTGATTTTTTGAATGATTAGTAATGTATATATCTAAATTACTAATTATTCAAGTCATTAGTACTTGAACTATTTCCATGATCAATTATTTGAATAATTAATCATTTAGATATATAAATGACTCATTAATTATAAATTCCTTCACAATTTAAGTACAACTTGACTACAAATAATTGTAGATGTTATTGGAGTGAACTTGTACAAAAGTTGGAGTATATTTTGTGTACAAGTTTGCCTACAATTTGTATTCAATTACCGGACTTAGATTTCGATTAACTTGTATCCAAATGTTGCTCACCAAAAACTTACCGTAAACTTGGCGTAAAATTGATTCCAAGCTACGGATGACCAAGTTTTTATAGTACAACACTGGCTATCAGGGTTCCTGCTTAACTTCACTAAACGAATTTACAAGCATAAATATGCATTATTAAATAATTAACAATTGCAAAGAATAATTAACTAATTTTTTTAAAAATTAGTAATCAGAAGAATTAATTACTTAATTATTCGAATAATTAATAATTGGAAAGAATAATTAATTAATTTCATACTAAATTAGTAAGTAGAGTACTTAAGTATTTAATTACTTGGATAATTAATAATTAGAAGGAACAATTATTTAATTTAAAAAAAAATCAGTAATTCATAAGAGCAAAATTTTAATTACTTGGTTATTGAGTAATTATTTGATCTTAATTACAAGTTATAGCTTGTTATCGAGCAAGTTATCGACCATGAATTATCGAATTTTCGAATATTAGAAATACCTTACTGCCTAATTACCGAGGGCCTTAATAATGAGTAATATTTGTTGGAACAATTATAAAATTTTCTAACACAGAGTAATTAGCGGTAATTAAATTGACGAAAATATCGATTCAGCCGATCACTGTTGATCACATTGTAAATTCATTTCTCTTACTGTGATAAAAACCTCACTTCGAATTTTCAGACAACTGGAATCCATCGAGATGCGTGCAGAGCACAATCAGGAATTGAATCGAATAACCGAGGACTATACGCAACGTTTGTCGGCGTTGGAAAAAAAATTTCAACAAGCAATCAGCGAGCGTGACAATCTGCGAGAGCAAATGGATGTTTTGAGACAGGAAGCATCGGCGAGACTGTCGTCGCGTGAATTATTATCGATAACCGGGGAAAAGGACGATATTATAAGGGAACTTCGTGAGGAGGGAGAAAAATTGAGCAAACAGCAATTGCAACATAGTAACTTGATTAAAAAATTGCGCACCAAAGAGAAGGAGAACGACGCTTTGATCAAGAGTCAAAAGTTCGTAGCTCCAACTTTCGAATATTTCATCAACCGTTAAAATCGGTGTTTTAATAGCTCAATTTTTTCTCGTATGTCAATTTCAACTATTGAAATTATAATTTTTTTTTTATAAATACGTTTTTTATTTTTATGTTCCAATTTCAATTATTAAATCGTAAAAGCGATTATTTAGAGGCATACATTTTTTTTTCTTTTTTTCCGTTTAGAGAACAGCTCGAGGAACAAAGTTCCGAGCTGGAGAGACTCAAACGTTCCTTGATCGCAAAAGAGGAAATCGAGCGTAGTCAGATCGAAGTCGTTCACACGCTCACCGCTCGACTGAAAAAACAAGAAGCTGAACTTCTCAGTTCACAAGAGAAATTGGACAACGCTCTGCACAAGATGGACGCTTACAAGACAAGTCTCGATGCGACTAAACTGTAAATTTCCTTCGATTTCGGTAATCGATCTTCATGGAAATATCGTAATGATTTATTGACGGTATTTGCTTTTCAGAGATTCCATCGATGTAAAGAAAAAATTGGCCATCTCCGAAGAGGAATTGAAACGAGCTTTGGAGAACGCCGGAGAATCGTGCCAGCTTGCGGCTCAGGTTGATGACCTCAAACTGAAATTACGACAATCCGAAGAGGCGCATGTAAGGTGAAGTGATGCAGAAAAAAAATTAATACATAATATAGTTATTATTATACATGAGGCATTCCACACCGATTCGACCTGAGTCTGACCCTTCATCTCTGCGATTTTGTCTGCAATTTGTTATGGTTTTGTTGTACCTCTGAAGAGCACTCCGGATTTTTTTCAGATTTTTTAAGAGCCATTTAACTTAAGTATAATTTTACAAACAAATTTTTTTTAGCCTCAATTTAAAAATCTGAAAAAATCACAAAAATCCCGTTTTTTATATGAAAAATTTCAAGCGTTGAGCCAAAGTGGGCAGCGGTTTCCTTCTGTTTATAATAAGCTTTTTCGAATTCTTTTTTTTTTTAATAAAAGGAGGAACCTGAATTGAGTGGGCCTTTACCCAAACATTTTGGTATGAATTGAAGGTTTTCAAAAAAACTTTGCACAAGGGCCCACTCAATTCAGGTTTCTCTTTCTATCTAAACAATTTTTTTTTTGAAAAGCCTTCTTATAAACAGAAGGAAAGTCCTGCCTACTTTGGCTCAACGCTTGAAATTTTTCATATAAAAACGGGATTTTTGCGATTTGTTTCAGATTTTTTCAAATTAAAGAAAAAAAAAATGTTCAAATAGAACAAGAAACCTGAATTGAGTCGGCCCTTATCCAAACATTTTTTTAAACACCTTCAATTCATAAAAAAATGTTTGGATACCAGCCCACTTAAATCAGGTTCCAGCGTCAATAAAAAAAAACCGAAGGAAACCCCTGACGCTTGAAATTTTTCATACGAAAAAAGGGATTTTGGTGATTTTTTTCAGATTTTTAAATTTAGGCCAAAAATAATTTGTTTATAAAATTATACTTAAGTCAAATCGCTCCAAAAAAATCTGAAAAAAATCCTGAGTACTTTTCAGAGGCATTACAAAACCATAAAAAATCGCGGACAAAATCGGAGAGGTGAATGGTCAGACCCAAGTCGAATCGGTGTGGAATGCCCCACATATATATAACTTCGAGCTTGAAAATATCGAAAATAAGCATTATAGTGTTGCTTAAATTTTTGCTGAGTTGTATTTTTTATTTTTCACGAATCTGGATGATTTTTTAAATTAATTTTTGTTGACATTGTGCATTTTGTGCATTTTGAAAAATATACTCACAATTCTACATAAAGAATTAGGGTTTGATCCTGGTCATTGTGACCTGCAATGCGCCGAGTCCAGACTTTAAATTAAATTAAATTAGATTAAAATGAGTGAGCAAATTTAAAAAAAAATGAAATAAAATCTCATCTATATTTTTTTTAATTATCAGGAGCGTGGAGAGTCTGAAACGTGAGAATTCCCAATTGTTAAAGCGTCTGGAATCTGCCGAGGCGAGAAGCGAGGAACTCTCTGAATCCGTCACTCTGGCAACAAAACCACTTCTGCGACAACTGGAACAGCTGCAAGCGAGTTTCGCCGCGAAAACGAATAATTTTGCGAAACAGGAAAAGCTCATGTCCGAATCGATAGACGAATTACAAACGAAACTCGAGAGTCTCGTTGCCACTGATCGTTCGTTGGTCGAAGAAAATTTAAGCCTAAGAACGCGAGTTTCCGGTCTCGAATCGCAGATCAAGCGAAAGGACATTGAAAAAAGTCAGGTTGAGGAATCACTAACGAGATTACGTTCGCAGTATGAAAAACTCGAAGAGAACAATTTACGGTAAACGTTAAATTAAAAAAAAAAAAACGAATACTATTTTTTATCTCCATTTTTTATCCCTTCAGAAGTCGCAAAACGATCGAGACGCTTGAAAAATCCTGCGAGGAGCAAACGAAGGAATTGAAACGCGAGATTCAATCGTTGACCGACAAATTATCCGTTGAAAGAGCCGCTACCAATGCGGAGAAGAGAAAGAATAACGCCTTTTTGGAGCAACAACAGAGTACCGACCAAGAATCACGTTTGAGCCCCACTTTGAGCATCGGCAGAGATTCGATCGGAAGTACCAGCAGCGTTTGGCCAGCTGTAAGATTATTCGTAACGATTTTCTCATAATTTAATTTTCTTCCTATAAGAAAAATCAAGATTATCATTCCCGGGAATTGAAAATATTCCAAAATGTCGATTCAAACTAGAAGTAAAATAATTAACAATTAATTAACAACTCCATTCATTTTCGTCGATTAATTCGTGTTTACAGTTCAACGAGTCATTATTCGAGAGTGGCTCAGGTCGTTTTCCAAGCGTTTACGACAGTCTCCGGGCTGGTGGAAACAGCACTTCAATGATCGAGAATTTGCAGGCTCAAGTTAAACAACGAGATGGTGCGTTCAATGCTGTTTATAAAAAAATCAAAGTTTCCACAAAGCATCAACGAAAATCTTAATTTTTTTTCCCGCTGATGCTTTGACAATATTCGAGGCAAACAACTGTCAATAATTTTGATAGTGTAAAGATGCTATCGAGTTACATTACAATTTTTTTTCCTTCTTTTTGCATCTAAGGTGAAATTCAGCAACTCCAGTGGGAAATATCGAGGCGCAACAATGAGAGGGACGCCCTTAACATGGAATTGTCGTCTCTGTCTTTCAAAATCGAGGGATTGAGCAGCAAAGTGACGGAGGTCGAGGTTCTTGATAAAAGCCTTAAAGAGATACAAATGAGATACGACGCTCTGCTGCAGATGTACGGTGAAAAAGTTGAGGAAACCCAAGAGTTACGTTTAGATTTGGAGGACGTTAAGGAGATGTACAAGAGTCAAATTGACCAGCTCCTAAAACGTGACGCGTAGACCTGTTTTTCAAATCAACGAATTTTTCTGTTTTGTTTGTTAGTGAAATTCCATAAAAAAGATGATATATTGTAAATAATTTTCGAGATACAGCCGAAGCTGTATTTCGTCGTTACGTGAGAACGCTTTGAGCGATTCTTCGTTTTTTTTTTGGACAACACGTTGTACACAGTTGAAAAAAAAACGCATTTATCAGCGTAATTAGTGCGAAGTTAATACGGTAGTGCAATGCAGCGTGAATTTATAAATTGTCGTTATATGATAATCTCTGTGGTGATTTTACAGGATCGTTTATAAAATGTGTAAATATTCTCGTATTATTATTATTATTATTATTATTATTATTATTATTATTATTATTATTATTATTAAATTCGACGCCATGATTTTGAACTTTTCGGGATGAAAAAATTAAGATATTTCATATATTATTCTAAATATTCTTGAAGTATTCGAGGACGTATTTGGCAGCATTGCGAAAGGTGATACATAAAATTTAAAGAATATTTCAAGAATCAATGCCAGTGAAGTTTAAAACGTTGGAAAAATGCAACGATTTTCTCAGCTCGCTCGTTCTTCAGGAATGACAAATGAACATCGAATGACAGATGCATAGGTTATGCGAGATTATCATAAAGAAAACATGTTTTTTAATTGGTAAATATAACCTTTTTTCATAAAAAAAACACCCATGTACGTAAAAAAAACGACTCGATGGAAGACGATTTGTCGAGACGCCGCGAAAGAATGCCCGAAACGAAGGTCTTCCGCAGGATCAATCGCGTTAGAATAAATTCCATCGTAAAGAGCATATTTTTTAACACAAGAAAACGGAATTTTTGGAGGTCACAGATTTATATCAATCAGTAATTTTTTTAAAATTCTTGTGCATGGAAACAGCGATATATGAAAATGAGAGTCTAAGGCCCATCGTATTTTAAGGAGGTTCATCTGGTACCGAGTGAGTCAAATGAAAAACGGCGGTGACTAGCGTAGTCAGCTTAGTGCGCTTGACAACGGTTAACCTCAAAATAATCAGCATTTTTCGAGACAAATTAATTTATTATGAATCTCACAAGTACCTAATCGACTTTATGAAGCTCTATTAATGTTGCTTAGATATTTTTTTATTATTTCTTAAATTTTCATCAAAATCTGTTTTGTAATGATTGTGAATTTAATATTTATAGACGCGGAAAAACCATTGAAACTCATAAAGGCGCGAAATGAAATCGAAAAAATTCTTTTCCAATATAGCTTTCGATCGGAAATTTCCTGCGCTTGTCGAAAAAAATATCAGCGATTTCGATAAAAAAAGAATTCATTTAAATTTCGGCCAAAAACCGAAAAAATTGATTGACAGAAGAAGACCATAATTTAATTCAGCGAAACAATTTTTTTAATGTTTTGTATGTATCTGAGAAATCACGATATAAATTTCAAGTTAAAACTCGCATCCGTTTACTTATGCCAAGTTTTTTAGTAGGATAAAAATTCTTAAATATCGTGTTTTTCGTGTTCAACAGTTCTCTGATATATTATATACCGTTTTTTTAACGAATTTTGAATTTAGTACATTTATTTTTCCAAAAGTTGCAAGTCATTTTTGTAGTAACTTTTGACGAGGAGTTCAATGGTGACCTTAATTTTGACCTTGACGATGACCTACAGGGTGATTTCAAGGTCAACTTTTTATTTT
The DNA here is from genome assembly GCA_946863875.1 of Alloplasta piceator. Classification (NCBI taxonomy): domain Eukaryota; kingdom Metazoa; phylum Arthropoda; class Insecta; order Hymenoptera; family Ichneumonidae; genus Alloplasta; species Alloplasta piceator. The sequence continues at coordinate 6,698,306 of OX333075.1, read as the reverse complement.
CAAATGGAAACCCCCTTTTTGACATCGGCAATCGAAAGAGCGGAAAATTTCACGTTCAAACATGTACATAGGTCATAGGTACATTTTGACCTTTAAGGTCCTCTAAAGTCAAATAGATTTAAACAAGGTGTAGATACTCCTTGGAATAGAAGCTTTTTACATTCTTTCGTAAGGACCAAAGTTATTAATTTTAACAAGGCGCATTTAGTAGTGACCTTGACGATGACCTACAAGGTGATTTCAAGGTCAACTTTTTTAAAAAATGGAAACCTAGTTCTGAGAGAATTCAACTTCAACGACATAAGCACAACAAATGTTCTTAACAATATAAATCGAGGTAGATTTTTTTTTTAATTCTTGTGCATGAAACATCGATATTTGACAAAAGTTTTGACGGAGTTCTTTAATCCTTCATAAAAAAAAACTAAAATATAAAATAAAATAATATTATTTATGAAACCGTTGATCCTGTTGAATGAAAATCGTATATAATATATAACATTTATTTATTATAATATGAATTTATTAATATAAAAATAATATAAATTTATTAATAAAAATTTATTAATTCATTAATAATTTATTTCTAAATTTATTGTAAAATTTATCTATTGATATATAAAGTTTATTAATATGTTACGTTAATCTCGCATACTCTATGCATCTGTCATTCGATATTCATTTGTGATTCCTCAAAGACGAGAGCTGACAAAATCGTTGCATTATTGAAACGTTTCGAACTTTACCGGCATAAGAAAACAACATTAATTTTCAATAATTTCAAAGGTAGTGTTGGAGATCTCCAGTGCAACGTTTTCATGCAAGATTTTCTCAACGGCCGCGATCAGCTGTTCGTCCGTATATTCGACGCCAGTTGCACCTTGTTGTAGTATGTTTCCTTCCGCGCACCAATGCATGTCGCGAAGTTGTTGTTTGAGGCAGTTACCGACGTCCACAGCGTGCGACACATTGCGCCATTTCTTTACGACGCGAGCGTTTTGACACGTCTCCAATTTTTTTTTAACGGCATGATTGAAACTTTTCTGCTGGCAACGTACAATGTACCACTCTCTGGGTTGCAGAGCAATCAGCCCGAAGCAGCGCTCTTTCCCTCTATTGATGGGAGGCGGCGAAATGTGGCGTGAGACTTCGTCTTGCAGAGGCAGCGCCACCTCCGAGCGTATGCGCTCCTTCATCTTCTCGTTGCGCTCAGAAACCTTAGAAAGGTCCTGTTCCGCCCTAGCGTGCTTCTGTTCAGCTTTAGCACGTTCGTTTTCTAATCTGTTGAGTTCTTCCTCAGCACGGTCAATTTCACGATCGGCGTTGACCTTCATACGCTGCACCTGGTCCTTCAAAATAGCGACCATTAGGTTGAGACGATCGTTTTGCACGCTAACATTTTGTCGCTCCGCCTCCGCCCGATCCATTTCGGACTTGGTATACTCCATCAAGACATTCTTCAACGACATCCACAGTTGGCGTATCTCGCATGCTTCCGGACTTAGCATCTGCTGGAGTAGAGACTCGAAATCCAGAGTTTTCATCTTCAAGTACTCTTTCTCGTCGTTTTCCTCATCGTGAACTTGAGTATACTCTATGTGCGGGTTCTTCTTCAATAAAGAAATGAAACTATTTTTTTTAACTTGGTATCTTGGTCCTTTATATCCGCACCAATCGAGCAAGTCTTCGGTCAAAGTTACTTGGGCCGTCGACAATAAATCCCAAAAGAAAGCGTTGCGTGGATCGTTCACCACGTCGATACCAAATTGTTGGCAGAACTCGATGAACGACAACTTTGTGGACGATGACGCCATGGCAAAATTTGTTTATAAAAGTGACAACACTTGAATCGTAACGCTCTCTGCGAATTAAATGAACGCATAGACGCGCTATTTGTACCAACTAGGAAGTGTGCTATCACTAGGAGGGGATAGCTATCACGAGGCCGAATGACTAATGTCAATGTCGACGATTGCGAATAACAATAATGCCAATTTCGACCAACGAAACGCTTTAAGAATTTCCAATTGCAATTTTCTCCACCTTTCTCATTTTAGGTCTCCATACGAATTTGACTTTTACAAATGCGCAAGAATTAAAAAAAAAAAATCTACCGATCAATATTAATCTGTGACCTGCAACAATTGCGTTTTCTTGTGTGAAAAAATGTTTCTCGAAGGTTCTCGAATTATCTCGATTTCCCCTTCCACGAGCGTGCGAGACGCTGGCGTCAGTATTGCCATGATACTATCCGCTTTTCCGCTTTTTACTCCGCATTTCCACCAACGAATCTGCTTTCCGCTTTATATCTGCACACTGGGCGCGATTAGCGATGAGCGATATTTTTAATGAGAGCTCTGCTTTTCTGAACGTCACATCCGTCGCGAGCCTCCGGATTGCTTTTATCCTTCATAAAAAAAAACTAAAATATGAAATAAAATAATCATACAATTTATGAAATCGTTGATGCTGTTGAATCAAACCATATATAATACACTACTGGAAAAAATTGAAGGAACAAAAAAATTTCATAAATTTTTAGTGGTTTTCAACAAGGCTGTATCTCAGTCAAAAATGGTCGTATTGAGGTCTAAAAAAAGCATTTTGAAGCTTGAAGTTTATTATTTTAAGGTCTTTCAGCAAAAAAAATTCGAAGCTACAGGTTTCACGCAATCCTGAGAAATAGTGAGAAACACAAATTTGGTAAATTGTGAGTATTTTTTTTTTTGCTGCAGTCACTTGGGAGAATTTTTTCCAGCTAAACTATTGCATGGATCGGATAGCTTGTTTATTTAGCTTTAATTTGCTTTTTTTGAGACCCCGATGCGACCAATTTTTGTTGAGATATTGGACTTTTAATGAAAAAGGATCCTTTTGTGTTTGACCATTGATATCTCAGCAACCAATGATCGCACAGAAAACAGGAGGGGGGGTTTCACAAACTTGAATGAATGCTCTACAAAGATTGATGATGGTTTTTTGGAAAACAAAATTTTTCCATCCTTGCCATGAATTTGAAAAAACAGGAGAAAAAGTGCTGTTTATGGTTTTTTAGAAAATCAACAGCTAAATTAAAAATATTGACAAAACGACTCATGTTGAGCGTGACTTTTACAACTCAATATACCCACAAAAACCCTGTAAAGTTTAATTTGATCTATCGAACGGTTTTTTTGTTTCAAGCAATTAAATTTAAAAAAAAATTAAAGGATCATGCCCCTAAACGTCATAATTATTATTAAAGAGAAGACATTTTTTTAAGCATTTTCCACATTTTTATCGCAAACAGCGTTTAAATGTATGGAAAAAAAAATTCAAATTAATTTGAAAAATTAAATTTCGAAGAATTTTTGAAATGTTTTTTTTTCCTTAAATTTAAACGCTGTTTGCAATAAAAATGTGGAATAAGCTCAAAAAAAATATTGTTTCATTTTAATAAATTGTCCAAGTAACTGCAGCCAAAAAGAAAGTTTTCAAAATTTGCCAAATTTTTTTTTCTCACTATTTCTTAGGTTTGCGTGAAACCTGTAGCTTCAAATTTTTGTTTGCTTAAAGATCTTAAAACTAGAAATTTTAAGCTTCAAAATTATTTTTTTTAGTCCTCGATACGACCATTTTTGACTGAGAATTGTTAAAAACCACTAAAAATTTAGGAAATTTTCTTGTCCCTTTAATTTTTTTCAGTAGTGTATGTAAAATATTAATATGTTACGTTAATCTCGCATAATCTATCCCAGACAGCACATTTGACTGAAAGACGTCTGAAAGTAGTCTTTCAGTCATAGTTGCCGTCTAAAAGTAGTCTTTCAGACTTCTTTCAGTTGAATGTGATTTCTGGGATGCATCTGTCATTCGATGTTCATTTGTCATTTCTGAAAGACGAGAGCTGAGAAAATCGTTGCATTTTTGAAACGTTTCAAACTTCACCGGCATAAGGATCAATGGAATAAAACATTGGAATGAATAAGGGAAAAGGAACAAATACGATTTTTTAAAAACTTGATACTCTACAATTATTTTTTCAACTTCTTTAATGAATTTTTACCAGATTGTTTTTTTTCCTTTTTTTTTGTTTTGACAACACTACAAGTATTAACTAAACAGTTGAAATTAAAGAGTGAAATTAACGAGTACACGATGTGGAAAATTACAGATTTTTCTTTTTGTTAAATTTTCGTTTGTTCACCGTGCCATTTATCATAAATTGAAAACGGATCTGAAAGAAATTTGGATAAAAGAAACTCTGTTTGCATTTTATGTCTACGTTTTGCTGTTTCGCTCGAGGTTTTTGTTTTCCATTTCTCACCGAATACGACTCCGTTAGTGGGGGAAAAAAATAAGAAAAAAAATAATAATACACTACTAATTTGTCAAACTTACAGGCTAACATCTTCTTTTTTTGATAGCATGACACGGGGATTTACTGATTCTCCTTCCTTACTCTTTTTTTTTTTTTGAACAATACAATCAATGTTCCGAGCACATTTCAAACGATTTGTGATCTTGAAAGTCACACCTACGGGATTTGTTTGATGTATTATAATTAATACGCGACGAATCATTCCCGATAATTGGCTCATCGCGGCCAGACACGAGAAAACATCGATAAAGGCTAGAATTAACGATTTCGAGGATTTTACGATATTCGTCGGAGCAAAGATAATTTTTCCACGTACAAACGATTTTCTCAATTACGGACAAAATTGGTTTTTAGAGAAAAAGAAATATTAAGATAAACCAAATTTATAAACGGGTTTTCGATTTTATCGAATTATTCAATTTTGTTCGAATCAAATTTTTTAAAAAATATTGTACTCATGAATTCCAATTTGTCGATTTATTTTAGCAAATAAAAACGTATTGGGATTGATCTCATCAATGCGATGGAAATTGCAAAATTTATGGTACTAAAAATTGCCGGAGTCGTGCACAGAAATTTTCGATGAGAGAAATTTTGTTTTGTTTTAAATATATAATTCGATCGTGAAACAATTGTAAAACCGGCAATTGAAAATCGCTCGATCTTCGTCGATTTTCTCGTGGCGAAGAAATTCTTTGGAAAAACACGTATTTTTTCAATGCGAAAGAATTTCATTGACTTTGCAAACGCGCCGAGGCGAACGTTTTTTTTTTTTCTTTTCACTTTCCACAACTAAATCACCCTGCAGAGATTTTATGCTTATCCCAAAAAAGAAGAAGCGAGCGCTGCTATACTTTTTTACCTTTTTTCTTCGTTCCATCATCAAAGTGGGCAATTTCCAGTCAAAGCAGCTTTGTCAGCGTTTGGAAAAAAGCTTCTTTAATTTTGCGATTATCATAAAATCGTTCCACCAGGTAAAATGGTACTCGGGGGGAGTTTTTTCTTTTTTTTTTAGTAAGCACTCGCCGCTGCGAGATTGTTTCTCACGTGTGAGAAACCTTTTTTTCAGGACCCCGTGACTGGAGATCGTCGTATGGATTTTGTTTTTTGTTGACTCGCTCCAAGGTGATGCGCTTAGGCATTTCACACCTATTTTGCCATCACACTTGGGGAAGGGTCATTTTATTTTGGCCACTACGACGTCGGAGAAGGGGCGAGCGACTCGAACGAGATTTTTATTCATTCTCTTATTCATCATCTTCGGTGTTGGTTGATATTTTTTTTTCTTGGCGTTTGATGTGTGTTTGTTGTTGCTTTTCGTTTATGGTAACGAATATTTCGTACCTTTCGTGAGACGAGAGTCAAACCAACGACGCGCGGCTGCGTCGGCATACGCGCACGTTCAGACCCACGGTGTCCAGCCTTCGTAAAGAAGAGCGAGATTGTCAAAGCTCTGCGCCTCACGTATAACGTATTCAACTTGCTCGGTGGGCGTGTACTTTCTCAAAGGATTCGGATCGTAACCCTTGAGCTTGCCTCTGACACGACGCCAAACGTTCAGGGCGTACACGTTTCGCTCTTGCACCGCTGCAACAATAAATAAGTAAATAATACAGGAATATCCATTTGTATGTGGGTCATTTCATGTCAAATCGGCCAATAGTTGGAATTGACCCCTTTCGATTTTGATGAAATTTAGTCAGAAGTTTTCTTTTATGTTAAAACAAAGTTCTACCAAAGAAAAACAAAAAGAATTTTTTTTTTCGAAAGTTATGCAAAATTCGAAATTTCACCATTTTTTCAATGTTTTAAGTTTATTTTTTTAATATTTCGTAAACTATTGTAGTTGCGAAAAAATCGTTCTGGGTTCGTCTTAAAGAGTATACTTTGGGCTAGCAAAAAAAAAAAAATTCCGAAATTTTTCTTTGAAAAATATTGAATTTAGAAATTTTTGATTTTTCAAAATCGTGGAAATCCTCAATCAACATTTAATTTTGGGTTCAATTTTTTTAAATATAATACCTTGTACTGATCTTAAAAGATCCTGACATGTTTAGTATAGAGTTTATTTTTAAATATTAATTTTTGGAGTTTTGTAAAAAAAAAAAATTTTTTCACCTTTAAGTCAAGTTGAGCAATTTAATTTTTCAAGTTTTTTTTTAATATCTCGAAAACTATTATAGTTACAAAAAAATCATACTAGGTTCGTCTCAAAGAGTATACTTGGGGCTACGAAAAAAAAATATTCCGGATTTTTTTTTTTTAATGATGAATTTAGAGAATTTTGAATTTTTGAGAATTCTGAAAATCTTCGATCAATATTAAATTTTGTATTCAATTTTTTTTAGATAATACCTTGAACTGATCTTAAAAGATCGTGAAATTTTTAGTATTGAGTTTTTTTTACATATGAATTTCTGTAACAACATTTTTTTTTTACTTCCAAGCTAAGTAAAGTTGAGTAATCATGTAATCTTTACTGCTCAAAATTATAAAATTACATGATTGATCTACTTTACTTAACTTGGAGTTTAAAAAAATATTTTTTTTTTAATTTCAAAAATTCATATTTTTGAAAAAAGAAAACGCAATTCTGAAAATTTCAAGATCTTTTAAGATCAGTAGAAGGTATTACATTAAAAAATTGAATAAAAAATTTAATGTTGATCGTGGATTTGCACGATTTAAAAAAATTAAATATTCTCCGAATTAATCATTTTTCAAAATGTTTTTTCGGAATATATTTTTTTTCGTAGCCACAAGTATACTCTTCAAGACGAACCCAGAACGATTTTTTCGTAACTATAATAGTTTTCGAGATATTTAAAAAATAAACTTGAAAGATTTAAAAAATTGTGAAATTTTGAATCTTGCATGACTTTAACTTTAAAAACGAAAACTTCTGAGCAAATTTCATCGAAATTGAAAAGGGTCGATTCCAACTCTTGGTCGATTTGACATGGAATGACCCATATATATTTATAATAATAAAAAAAATGAAGTAAATGAAAAGAAGAAATAAATTAAAAATAATAATTATTGTCACAAAACACCCAATTTTTTAATAATTTCGATACTTTCGATCAGCAAGACTGAAATTTTGAAAAACTAGCGCATTTTTTCCCCCCTAGTATAATTCCAATTTAATAAAAATTCCGGAAGTCGAAAAAAACTAAATTAAAAAAAATCAATCGAATAATGGAAAATGCTTCTACAGTGTAAATCCAGCGTAACCCTTTAAAATAAAACAATTGAAAAAAAAATCTAGTAAAAAGAACAAAATTTATGTTTATGGTATTTCCTCTGCACAGTATTAAATTATTTAATCACAGAGATAATTTTTGATGATACCTATCTCAAGATAATTTTGATTTTTATAAAAAATCAAAATTATCGTGATTTTTATTTAAAAAATTAATTTTACCTTTGCCAGTGGTACGATCTCTGACCATTGGAATTCCCTTCCGGGGACTGAGACACACGTTCGTGTCCTGTCTCACTAATTTTTTGCCTTTTCCCTTCGAGCCGGATGATTTTTTCGATTTTTTATTATTTTTCGTTGCCGGTTCATTGGCAAATTGCAACAAACGATCGTACAACGTGACAACATTATTCCCGATATTGTCCAATTGTTCTTTGACCTCGATGACCCGACGAGGATCGAGATTGTCGGATTCGAGTTCCTTGACGACGGCCGATATGACCTCGGTGAACGCGCGATATTCCGTCAAAAATTCATCGAGTCCAGCAATGCTCTCCTTCTTCAGCATTGTTCTCAACAATACTCTCACATCGGTCATCAGCCAATGATGTTCCATTATTATGCACTGCAATTCGCTGACTCTCTCTCTCAGAGTGTCCTCTGTCGTTGCATGAAATTCTTGCTTCTCCTGCAACAATTTATTCGTCTCGACGATGGCGTCAGATATTATTATTTCAGCGCGTCTGAGCCAATTTCCATCAGCATTGTTCTCCAATTGCAATAATTCCACGAGACTCTCCTCGATCACGGTCACGCTCGTTGTTAAATTTGCCCTCAGGGTGCAACTTTCCTCCCACTGTTTCAACAATTTTGCAAAATTGGCGTCATTGCTGACACTTTCGGATGTTCTTGTTCGCAATGCTTCATAATGGAGTATCGAATTGCAAGTATTGACGACTATCGCTGCCAAATTATGCTGACGCGTTAATTTCTCGCAAGATGTGAGCACCGCGTTGTCGAATGCCGACATTACTTCACCGAGAGCCGGATTCGCACCCGCTGCCCATTTCAATCTTTGATCCACGCTGGCGACGAGATTCTGCTGCTTTTCACGAGCCTCGCAAACTCGAGACTGAAGACCAGATAAATTGGCCGCTGTCTTTCGCAATTCGAGCATAAACGTCGAACGATCTGCGAAGAAAAAATACAGAATTTTTATTAATCAAAATAAGTGGGATTAATGTACGGAAAATATCGTGCAAAAAGTCGTGGAAAAAAATTCAAAAATTTGATTTTACTTCCTCATCTATTCTCATATGCCACTAAGCTTCTTGTTTGAGGAAGGAAATGAGTTTTGGTATCCTTGTTAAAGGACGCTTTATGAACTTTTTATACAGAAGGTAAAACGTTTACCATCAAAAGTGGTTCAGAACATTTTATATCTGCGTCATTCCATGTCAACTCGACCACTTTTAGCCTTGACTCCTTTCGATTTGGCTGAAACTTTTTTATCTTTTGCTATCCTATCAAAAACATTTTTCAGATTTTTTTCAAATTTTTTTACCCAACCGATAAAAAGTTATGAATTAAAAAATAAAATGGCCTTTTATTTTTCAAATATCTATAACTTTTTCACAAAATTGACTATCGGGACATTTTTTCAAATGTTTTGTTTTTAAATGTACTTTTCAGAAAAAAATAGAAAAACATTATTCAGACCGATATTTAACGTTTTTTTTTTGAATTTTTAGAAAAAAAAGAAAATTTCTCGATGATCACCATTTGTAATTTTTTTTTTCTTCTTTTTTATAGAAACTTTGACATTTTCTGTAAATTCTCTGAAATTTTCAGAGTGGGGACTTTTCGTTTTCTATTTTTTTAACTCAGCTTATTTCTCATAATACCACTCTGGGGATTTTTGAGGATGTTGAAAGAACCTCAAAGTTAAAAAAAAAATAATAAATGAAATTGGAAGTGGTAATCATCGAAAAAATTTCAACGTTTTTCGAAAAAGTAAGAAAAAAAATAGAAGATAGTTCTGAATTTTTTTTTTTTCATATATTTTTTTACAAACTACATTTAAGAACAAAGAAAATGAAAGAAATTGTTATTTGGTTTATTTTTGGACATACAACAGGCTTTTAAAAATTATTAAATGATGGTTAATTTGTGATGGAATTCGTTTCATGTTTTTTTTTCAACGCGTCGCTTTTTTTTGTTTAATTACCCAAAAATCATAGTTTATTAAATAATTTTATATACAATGGCTGTAATTCCATCACAAATTAAAAATTTACCACTTAAAATTTTTTAAAAGCCTGTCGTTTGTCTAAAAATGAACTAAGTGACAATTTTTCTTTTCATTTTCTTTGGTCTTAAATGTAACTTTCAAAAAATATATATAAACAAATTATTCAAAACTATCTTCTATTTTTTTTCTTACTTTATTGAAAAACTTTGTAATCTTCTCGATGATTACCACTTTGAATTTCATTTATTATTACTTTTTTTTTTAACTTTGACGTTCTCTCAACATCTTCAAAGATTCCCAGAGTCGTATTATGAGAAAAAAGCTGAGTTAAATTTTTTTTTTCAATTTAAAAAAATATAGAAAACAAAAAGTCCCTACTCTGAAAATTTCAGAGTTTGCAGAAAATGTCAAAGTTTCTATAAAAAAAAAAGAAAAAAAAATTAAAAATATCGATCATCGAGAAATGTTCGTTTTGTTCCGGAAATTTAAAAAAAAAGTTGAAGTTCAGTCTAAATAATTTTTTTTCTGAAAAGTACATTTAAAAACGAAAAATTTTGAAAAAAACCGTCCCGATAAGTCAATTGTTGAAAAAGTTATAGATGTTTAAAGAATAAAAAGCCAATTTTTTGTTTTTTAATTATAACTTTTTATCGGTTTAGTAACGTCCCGATAAATAAATTTTTGAAAAAGTTGTAGATATTTAAAGAATAAAAAGCCAATTTTTTGTTTCTTAATTACAACTTTTTATCGGTTGAGTAAAAAAATTTGAAAAAATTCTGAAAAATGTTTTCGATAGACTAGAAAAAGATAAAAAAGTTTCAGGCCAATCGAAAGGGGTCAGCGTCAAAAGTGGTCGATTTGACGTGGAATGCCCCATATACTATCATCAAATCTTGGAAAATTCACGAAAACAGAGTTTCCTACAGGAAAAGAAAAAAAAAGTAAAGAAATACAAAACTAACTCAATGGATTGATGGGATTCAGATTGGATCTGACGAGTAGACAATCCTCGTGTAGCCAATTGTGAGCCGTAAGTTGCAACTGCAATCTCTGCAGTGTCGACCTCGCGACTTCGACACTTTGTTGAACCAATCGAGCAGTTTGTTTTCTTCTCCATGCACTTTCGAGCGTGCTGCTCAACGAACTCGCTTGTCCGAGAGCCGAACCGGAGAATAATCCAATTTTCATGCAGGAATCCACCATTTTGCGGCATAATTCCTCGATGGAGACTTTGCTCTCAGCACCGATGTCCCTCTGTTCGATCTCCGTATTGACATTGAGTCCCATGCGTTGCAGCAAGAAGCATATCGCAATAGCGAGTGTCTGCGAGGTAACACCGAGCAATTGTCGCGAAACGTAATCAGCGGTAAAAGTTTTAACGGGTTTGTTGAGTCTCTCATCATCGTAAACATTCGTCATCGAGCCTTTGTAAGCAGCCGCGATATCGCGACACATTGCGAATGATTCCTGAATAGTCTGCAATCTCTTGATGAGAAACATGTCGTCAAGGACGCGTCGGGCCGACTCATTGAGAACCGTTGCAGCCATTTCTTTGGCGTCGCGTATCTGATCAATTTTGTTCCAGCTGATCGGAATATCAAGACTAGCGAGCATCGCCACAAGTGCATTTCCCTCCATTTGCAGCTTCTCGAAGAGACCGTTGAATCCCATCAGCAACATTTGTCCGGGTGTGAGAGATTCCTCTGCGTTCAGCTCCTGATTTTCAGCCTGACGCGAAAGTAACGTCTCGAATCTGAGCCTAACGCCATCGACGATGGTCTTGACGATGGCGTGAGGACTGTCCATGTTCATGAGAATGAATCGTAGGTGCATCTCGAGTTGAGAGCATATATCGGCCAAGGGCATTCCCGTGGAAACGATGATCTCGTCGAGCTCGTTCGTCATTCGCAGAACGCTCGGTTCCTCCGTCACAATTGTTTTGAGCGCCTCTGGCAATATTATCATCTGATAATTGTAATTCAATTCTTGAAGTCCTTTGTAGATGGAGTCAGCGCTGCGAAGACACTTGAAAGCCAGTGAAATCGCGCCGTCGGGATCGTGAGGATTGTTCAGGGAGTCCATTTGCTGATTTTCGATAGTTGGTGGAACGAGACTAGCCAATTGGACGATCAACGATGACATTAGACGCATCTCGTCCAAAAACCAATCGCCCTCGCGCGAGGTCAAATCGACGAGACACTCACCGGCGCATTTTGCTGCTCCTTCCATCATCAGATATCTCTTGTTGAGGGCGCACAAGGCCGTTACATTGACGCACTCCAATGCTTTTTCAGCACCTTTTTCGCGTCTGAGGAAATTCGATATCTGCTGTCTCGATTCGACGTAAGCTTTCTCGATTCTGACAATCGCGTCGGGCAGACCCTCGCTCACCATTCGCTCGTAGTTTTTCTTGAATTTCTCGTTGCAATCGTTCATTATCGATTGCATCTGATAAGCGAACGATACCGTATTCTGTATTCGCTGATCGTTCGGCATTATTTGCTCGAAATTCAGCTCGAACAGAGACATTATCTCATGACAAGTGTCGAGATTTCCCGTATTCAGCAAATTGCTCGACCAAGTGTGATAGAGGACCGAACGATGCTGGGACATTGAGCTCAGAGGATAGAGACTGCATATCGCCGAATATTGCGATAACAAATCGAGACAATTTCTTATGAGGAGAGATTGCTGCGTTGCCAATTGTATCAGCTCGTTCTCTGATTGTTCGCACTGGACGATCGATTGATTTTGTCCCGCGTTTTGGAGGAATTCTTTCACCAGGTCGAAGACCAAATGCTCGTCCCGCGTTGCCGATGGCGTGCCGATCTCGATCAACCATCTGTTCAATTGACCACCGCGAACCGCGGCCAACGCAATCTGAAACGAGAAATTGATTTTTTTGAATGTAATTAAACAAAGCTTCCTTTATGAGGAAGCAAAAATTAGGTAGTAACAGAGATGGGCAGAAAACAGTTAATGCGTTAATCGTTAACTAACGAGGTTAGCATATTGCTTAACGATTCAACTTTTAAGTTAAATTATAAAATTATTAACGGTCTTCTTAACTTGCGTTACATGGAATTCCGTTAACTGTAGTCCGTTCAGGGTTCCGAAATTTGTAATGTAAAAGTAATGCATTATTCATTACTTTTAGAATGTGTAATGGAAAAAATTTGCATTACCCATTACAATGTAGTGTATGGTGGAAAAAATTTGCATTACCCATTACAATGTAGTGTGTAATGGAAAAAATGTTCATTACCCATTACAATGCAGTGTGTAATGGAACAAATTTACATTATCCATTACAATGTAGTGTGCGATAAAAAAAATCCATTACCCATTACAATGTAGTGTGTAATGAAAAAAAAATCCATTAACCATTACAATGTAATGTGTAATGGAAAAATTTGTCATTACTTATTATATTATAGTGTGTAATGGAAGAAAATTTCATGGCCCATTACGATGTAGTGTGTAATAGAAAAAATTTCCATTACCCAATGCAATGTAATGTGTAATGGACAAAACTTTGATTGCAATTTTGGGAATGGAAAAATATAGATGAATAAATTATTGCAATTTTGCATTACATTCTAATTACATAGGTACCTTAAATTCTAAAAAGCATCTATATGCATACAAAAAGTTGATTATAAAGAAAAAAGAATAGAAAAGAAAAAGAATAACTAAGCATGAAATTTTCCTTGCCGTTCTAAATGATCACGCGACCACTTAATTACTAGTTTTGGCTCATTTTAACCCACGCCAAAAAACTACTGCGATATAATAAAAAATGTCCAATATTTCCATTACACATTAAGTTGTAATGAACAAGCAAAATTTAGTCGATTACACACTACATTGTAATGAGTAATGAATTTTTTTTTTCCATTACCTACTACATTGTAATGGGTAATGGATTTTTTTTTCATTACACACTATATTGTAATGCGTAATGGAATTTTTTTCCATTACACACTACATTGTAATGGGTAACGGAATTTTTTTCCATTACACACTACATTGTAATGGGTTATGGATTCTTTTTTTCATTACACACTACATTGTAATGGGTAATGGAAATTTTTTCCATGATATACTACATTGTAATGGGTAAGGAAATTTTTTTCCATTACACACTACATTATAATGAGTCATGGAATTTTTTTTCATTTCACACTACATTGTAATGGGTAATTAAAATGGCAATGCATTACAAAAAGTAATGTATTACTTGCAACCCTGGACTCAAAGTCAAAAGACTCTCTTTCAGAGGCTGCCTTTCTAGGTAAACCAGTTTTAATCAATCTATTCAATAGACTTATTAAAACTGGTATTCCATCTATTGCTGCAGTAGAACGTTTTTTTTCTACAGGAAAATATATTTTACGGGCTAAACGATCATCATTTTCAGATGATAATTTTAATATCCTAATGTTTATGAAGGGAAACATGCATCTAATGCAAAATAAGTAGGAATGTAGGAATAATTGATTGCTCTTGTTAATGTAACCTACATACACTCCTGGAAACAATTAAGGGATCAAAAAAAATTCCTGAATTTTTAGTGGTTTTAAAAATGCTGTATCTCAGTGAAAGAAGGTCGTATCGAGGTCTAAAAAAAGCGTTTCCAAGCTTCAAGTTTCTAGTTTTGAGATCTTTCAGCGAAAAAAAATCGAAGCTACAGCCACGCAATTCTAAGAAATTGTGTAAAAAAAATGTTGCAAATTTTTTTTTTGTGCACTGACTTGGAAGAAAAATTTTCAGCTAAACCATTGCATGGACCAGATAACTTGTTAATTCAGCTTCAATTTACTTTTTTTAGACCTCGATACAATCATTTTTCACTGAGATACAGCATTTTTTAAAACCACTAAAAATGTAGGAAGTTTTTTTGATCCCTCAATTGTTTAATTGTTTCCAGTAGTGTATGATTCTGTATTTTCTTTCTAAAAATATCTAACACTTGATCTACCGAATTGTTTATTTACCTGAGTATTAGCTTTAATTTATAATACTAAAACATCAGTACAACTTCTGAGTGGTTAACTTTTAATGGATAACTTTAACTTGCGTTAAATTTACAAGTTAACGATTTAACGATTATCGAAGTTAACTTTTTGAGTAACGAATTAACGATTAACGAAGTTAACTTTTGGATTAACTTTGCCCACCTTTAGGTAGTATTAATTTAAAATTTCTAAATTAATTATTTATTTAATAAATTTATTTCTCCTGAACGGAAATCAAAGGACCAAAATCCGGTTCACTTACATTATGCATGGCTATTTGTTTCTCGCACTCTTCCATCTTTTCCTTGAGACCATTTTTCGCTTTTTCATGAGCATCTCTTGCCCTCTTAAAAGTCGCGTATCGTCGTCGCACGGTATAAAGAGCGTGAGACGGACCAATCGCTTGAGCTTCCTTGACAAGACGCAATTGTTGATGGCGATCCTGAAGAAGATCCTGACACTGTCGCGACGTTTCCGTAGCCTCGAGCCATCCTGTCAATTCTC
This sequence comes from Alloplasta piceator, assembly GCA_946863875.1. Lineage (NCBI taxonomy): Eukaryota > Metazoa > Arthropoda > Insecta > Hymenoptera > Ichneumonidae > Alloplasta > Alloplasta piceator. Next base: position 6,682,971 of record OX333075.1, on the reverse strand, counting down.
GTGACAACAATGGCAGTATCGCTGCCAAACGATCTCTGCGACAAAATTAAGAATTCTTTGACACCGAAAATAATTTTCTTTTCTTCAAAGACATCTATAATTCTGCAAAATTTAAGTATTCATTTTGAAAATAATCAGCCATAAAATCGAATTTTTATTAATTGGAAAACGGAAAATGAAAATGAAACAAAATATCTTTTCAAAGTTTTCTTTTCAGTTTGGATCAAGCTTTTTTGAGCAATGATGAGTGATACTTCGTTTTTTCTATTTTGCTTCGTCATAAAGGAAGCTTTGTGTGCGTGAAATTTTTTTTCGAGACTTTTATGCCAATGTGTTCAAAATGTCCCAAAAAATCGAGAAATCATATTTGAAAAAAATGTCCGGATGGATGAGTGTGTATATTCTGAGTTTCAGATGTAAATAATTAATAACTCGAGAATCCTTCGAGATATCGAACTGAACTTGGACACACTTGTCGAGTACAAATTGCTCTTTAATATAAAAAAATTTTGTTTCAATTCTAACAGGTGTTCAGATTTTATCGACTTGTTTCGTTTTTGCAAAAATAGCGTAAACGCTCTGGCTTCTGCAATTTTCAAGAAATTGCACTCAAACTTTGTACAGAATTAGGATAGCTATTAAGGTTGTTTGATATTGAATTTGGCAAAAATCGATTGAAAGATTAAATTTTAATGAAATTTTAAATTTTTTGAAAAATAGCGTAAACTCTCGAACTTGCACAATTTTCAAGATATTGCAGTGGAACTTTGTACAGAATTAGTATAGCTATAAAGGTTGTTCGGTATTGAATTTGGCGAAAATCCATTGAGGGATTAAAATTGTATGACATTTTTAATTTTTTGAAAAATAGCGTAAACGCTCTAACTTGCGCAATTTTCAAGATATTGCACTCAAACTCTGTACAGAATTAGTATAGCTATTAAGATTGTTTGGTATTGAATTTGGCAAAAATCGATCGAAAAATTAAATTTTTATGAAATTGTTAATTTTTTTAAAAATAGCGTAAATACTCCAATTTGCACAATTGTCAAGATATTGCACTGGAACTTTGTAGAGAACTAGTATAGCTATCAAGGTTGTTCGCTATTGAATTTGGCAAAAAATTATCGAGGGTTTAAAATTTTATGAATTTTTTAATATTTTGAAAAATAGCGTAAACGCTCTAACTTGCACAATTTTCAAGATATTGCACTCAAACTCTGTACGGAATTAGTATAGCTATTAAGATTGTTTGGTATTGAATGTGGCAAAAGATTAAATTTTTATGAAATTTTCAATTTTTTGAAAAATAGCGTAAACGCTGTAACTTGCACAATTTTTAAGATATTGCACTCAAACTTTGTACAGAATTAGTATAGCTATAAAGATTGTTCGCTATTGAATTTGGCGAAAATCCATCGAGGGATTAAAATTTTATGAAATTTATAATTTTTCGAAAAATAGCGTAAACGCTCTAACTTGTGTAATTTTTAAGATATTGCACTGAAACTTTGCACAGAGCTAATATAGCTATCAAGGTTGTTTGCTATTGAATTTGGCAAAAATCGATCGAATGATTGAAATTTTATCAAATTTTCGTTTTTTCGAAAAATAGCGTAGTCTAACTTTGTCTATTTGCGAGATATTGTTATGAAATTTTGTACACATTAAAAATAGTGATCGAGGTTGTTCGCTATTTCATTTAGCAAAAATAAAATTTGGCAAGAAGTAAATTTCATAGAATTTGGCAAATTTGCACATTGATTATTCATGTTTTTCGACAGGTCAACAAAGCTTTCTTTATGAGGAAGCCAAATGTGATCGCCATACTTTGCGATAAAGGAAACTGTGTGACATACGGATAAAGATGAGGAAGCAATGTGCAAATCCCTAATTTGCAGAGTTTTTTTTATTTTTACTTTACCGAATTAGCAATAAAATTGAAATAAAAAAAAATAATTTTTGCAAACCTATTGGACAACCATTCGGCTCGTATTTCCGCTGCTCTGACGGCAAACATTGCCCTCGTCAGTTCTCTCTCGAGTTGCTTTCTGCCGATTCCGGTGCATCTCGCTCTAGCCTGACAAGCGCCGTACGTAGCTATGCCATTTTCACTTCCGGCTCGCCAGTCAACCAGCGGATCGTAAACGAAAGCCTCGAGAAGCGTCAAAAGGGTTTCTCGACCACGTCGCATTACCGTGAGCGTGTGCTCGCAGGCCAATCGAAATATACCCTAAAAAAAGAAAACAAAAAGTAATTAAATTTTTTTTATTCAATGTCTCATACAAAATAAATAAATAAATAAACTTCAAAAAATTCTTAATCCTCCCCTAACCTTTCTCTATGCGAAAATCTGAATTTAGAAATTCATATAATTCATAAATGAGAGAGAAAAAGGAAAGGATTCGATCAGAAATTCCTCATAACGAAGAGGGAAAAAACAAATTTTCCCACTCGTTCCCATCGTTATCGTGATAACGATGGGAATTCGCGAAGCAACGATTAAACTGTGTATCCACACAGCTGTGATGATAAAAATTAATCGGTGAATATCATCATTTCAATGGTCAATCAGTATTTCTAAGGTCAGCTCAACGAGAGCTTCGACAATTTCGTGGAAAAAAAAGAAACAAAAAGTGATATTTAAAAAACTTGATTCTATCCAGACAAGTCTTGAAAATCAAGTATACAATGATGAAGGTTGAAACGAGTGAAAGATTGGATTTGGCTTCAAATATTATTCCTCTGAGTGTGCAAAGATTGCGTGAATTCGAAGCTCTGGAGATTATGCGAAATAACGATGGCGATGAAAAATCGATCCACGACGATTATGTCTATTGGGCGATATTGGATTCTCTGCTATTCACTGTAATAGTCGTTGGCAATATTTTGACGATTTTAGCCATCAGAATGACTCGCACGTTGCGGGAAGTTGCCTCAAATTTGTTCGTACTGAATTTGGCCATTTCTGATCTCATGGTCGGTCTAACGTTGCCCTATTATTTGGCTTTTTACATTGATGAGCATCTCGGTCATCACGAGACAACTTGCGTCATGCGTTTTGTCACGATGAGTTTAGCGTGCTTTTCCAGTATGTACAGTCTACTTTTAATCGCCATTGATCGATACATCGCCGTTGTTCATCCACTTGAATACGCTCGAAAGGTCACGACATCGATCGTTCTCATCGTCATCTTTACCGGATGGTTCATCGCCATTGCATTTTCCACGGTCCCGATTTATTGGAATTGCTTCGCCGGAGCATCTGTGTGCGAATTCGAGACCGTTTTGCCTAAGTATGTGTATTTTTGTATTTTTGTTGAGCTCTCTTTTCGCATTCTTCATTTCCATTGATGCGAATCCAATCGATGAGATAAAATTCGTCCTATCACTGTTTTTTGTATCCCAGCTGCGAATATACACTACCGGAGAAAAGTTTCCGGATAAAACTTCAAAAAAAGTTCGGGAACGTTCTTTTATGACATTTTGTCGGAAGTCAACGTAAACTAATTTAACAAATGGCATTTTCGAGAGCGAAAATTCGGCTTCATTTCCTGATGTTTAAAATTATTTTTACAATTTGTTTTTAGATTTGGACTCTATTTTAAAAACAACTGTTTTTCGCCTCTTTTCTCGCTCTCTTCAAGTACACCCATCTTCTGGAGGATATTTTTTAAATACATTTTTACGATTGGATTCATGAAGAGGAAATTGAAGCTTCAATTTCCTTTTTTTAAAAACTTTGAGCGATTTTTTTTTCAAAGTTATTCTGTTTTTTATGAAAAAGAGGAAATTTTAAAATCCTGTATAACACGAAAACAAAGAGGATTCATGAAAAACTTCACAATAGCAAAAAGTTGCGTCTGCTTTCGTTGAGTTCAGTGGAATTTTTTGTCCAACATTTTTTTCTAATTTTCTGGGTCGGAGCTAACATCATTCAATTACCATAACTTGAGAACTACGGGATTATTGATAAAATTTCAAGGGAAAATACTTTATTTTACGATTTTCAACACATTGGAATTTTTTTCACATTTTTTTATCAAATTTTTGTTCTCCTATTTCCGGGCGGAAAAAAAATCTGAAAAAATTCCTCTGAACTCAACAAAAACAAACGTAACTTTTTGCTATCTTGAAGTTTATTATGAATCCTCTTTGTATTCGTGTTATACCGGATTTTTTAAATTTCCTCTTTTTCACAAAAAACGGAATAACTTTGGAAAGAAAATTGCTCAAAGTTAAAAAAAAAAATAACATTGAAGCTCAAACTTCAAAGTTTCCCCTTTATGAATCCAATTGTAAAAATGTATTTCAAAAAATCCCTCTAGAAGTGGGTGCACCTGAGAGAGGGGGGGAAAAGACGAAAAACAGTTGTTTTCAAAATAGAGTCCAAATCTAAAAACAAATTTTAAAAATAAGTAAAATAACAGGAAATGAAGCCGTATTCTTCTCCTCTAAAATACCGTCTGTTAAATTAGTTTACGTTAACGTCCGGCAAAATGGCATTAAAAAACGTTCCAGACCTTTTTGCCCACCGAAATTTATACTGAGCGAGATATCAATTTTTCTCATATTTTTTGGAAGATAAGCCTTTTCTCAAATTCAATATCGATGAAACAGCAATGAAAGAATAAAAGCACTAAATACTTTAACTCAACAATTGTAAAATTATGAAAGTTGGAGTAGCTACAGACGTTTTCCGAAAAATTTAGACTGCAAACATTTTTTTAAGGTACCAATCTACCTTGTAAGGCCAAAGCAAGCAAGCAAGCAAATTTTTGAGATTTTTTCTCAGCTACTTTATTAGACATGGCTATAAAACTGTTTTTACAACATTGTTTCATTCTTCGAAAATACAAAAAAAAAATAACATTCTTTATTTTGATTCTTTAAATAATTTATAGAAGGCGCCAAAATCGAAAATGTCTTAACAAAATATCTGAAACAAAAAAATCAAAAAGCACTTTAAAGGGGAAGGTGTCTTACACAACAATTTACCACCGTTAATGAACAATCAATACAAAAAATTGCGGATGTTTAAAATGAAAATTAAAAATTGAATTTTTCATAATTTATTTCAAACATCCGCAATTTTTTTTAAAATCGATTTTTCATTAACGGTGGTAAATTGTTGTGTAAGAAACATTCCTCTTTAAAATGCTTTTTGTTTGGTTTCAGACTTGCCCATCCTGAGATTATCTGTCGGCCATGAGACAAATCATTTTCGAAGACTTAACTTTGGTTTCTATAAAGTATTCAAAGAATCAAAATAAAAAATAATTTTTTTTTTGTTCTTTCGAAGGATCAAACAATGTTGTAAAAACAGTTTTATAACTATATCTGATGAAGGAGCTGAGAAAAAAAATCTTAAAGATTTTCTTTTTTTTGCCTTCTAAAGGAGACTCAAATGTATGGCTGTTTTGAGAAATTTTGGAAATACTGGCATGAAAAACATGAAAGAAATTATTTTACGAAAATAAATGGAATTTATCATGAATTTATTCAATAGGAATTTCGATAAGAAAAAAAATTATTTTCAAGGTAGTTTAGTCAGCATTTTAGATACGATGCGATCCTTTTACGATCATTTTTCTGATCCCAGAATCTACATAGTCGCTATTGTATGTCCTCTGATATGTCTTACATGGATCGCCATGTTTGCATTGTATTGGAGAATTTGGCTGGCAGCGAAAAGTCACACACGTCGTCTGAGAGAAACGGGCTACGACAATCACTACCTTCATGATTGCAAAGGAGCATGGGTAAAATATTCATCTCAACGATATTCTGGATTGAGGAAAAATTGGAGAAAATTGAAAAATTGCTAAAATTGCTTCACAGGTCGTTCTCTCGGTACTGGGCTGTTTTTCGATTTGTTGGCTTCCATATCTTATCTTGGAGTGCACGAGATTATTCAACTTCAAATCAACGGGAATTCTCTATCAGGCTCTATTTTCATTGGCTATCGCAAACAGCGGAATGAATCCGATTATTTACGCCTGGAAAAACTCCCAATTTCGCAAAGCCTTTGGAAAACTCTTGCGTTTCAAAGGACCCGATGAAAATGACTTCAACAAGAGTCTGAAGGATTATCAGAAGCGACAAAGAGAATTGAAGATACAAGAAGAAAATAGCTCGAGATCGGAAACCTCTCTCTCGTTTTAAAATGGAGAATAAATCGTTCGGATGTTGGAATGCAATAATACAATATCAATGGAAATTGCTGCAATCATATTGAAAAATTATTAAATGAAAATTCATAAATTATTCATTTGTTGTTTGTTAATGGAAATAGGATTATTTACCTCTACTCCTGTAACTCCAAGTGCGTGTTTGATGTTGGGCGTCATTCTGAATGGTACTTTTTCCGGTACACGCAAGATTTTTCCCTTCTCGAAGCAAACATTGTAATCAACGTGAACAACCTCACCGGTGTTTAGATCGACGAGAACATTGTCCAAATGACGATCACCCAGTCCAATTATGTAACCGATTATCGACATCACCGCGACCGAGTAGGAATAATTTTTCGTCGCTTGCCACCAATTTCCCGAATTTATGCTGTTGCACCAAATTTCTCTGAAAAATAGAAACAACGTTTTAAACGCTTGCAAAAAGAGCAAAATGGGTGGGTCATTCGATGTCAAATCGACCAAGAGTTGGAATCGACCCCTTTCAATTTCGACGAAATTTGGTCAGAAGATTTCATTTATAATAAAACAAAGTTCTACCGAAGGAAAAAAATTAAATTTTTTTTTTCGAATGTTATGCAAAATTAAACATTTCACAATTTTTTAAATCTTTCAAGTTTTTTTTTTAAATATCTCGAAAACTGTTATAGTTACGAAAAATCGTTCTGAATTCGTCTTAAAGAGTATACTTAGGGCTACGAAAAAAAAAATATTCCGAACAAAAATTTTGAAAAATGATGAATTTTGAGAATTTCGAATTTTCAAAAATCGTGAAAATCCACGATCAACATTAAATTTTTGGTTCTATTTTTTTTATATAATACCTTGTACCGATCTTAAAAGATCCTGAAATTTTCAGAAAGGTGTTTTTTTTTCAAAGATATGAATTTTTGAATTTTTAAAAATCGTGCACATCCACGATCAACATTTAATTTTTGGTTCAATCTATTAATATAATACCTTATACTGATCTTAAAAGTTAAGTAAAGTTGAGCAATCATGTAATTCTGTAATTCTGAGCAGTAAAAATTTCAATTAATGGCATAATAATATAAAAACAGAAACATAATTGATATTTGCATTTTTATTTATTTGGTAAAGCGTTTTAAGCGTAAGCTTAATAATAAAAAACGCGAATTCAATTATGTTTCTGTTTCTACATTCTTATATCATTAATTGAAATTCATGTCATTAATTGAAATTCTTACTGCTCAAAATTATAAAACTACATGATTGCATAACTTTACTTAACTTAGACGTTAAAAAAAATTTTTTTTTACCAATATTCAAAAATTTATTTAAAAAAAAACACCATCCTGAAAATTTCAGGATCTTTTAAGATCAGTATAAGGTATTATATGAAAAAAATGTAACCAAAAATTTAATGTTGATCGTGGATTTGCACGATTTATAAAAATTCAAAGTTCTCCAAATGCATCATTTTTCAAAATTTTTTTTCGGACTATTTTTTTTTGTAGCCACAAGTATACTCTTCAAGATGAAGACCGAACGATTTTTTCGTAGCTACAATAGTTTTCGAGATATTTAATAAATAAACTTAAAAGATTTTTAAAAAATGTGAAATTCTGAATCTTGCATAACTTTCGACAAAAAATTAAAAAAAAAAATTTCCTTTCGTAGAACTTCGTTTTATTATAAATGAAAACTTCTGACGAAATTTCGTCGAAATTTAAAGGGGTCGATTCCAACTCTTGGTCGATTTGACATGGAATGACCCAGGTATTTTAAAAAATATTAGCAGAAATAGCAGGTAGTTCATTTTTTCAAGTTTTCCTTTTTTCATCCACGGTATTAAGTGGTACGTTTGCAATAAATTAATTTAAATTGTAATATCAAAAAATCAAGAGGAGAGTTCAAATTTGAGAATATGCATAGAACATTACAAGGATCAACAAAATCTAAGGATATCCAGGATCAAGGTTGAAAACTACATCAATCTACTGAAGCAAAGTCAAGCATATTTTTCACCACTAAATAAAAAATAATGCACATCAATCAACTAACTTTGCCAGCAGATCGTTGGGCGTCTCGTTCATGAGATCCGAGAGAACCTGCTTGAGAACCGGAAGTGGCCATTCCTTTCTGTTCTCAATCGCTATACCGCGTTCCTTCAGCTGCGGCGCTAATTTGTTGTAAAACAAATCGGACGGTCCCATAACGCTCGATTGTCCGCCTTTGCTGCTTGCCATAGCGCTCTCTCGTTGCTGCCAACGTTTGTAAAGTGTAAACAGTGGCGTTACACCATCGACCCATTGTATGAGACCGGATCTGGGCCCAAGAGGAATCACGGAATAGTGCCGAGCGCGATAAACCTTGTTCGTGTCGTTGCTCCTCGAAATCATCGTATTGCAAATACTCAAAAATTGCATTATCCTCTCATCAAGATGAAGGTCCTCAAGGCCTTTGAACAAATAAGTGTAAACGTGTCCGTCCGAGCCGTGAAATATCAATTTCTTGGGTTTCGTCTTGGTCGGCAGAATCTGCACGTTATTGTCAACCGATCTTATGGTGACAATTTTTTTGTCATCCCTCGAAACTCCGGGCATCGCAATTCCAGTGTCTCTCATACTCGCCAAAATCGGACTGATGTCGGCCATCGAAAGCGTGTAAGTTCCACGTTTATTGACTCGCTGCGACAATTTCGCCTCGAGCTGCTTCAACGGCGCGAAAGCCAATCTCGGTCGCGACGGATTTTTCGGTGACTTCAAACGTTGTATCACATCCTCGATCAATGGACCGAATTTCTTGATAAATATTTTCTCGTGAGGCGTTTCAGCCGGACTGGAAGTCATCGCCACGAGGTTCTCCAGTATAAATATCACCGGGGTCAATATTATCCTGTGCTTTTCCGCTATCAACTTGTCCCTCTCTTCCTGACTCAGCATCGCGTTCAGCTGGACCTTCTCCACTTCCAACTCCAGCTGCTCGAAACGCTTCGCAATCTCACGATGATGCTGACAAAAGGTCGCCAACCATAATTCATCCCACAATAGCGTTATCCGACGCAATTCCTTCACCAGTATCTTGACATTGGTCACGGAATTTTCCATTCCGTTCTCGAGACAATCGTTCAATTGGGCGAAACACGCTTCCATGCAACTGCGTTGCTCAGCGCCAAGATTTCGAGGACATTCACGCGAATCCGTTATCACGGAATCGATGAAATTCCCATTGTCATTGTAAATTTCCATCTCCGTGTTGTCCTCGTTCAGAATAATCGAGTCGCAATTTTCATTCCGGGAATCGACTTTTTCCCTTTCATCGCGTTCATCGTAATCTTCATCCGGATTCTCGTAATCGTCGTCCTCGTCATCATCGTTATCGTCATCCTCGTCGTCGTTATCGTTGTCATTGTCATTGACAATGGCGTTATCATGCGCTTCACGAGGATCAACGAAGACTCCAACGACCGCCGGAAAAGTGATCAGATGCGGTGTGTTGTTCGCTATTCGACAGAGCAGATCCGTTACACGCGTCCGAACGTAAGTTTCCGGATGACTGAGTCGTGAAAATAATTGGGGAATTATTTCTTTCCACGGTCCAGTCGGTGTACTCGATAATCCGGTCTCAAGGACGTTCTTCAATTCGATCGGATGCTTCACGACTAGTCTCAATAATCTGAGGGTCGCCGTTATCGAGGCGCAATCGCTGGTCTCGAATTTCGCCAATTGAAGATATTTGAAATAGGCATTTGCCGATAATTCGTAATACGAGTATATGCGTTTTTGGGAGGTGCGCCAAACGTCGATGAGTATCGATAAATTCTTCTTACTCGCTCGACTCAGTGAATCAATTTTTCGCAATTGATTCTCAATCATTTCTGACGTATTCGCACAAGAATTGCTGTCCATCACAGCTTCGTCGTCGCTGAAACTGTTGTTCTGACTCAAAATTTCCATAATCGCCGTTGCCTCGTTGTCGGTCACGTCCTGTGGCAAAATTCCACGTATATTAGCGCGATCCGTGTCAGTTAGTTTTCCGGATTTCGAATTCTCGACGATTTTGTGTCCCCAATTGTAACACCAAGCGGCGAAGCAGGACCACGCCAGCGGCAATTCCGGGCATTGATTTACACCCAATTGTATCAATTTACCGATAATCATATCGGTCTGCGGAATGAGCTCGACGGTTTGTCCAAAAAGTTTGTCCATGAGACCGTCATTGTGCAAAGCCTCGAATCTCAATAATTTCTCCAATTGAACATTGTCCTTTATCGCGATATCGGGCTGGATCCATTTGGCGAGAGTCAGTAAAAATTTCGTTCCAGTTTCACGAAGGTCATTGGATTTTTCCCCGTTTATTATCGATTCGGAGATGCTCAACGCCGTTGCACAGGATATTCTCAACGCATCTTCCTGATTGTCCATTCCACGAAGAAGCTTCGATATTTGTCGAAACGCTCGCATACTATTTTTCGTCCATTTAACGCTCACGCGATTATCGATTATCATCGATTTTATATCCTGAATATCGCTGTTGTCAGAAAGTGCGATATCACCGAGAGCCTCGCGATTGAGCTTGAAGTATTTAACAATTTGGCGACTCGCTAGTTTGAAATTTCCGGATTTTCGAGCTGCTTTTACAACGTCGAGACGAAGACTGGCGATTCTCTCGTCCTCGGAAATATTTGGGTCATCGTCGTTGTTTATCATCCGTACTTGATAATCGGACCACCACAAAATCTCGCACAGGGACTTGCAATCAGGCTCGTAACGATCATCGTGATTATCATCGGGCGAGAAAAATTTGTAAACATTCGCGTCGAAGCGAGTTTTCGTTACAATATTCTCCAGACAACGGGACGTGTATTGCACGAGCAAAGAATCCGTCAAATTTTCCGACGGTGCATTGCGCAATGATTCTTCCATCGTGATCGCGGCTATTTTGCGACAACGCTCAATTTCCGTCAAATAGTCATCGTTGTTCTCACCGATGCTCATTTTCAGGGCGATATTCTTCAACGTATTCGAACACTCGAGCATCGTCGTTGCCGAGCTCCAATCGCCGTTATTTTTGTCGTCCAACAACGACCAATCGGACAATTCCTCCAGAGTCGCTGATTCGCCAATTTCGAATTTCATCAATGACCTCGCTTGACCTTGAGTCACGTTTCTGGATGTATATTTCCGTAGCCCGGAATTATTGTCGTCGTTGATCAGTACGTTTTCACGGATCTTCCATTTTTCCATCATCTCCCAATCGCAGGTTGAACGATGACAATTGGTCAAGTGTTCAATGGCGAATGCGATGATCTCGTTTCTCATTGATTTGCCGCTTTCCTCGAGTATCTCCTCGCTCGTTGCGTTCATCGATTGGATTATTTTTTCGTAACGGTCAGCTGCGATCTCGTAACGTCCAGCGGCTTCGTCAACGGCTGCTTTGAGCCATTCGAATTTACGGTCCTTTTCCCGGGTCCAAACGTAAAGACCTTGAAGAGCCTCGTTTTCGCCCAATTTCGTTAATGCGACGGTTGTGCACATTGCGGCGCGTTCGAATTCCGTTCCTTGGGTCAATTCGGCATTAGCGAGGTTTTCCAACAAACGCTGAGAATTGCGCAAAGCACTTGTCGATAAACCCGCGTGCAACGAGACAACGCAGAGGGCGAGTCTGACCCGGTTGAGCCATTCCTTGCAGGTCGATTTGTTCGTGTGGAAAAATGTTCTGACCGGTTTTGGCAGAGGCAAAAGAGCAACGGCGCAACCCTCCGATGCATTGTGAATGGAACGCTCCAGATGCTCCAGAAATTCCACGAAAAGACGAACTCTCGTGTGTTCGTGAAATACTCGCTCAAGGTCGTCCTTTCTCGTTTCCTCGCTTCGAGAGTAATTTTGAGTCTCTCGGGCAAGTGTCTTCAACGCGCACTCGATCGTTGTGAAGGTTTCCTGGGCCTTGCCCAATGGTGTACGCAATTTGTTGATCACGCAGTGATGGGCCGCTTCCATTCCGCTCCAGAAATACAAGAACGAACGATTCGTCAAACCCAATTCTCGCATTTTGGCGATCGTCTCGAACGAGGATCTGTAATTGAATTTTATCATTATGGAGGGAATTATTTTCCTAGATCCTGAACAGAATTTGTTAATTTAATGTTGCTTTATGTGTGGGGCCTTCCATTCCAAAATGGACAGTTTGAAACACTTTTTTTTTATTTCCTCAAATTTTTTATATTTTTTAGCACCCTTCAAAAGACTCTTTCTGTTAAATTTTGAGATTTTTTAATTACCCGCTTACAAGATTTTCAATTTTTTTTAAAACCGCTCTTTTTACGGTTTTTTGGTTATAACTTCTTTAATAATGGTCCAAATTAAGTGTTATTTTTAATTTTTTTTTGGTTTTTATGACCTTTTCAGAAAAAAAAATACAAGAAAAATATACCACGTGTTTTTGAATTTTAAGTTTTTTGAGTTTCAAGGATGTTGAGTCCCTATGGAATCTTGTAATGTTAATTATTCAATAAATAGCTTCTTAACCGTCGTGAAATTTTTACATGACCTCCTGAATACTCCATGTAAAAGCATATTAAATTTTCAGAATTGTATCATCACTACTTCAACCTCCTTAAGGGTTAAAATGAAAAATGATGAGAAAATTCTGAAAATTTGGTATGTTTTTGTATGAAGTATTTAAGAGGTCGTGTAAAAATTTCACGACGATTAGGAAGCTCGTTATAAAAATATTGACATTTTGATAAGAACAATTTTTTAAACAAATAAAAAAAATATTTATCAATAAACTTCGTTTTGTTTCCGTTGCTTTCAATGTAGTGCAGATATTAAAAAATTGAGAGGTAAAAAAAAATTTATCCCAAAGTTATATCAGTTTCCATAAGACTACATTTAATTTAATTTAATTTGTTAATGTTAATTGTTCGATAAGGAGCTTTCTAATCGTCGTGAAATTTGTACACGATCTCTTAAATAATTCATCGAAAAACATACCAAATTTTCAGAATTTTCTCATCATTTGCGATTTGGGACTCTGCTTAAACTTTAAATCGTGTTTTCAAAAGTGAGTGCATATTTTGATTTTTTTTGAAAATTTTTCATCTTAAACTATTCAACAACTTCTATTCAACAACTTTGCCATATGTAAGACTTTCAAAGAATACGTGAATAAATAAAAACTGTTGTTATTATTGTTCATAAAAAGACTTAACGATTGATTATTAATTTTAAGAACCTGTTAACAATAAAAAAGTGTCAAAATAAATTCTAAATAATGAAATAAAGGCTATACACTGTAAAAAGTAACAAAAATTTACATTCATAATGATTTTTTTTTTAAATCGAAAAAAATAGTAATTATGGAGGGCCCGCGACCGGACTGGTCTTAAAAGTTGTTGAATAGATAGAAGTTTAAAATAAAATTAAAAAAAAAATCAAAAAATGCACTCACTTTTAAAAACAGGATTCAAAGTTTAAAACTCAAAGAACTTATTCAAAAACGCTTCGAATATTTTTGTTGCATTTTTTTCTCAGAAGGCCATAAAAAACAAAAATTTTGAAAAAAGACCATTATTAAAGAAGTAATGACCAAAAAACCGAAAAAAGAGCAGTTTTTTGAATAATTTAATAACTTGCGAACGGATAATCATAAAAATCTCAAAATTTAACAGGAAGGGTCTTTTGATGGCTACTAAAAAATATAAAAAATTGGAGGAAATAAAAAAAAATTCTTCAAACTGTCCGATTTGGGATGGAACGCCCCATATACGCTTGGGATAGTTGTTTGAAAAAAAAAATGGTGAATTATTTTAATACTCACACGGTTGGCCAGCAAAGGGTAAATATTTCCGAGAGATCAGCGGCGTTGAAGTCATAATCTTGCAGTAGAAACGCCATGTATGATTTTAAATGTTGTCCCTGCATTTCGCCAGTACGGTTCGTATTGCTATTGTTGCTCCCGCGCATGTGAAGTCTCTCAGCTATGATCAATGATTCGATCGAGTAACGCTCAATCTTTCCCAGACGCTAAAAAATAATTAATTAAAAAATCATAATTATCATTAATTCGAACAATGTCTGTAATAATTGAATAGCTAATTTAATGATTAATTTAACAATTACTAGATTCAGCATATTCAGTTTAAGGTGCTACTTTAAGTACAACAAAAAAATGTATCTTTTATTTTGTATTTTCGAAGGATGAAACCAGAGTTGTAAATAATGCATTACTGTATTCATTACCCATTACACTGCATAATGTAAAATGGATAAGTGAACCATTACAAAATACAAAAGTAATGTGTAATGGATGCATGTGCCATTACAAATAAAAAAGTATTATGTAATGGATGCATGTTCCATTACAAATAAAAAAAAGTAATGTGCAATGAATGCATGTGCCATTACAAATAAAAAAAGTAATTTGCAGTGGAGAATATTCCATTACAAAATAGAAAAATTGCCGTGCTCGTATTAGAAACTTGCACATTGTCTCATTATTTTATTTAATTATTATTTAATTATTTAATTATTTATTTAATTATTATTTAACAGTCTCATTATTTTATTTCGCTCACTAAAATTTCATCCACAATGATCACAAATGATCTATAAAGTTAAAAAATAGAAACAAAAAAACGGACAGTTCGTCCTTAAATATGAAGTACGAAAATGTACTCAACCCCAAAAATTATCCAACTTTATATTGAACTGGCTTTTACACGCTGTTGCCCATAATTATAAGCAATGTAATAAAAATTACAAGATACTGATACAAAATTTGTCGCTTTATTGAATCCCTAAATAATATGCATGTTCTTTTTTTTTAACTTTATGGATCAGTTGTGATAATTGTGGATGAACTTTTAGTGATTGATATAAAATAATGAGACAGCAATGTGCAAGTTTCTAATACGAGCACGGCAATTTTTCAGTCTGTAATGGAATGTTCTCCACTGCAAATTACTTTTTTTTTAAATCGTAATTTGTAATGGAACGTGCATACATTACACATTAGTTTTTATTTGTAATGGAACACGCATTCATTACACATTACTTTTTTTATTTGTAATGGTACATGCATCCATTACACATTACTTTTTCATTTGTAATGGGACATGCATCCATTACACATTACTTTTTTTTATTTGTAATGGAATATGCATACATTATACATTACTTCTTTTGTTTGTAAAGGAACACGTACCCATTACACATTACTTTTTTATCTGTAATGGCACATCATCCATTACACATTGCTTTTTTTATTTGTAATTTGTAACACATTACTTTTGTAATTTGTAATGAAAAACTTGTCCAATACGCATTGTTTAAAGTATTGGGTAATACATTACTTTTACATTACTATTTTCACAACTCTAGATGAAACAATGCTGTGAAAACAGTTTTATAGCTATATATGACAAAAGAGCTGAGAAAAAAATTAAAAATTTGCTTTTTTTGGATAAACAAAGAATAAGAAAAAACCTTTGTTTCCGATCGTAGACATTGTCGATTGAGCAACGAGATGACGATATTGACCGGCACGTTGGTCAACAATTGTCCGTATTTGGCGCGTACAATTTTGTGATAAGAAGTGAGATTCAGCATCGCAAGATTAACGATACCCGTGTAAACGTATTCCGGCCAATTGGCTTTTTCGTCGCCAATGAGTATTTCCAAATTTTCGCAAACCGCCAGTGCAACTTTTGGATTTGTGCTCGAGCCACGTTTGACGAGATTCTCGACGATTATGCGACATTCCTCGGTTTTGTTCAATATACCGATGTAATTTTCCGCCTGTGCGCAAATTTCTTGCATCCACAGCGAGAGCAGAGCTAATGTCCGTTCTTCCAATTTCGTTTCGAAAGCTTTGCCAATGAGGTCGAGAATGATCGACAGATGTCCGCTCGTCGGCGACGTCGTTGGAACATCAAGAGCTCCGGGAAATATGTCAATCGGACGACACGCGTTTGGACCCGTTATCAGACTCGAACTTCTCACGAAATGATTGTATCTCGAGCAATGCGCGTAGAGCAGATACAAAATGGTGTATTGCAAGAGCGGACACGATGTCGATAATCCACGATCGTACGGTTTCAATTTTACTGCCAGAAGCTCGAGTATACTCGGCTTCAATGCCCACATCCCGATGATTGAATTGCTCGCATTCGCTGAAAAGAATTTTTTGTTTGTTAAATATTATGCGATTCCTCTAGAAAAAAACTGGAAAAAATTGAGGGAACAAAACATTTCCTAAATTTTTAGTGGTTTTTAACAGTGCTGTATCTCAGTGAAAAATTGTCGTATCGAGGTCTAAAAAAAAGCATTTTGAAGCTTCAAGTTTCTAGTTTTAAGATCTTTCAGCGAAAAAAATTTCGAAGCTACGGGTTTCACGCAATGTGAAGAAATAGTGAGAAAAACAAATTTGGCAAATTTTTATTACTTCTTTTTTGGCTGCAGTTACTTGGAATTTTTTGTTTCCAGCTGAACCATTGCATGGAACGGATGGATTGTTTATTTAGCTTCATTTTGCTTTTTTTGAGACCTCGATGCGACCATTTTTTCGCTGAGATATCGGACTTTTAATGAAAAAGGATCCTTTTGTGTTTGAGCATTGATATCGCAGCAAACAATGATCGCACAGAAAATAAAAGGGGGGTTTTGAAAACTTGAATTAATGTTCTACAAGTATTGACGAGGGTTTTTTGAAAAAAACATTTTTTCCATCCTTGCCATATATTTGAAAAATCAAGAAAAAAGGGCTATTTACGGTTTTTTAGTAAATCAACGGCTGAATTAAAAATATTGACAAAACGACTAATGTTGAGCGTGACTTTTACGACTCAATATACCCACAAAAACCCCGTAAAGTTTCAATTTGATCTATCAAACGGTTTTTTTGTTTCAAACAATCAAATTTTTGAAAAAATATAAAGGATCATGTTTAACGTCATAATCATTATTAAAGTGGAACAAATTTTTTTTTGAGCTTTTTCCACATTTTTATCATAAACAGCGTTCAAATGTATGGGGAAAAAAAATGTCGAAGAATTTTCGAAATTTTTGTTGATTTTTTTTTTCCATCAATTTAAACGCTGTTTGCAATAAGAATGTGGGAGAAGCTGAAAAAAAATTCTCATTTTAATTATGATTATGAAGTTTTTATGGACTTTAAACATAATGCTTGAATTTTTTTGAAAAAAAAAAAAAATTTCAAATAATTTTCAAATGTTTGAAATTAAAAAAAAAATTTCCCCATAAATTTAAACCCTATTTGCGATAAAAATGGGGATAAACATCAACAAAAGTTTTTGTTTTCTTTTTAATAATGATTATGACGTGTTAAGGGGCAATAAACATGATCCTTTAATTTTTTTCAAAAATTTGATTGCTTGAATATATAAAAAATACAATAAAAATGTTTTCCGAGCAACTGCAGCCGAAAAAAAATAACGAAAAAAAAAAAATAATAATAATAATAAAAAATAACAAAAACGCCCATAGAAGTTTCACTTGAAAAAAAAAGAAAGGAAATCAACTCACCCAAATCAGTGAGCGCTCTAAGCAAGAAAATGACGACAGTCTGAGCATCGGATTTCTGGTATTTGACATCAATAAGTGGATTATCCGAGACGAGTTCATCGGCATTTTGAACAATGAGTCTGTAAGATATCTCAAAATCAGCGAGAACGTAACGATACGCCTCTTGCAAGAGTGGAATATTCTTCAACCCCAAGAGACTGTGATAAACGCCGAGGCAAGAATTTTGTATCGCAATGGAATATCGAAAGCGCAGTTTCAACATCGGTGAATTTTGTCCGAGCAATTTGTGAACGATGTCGATCGGCAAATTGGCGGAAACTTCGCGTATGACCTTGGCAATCGTGTCGAGAGTCGAGACGACGGTATCGTCGGAGAATACATTAATTTTCTCCAGCTGAAGGTCAATGAATTTGTAGAGCAACTGATGATTCTTGGTGACGCGACTCTGAAGATAACCGAGAAGAAGACAAGCGCACTCGTTGGCAACGACGATTAATTCTTCCTTCTCGGACGAGAGGTCAAGATTCTTTTCCCCACAGCGTCTCTTGGAATCGATTGATTTCAGCATATTGATGAGATAACGTTCCTTGTCCTTGACCAGGATGTCCTTGCCCTCGACGACTATGCGAGAATTTTTCTTGTCGCTCTTTTTGCCGATGTTGAAGCTCTTCATGATGCGAAAAAGATTGTCCTCGTTGAGTTCGTTATCGGTAACGGTTTTCAACAATGTGTCGATATTCTTCTGCGACAAATTCATGCTTCTCATGCACTCGGTCAGACTCTCGGTGCTTCTTTGAGTGCTCTCAACGTGATTGTTCGACAATCTTTCGCTCTTTTGTTCCTCGTCGTTGAGCTCGATCGCTTTGACGACGGTGCGCAACATTTTTGAGAGACACTCGGTCAAGAAACTCCATTGGACGATACTCGTTACGTTTGGATTCAAATTTTCACCGACGCTCTTCGTTACCGTGTTGAAGACCGAGATCAACGAGGCGATGCGTAAAATACTTTCGCGCGGTCCCGGCGATGATTCGTCACCAGGTGAACTTCGTCCGGAACCGGGCAGACACAATTCCTCGTCGTAGCTTTCCATGTCCTCCAGGAATTGTCCCAAAAGCGTGAGCGTGAATTGCATATCGGCGATCCAAAAATTTCGCAATTTTTGCAAACTTCGACTCGCGTAAGCAACGACTGGCTTTCGTTGCGTGTAATCGATGTGCCAACCCACGAGAATGTCAACGGTGTCGCGAAAATGATTCGGAAACGTTGACGGATACGAATCGATCAGCAGAAGGATCGCGTCGACCGTCGATATCAATATGTCGGGCCTGTCGACGTTCTCCAGGACAGATTGCAAGCGCGACATTATAGTCTGAAAAATGAGAAGAAAAAAAATGAGTGAGACCGATTAGAAAGATACTTCATTTTTTAATTTTCTTACCTATCATAGAAACTTTTTGTTCTATATGTGTCATTTGATAGGGATCAATTTTTTATTTTTTAATATGTTATTATACATGCAAAAATAAGTATCCGTGCAAATTTTTAGCTCTCTGTCTTAAACGATACCAAAGTTATTGATTTTTCAAAAAATATTCTTGAAATAATCATAACTTCTTCAGTAATCAAGATATTCTAATTTGTTATGAGGTAATTTTTTTTATGTTTTTCAATGTACTTTTTGGACAAAATATTGAAAATTAAGAAAGAAAAAATTTGTAATGTTTTTTTTGAGCTGTTTTAAGCTAAAAAAATTTATTTTCTTTCAATGGGACCCCTTCGATTTTTGTCAAAAAAATTATAAAATTCTACGTAAAAAAACAAATTTTTTGTAATTTTACCGAAGATGGGATTGAAATAACTTTTTATTAAAAAAAAAATTTCGATTTTTTTTTTCGTAATTTTGATATTTTTTCCTTCTATGGCTACAATAGTTGATTTCAATGATGTTGAGTAAATAATTTAACTTCTCTCACATATTTCCTTTGTAAATTATAATTATTAACATTAAAAATTACAATTCAAGTACGTTTTGCACTTTATTCAATTTTTTTACATAAAAATTGTACTTCTTAATGCTAATTATTATAATTTACAAAGGGAATATACGAGAGAAGTTAAATTATTTATTTTAACATTATTGAAATCAACTATTGTAGCCATAGAAGGAAAAAAGATCAGAATTACGGAAAAAAGTCGACATTTTTTTTTTGCTTCCTCATAAAGAAAGCTTTGTTTTCGTGAAAAAAATTTTTTTCGCGATTTTTATGCCAATATGTTCAAAATATCCTAAAACATCGAGAAATCATATTTAGAAAAAATGTCCAGATGTGTGTGTGTGTGTGTGTCCTGAGTTTCAGATGTAAATAATTAATAACTCAAAAACGCTTCGAGATATCAAGCTAAAATTTGGCACACTTATCGAGCACGAATTGGTCTTCATTATGAAAAAAAAATTTGTTTTAATTATAACGGCTCTAACCTCTGCAATTTTCAAGATATTGCACTCAAACTTTGTACAGAATTAGTATAGCTATTAAGGTTGTTTGGTATTGAATTTGACGAAAATCCATCGAGGGATTAAAATTTTATGAAATTTTGCATTTTTTGAAAAATAGCCTAAACGCTCTAACTTGTGCAATTTTTAAGATATTGTACTGAAACTTTACACAGAGCTAATATAACTATCGAGGTTGTTCGCTATTAAATTTGGCAAAAATCCATCGAGGGATTCAAATTTTATGAAATTTTTTATTTTTTGAAAAATAGCATAAACCCTCTGACTTGTGCAATCTTTAAGATATTGCACTGAAGCTTTACACAGAGCTAATATAGCTATCGAGGATGTTCGTTATTAAATTTGGCGAAAATCGACGGAATGATTAAATTTTTATCAAATTTTTAATTTTTATAAAAGAAGCGTAAACGCTATAACTTTTGAAATTTTTTAGATATTGCAATTAAATTTTGTGAAGAGCCAGTATAACGATCAATGTTATTCGCTATCAAATTTGGCGAAAATCGATCGAATTTGCACTTTGATTACTAATATTTTTCAATAGTTAACAAAGTTTCCTTTATGAGGAAGCCAAATTTGATCGCCATACTGTGTGTTAAACGAAGCTATGTGAATTATGGATAAAGATGAGGAAGCAATGTGCAAATTTCTTCAATTAGAAGTTATTCGAATCCCATCTTCAGTAAAATTTCAAAAATTTTGTTTTTTTACGTAGAATTTTATACCTTTTTTGAAAAAATCGAAGTGATCCCGTTGAAAGAAAATCAATTTTTTTAGCTTAAAACAGTCAAAAAGACATTACAATTTTTTTTTCTTAATTTTTTGTTATTTTTCAAAAAGTACATTGAAAAACAAAAAAAAATGACCTTTTAGCAAGTTTGAATATCTGGGTTATTGTAGAAGTTATGATTATTTTGAGAATATTTTTTCAAAAATCAATAACTTTGGGATAGAGAGCTAAAAATTTACATGGATATTTTTTTTGCATGTATAGCATAATATTGCATAATAACATATTAAAAAATGAAGAAAAAAAAACATATTTTTAAGGTTTCAAACTATTTAAAAATATCTTTTTAGCTTTTTAAATAGCTTTTTTTAATTTTAATTTTTAATTGATAATAAACGTATATTTACCACGGCAAAATCTTTGAGTATCGGTACGTCTGTGTCCAATTTCAGCGTCTCGACCAATGATTTCATCAGCAGGGATTTTATCTCGTCCTTAAGTTCCGTCGAGTATTTGCTGAATATCCATTCTGTGTATCTGTCGTGAAAATGATTTTTCATTTCTCCGATTTAGTGCCAATAAATGCAAATTGCCATTTGAAAAAAGGAAACAAAGATGAGTGACGACTGATCAAAAGAAATGCACTTATTTTGCGTTAAGGAGTTACAGCTGGTTGAAATTTACAAAAATCCGTTTTTTGCATTTTGACAATTTCTCAAACTCTGAGAAAATTTGGTCACAAATTTCAAGTCGATCTGATCGAAATGAAATCATTTTTTTTTGTTCATTTCATTTTCATCGACGAGAAGAACAGAACCCCAATTTGCGCGGGATTTTGGTTTTCCCCACAAAAATGGACCTTGAAGAACGAAGTTCTGTTTTTTTTTCTTACTAGAAATACCTTTTAAAATCTTGGTCCGTGGCGTATCCAATGTAAGCCAAGCACTTGGCAACTTGTTGCTTGGCGTCTATTCCAGGTCCGGAGTGCAAAAGGTCGAGCAAACTCTCGCATATGACCTCCAAGTTTCGTCTGATCGATCTTTGATTATCGGGGGCAAGGGCGTTCTCTTGTATCTGCTTGCAAAGTCCCACAAAGTGCTCGGGATCGTCTTTGCGGCATAAGCGTCGCAGAAGCTTCGTAATTCTAGAATCCTCTGCAATTACTCGATTGAATTAACGTGCAACATATTTTCAGGAAAACGATTCAGCTCTTCGCTCTGTTCTCGCGATTCCAAGAGTTCATTTTTTTCTGTGCGAAAACACTCGGATTCCGAGGTGAGGCGAAATACCCACCGTTTATTCTTTTGTCGTCGTAACATCTGCTCTGGCAGTTGTCCTGATTCTTCAACGATTCTTGAAGCTTGCCTCTCGTCGCAGAATGGTAGCCTGATTCTGTATTGGCATCTCTGTCGCCCGATGATTTCTTGAAGGCTCTAACCCTCGTACCGCTTCTGCCATGCTCACCCGAACTTCCGGTACCGCCGCGAGCCATTCGAAATTCATTTCGCGATCCTCCGCTGCTTCTGAAAATAAAAATTGAAATTTTATGCAATTTATGCTAATTTTCTTTTGTATTCGGTAGCAATTACTTTTATAGTTAAAGAACACGTTAAATTGGTAATTATTTGAAGCATTTTTAATTTTATAGCATTAAATTATGCATTACTTAGAGCAGTTTTAACTATGATTAATATAATTACAAATTATTTCAAGCATTTTATATTGAAAATGATTTAATTCAATTTTTTCGTAATTTTGATCTTTTTTCCTTCTATGACTACAATAGTTGATTTAAATGATGTTAAAATAAATAATTTAACGTCTCTCACGTATTTCCTTTGTAAATTATAATTATTAACATCAAGAATTATAATTCAAGTACGTTTTGTACTTTATTCAATTTTTTTACATAAAAATTGTAATCTTAATGTTAATTATTATAATTTACAAAGGGAATATGTGAGAAAAGTTAAATTATTTATTTTAACATAATTGAAATCAACTATTGTAGTCATAGAAGGTAAAAAAGATCAAAATTACAAAAAAAAATCGAATTTTTTTTTAATAAGAAGTTTTTTGGATCTCATCTTCAATAAAAACAATGATGAAAAAGAAAATTGAAACTTTATGCAATTTATGCTAATTTTCTACTGTATTCGGTAGCAATTACTTTTATAATTAAATTACACGTTAAATTACTAATTATTTGAAGCATTTGTAATTTTATAGCATTAAATTCTGCATTACTTAGAGCAGTTTTAACTGTGATCCACATAATCAGAAATTATTTCAAGCATTTTATATTTAAAATTATTCAATTTAATTTTTCCGTAATTTTGATCTTTTTTCCTTCTATGACTACGATAGTTGATTTCGATGATGTTAAAATAAATAATTTAACTTCTCTCACATATTTCATTTGTAAATTATTATTATTAACATTAAGAATTACAATTCAAGTACGTTTTGCACTTTATTCAATTTTTTTCATAAAAATTGTAATTCTTAATGTTAATTATTATAATTTACAAAGGGAATGTGTGAGAGAAGTTAAATTATTTATCTTAACACAATTGAAATCAACTATTGTAGTAATAGAAGAAAAAAAATCAAAATTACGAAAAAAAACGAAATTTTTTTTTAATAAGAAGTTTTTTGGATCTCATCTTCAATAAAAACAATTATGAAAAAGAAAATTGAAACTTTATGCAATTTATGCTAATTTTCTTTTGTATTCGGTAGCAATTACTTTTATCATTATATTATGCATTACGTAGAGTAGTTTTAATTATGATCCATTAAATTACAAATTATTTCAAGCATTTTATACTAAAAATGCTTCGATTACTTGGAAGCAGATTTAATTAAATTTATAATTAAATTACACGTTAAATCACTAATTATTTGAAGCATTTGCAATTTTATAGCATTAAATTATGCATTACTTAGAGCAGTTTTAACTATGATCCATATAATTACAAATTATTTCAAGCATTTTATATTGAAAATGATTCAATTACTTGGAGGCAAATTTAATTACATTGGTAATTTAATTAAATTACATTTGAAATTAAAGTACATTTGTAATTAAATTATATTTTTAATTAAATTACATTTGTAATAATCACAATATGTAATTTAATGCTTGAAATATCTCGCAATCCAGTCGAGTCACGAACACGGGTACTGAGTAATAAAATCTTACTTTACACATTACAATCATAATGGTCAATTAATTAGCCTTTCAATTACAAATTATCATTGTAATGAATAATGAAAGAAAGTTGACATTAGCGGGATAATTTGTAATTGAATTTTGGGATTAGGGATTTGCCCATCTCTGCAATTGAAGAATTTGAATTCTAGAAGAAGAAACTGCGGTTTTTTAGTGATTTTTTGCCCACGGTTAAGGGATCTTTGTGAAACAATGGAAATGCGCTCGTTGAATTTGTTATACGAGCAAAGAGACTTTAATGCAATAATCAAGTTTTAAGAGGCAACTGATAGAACAATTTGCTTAAAATAAGCAGTACTTCATTTTATACAATTTTTATAGAATTTTCGTTCCCATCACATAATATATAAATAAATAATAATATGTTCGAAGGGCCCAGAATTAATTCTTAATTATTGAAAATACAATTTTTCAAATATTTGATCTATTTTCGTTGCCTGTTTATGTTTTTCTTGTCCTCAAAAATTGGCGCTATTTTTTTAAAAACAAATAACGTTTTTAGTCTTTGCAAACAAAATCAAACATTTTTTTTACTCTATAGTTTAAACCACTTTTAAAAAAATGGGATTCCCAAATGAATTCAAAGTCAATCTAAAACTCATAAAATGAAATTCAATCGGAAAAACTCCAAAATGCTCAGAAATTACATTTTTTTCTCAGTTCCTTCTACTTTCTCACCTTGGTTTGTAACGCGACGAACTGTTTTCAGTGGAATTACGCTGGCATATGACCAAAGTTCCTCTCTGTAATCCGCCTTCCGTAGAATCGCTCTCCTCCTTCTTGGCTCTGTCGGATTTTTCCGATTCGCCCGAATCGCGCAAATAACCGACCGACTTGTCTCGAAGCTCCGAGCTTTTGGTTCCTCGTAGCTTCGTACCGGTATTGACATTTGCACAGCTATTCATCACATCGCTGTACGGGCGGTCGGCATGACCCCAAATTATCACGGAATCCAATCGGTCGTTGCTTAATCGCACTTTGATTTTCTAGAATGGGAAATCACAAAATTTAAATGCCTAAACAGTCAAAGTACACAGAAAAAAGCAAAAGGATTCGTGAAACAAGTTACGACAAACAAAGAGTGGAAAAAAAGGGTTATAGCGAATTTTGGGAAAATTGGGAAAACACGAATAGCGTTGGATTGAAAAAAATGGATTTATCCATAATGGGAAAAAAAGGGTTACAGCGAATTTTGGAAAAATGACGAAAACGCGAATAGCGTTGGATTGAAAAAAATGGGGTTATCCACAATGGAGAAAAAACGGTTAAGGCGAATTGTGGAAAAATTGGGAAAACACGAATAGCGTTGGATCGAAAAATGGGGTTATCCATAATGGGAAAAAGAGTTACAGAAAATTTTGGAAAAATTGGAAAAACCAATAGCATTAGCGAATAGCGTTGGATTGAAAAAAGTGGGGTTATCCATAATGGGGAAAAAAAGCGTACAGCGAAATTTGGAAAAATTGGAAAAACGCGAATAGCGTTGGATTGGAAAAACACGAATAGCGTTGGATTGGAAAAATGCGAATAGCGTTGGATTGGAAAAACGCGAATATCATTGGATTGGAAAAATGGGGTTATCCATAATGGAGAAAAAAGGGTTACAGCAAATTTTGGAAAAATTGGTAAAACACGAATAGCGTTGGATTGAAAACAATGGGGTTATCGATAATGGGGGAAAAAAGGGTTACAGCAAACTTTGGAGAAATCGGGAAAACGCGAATAGCGTTGGAGTGAAAAAAGTGGGGTTATCCATAATGGGAAAAAACAGTTACGGAGAATTTTTGAAAAATTAGGAAAACACGAATAGCGTTGGATTGAAAAAAGTGGGGTTATCCATAATAGCGAAAAAGAGAGTACAGCGAATTTTGGAAAAATTGGGAAAACACGAATAGCGTTGGATTGAAAAAAAGTGGGGTTATCCATAATGGGAGAAAAAACGGTTACAGCGAATTTTGGAAATTAGGAAAAAGCGAATAGCGTTGGATTGAAAAAAATGGGGTTATTCCAAGTGACAATGAGCACTCTTCCAACACAGTGGACGATTCGGTTTTCCAATATATACAACGCAATCATGTATATAGACATATATATACATACAAATATAGCAATTCGAAAATTCACTTTTTTTAATCAATCGAGCGCTTATACGGAAAAAATAAATTTAAAAGAAAAGAGAGATACGTGTATATATTGCTGTTGGGTCGCGAAAACACAGCAACAAGCACAGCTGGTTCGTGAGAGAATATCGACAATAGGATGTTTTTCCCCCTCCCCTCGCCCCTGCCGCCGCGACTCCCAAACTTTTAACAATAATAATACCTTTCTGCAATTATTTTTACTCAATCTTTTCGCCTCGTTCGAACGTTTTACGAGCTCGAAACCGTGAAATCACCGAAATAATAAAAAAAAACAAAAAGGTAAACCTCGAGACGCCCGGTTTTAGCACGCAGTGAAGAAGTTTTCGTGCGGAAAAAAAGCGCTCGTTTTGGCTTTATATATACGGTGTATTACAAAACACAGAGGATAGTTTTTTTTTCTCAAGGTTTGGATATCCACCGCACAACGCCACCGGATTTTACAGCAATCGCGCGTATATGGCGCATTTGTCGGATCGTTGGATCGTGTCATGCGAATAAAAATATGTAGCGTTTAATGCGTAAACTGAAAGAGAAAGAGAGAGAGAGGAAAAAAAAATGATATACGTGAGATTGCGGAGAATATCCCTGCGTTCGTTTTGGAAGCTTACGCGCTTGTGAGCGCCACTTCCTGTAGCATTTTATATGTCGATGTATATCTATAGATATGTGCTGAAAGCGCGTAAGCATCCAAAACGACTGCGGCTTATGTTGCATATATATGGGTCATTCCATGTCAAATCGACCAAGAGTTGGGATCCCTTTCAATTTCGATGAAATTTGGTCAGAATTCTTCGTTTTTAATAAAACAAAGTTCTACCAAAGGAAAAAAATTAATTTTTTTTTTCGAAAGTTATGCGTAATTCAAAATTTCACAATTTTTCAAATATTTCAAGTTTATTTTTTAAATATGTCGAAAACTATTGTAGTTACGAAATAATCATTCTGGGTTTGTCTTGAAGAATATATTTGGGGCTACGAAAAAAAAAAATACCGAAAAAAAAATTTGAAAAAATATGAATTTGGGGAATTTTGAATTTTCAAAAGTCCTGTAAATTCAAGTTCAGTATTAAATTTTTGGTTCAATTTTGTTTATATAATACCTTGTATTGATCTTCAAATATATTTTGAAATTTTCAGAAAGGTTTTTTTGTTTTTTCAAAAATATTAATTTTTGAATTTACGTAAAAAAATTGTTTTTTTTACCAAAATACTGTTACTTTTACTTGTTTTTACTGCTCAAAATTACGAAACTACATGATTGCTCAACTTTACTTGAAACTGAAAAGGTAAAAAAAAATATTTTTTTTTACAAAAATTTAAAAATTTATATTTTTGAAACAAAAAACACCATTGAAAATTTCAGGATCTTTTAAGATCAGTACAAGGTATTATATTAAAAAAATTAAACCAAATTTAAATGTTGATCGTGGATATGCGAGATTTTAAAAAATTCAAAATTCTCCAAACTCATTATTTTTCAAAAAAAAAAATTCGGAATATTTTTTTTTTTCTTAGCCACAAGACGAACCCAGAACAATGATTCGTAACTATAATAGTTTTCGAGACATTAAGAAAATAAACTTGAAAGATTCAAAAAATTGTGAAATTTTGAATCTTGCATAACTTTCGAAAAAATTTTAAATTTTTTTTCCTTTGGCAAAACTTCGTTTTATTAAAAACGAAAACTTCTGATCAAATTTCATCGAAAAATTGAAAATGGTCGATTCCAACTCTTGTTCGATTTGA
Source organism: Alloplasta piceator (assembly GCA_946863875.1). Lineage (NCBI taxonomy): Eukaryota > Metazoa > Arthropoda > Insecta > Hymenoptera > Ichneumonidae > Alloplasta > Alloplasta piceator. Next base: position 6,654,900 of record OX333075.1, on the reverse strand, counting down.
CATGGAATGACCCATATATATGTATATATCACGCGGTATTGCAAAGTAACCGTCATCATGTACTTGCGTCAATCACACGAAAACGTTCATACTTGTTACTTTCAAATTTACAAACGACATCACATAAAGTTTGAAATTCTCTTTCCGGCGTTTAATTCCATTATTTTCCTCTTCTCCTTCTGCTTGGTTTTAGGCCCACGTGGCGAAGCACCAGCTAATTCCATTTCATGACGTGATGATTCAAGAAGTAAAAAGTAACCTAAAAATTGAAAACATTATTTCCCCCACTTTTATCTCCCTTCCCCCCCTGAAACGACTCTCAGTAAGTAAAACAGTAAAGTCGATATTTCACGGATGTTTTAATTTTCTGAAGAGTTATACCCAACATCAAATTGTAAAAGATGAACAATCAATAAGGGGGGTTAAGGGAATGAAAGGTTTTTAATTTCATATGATTCATATGATTCCAATCGCAGCTGTAAAGAATTTAAATACCGGCATTAGTCAAACCCTACATTATCGAATCAAAATTGTCGTTGTTCAACGAACTTTCTCCTTCTACCGGTAGATGGCGCAGTTAGTTTTTTTTACCGACCCGAGAGAGAGAAAAAAAGCCCAAGGAGAGATAAGAATGGGCGCGCGCGCGCGTTTTCCGAGAAAACTTATGTATATATGCAACTGCACATTTACGTCGTAGCGCAGCATCCTAAAAAGTGACAAACACTCACACTCCGAGGGATGTTCATAGATCGTACACTTTGACGTGATTTTTTTTTTCACAGTGAACTAGAAAATCGTGAAAAATCTTTTCGCCGACGCTACGTCAGTCAAATCGCGATTTTTTCTTCGCCCGGAGTTTTCCCTATTTTTTTGAGGTTATACGAACGATGAGGTATAAAACAAGTTTCGCGTATTATCGGCGTACGCGAATACTTTGAAAAACGTTCGCGGTTTATTCTCGATCGCGCGTGTTTTCTTTTTTCACCGATTCGATACGCGAAATCGTGCGAAAATTCATGAAAATCTAGAAACGGAGCGACGTTTTTTAGCCAAGATTATGATAGATTTTCGATTGAACGTTACAGACGCGAGACTCGATGACGAGTCTCGGTTTTTCGCGCAGTGATATAAATAATAATAATCCCGATAAATCAAAGGATCAAAAGACGCCCTTTAATCGGTCCTAGATGCCCTTTAATTTCCCGGTCGATAAAGACGATCGATTATTCACGTTTTGAAATCTGCCGACAACTTTGTGTGATGGGCTTTTCAAGAATTTGGCACGAATCATCATGTAAGATACGCAGAAACTTGGAACGATGTCTGCGATGTAAAATCTTTCTTTCGCCATCCAATTTTTGATGCCCAGTTTCTTCATGTTCACTAGACCGATTCAAAAAAGCGACTGTTTTTTGTTTTTCGAAACAACATATTTAATACTTTCGGAGAGGTGAAAAAAAATGCCTGTTAAAAGCAGAACTCTTGATATAAATATTTAGAGATGTTTTATCGCAAATTTCTATTTCCTATTAAAATAACAGGAAAAAAAAATTTCAAACTTAAAAATTTTTTTTTTTTTTATAAACTCACTCCTTCAAAAGTTATTCATGGTCTAATATATATGTATATCAGTTATCGGCAAAATCGATATTTTCGTTAATTTAATTACAGCTAATTACTCTGTGTTAGAAAATTTTATAATTGGTCCAATAAATATTACTCGTTATTAAGGCACTCGGTAATTAGGCACTATTTCTAATATTCGAAAATTCGATAATTCATGTTCTATTATTATCCAATAAATCTATAACTTGTAATTTAGATCAAATAATTACTTAATAACCAAGTAATTAAAATGTTGCTTTTATGAATTACGGATTTTTTAAAAAATTAGGTAATTGTTCCTTCTAATTATTAATTATCCGAGTAATTAAATACTTAAGTACTCTACTTACTAATTTTTTGTGAAATTAGTCAATTATTCTTTCCAATTATTAATTATTCGAATAATTAGATAATTAATTCTTCTAATTACTAATTTTTCAAAAAATTAGTTAACTATTCTTTGCAATTATTAACTATTTGATAATGCATATTCATGCTTGTAAATTTGTTTAGCGAAGTTAAGCAAGAATCCTGACAGCCAGAGTTGTACTATAAAAACTTGGTCATCTGTAGCTTGGAATCAATTTGACGCCAAGTTTACGGTAAGTTTTTGGTGAGCAACATTTGGACACAAGTTGATCGAAATCTACGGCCGGTAATTGAATACAAGTTGTAGGAAAACTTGTACACAAAATATACTCCAACTTTTATACAAGTTCACTCCAATTACATCTATAATTATTTGTAGTCAAGTTGGACTTAAATTGTGACGGAATTTATAATTAATTAGTAATTTATATATCTAAATTATTAATTATTCAAATAATTGGTAATTGAAACAGTTCAATTACTAATTACTTGAATAATTAGTAATTTAGATATATACATTACTAATTATTCAAATAATCAATAATTGACATAATTCAATTGTAAATTATTCCAATAATTAGTAATTTAAATAATTAAATTACTAATTAATTTAATGATAAGTATTTTAAATAATGCGATTACTAATTTTTCTAATAATGAATAATTCAAACAGATATTCAATATCCAAATAATTCGTAGTATTGGTCTTTAAATTACTGATTACCGAAATACCTAAAAAAATAATGGATGATAATATTAATTTTGTAAATAACGATTAATTAAAAATCTAATTTTTTTTTCCGGATCACTGATTTATACTAGACTGTGAATATGGGTGAACTAATATTGGTCATTTCTTTAAAAATTAGGTAATTTATTTTAATGCAACTTAAACTTTTCTTTCAAAAAATATTTTACGATATTTAGTAATAAGTTTCAACATTTTGCCGGAAACTAAAAAATCAAGTGATATTTACTCCAAATTTCACTTTAACCTTGAATACCTTTTGAAGGAGTGAGTTAAGGTTGTTTAGAAGCAAATGACGTTTAATGAGAAAATTCTGAAAATTTGGTATGTTTTTTAATTAAGTGTTTAAGAGGTCGTGTAAAAATTTCATGACGATTTGGAAGCTCGTTATCGAATAATTAAGATTAACAAATTAAATAAAATTAAATGTAGTCTTATGGAAACTGATATAACTTTGCGATAAGTTTTTTTTTGACCTCTCAATTTTTTAATATCCACAATATACTGAAAGCAAAGGAAAGAAAACGAAGTTTATTGATAAATGTATTTTTTATTTGTTTAAAAAATTGTTTTTAACAAAACGTTAATTTCTTAATAACGAGCTTCTTAATCGTCGTGAAATTTTTACACGACCTCGTAAATACCTCATACAAAAACATACCAAATTTTCAGAATTTTCACATTATTTTTTATTTTAACCCTTAAGGAGGTTGAAGTAATGATGATAGAATTCTGAAAATTTGTTATGTTCTTACATGAAGTGTTCAGGAGGTCGTGTAAAAATTTCACTACGATTAAGAAGCTATTTATTGAACAATTAACATTCAAAGCTTTCATAGCTTGTAAACAACCTTAAGGATGTTGAATCCCTATGAAATCTTATAATGTTAATTGTTCAATAAATAGCTTCTTAATCGTCGTGAAATTTTTACACGACCTCCTGAATACTTCATGTAAAAGCATATTAAATTTTCAGAATTCTATCATCATTACTTCAACCTACTTAAGGGTTAAAATGAAAAATGATGAGAAAATTCTGAAAATTTGGTATGTTTTTGTATGAAGTATTTAAGAGGTCGTGTAAAAATTTAACGACGATTAGGAAGCTCGTTATTCAAATATTAACATTTTGATAAGACCAATTTTTTAAACAAATAAAAACAATATTTATCAATAAACTTCGTTTTGTTTCCTTTGCTTTCAATATCGTGTAGATATTAAAAAATTTAGAGGTCAAAAAAAAACTTATCGCAAAGTTATATCAGTTTCCGAAAGACTACATTTAATTTAATTTAATTTGTTAATGTTAATTGTTCGATAACGAGTTTCCTAATGGTCATGAAATTTTCACATGACCTCTTAAATAATTCATCCAAAAACATAACAAATTTTCAGAATTTTCTCATCATTTGCGATTTGGGACTCAATATCCTCAATCGAAAAATCATAAGAGATCTTTTTTGTAGAGCGTTCAATTCTCTACAAGAATATGTATTGTTCATTTTGGTACATTGAGTTGAAGCCGCGATATGAAATTTCAAAGTTTGACATTTTTTTTTCCTAAATTTAAATGGGAAATAAAAATTTGCGATGAGACATATCTAAATATTTATATTAAGAGCTCTGCTTTTAACAGGCATATTTTTTCACCTCCTCAAAAGTATTTGACATGTTGTTTCGAAAAACAAAAAATAGTCGCTTTTTTCGAATCTTTCTAATGTTAACCGATAATTATGAAAGTCTTTGTTTTTTGCCCCTCAGGTCCGATCGGAGTTACAGCATGGGTTCAGCTACTGAGATGATGATAAATGACTTTGACGACGAGCGCACATTGGACGAGGAAGAAGCACTGGAAGGTAGCGAAGATTCGCACAACGAATTATCCAATTTACAAAAGGTCTCGTTAAACAATACCTTTATTTTTTCTAGATACACAGTTTTTATAAAAGACAATCGACGCTCTTTCCGATGCAACGGTAAAAAAAGTAATCTGCTGAATTATTTCTATCTTGAGTTGCATTTGGGATCAATTTTTTTCCCCTCTCCTTCCACTTAGGATTTAATACAGCAAAGTAATCACTGATTATTGATAACGTTAATGTAAAAAAAGTATAATTTTTGTGATTGCTTTTCTTGTCTCTGATAAAACTAATCATTTTGAAACTTTTGGGTTTTTTTTTAATGTTTCGACATTAATAAACAATTTAAAAAAAAACTGTACAAAATGCTCTGAAATGTTTAACAATTTATTCATTATTAACAAAATGTTTAACAATTTATTCATTATTCTACATTGTACCTTCGATGATTTTTATCCGAAACAGAAATACTAGAGAATTTATTAATTGTTATACTTTCCATTGATCCGAATCTGAACAAATTTTTCAAATATTACAATTAAATGAATTGTGATACTTTAAAAAATCAAATACAATTTTTGCAAGGATATTCAGCAAAGTAATTGATGATTATTGATAATGTTAATAAAAAAGTATAATTTTTGTGATTGCTTTACTTGTCTCTGATAAAACTAATCATTTTGAAACTTTTGGGTTTTTTTTTTAAATGTTTATCAATAAATAATTTAAAAAAAAACTGTACAAAATGCTCTGAAATGTTTAACAATTTATTTATTATTCTACATTGTACCTTCGATGATTTTTATCCAAAATAGAAATACTAGAGAATTTGTTAATTGTTATAATTTCCATTGATGTGAACCTGAACAAATTTTTCAAATATTACAATTAAATGAATTGTGAAACTTAAAAAAATTAAATACAATTTTTGCAAGGATATTCAGCAAAGTAATTGATGATTATTGATAACGTTAATAAAAAAGTATAATTTTTGTGATTGCTTTACTTGTCTCTGATAAAACTAATCATTTTGAAACTTTTGGGGTTTTTTTATTTATATTTCGACATTAATAAACAATTTGAAAAAATACTGTACAAAATGCTCTGAAATGTTTAACAATTTATTCATTATTCTATATTGTACCTTCGATGATTTTTATCCGAAACAGAAATACTAGAGAATTTGTTAATTGTTACACTTTCCTTTGATGTGAACCTGAACAAATTTTTCAAATATTAAAATTAAATGAATTGTGAAACTTTAAAAAATCAAATACAATTTTTGCAAGAATATTCAGCAAAGTAATTAATGATTATTGATAACGTTAATAAAAAAGTATCATTTTTGTGATTGCTTTCCTTGTTTCTGATCAAACTAATCATTTTGAAACTTTTGGGTTTTTTTTTTTATATTTCGACATTATTGAACAATTAGTTTTAAAAAAATACTGTACAAAATGCTCTGAAATTTTTAATAATTTATTCATTATTCTACATTGTAGCTTGGATGATATTTATAGTAAACAGAAGAACTAGAGAATTTCTTAATTTTGATACTTTCCTTTGATGTGAAGCTGAACAAATATTTCAAATATCAAAATTGAACAAATTGAGAAACTTTAAAAATATACATTACAATTTTTGCAAGGATATTTCGGTTTAATTGTTTAAAAAAATGGTCTAATTTCTTTTTTTTGTAATTAATCTCTTATGCTTATATAATTATGTAACAATTGAGAAAGACTTTAGTTTTTTCTTTTGGAGAAAAATTATTATGCGAGCTACAAATACATATTTTAAAATGAAAACAATTATTTCATGCCGAAATATGTAATAAAAAAAGTGAGTACTGTAGAGGTTGAAAAAATAAGGATTATTTTTAAAATACTTTTGAAAAAAATTTTTTACATGTGAATAAAATCCTGTTTCCACTCAATCTAATTTGTTAAAATAATTAATAATAAAAAAATATTCGGATGATGAGAAAACATTTCTACAAAATTTTAATTTCATTTACACGAATAGTTTATATTTTCGAGAAAAACAATTTACTCCCAATTTTTTCCTGCCTCCGTCAAAATGAAACAAAAATCACCATTAATCCTAGAAAAAAAAATATTAAAAAATTCTCAATTTAATTTTTTTTTTTTTTCAAAGCGCTTTCCTTCTCATAATTTCCTGTCTCTGTCCTCGCTCGCTCATCCTCGGAGAAAAATGGCAATTGAACATGGAAAAAAAAAATTACATTCCAGGAGGGCGATATGCCATTGAAGGAATTGCTGGCAAAGTACGGTTACACTCAGAGATCGGCCGATAATTCGGACAGTTCGGATCAGATGAACGTGATGCACGGCGGAGGCGACGACAGACTCGTCACCGAGGGAAAGGGTGGAAACGAGGGTGAGGATTACGAGGACGAGGAAGAGGAGGAGGAGGAGGACGACGACGAGGATGCGGAAGAGGCCGAGGACGACGACGAGGAGGACGAGGAAGAGGGAGGAAACAGCGTTGCGACGAAGTTGCCCGGTGAAAAGATATACAATCAGCTGAGTTTGCGCGAATTTTACGTGGAGATGATCAAAATGGACGCTAAGCGAATGTGCATCGCCGGTGGCGACGAAAACGACGCTTTGGAGTGCGAGAACGTCGGCGACGAGCGCAGGGAGATTGATCCGGGCTTGAGCAATCGTCGCGGACCAATCGGAAGCGTCGACGAAAACGACGTGAGAGGGCGTGAAAACGAGGCCGGAAGTGGCAATAACGAGAATTCGACCAATCGGGGCGGTTCCTCGGGGACTGGAAATGCCGGAGGTGGTGGAGGAGGTTCCTCTCGATTATTGCGCAGCGTTTCGCGTCCTCAGAGCGAGGAAGAGGACGACGATTGCGATTATAGTCCTGACGAGGAGGAATGGAAAAAAACTATAATGGTGGGAAGCGATTATCAGGCCACCATTCCCGAGGGTCTGTGCAAATACGACGATGCTCTGCCTTACGAGAACGAGGACAAGATACTGTGGAATCCGAGCTTCATACCGAAGGAGGAGGTCGAGGAATTTCTCGATCGCGCCCAATTGCCAAATTCGAAGAACAATTTATTGCCAAACGGTGGACAGGTCAGGGATGACGAGCAGGCTCTTTATCTGCTGTTACAGTGCGGTTATAATCTCGACGAGGCACTACGGAGACGAAGAATGAACGTTTTGCCACCGACTGACTCGATAAGCTTGTGGTCCGAGGAGGAATGTCACAATTTCGAATCGGGATTGAGAACGTACGGAAAGGACTTTCATCTCATACAGAGAAACAAGGTAAACGAGAAATTCTCGTAATCGAGAGGCAAACGATGACGTTTCCCCGCAAAATTCAGGAAAGTCGATTACGAATTTCAAGGTCATGGGCCAAGGTTTCTTTCGGCGGACGTCGATTTTTTTTTGGAATTTTGTATCAAGACAGCGAAGGATGTGAGAGCGATGGGCGAAAATGTTTATCCACGATGCCTCTAAAATCTTTGTTTTTTTTTAAATTTGAAATTAAGTTTTCGAAGATGGGTCATTACATGTCAAATAGACCAAGAATCCCTTTTAATGTCGATGAAATTTGGTCAGAAGTTTTCATTCTCAATAAAACGAAATTCTACCAAAGGAAAAAAATTAAAAAAATTTTTTGCGAATGTTATGCAAGATTCAAAATTTCACCATTTTTTTTAATCTTTCATGTTTATTTTTTAAGTATCTCGAAAACTATTGTAGTTACGAGAAAATCGTTCTGGGTTCGTCTTGAAGAGTATACTTGTGGCTACGAAAAAAAAATATTCCAAAACAAAAAATTTTGAAAAATGATGAATTTGGAGAATTTTGAATTTTCAAAAATCGTGAAAATTCAAGTTCCGTATTGAATTTTTGGTTCAATTTTTTAAATATAATACCTTGTACTGATCTTGAAAGATCCTGAAATTTTCAGAAAGGTGTTTTTTGTTGTTTCAAAAATATGAATTTTTGAATTTTTTAAAATCGTGTAAATCCACGATCAACATTAAATTTGTGGTTAAACTATTTTTATATAATATCTTGGACTGATCTTAAAAAGTCCTAAAACTTTGAGGATGGTGTTTTTTTGCTTGAAAAGTATACATTTTTGAATTTAGGTAAATAAATTTTTTTTTTACTTAAATACTGTTACTTAATGTTAAAAGATCCTAGAATATTCAGAAATGTCTTTTTTTTTGTTTTTTCAAAAATATGAATTTTGTATTTTAAAAATCGCGTAAATCCACGATCGACATTAAATTTTGGTTTCATTTTTTTTATATAATACCTTGTCCTGATCTTACAAGATCCTAAAACTTTGAGGATGGTGTTTTTTTGTTTCAAAAATATACATTTTTGAATTTTGGTAAATAAACATTTTTTTTTTACTAAAATACTGTTACTTTTCTTTTTTTTACTGCTCAAAATTACAAAATTACATGATTGCTCAACTTTACTTAACTGAGAGGTAAAAATTTTTTTTAAATAATTTTTTTAATACGGAACTTGGATTTTCGCGGTTTTTGAAAGTTCAAAATTCTCCAATTTCATCATTTTTTTAATTTTTTGTTCGGAATATTTTTTTTTCGTAGCCACAAGAATACTCTTCAAGACGAACCGAAATTTTGAATCTTGCATTACTTTCGAAAAAAATGTTTTAATTTTTTTTCTTCGGGAGAACTTCGTTTTATTAAAAACGAAAACTTCTGACCAAATTTCATCGAGATTGAAAGGGGTCGATTCCAACACATGGTCGATTTGACATGGAATGACCCAATCCTTAAGGGGGTGTCCTGAATTAAAATGTTCTAAAACCTCGTTTTTTTGTGATTTTTTTTTAGAAGCGAAGGTATTGAATTTTGAGGTATGATTTTATACATATTTAACAAATACAAAAAAAGCTTTTTACAGTAAAAGAAAATTATAACAGATTTCTAAGCCTATTTCATGGGCCTCATGTCGCTGTAATCTTCAATCGGCGGGAAAGATTCACCTCGTAATTTTTTACTGAAACAAAAAACCTAAAAAACGATTAAATTTATTATAAAGTTTTCTTCTGGGTGAACTAAAAAAAGGCAGAAAAAATGTGAAAGAAAAAATTTGGGCGGGTTTACAAAAAAAAATGTGTTGAAAAAAAATCAACTTTAAGGTGCTATAACAATTATTTAAATAAACTTTTTGACGAACTTTTTTAGTTCACTCAGAAGAGAATTTAATACTGAATAAAAAAAAAACTTTGGTTCGATCAAATCGGTCGTTTAGTTTTTTTTTAGCTATCAAGCTCGCCAATTGAGAAAAATCGTGAAAATAAAAACTGGAGAAAAAGCCTTTCAAAGTTTTCAATAGGAAAAAATATGAATTTTTAGTTACTTACGCTGATAATCTGCTAATCAGCTATTCCTCGTCCATATGACAGTCCTTCTTCTTCTTCAAAAGATTTTTTTGAAATTTTAATTCAGGACGCCCCCTTAACCAGGAAACCTTAGTCCAATTATTTAATGATCTTCCTTGAGACGAAATTATTATTTTTTTTACATAGAATTTCTTTTTGAATATAAATGACAATTTATTTTGAAAAGACCATTGAGAATTAACTTCTACCACGAAAAAATTAAAACTTGTACAATTTTTGATATTTTAAGCTTGAAGCTTGACCTGTTACTCTGGAGATGCGATGCTTTGCGGAAGAAAATTGGTACAAAGACGCCCATTTGAAAAAAGTAATTTATTCTGTATAATGAGGAATCTCAGGGAAAACGAAGCTAACGTCTTTTTTTTTTTTAATGGATATTTTTGTTTTTTTATTTAATGTTGCATCGCATTATGTTCTGCCAAAGAGAGATTTTTAAGACGAGACTCCACAAATGTGACAAAAATTCTTTGACTAAAGTAATTCTGGTATACACAAAAATTTCGCAGGTGAGAACGAGATCGGTTGGCGAACTCGTGCAATTTTATTATCTTTGGAAGAAAACCGAGAGACACGATATATTTACGTACAAGGCGCGAATGGAGAAAAAGAAATACGCTCTTCATCCGGGTATCACGTGAGTATAATTGGCAATCGAGAATTATAATGATGTTCGAAGAATGCCCTGAAAATCCTGGAAATAATCATGAATTCCAATCAGAGTTGGGCAAAGTACTTGAAAGTACTTCAAGTATCAAGTTTTTACCTCCATCAAGTTTTTTTGTCGCATAATGAACAATATTTTCGGTATTGCTGAAAGAATTTTAAAAAAGCGCACCGGAAATTTATCGCGCACCAGAAATTTTTAGTTTATGATCGAAAAAAAAATATCATACCAAAAAAAGCCCTCAATATTCACATTAAAACTTGCCCCAAAGACGATATATTTCCCGTTTAAATAACATGGGATTTTTCCACGTTTTGAATTTAATTTTTTTTCTCCGAAACAAGTAAATATATAGTAATGAGAGATATATATTTTTGCAGGAAATTGAACGCTCTACAAAAAAGGTCTCTTATGATTTTTCGATAAACTCACTCCTTCAAAAGTTATTCAAGGTTAAAGTTGAACTTATAGGAAATTTTTCAGATTTTCCTGCTTTGGCGGCAAAATTATTATTATTTAAATAAAAACCCTGCAAATTGAATGTTGCACATTGCTTCCTCATCTTTGTCCACAGTTCACATAGCTTCCTTTAACACACAGTATGGCGATCAAATTTGGCTTCCTCATAAAGAAAGCTTTGTTAATTATTGAAAAATATTAGTAATCAATGTGCAAATTCGATCGATTTTCGCCAAATTTGATAGCGAATAACATTGATAGCTATACTAGCTCTTCACAAAATTTCATTGCAATATCTAAAAAATTTCAAAAGTTATAGCGTTTATGCTTCTTTTATAAAAATTAAAAATTTTATAAAAATTTAAGCATTCCATCGATTTTCGCCAAATTTAATAACGAACATCCTCGATAGCTATTTTAGCACTGCGTAAAGTTTCAGTGCAATATCTTAAAAACTGCACAAGTCAGAGCGTTTACGCTATTTTTCAAAAAATTTCATAAAATTTGAATCCCTCGATGGATTTTTGCCAAATTTAATAGCGAACAACCTCGATAGCTATATTAGCTCTGTGCAAAGTTTCAGTACAATATCTTAAAAATTGCACAAGTTAGAGCGTCTAGGCTATTTTTCAAAAAATTCAAAATTCCATAAAATTTTAATCCCTCGATGGATTTTCGACAAATTCAATACCAAACAACCTTAATAGCTATACTAATTCTGTACAAAGTTTGAGTGCAATATCTTGAAAATTGCAAAGGTTAGAGCGTTTACGCCATTCTTGCAAAAACGAAAAAAGTTGATAAAATCGCAAAACCCGTTATAATTAAAACAAATTTTTTTTTATAATGAAGAGCAATTCGTGCTCGACAAGTGTGCCAAATTTTAGTTTGGTATCTCGAAGCGTTTTCGAGTTATTAATTATTTACATCTGAAACTCAGGATACACACACATCTATCCGGACATTTTTTCTAAATATGATTTCTCGATGTTTTAGGACATTTTGATTATACTGGCATAAAAATCGCGAAAAAAAGTTTTTTCACGAAAACAAAGCTTCCTTTATGAGGAAGCAAAACTAATTTTTCATTTTGAAAAATATGTGATTCTCACTGTACTATAATAAAAATTATTGAGAAATAATTTCGAAGAATGGAAAATAATGTGGCTATCAAGTACATTTTAGTACAGTCCGTAGGAATTTTGAATAGATCGGTGCGAGGTAACAATTTGAAACGTTTTCAAAATTTTTAGAGGTCGTTCAGAATGATATAAATGAGTAAAAACGTTATTTGCAAAAATTCTCTACAAACAAGCTCTCTTATCAGTTTACGATAATATTATTGACTCAAAAGTTATTCACGGTCAAACTTGTTACTTGTGTACTTGTTAGCCACATTATTTTCCTTTCTTCGAAATTATTTCTCAATCATTTTTATCATAGTACAGTCAGAACAAGATATTTTTCAAAATGAACAATTAGTTTTTATCCAAATAATAATAATTTTGCCGCCAAAGCAGGAAAATTTGAAAAATGTTCTATAAGTTCAACTTTAACCTTGAATAACTTTTGAAGGGGTGAGTTTATCGAAAAATCATAAGAGACCTTTTTTGTAGAGTGTTCAATTTCCTACAAAAATATGTATCTCTCATTGCTACATATTTACTTGTTTCGGAGATCAAAAATTAAATGCAAAGCGTGGAAAAATCCCATGTTATTTAAACGGGAAATATATCGTCTTTGGGGCAAGGTTCAATGTGAATATTAAGGGTTTTTTTTTGGTCTGATATTTTTCGTTAGGTCATGAACTAAAAATTTGGGGGACGCTATAAAAAACAAACTTGGTAAATAAATGCTCCTTTTTTTCTCTTTAAATACTCCACGAATTCACCCAGGAACGTTCAACATATTATTAATTGTTTGAAAAATAGCCATTGATGAAAAAAAAAGTAGTAGGAATTTTCTCCTGCCAAATAAAAGGATTTCCACGTTTAAGGCGAGGCTAAATACCGAAATTATTTCTGAAGTCCTATATTATCGACTCAAAATCGCTGTCCAAACTTTTTCCAATACCGGTGGATGAATATCAATTAAATTTATGAATGAATGATGAATGAATTACAAAATGCAAAGGCTAGACATAAATCAACGTTTTCGTTAATTGCCACTGACTTGTCAGACAGTTTGAATAGAATCTGATGAGAATAATATTTATTTCATGAGAATTCCACATGGGGCTGCCCTCTTTCGGATTTCTGTGAACTTGATTTCGCCATTTTGTTTTTCGATAATACACTAAATTTATCAACATTTATCTCGTGATTTGGATTCCAAACTTACGTCGCGATTTTTTCATAAAATAATGTCGAAGACGTATCGATATTCGTACTTTAGTGTTCGTCATGGAGCCCCACTCTTGGTTTTTGCCGAAATGCAGTAGAAACATTATTATTTGATATTTTCAATTACAGATTCCTGATGATAATCAGATCTGTAATTTTTTAATTTTTTTTTCGAATAAATTTTAGTGGGGCTCCATTTGTGCCATAATTCTGATGATACTGTCAAAATTTTATTGATTTCCATCCATTCGTGCCAGAGCAAGTTTGGAATCCATTTTCGAGGTGCAAATGTCGGTATTTAGCCTCCCCTTAAAATTTTTTTCCTCTGAACATTGGAAATCCGTTGCATCGATGAAAAATGAATTTCCTTCTTTTTTTTTTCGTTATTTCTCTCAAAAACGCAAGCAGGGACTACATGGATCGTTTTCTGGAGGAACAAGAGGGCGTGAGGGATCGCAGCAGTTCGCCAAACGTAAATTGTTTGCTGTACGGCGACGCGAAGCGTCAGCGAGGCTCGTCGAACACTTTGGCGAACAATCACAGCGAGGAGGTCAAATCTTTGGACACTTGGGACGGTTTGACGACCGACGATTCGCTCGGTGATTTGAACAACATGGCAACGACGACGGCGTCAACGACGACAGCAACGTCAGGCGCAACGACGACCGGAAATTCGTCATTGACGTCCGTTGCACAGTCGAACGCTTCGCAATCGTCGACGACGATTTCCGGCGGTGGAACGACGACCGATAATTCCGGCGGAACGACGACAAACTTGTCTCCGTCGTCGTCGTCGTCGATTCGGACGAACGTCGACGTTGCACCGACGAATAACAGTCACGATACACCGCGTCACGGTTATTCGCCGTCGCCCGAAACTGTTTTGTCAAATTTGCCACCTTAGCGCCGAACTTACATGAATTTTCGCTCGTCGAATTTATCATCGGACAGATTTCGAACATGGAAACAGCACCGTTCTACCTCCGCTCCTCGCTGTCGTATTCGTAAGAGATAAAAGAAAGAAAAAAAAACATAATAATTACAGAAAATGGATTTTTAAAGAAAAACGAAAATTGAAAAGACGACTGGAAAAAAAATCGTTTGCAATAACGCACTGTGCAGCACACGTCCGCATTCACCGTCGCGAATTAACAATTTTAAGGCATAATATTCTCTAGCACCTCGAATTATATTTTTCTACTGTATCGTAAAAGAGCAAACACAACAAAAAAAATGAGAGAAAAACAGATGTTAGTGGAAAAAATGGTTTTTTTAAATTATTTATTATTAACTCCTTTGGATCTGACGAATATCCACAAGATATACAATTATCAATTAGCGAGAGACTCTTTTTTTTTCGTCGAGTTATTCTCGTCGATATTTTTCGTACTTGAAAAAACACCGCCTTTTTTTTACATTTATTGGGGTAAATATTCGGAAGTGTAACTACTCTCAGAATCGAGCTGACTTTTTGTATGGTTTCTCACGGTTAAAAAAGATCATATTTAATATTATTATGGCGGCGCGTTAGGGTGAATCGAAAATTTTGAAAACTGATGGCTTCCCTCAAAAATCAAAGATATTGAAATAAAGGTCTCAGTGCAACGATTCGATTTTTTGACAATATATAGAGGGCGCGCGGGACGTTTAAAAACGCAATTTTTAGCGTTAAATTCACTTTATTATTGATAAACGGAAACATATCATTCAAAAAGTTTTGAAGTTTTTATATAAAGGGCCCAGATATGTACTCTTTCAAACCTATATTTACCGAACATTAACAAATGGTTCGTATCTTCGAAACAAAATGTCTGAAAATCAATATTTTCACTATTTTTGAATTGATTATATCATTAAGGTTGTTTAGAAGCTATGAAACCTTTGAATGTTAATTGTTCAATAAATAGCTTCTTAATCGTAGTGAAATTTTTACGCGACCTCCTGAATACTTCATGTAAGAACATACCAATTTTCAGAATTCTACCATCATTACTTCAATCTCCTTAAGGGTTAAAATAAAAAATGAGAAAATTCTGAAAATTTGGTATGTTTTTGTATGTAAAAATTTCACGACGATTAGGAAGTCGTTATTAAGAAATTAACGTTTTGTTAAAAACAATTTTTTAAACAAATAAAAAAAATATTTATCAATAAACTTCGTTTTCTTTCCTTTGCTTTCAGTATATTGTGGATATTAAGAAATTGAGAGGTCAAAAAAAAACTTATCGCAAAGTTATATCAGTTTCCATAAGACTACATTTAATTTTATTTAATTTGTTATTCTCAATTATTCCATAACGAGCTTCTAAATCGTCGTGAAATTTGTACACGACCTCTTAAACACTTCATTCAAAAACATAACAAGTTTTCAGAATTTTCTCATGAAACGTGATTTGCTTCTAAACAACCTTAAATATTGATTTTTGTCTTCTAAGACGTTTTTGAATTTTGTCATCTTTTTTCTTGTAAAACTTGATATCAGTATTGCTTACAATGCGAAAATTGCTAAAAAATAAATCTTTATTTTAACATAAAATATGAAAATTTCCAAAACAAAGATTTATTTTTTAGCAATTTTTGCATTTTAAGCAATACTGATACCGAGTTTTACAAGAAAAAAATGGAAGAAATACAAAAACGTTTTAGAAGACAAAAATCAATATTTAATGATATAATTAATTGAAAAATAGTGAAAATATTGAATTATAGAGATTTTTTTTCGAAGATATGAACCATTTGTTAATGTTCAGTAAATATGGGTTTGAAAGATTACATATCTGGGCACCATATATAAAAAATTCAGAACTTTTTGAATGATCTGTTTCCGTTTATCAGGGATAGAGTGAATTTAACACTAAAAATTGTATCTTTTAACGTCCCGCGCGCCCTCTATAAATTGTCAAAAAAATCGAATAGTTGTACTGAGACCTTTGTTTCAATTATATCTTTGATTTTTGAGGGTATAGCCAACAGTTTTCTAAATTTTCGATTCACCCTACGGCGCATAATATTTTTACCCAACTTTTTTAATTTTCAATTTTTTTTTAAATAAAATAAAATGAAGGAATTTAGCTACTAAAATAGATATCCCCGTTGCAGAGTTTCTGTTGTTTTTTTTGGGTTTGATAAAAAACCAATTTTTTTTTTTAAATAAAAAAAATGAAAACTTTGCAACGGAGATATCTATTCTAGTAGCTAAATTCCTTCATTTTATTTAAAAAAAAAAAAAAATTCAAGTTGGGTAAAAACATTATGCGCCATTAAAATATAACTTAATATCATATCATAAAGAATTGATTAAAAAAATGTACAACCTTTTTTTAGCGGGAGTTACACTTCCGAATATTTACCTATATTGGGATATCGTGGAAAGTTCGTGAATATAAGGCGTAATATTTTCAATTAAAAAAAAAGATTTTTTATATAACACTGAATGATTTTTTGCATGATCAGAAATTTTTGGGAACGGCGTTATCGTTTTCAAATTAAAAAAAAAATACGTTTCATCTACTTTGTTTTGAGGTAAAAAAAGTAAAATATTTACCGGCAAATTTTCCTAGAGTTCAACTACTTTTAACTTTGGTTTTTTTTTTCAAGTATCATCCCCAAAATTTATTTCATTTCCGGGGGGAAAATTTCTCCCGCAGAATCTGACTCTAAACTGTTTAAAAGGTAATACTTTCTCTTCAGATTCTTTGTGAGGATTTTTTTTCACAAAAAAAAAAAACATTTCTCGGTTGTCATTGGAGGCTCAAAAAACTCAAAGTAATTGAAGCCTAAGTTTTTTTTCCTTTCGAGCAACGACTTTCCACGATATACTCCTCTAAAAAAAAAATACAACTCGCAGAAATTATTTCTAACCTCGAAAAAGTTGAAACGCCGAGATTGACGAGTAAGTAAGAATCCCTCGTTCATCGATTTCTCAAATCGATCGTTTATCGCGAAATCGCGCGAAACGAAAGTTTCAGCTGTATTGCGCCGAGTCCAGCGATTCCAGCATGGATTTCAACAATTTTCCAAGCAACGGCAAAAATTTAATATTCGTGTGACCGGTCGTCATCGTTCCTGTGGTGATGATATCCTCATCGAGGCGAGTTTCCGGTGTTTCGTCGATAACCTCGTAGTCCAAATTATGATTCAACGAGCAAACCGGAACTTTTGTGATTTTACTGTTGGGCAACAATCTCGCGGGTAATTCGGAAGGACAATTAATTCTATCCGGTGCTTTGACGGATTGCGACGCTTCTGCGTCGCTCCCATGAGAATCGCCAACGAGCGCAGCCTCGATCATCGTTTCGTCGAGATTTTCCGCTCTTTGTTCGAGAAAATCGAAGAAAACGCCAATTTCATTGGCGGTCTCGCGAGCTATTAATTGCCGATCTCGCAGCGCCAATCTTGGACTCTTGATGCCTTCGAGAGTCTGACAAAGGACGAGCACGAGATTGACCTCTAGGGCCAATCTGGCGTTATTCTCGTTCATCGAAGCGAACCAAGGATTGGTCTCGGGTCTCTCGTGGCGATTACTGGCCAAACCAATCGCGCTGCTGCCAATTTGTCCGCTGGATTGATTCGCGTTGTTACCGCTGTTTCCGGTGGTTTTCGCAACGTGACGACCAAAGGACGTTGCTCTTGATAATATTGTATTCTCGCATATCAGCGGATCATAAGGCCGACGAAGAAGTCGAGGATTGCCGAGCAGAGGAACGGTGACGTCGTGTCCGGTGACGTAACTCGAAAATTCGATGCTCGACGTTGAAGGTCGGCCAATCTGCAAAATACGACGCAGATCCTTGGTCGGTATTCTCCGGGAATTATCAGGCGCTGCGCGTTCCCATTCGCGTTTTGCCGAATCGATGTTCGTTTCCGTGCTGGAATTTGACCTTCTTCCGCCAATACTCGCCGGGCTCACGTTGTTGGTTGACGACATCGAGCGGGTGTACAATGCCTGTGTGAACAATTGCGTCGAGCTTATTATCGTTCCGTAGGTCAAACGAGGCGCTGAATTGATCGACATCTGCGGAGGTCCGAAATTCATTTCCGCCAATGGCGTGTACCAAAAATCTTGGGTATATATCGTGTCGACGAGGGCATTCAGACGCGGTGAAAATCTCACGAAACATTGGGCGCACCACCAGTTAACGACGATCAGCTTATTCACCAGAAGCTTCAACTCGGTGCTCAGCATCTTCTCGTCACACGATTGCAATTCCTCGGCGCTCTCCACGCTCACACCGTCGATTATGAATTTCAAGATTCGTGGACGTAACAAGAGATTGACCGTACTGTCGTACACCAGGTACATGCATTTCTGAAAAAATAAAAATAAACGTTAAATAGAATTTTTTGTTTCCTTATTAAAAACCCTGCAAATTGGACATTTGCGCGGTGCTTCCTCATTTTTATCCATAGTTCACGCAGCTTCCTTTATCACAAAGTATGGCGATCAAATTTGGCGACCTCGTAAAGGAACATTTGTTAACTGCCGAAAAGCATGAGTAATCAATGTGCAAATTTGCCAAATTCTTTCTAATTTACTTGTTGCCAAACTTGATTTTTGTCAAATTCAATAGCGAACAACCTTGATCACTATTTTGAATGTGTACAAAATTTCAGTACAACATCTCGCAAATAGCCGAAGTTGGAGTACGCTATTTAAAAAAAAAAAAAAAAAAAATTGATAACATTTTAATCATTCGATCGATTTTCGCCAATTTTAATAACGAATAATTTATAGGTTTATTTATTTCTAAATATTTTTTAAGTAAAATTAAGTTATTTAATTTATTTATATTTATAATATGATTTGTATTATTAATTTATAATATTAAAGTTGAAAATATAATAACATTTTCTAGAATTTTGGTTAATTTAATTGATTTAGGATGAAATGCATTTTTTCGTGAGATTATATTTATCAAATATATTTTTAAAAAATTTCAATTTGATTTATCTAAGGAAAAAATGTTATTTATTTATTTATTTTAATTATGTATATATATATATTTTTTTTTTTTAATTTTTTAATTTGAATAGCTTATTTGAAGTTTAATGTTGAAAATA
Source organism: Alloplasta piceator (assembly GCA_946863875.1). NCBI lineage: Eukaryota > Metazoa > Arthropoda > Insecta > Hymenoptera > Ichneumonidae > Alloplasta > Alloplasta piceator. The sequence continues at coordinate 6,635,355 of OX333075.1, read as the reverse complement.
TTAAGATGATTTTTTTTAAATCTTTAATTAAAATTAATTTATAAATATTTTTTCCATTTAATTTAATTTAATTTAAACTATGCACAGAGCTTATATAGCTCTGTGCATAGTTTCAGTGCAACATCTTACAAAGTGCACGAGTTAGAGCGTTTACGCTATTTTTCAAAAAAGTCAAAATTTCATAAAAATTTAATTTTTCGATCGATTTTTGCAAAATTCAATACCAAACAACCTTAATAGCTATACTAATTCTGTACAAAGTTTGAGTGCAATATTTATTAAAATAAAATTATTGAAATTAATTAAAATATAAATATAAAAATTAATTAAAATAAAATTTTATAATTTTAATTTAATCCTGAGTTTCGGATGTAAATGATTAATAACTCGAGAACGTTTCGAGATATCGAGCCGAAATTTGGCACACATGCCGAGCACAAATTGCCCTTCATTATGAAATTTTTTTGGTTTTAATTCCAACGAATGTTCAGATTTCATCGATTTTTTTCTTTTTTGCAAAAATGGCGTAAACGCTCTAACTTCTGCAATTTTCGAGATATTGCACTGAAACTTTCTAGAGAGTTAGTATAGCTATTAAGGTTGTTTGATATCGAATTTGGCAAACATCGATTGGGAGATTAAAGTTTTATGAAATTTTGGATTTTCTGAAAAATAGCGTAAACGCTCTAACTTGCACAATTTTCAAGATATTGCAGCGAAACTTTGGAAGGAACTAGTATAGCTACCAAGGTTGTTCGCTATTGAATTTAGCGGAAATCCATCGAGGGATTAAAATGTTATGAAATTTGTAATTTTTTGAAAAATAGCGTAAACGCTCCAACTTGTGCAATTTTTAAGATATTGCACTGAAACTTTGCACAGAGCTAATATAGCTATCGAGGATGCTCGTAATTGAATTTGGCGAAAATCGATCGAATGATTAAAATTGTATCAAATTTGGTTTTTTTTTTAAATAGCGTACTCTAACTTCGGCTATTTGCGAGAAATTGTACTGAAATTTTGTAAATATTCAAAATAGTGATCAAGGTTGTTCGCTATTGAATTTGGCAAAAATCAAATTTGACAAGAAGCAAATTTAAAAGAACTTGGCAAATTTCCACATTGATTACTCATGTTTTTCGATAGTTGACAAAGCTTCCTTTATGAGGAAGCCAAATTTGATCGGCGTACTTTGTGATAAAGGAAGCTATGTGAACTATGGATAAAGCTGAGGAAACAATGTGCAAGTGTCCGATTTGTACGGTTTTTAAATTAATTTTGTGGGATTCGAAGGATAATCGGCGGAAAATTGTTGGAGAATTTTTCTTTGAGTTGAATTGACGAGGAATTTTGCAAATTTCGTAAAAGTTGAAGGAAAATTACTGATTTACCATTAAACTATCGCATATGCTCGGCTGCACTGCTTCCCAAAGATTTGGGCGAACGCTTATTGCAGAAATCAGAGCAACGAGCGATTGAACGAGATCTATCGCCAATGGATCAGCGGTGTGCCTCAGTAATGTTGCCGTTTGGAGCAAGTGATTTTCGTGCGAACCGAGAAAAATGATTATTGGTTTTATGTGAGCCGGACAGCACGGCGACGAATCACCGTTTGGACTGTCCATTGTGATACCCACGCCGTTAATCAGACCCGTTATAAATTCCAGACCGAGGGTGTAAATCGACCACCAATCACGACAACGCCAGGAGCCAAAACACGTTCGATCCTGCAAAAAAAGAATAAAATTTTCATTATAACACGATTTTTTTTTTCATACTTAATTGAACAATAAAGATTTTCGAAATATAGAGCGGGACAGAATTTTATTAGCTTTTTTAAAATTCATTTTCATTACTTATTTATTAATATATAATTTAGTAATAATAGATGAGATGAGGAGATGAAAGTTATCTATGTGGATTTTAGAATTTGGCGATTTTTAAATTTGCACATTGTTTACTGGGAATGATGCATTCACAAACCCTTCTCTATGAAGAAAAAATTCCGTAAGCTCAAGTATTTTTTAAAAAATAAGGGGTTTAACGTAATCAGGATTTTCAAAAAAATCGATTCTTTTAATCTTATTCTCGCAATGTACATGGGTCATTCCATGTCAAATCGATCAATAGTTGGAATCGACCTCTTTTATTTTCGATGATATTTGGTCAGAAGGTTTCTTTTATCGTAAAACGAAGTTCTACCAACGGAAATTTTTTTTTTTCTTTCCGAAAGTTGTGCAGAATTCAAAGTATTATCATTTTATCAATTTTCCAAGTTTATTATTTAGATGTCTCGAACAATATTATAGTTAGGAAAAAATCGTTCTAGGTTCGTCTTAAAGAGTATACTTGGGGGAAAAAAAAATATATTCCGAATAAAAATGTTGAACAATGATGAATTTAGAGAATTTTGAATTTTTACAAACCTTGAAAATCCACGGTCGACATTAAATTTTTGGTTGAATTTTTTGTATATAATACCTTGTACGGATCTTAAAAGATCCTGAAATTTTCGGAATGGCGTTTTTTTCTCTCAAAAATATGAATTTTCGAATTTTGGTAAAAAAATATTTTCTTTTTTTATCTCTAAGTTAAGTAAAGTTGTGCAATCATGTAATTTTTACTGCTCAAAATTACAAAATTAAATGATCGCTCAACTTTATTTAACTTAGAGGTTAAAGAAAAAAATTGTTTACCAAAATTCAAAAAATCATATTTTTGAAAAAAAAACGCAACTGAAAATTTCAGGATCTTTTAAGATCAGTACAAGGTATTATAGAAAAAAAAATTAAACAAAAAATTTAATGTTGGTCGTGGATTTTCACGATTTTGAAAAATTCAAAGTTCTCCAAATTCACCATTTTTCAATTTTTTTTTTCGAAATATTTTTTTACGTAGCACCAAGTATACTCTTTAAGACAAACCCAGATCAATTTTTTCGTAACTATAATAGTTTTCGAGATATTTAAAAAATAAACTTCAAAAATTGAAAAAATGGTAAACTTTTGGATTTTGCATAATTTTCGAAAAAAGAAATTAAATTTTTGTCCTTTCGTAGAACTTCGTTTTATGATAAAAGAAAACTTCTGACCAAATTTCACGAAATTGAAAGGGATCGATTCCAACTATTGGTCGATTTGACATGGAATGACCCACCTTATATTAACAAAATCTTTTTTATTTTTTTATTTTGGATGATCCAATCCAATCCAATCCATGCTCACCGAAAGACGCCTTTTTTAAGAGAATCTCCCAGAGATCGGCTTCGAGAATCATTATTTTTCAAAAAGAAAAATTTCAAACTAAGTCAAAAATTACAAAAATATGGATATAAATTCTTTTGTCAATAAAGTAAAATGTTTTTCCAGAAAAAATTCTTCAAAAATCGTTTTTTTCGACCCTTGACTATGTATAAACCCTCAAAAAATCTAAAATTTTGCAATATCGTGATCAACGAAAACCACAACTCACGTCGTACAGAGAGTCAAGAATGCTGTTTCCAAGTGCGTTCGGTGGAACAAGAGCGAGCCACAATTTAGCGATGGATTCCTCATCGTCAATTGGACTGGGCGAAGGATTGTAATAAGGCGATCGAGCAATAGCACCGATAAGTTCAAGAGCCGCTTTGCCGAGCATCAAGCATCGATATTTGTGCAAATTGGTGCCAAGATAGGACATGACCTGAGGAATCAATTGGCGCAATTGCAGACACGTTGATCTTCGTCCCAATCTGGGCATTTGTCTCGCTTTATAAGCGTCGCATCTCAACAATTGCGTGACCATGCTTATGGCGAGTGTACCGGAAGCTGATTCATCGTTATTCTCGATTCTCGTTCTCGCCACACCCGCGCTGGAATCCTTCTCTTCATTGACGTTGGTCCCTTCGAAATCCTCTTCAGGGTCGCGTTTTTCAGCCCTTCGAGTTTTGTCGTTTTCCTCAAATTTCCTCAGCTCGATGCACGACAAAGTGCAAGCCTGAGCCAACAGATACTCGTGACTGGAATGATCAGTCGCGATATTTGTCTTGATGAGTCTGATGCAGCCGAGAATGAGGGCTAGGAGGGTGCGCCTAAGTGCGATGCCATAAGCCCCATAAGAATGTATCATATTCTGCATCAGATTGACAATTTGCTCAACGAACTGTTGAGGGTCGTCAACGCAAGAATTCCTCCAAGTCGTGATACAACGAAGTGCCAAAGACGCCAACAACATCGTTATTCTCGCATCAACGTACTCGACCTGAGTTTTCCGTATCCTCTCGGTCAAAGATTCCAAGGTCAACCTCGTCATCAGTCGTATTCTCTTGATATCAATGCGATTTATCGTATCGCCGTTCAATCTCGGATCCGTGAGTGTAACGATGAAGTTGTACCATGACTCGATATTCGCCTCGTAAAGTGGTGCCTCGACGCTAACTCGATTCGGACTTTTGGTCAAATTTCCAGATTCATTGGAATCACGACTGAGGTCAACGAGAATGTAATCCGTTATTCTGTCCCAATGATCGTCCTTCAGCAACAATTTCTCCAGATTAATCGTAAAATCATCCTCCTGACTTGACGATGATTCAAAAAGTTCCAGAGTTATTATATCAATCAGTTGAGCGTATCCTCTTGCGCGTGGCACAAGAGGTCGAAACAGAGGTGCGAACAGTTGACTCCAAAATTTGTCTCTCTTGCGAAAATAATTAACGAGTATCTCATTGCGATTGTACCACATTGCTCTGAGAAGATTGACGGTACTGTCGTAGAGACGATCGTAGACAATGTCGTTCTCGTCGTCAATACGACGCAGATAGAGGTCGATGAAGCGACTGCAACCCTCGGTCAGGAATTCATCAGCTGGACGCGGAAAGATTCTTCTTCTCTCCGCCTGATGCATTATATTGAACAGCGCTTCGGTCAATCCAGGTTGACGCTCCAGACAAACGGCCACGAGTTCCAATATCGCGACCTTGACTTCGGCAGAGCACGTTGGTGACATCAAACGGGAGGCGAAAGTCTCGCGTATCGCAGTTCCATCCATGCCCATGCAAACGAGAAGCGACATTGAAAAGCCTTCGGCAAACTTCTTCAACAATCTCACGGCCATCGCTTGCAACGACGGACTGAACCAGACGTAGAGATAATTGACGATCGTTGGTACGATCAGCAATCCATTTGGCATGCAGGGCGATGCATAGAGGTCGATCTCCAATGGCGATCTCTCGTCGTGTCCAAGACCCAAACTGTGACGAAACATCAGCAAACGATTGACTAACGATAGGGCCAGTTGCACACTCCTGATGACCTTGAAACCTTTGCCACTGAGCCAATCGGTCTCGTTCATCATTTTGCATTGCAGATTGCGCTCGCCAGTTCTGACAAGCTTGAGAAGAGCGTGTCGTGGCTCGAGGTACAAAAGACTGTAGGCCACGACGAGCTGAAGTTCCTTTCTCGGTTCGCCCTTTGGCAAATTCGTATCAAGCGCCCGATGCAGACACGACATGCCCTTGAACCAGAGGTCGATTCTCTCGGATTCCGAGGCGAAATACCAAGAGTCGAGTTTTGGTAGGACTGCCTGAAGCAGAAATACCATTCCTGGGATCTCGACGTTGTACATTGTTTCCGTGCTGTGGCGGAGAACGAGATAATTCGACAGTGTGTCGAGATAAGTGCTGAGGATCGTGTAACGGTGCTGGATACTTTCGATACCAGAGAGCCAAGATGCGACGAGGCCACCGTCGAACGAAACGGCGCGCGCCAGATCTTTCGTGCTCTGATAAGTATCGTTGAAACGGGGATAGACGTCGACACGCATCCGCGATAGGATGTCCTCCGGATATTTGATGACGAGTCGGGACGTGACTCGACAACAGGAAGCAACGATGTTGTACACGTTCAACGGCAGAACCGGATACGAGAAACGGTTTATTATCTCCAGACTCATTTCCGTTGGTATCACCATTCCTTTTGGTATCTTGAGATCAGCCGCCAATAATGCCTCCAGCAGAACGAAACCCTGATAAACGTGCTCGGGCAAACTCGTCTTGAGCTCACTGACGTTCGTCATACCGCCTCCAGCTTGGGAAAAGAGTAGCTCGATCTTGTGATGAAAAGCATCCCCGTAACGTGACTTCCTTTTCCACATTATGATCTCCGTGTCTGACGACGTTGACTCGATCACGAGACGCTCGCAATTGGCCGGTATCGTAAAATCGTTTCGATGAATCGTACATTCGCGCTCGTACGGTTTGAAAGATTGACGAACCATCGCGACTCGTTGCTTTGGGACCTCCAGAGTCACGGATTCTAGCTGTTCCAAGGCGTCGGCGATCTGCGACAGGAAAATGAAAAAAATTGTTATTCTGCATTATTGATTAGGTTTGAGTTGATTGGACTGTTTCAGGGTTGGACTTTTGTTGGATGATCTGAAAATTTGAGAATTTTTCCGCTTCTTCAGGAATGTTTTAGGATCGGTATTGAATTTGGGCTAGGGTTGATGGAACTACTTGGGTTTTAGGAATTTTTGCTTTCTCATAAAGGAAGCTTTGTTTTCGTTAAAATTTTCTTTTTCGAGGTTTTTATGCCAGTGTGTTCAAAATGTCGCAAAATATTGAGAAATCATGTTTAGAAAATTTTTTATTATGGCAAATAGGTTAATCGTGGTCCCCAGGCAATTTCCGATTCAAAACACAGGCTGTGAACCTTGAAACGATGAAAATTTTTTTTTCATGGAATGGAATGACCTATCAATTAGTTTGTCAAAAAAAAAATTCACAAATGGATCCGCCAAAATGATTTTTGTCATTTTTGAGCATGATCCGTAAGGAATTTTACAATCGCAAATAGCTCAATCGTGGTCTCCAGGCAATTTCCGATTCAGAACACAGGCTGTGAACCTTGAAACGATGAAATTTGTTTTTTTTTCATGGAATGGAATGGAATGACCTCTCAATAAATTTGTGAAAAAAAAATTTCGCAAATGGATCCGCCAAAATGATTTTTGTCATTTTTAAGCATGATCCGTAAGGAATTTTATGATCGTAAAAAGCTTAATCGTGGCCCCTAGGCAATTTCCGATTCAAAACACAGGCTGTGAACCTTAAAACGATGAAATTTTTTTTTTCATCGAATGGAATGGAATGGAATGACCTATCAATTACTTTGTCAAACGAAAAATTCGCAAATGGATCCGTCAAAATGATTTTTCTCATTTTTGAGCATGATCCATAAGGAATTTTACTATCGCAAATAGCTTAATCGTGGTCCCCAGGCAATTTTCGATTCAAATTATTTAGTTTAGTGAATTTTCCGAAAATCGATGGGAAATTTTTTTTTTTGCCATGTTCTCATTTATTCAGTTATAAATAATGCTATTTAGGTAAGGGAAACCGAAATTTTCTATCAACAGATTTTTTAAAAGCGTAAAACCTTAAAAAGGAATATCAGAATTGTCAAAAATTCCGAAAACTCACGGGAATTTTTTGTTCTGCCATGAAATCTTATATTATATTATAATAAGTAATATTCAGTTGGAGGAAGCTGAAATTGTTCATTAACAAATTTTTTACAAGGAAAAAACCGTTAAAAAAAATAGTGCATTTTTTTTTAAATTTCCGTATTAAATTCCCAAATTTTTTTTTATTATATTCTATTAGATAATGATTTTAAAAAAAATATTAGCTCGGGGGAGGCCAACTTTTTTTTAAAGAAAGGAATTTAGATACTAATATAGATATCCCTGTTGCATCGTTTCTGTTGTTTTTTATCAAACCCAAAAAAACAACAGAAACTTTGCAACGGGGATATCTATTCTAGTAGTTAAATTCCTTTATTTTATTTTTTTGCCGTGGGTATTTTTTCCATTGAATATTTTTTCCGTGGGTATTTTTTCTGTACCTTTTTTTTGTACTATTTTTTTCTCGATTCAAATTCGTCGTCACGAAAAATAAATATATATCATATCGTAAAGACGATAAAAATGACGAAAATTCCAGATTTTGCAATTTTTTGCATTTATTAGTTGATAAAAAATTTCATTCTCGCCCGACGAAATATCATTGATAATCAAATAATAAAGCTGATCATCACGAAAATAAAATTTATGTAATATCGCAAAGACGATAAAAATAACGAAAATTCAAGATTTTGCGATTTTCAACATTTTTTAGTTTACACAAAATTGGATAATAACAAATTTCACCCTCCCCCGACGGAATATCAACATGATAAAGTTAATTATCGCGAAAAAATAAATTCCCGTCGATTTTCGGAAAAGTCACTAAACTTAATTACCAATTTTAGTCAAATTATTTTTAATTTAATTTAATTTGACTAAATTTAGTCAAATTTAGTCAAATGGTCGATTTTCTAAAAACCAGATCATTTCAAAATTCTTCTATAGCTCCAAGTCGTCAAAATCTCGCCAATATTTTTCACTTTTTTCTTTTTTCCACATGCGCAACGACCCTTGAATTTTTTTTTTTTTTACCCACAAAAGCCAAATATACCTTCTGCGCGCTAGATTTCGATGCGTTTGCCAATCCCGTTGCGACAGAAGTAAGCGGTTCGAATCTGTATGGAAAAAGTGAAACGGCGCGATTGTAAAATGGCCACAATCCGGTATCCTGTTCTCTCTCGTTCCAGAATAAATCGGCAATTTCTGGATAACGAAGAGTCGAACCAACGGCCTCGAAGATACCGTTGAAACCGCTGATTCTCGAGTCATCGACGAAGGAGCAAAGCAACGTGAGAAGATTGTAAACGCTGCCTCTAACGACCCGCGCGTATTTCGTATCCTCTCGAATCATATCGGTGTCCATGAGATTCTGTATTTCACGAAATACGTCGAGCTGTATCGCCCTGACTCCGAATGGCCGGTACTGATTTATGATCTCCGAATTTTCCGGCTCAATCGCGTAATTCGCCAACATCCACGCCAATAAAAATGGCCCATCGTCGCTCGTACTGTCCCTCATACATTTGTGCTCCAAAGTGTCCTGCATGCTTATTCGCAGATCCTTGATCAATTCCATCGCGCCATTGTGCTTCGTCACGTCGAGACAAACGATCAGCAGCGCTGTTCTGCACTGTCTTATTTCATCCAACTTCTTCGCTATCAATTCCTTGTCCTCGTGGCTTTTTGTACTGACCAATCGTCTTGGCTCGCCGCTTATACCTCCGTAAATGGCGTCGAATTCGTCGGCCTTCAATTCTCCCTCGTCGAGTAATACCGTTAAAACGTGCAATAATTCACGCATTTCCACGAGTCCGCTGTTGTACAAACGATGCAGATGATTTTCGTCAAAAATACCAACTCGACTCGGTGGATTTATGAATTTCAAACTCTCAATCTGTTTTCTACAAGAATGACGAATTTCCAATGTTTTTGTCTTGACGAAGAAATCGTTGAATTGCTTGCTGTGCGGATGCTTGTCGTTGGAACGATATTCGGCCATTAATTTCAGACTCTTGATCAGCGTTGTTCTCTCGGAGTAGTAAAAATTCCATATGTCGTCTATGAGATTAATCATCGACGTCATGTCCGATAATTGAGAGGCAAACGTTTCGGCGCAATGTCTGTACTCGAAGAGCATGAAATTGCAGATGAGGTCGCACGCTATCGTCGCATCGAGGTTCTGAGGAATGAAATTTTTATTTATTTATCAAGAATATTTGATTTACATCATTGTATTTTTTTGGTATTTTGAAATTTGTACTTTTCATTGAATTATATTCAAAAAAAATATCCATTCTAATGTTATCAGAAATTTTCAGGATTGTTTAAACTTATTCAGAGATGTAAAAAGCAATGATAGTTTTTAAAAAGTCTATATGGGGCGTTCCATTCCAAATCGGACAGTCTGAAAAACTTTTTTTTTGTTTCCTCAAATTTTTTATATTTTTTAGTAGCCGTCAAAAATTGCTGGTAAATTTTGAGATTTTTTTGATTAGTCGTTCGAAAGATATTAAATTTTTAAATAAATCGCTATTTTTCGGTATTTTGGTCATAACTTCTTTAATAATGGTCCAAATTAAAAGTTTCAGGGTTTTTATTATTTTTCATCGTAACCATCGCAGGTGCCATTCTGAAATTTTTTTCGCAGACTCTTTACCCAATGACACACATCGTGTAAAATTTGTACCGAAATCGTAAGTGTGTTATTACATATTAGGTTTAAAAAAATTTCATTCTTACTTTTTGCCAAATTTCCATTTTCTCAATGCAGAAAAACTATGATTTTAATTTTTTTCGATAAAGTGGAAAAAATAAAAAAGTTTTTATTCTTATGTTTTTTTTTGTTTGATGAATATTTTTTGAGATACGGTGTTCGTAAGGAAAAATTGAAAATCTTGAATGGACGCCTAAAAAAATTTTTTAAAAATCACAGACGTTCCTTTAGTCTAATATTTCAAACTGGCAGATTTCGAAAAAAATTGGAGGGTGAAAAAAAAGGTCCGGTTGAAAAGAACTTCTCATATGTAAGATTTTCAAAAGAATACGTGAATAAATAAAAACTGTTGTTATTATTGTTCATAAACAGACTTAAAGATTAATTATTAATTTTGAAAACCTGTTAACAATAAAAAAAAGTGTCAAAATAAATTCTAAATAACTAAAAAAAAAACTATCCACTGTTTAGAGTAACAAAGATTGATATTCACTATGATGTCTACAATTTTTTTTTTTCATTTTCAAAAATTAAAAAAAAATTAGTGATTATGGAGGGCCCACAACCGGACTAGTCTTAAGAGTTGTTGAATAGATAGAAGTTTGAAAAAAAAAAATTTTTTTTAAATAAAATCAAAATATGCACTCACATTTAAAAACACGATTCAAAGTTTAAAACTCAAAAAACTCATTCAAAAACACGTCGAATATTTTTTTTTTCTGAAAAGGCCATAAAAAACAAAAAATAAAAAATAAAAACTTCTAATTTGGACCATTATTAAATAAATTATGACCAAAATACCGAAAAAAGAGCGGTTCTTGTTAAAATTTTATATCTTTTGAGCGGGGTAACCAAAAAAATCTCAAAATTTGCCAGCAAGGGTCTTACTAAAAAATATAAAAAATTTGAGGAAATGAAAAAAAAAAGTTTTTGCAACCGTCTGATTTGAGATGGAACGCCCCATAATCCGTGCCTCAAATATCTCTTTAATTCAATAAAGTATTGTTTTTATTTTATTCGTTTGCTGTTTTATTCGCGGATTAGTGCTATAAAAGATCGATTGGATTGGAAATTTAGATTTAAAGTGAAGTTAAATTAAAATTTATTTGAATTCATTCAAGATTTACTCCAATGAAGCAAAATGGCTGACAGCGATTTTTTTAAATATTTCCAGAATACATAAAATATTGCAGATATAAAGATTTGAGGATCATTCATGCAAAATAGTATAAGTTGTATTGCAAAATAAACAACAGGCGCCATTTTAGAGTAACGAAAAATCCTGCTTTATTTATAAGAGACAAAACTGGATTTTGGACTCACCAAAAGAGGCGCCAATTTGCCGATAAGATCGTACATCCTCGGTGGCGGATTGGTTTTGTAAACTTTTTGCAGCGAAGCTTCGCTGTAGATTTTAAAAAAGTTAATTCCATCCTTGAGCAATTGTGTCGCATTAGTGATTTCGTCGATGACGAGTGCCTTGTCGCAACGACTCGTCGTGCCGCATATAACGGACCAAAGGCCTTTGCAGTATCTGCAAATTTTTTCAATAATTTTTTTTTCAATTTATCAACGTCAATATTTATTTAGGGACGGATGAAAATTGAAAAAACCTAAAAACTTTTTTCATGAAAATGGCTTAACAAAATGTATAATTAAGAATGATGCCACTTGCACAATTGAGGAAACGTCTCTATTGTTGTTTTTTAAATTTTTTAAAGTCAGTTTCGAGAAAAAATATATCAGAGAAGGTGGATGAAGACCCCCTTCAACAATTATAAAATTGTTAACATCTTATGAAGGGCAATAATTGTTTATGTTTGGAAATTAACTTACGGTAAATCGCCGATTGGTTCAAATTGCTGCATTTTTGTTTTATTCAATAATCTTATTGCCTATCTCACATATCAACAGTCAAATGAACCGGCGATTTTGAATAATATATATAAAACAATGCTTTTTTGGCATAATAAAACACACGTTCACTATTTTCGTATTCACTGAGCAACTGACTTTTGAGGTTAGATTTCTCGTTGATGCGTCAAGCGAGAGTCTAACCTAACCTACAAAAATGACATCTTGTACATTTTCCGGCAGTGACACGAGTTTTTACGATATTGTTTGTAAAACTTGGAGAAAATAATCTAGAAAAAAACCTTGATGTGAACAAAAATAACGTATAAACAATTGTAGAAAAATAGGGTGTATGCCAAAGTCCCCCAAAGCCAAAGTCCCCCACGGTAAAATGACAGCGCGACGTTCGGCGGTAATTTGACCGAACAATTTTATACCGTGTGTGGAAAGAAGTAAATGACCGAACAAGATTGCGACGAGATGTTTTTTTCGTTTTATTATTATTATTATATGCTTATTACATGAACGATTTCAATATTTGATTAATAAAAAATAATATAAAATGTCCAGGATAAACTAAACTCCATATTCTCGGATGTCTAGGTCGATAGCTTCGTAGTTGTCGGCGTCCAGGTCGACCGCCACGTAGTTTTCGGGGTCCAGGTCAACCACTACGTAGTTTTCGATGCTAGGTCGACCGTTGCGTAGTAGTCGAAGTCCCGGTAAACAGCTTCATAGTTTTCGGGGTCTAGGTCGACCGCTGCGTAGTTTTCGGAGTTCAGGTCGACAGCTTCGTAGTTGTCGGCGTCCAGGTCAACCGCTAAGTCACTTGCGGTGTCCAGGTTGACAGCTTCGTAGTTGCCGCGGTCTAGGTTGACACCTTCATACCCTGATAGACATTTGGCGCCACATTGTCGGCAATAGGACGGCACGCCGTGGCCCGTGGCGTCAGTGAGCAGCTTTCTACTTCCGCATTAAGCTACGTTATAGCGACACGTAAATGCTTCACCACGACGTGTTGCGTATTTGCAGCATATTTGCAGCAAACTGTGCTCTTAAACCTTATTTTGACGTTATATTGGCGTCACGTTGTGCTGCGTATTTGCATCGTTTTTACCGCACGTCGTGACGCAAATCTGCCGTCCCATTACCATCAAGCTGTCTGACGAACGTCTACAGCACGTTTGTCTATCTGGGTATAATAATACCAATAATAATAATAAAACTAAAAAAACATCTCGTCGCAATCGTGTTCGGTCATTTACTTCTTTCCACGCGCGGTATAAAATTTTTCGGTCAAATTACCGCCGACTGAATTGGCTCACGCGTAAAAAAGCGAACGTCGCGCTGTCATTTTACCGTGGGGGACTTTGGCATTGTTTGTTAGATTGTTAGTTGACTCATTTTTCGGCGCAACATCTGTCGGCGATTGCGTGAGATTCAAGATTTTGACGCCAATAATACAAACATCGAATTTTCCTAAACAATCTTACTGTCTTTTTTATATTAGTTTTGTATCACATCGGTTATTCGATTCCATAATTAGTTCATTATACATTTATAGTTCAATAAAAAGTGAGCATCGAATGGCTTTCATTTGCTTTTAACTTGACAGTTGCGCCTTTTCGACTTATTTTCCAGAGCCGAGATTTCTTTTTACTCCAAAGTTACGAAACAAATCGAGGAATCATGATGTCCACGAGTGAGTTAAGCACAATTATGATCGAGATATTATTATTTATAATAATACCTTTAATATTTATTTATAATACATTTATTTAATTTTTATTCATAATACATTTATTTAATTTTTTATTTATAATACCTTTATTTTCTAGAATCAAGCTCCAGGTTATCAGCTAGACAAGCTTCGGAAACTTCTCGTCCTTCAATTAAATCAGCGAGAGTAGGATCAACATTGAGACCCGCCGGAAGTAGCGCCGTATCCCTTTTATGGGGCAACAGAGGTAGCGCTCTGTATAGAATTGGCAAAACCGGATTTAAAGTAAAAACTTCTTTTTCAAGTTTAACGACAATTTTATCATCCTTTGGAAATAAATATTTATTGTAATAATGAAAAATATGTAAACAGGTACCACGATATCAAAATACCTATCGGCTAACTCCGTACAATCGTTTTAGTTGCGATTTTGTCGAAAAAATTCTCCGTGAAGTCATGAACAGCATTCTCACGGGAATGAAGTATAATCCGGCAGTTTGTCTAAAATTGTGTCAAGACATGTCGTCGGAGGTTCGAAGTCGTATATACAGAAAGGATTTTGACCGGTGAGAATGCCTTTTTTTGTCAATTTTCTTTTATTTTGTTTACTTTCCATTTCTTTATTCGTTCTTGTTTCTATTTTTAAATTGTATTTTGAATTTTATGTTTGAATTTTTATCCATCATTATTACCGAAGCCCTACATTATCGACTCGAAATCGCTGTCCAAACTTTTTCCAACACCGGTGGATGAATTTCAATTAAATTTATGAATTAATGATGAATGAATTGCAAAATGCCAGACAGTTTGGATAGAATATGATGAGAATAATATTTATTTCAGGAGAATTCCATATGGGGCTGCCCTCTTTCGGATTTCTGTGAACTTGAATTCGCCATTTTGTTTATACTCTTGATTTATCAACATTTATCTCGTGATTTGGATTCCAAACTTACGTCGCGGTTTTTTCATAAAATAATGTCGAAGACGTATCGATATTCGTACTTTGGTGTTCGTCATGGAGCCCCACTCTTCGTTTAAGCCGAAATGCAGTAGAAACATTATAATTTAATATTTTCAATTACAGATTCCTTATGATAATCGGATCTGTAATTTTTTTTTTGTTTTTCGAAATTTTTTCAGTGGTGCTCCATTTGTGCCATCATTCGGATGATACTGTCAAAATTTTATTGATTTCCATCTATTCGGGCCAAAGCAAGTTCGGAATCCATTTTCGAGGTGCTAATTTCGGTATTTAGCCTCCCCTTAATGTGAATTTTTTCGAACAGTATTTATTTTGCTCATTTACTTCAACAATATTGGAGTGAAAATTAATTAAAGTTGAAATTTACCGCAGTTACAAGTTCATCGTGACATTTTCCATTTTTGAAAAAATGGGTCAAGCTGTAAACGTGGCTACGAGTAGATTGGCCGACGTCGAAAGAGACACGTATTGCACAAATTCTTTCGAGAATTCGGAATTCATCTCCGTTGGCACCGTGTTCGCTCTTTATTACGAATAGTTTGCGTATTCGAACGAAAAAAGAAATGGAATCTTAAAGAAAATAATAAAATGAAGTTTGACATGAAAAATCGTTTTTGTCATATTTTTTCGAAAATCACGTTAAAAGAGACGCTGACGTCGTTAAAATTAAATATACAATGCAATGTAATTGTGGGATGCGAACAAAAAAATTACCTCTGATCTATGCAAGTTATTGGCAAAAACGTTCTGGAACACATCTTGAAATACAAGAGTATGCGAGAATGCCGATTATACTTTTTTTAAAATTATTTTCCTCTCCGATGCTCGAGTCTTGGGCGTCCTTTTTTCGCTGCTGGTTTGTCCTTTCCTTTGTTCAGTAGAGGATGTATTTCTATAAAATTTGAGAATAACAAAAAATTATACACTATTTAGAAAACAAAAGCCGGGTCATTCCATGCCAAATCGACCAAGAGTTGGAATCGACCTCTTTCAATTTCGATGAAATTTGGTCAGAAGTTTTCGTTATTAATAAAACGAAGTTCTATCAAAGGAAAAAAATAATAAAAAAAATTTCGAAAGAAATGCAATATTCAAGATTTCACAATTTTTCTAATCTTTCAAGTTTATTTTTTAAATACCTCGAAAACTATTATAGTTACGAAAAATCGTTCTGAATTCGTTAAAGAGTTTATACTTCGGGCTACGAAAAAAAAATATTCCGAAAAATTTTGTTGAAAAATGATGAGTTTGGAGAAATTTGATTTTTCACAAATCGTGAAAATCCAAGTTCCGTATTAAATTTTTGGTTCAATTTTTTAAAAATAATACCTTGTACTGATCTTAAAAAATCCTGAAATTTTCAGAAAAGTGTTTTTTGTTTTTTCAAAAATATGAATTTTTGAATTTTTTAAAAACGTGTAAATCCACGATCAACATTAAATTTTTACTTACATTTTTTTTTATATCATACCTTGTACTGATCTTAAAATATTCTGAAGTTTTCAGGATGGTGTTCTTTTGTTTAAAAAATATAAATTTTTGTATTTTTGTGAAATTTTTTTTTGGTTACCTCTCATTTAGGTAAAGTTGAACAATCATGTAGTTTTGTAATTTTGAGCAGTAAAAAAAAGTAAAAGTAACAAAAAAATTTTGTAAAAAAAAAAAAAAATTTCCCAAAATTCAAAAATTTATATTCTTTAAACGAAAAAACACCATCCTGAAAATTTCAGGGTTTTTTAAGATCACTACAAAGGTAGCATATAAAAAAAAAATTAACCAAAAATTTAATGTTGATCGTGGATTCACACGATTTTTAAAAATTCATATTTTTGAAAAAAGAAAAACCACCTTTCAGAAAATTTCAGGATCTTTTAAAATCAGTACAAGGTATTATATTTAAAAAAATGGAACCAAAAATTTAATACGGAACTTGGATTTTCACGATGTTCGAAAATTCAATATTCTCCAAATTCATCGTTTTTCAAAATTTTTTTTCGGAATATTTTTTTTTTTGTAGCCTCAAGTATACTCTTTGAGACAAATTGAGAACGATTTTTCGTAACTATAACAGTTTTTTAAATACTTAAAAAATAAACTTGAAAGATTTGAAAAATTATGAAATTTTGAATTTTGCAAACTTTACGAAAAAAATTTTTTTCATTTTTTTCCTTTGGCACAACTTCGTTTTATTAAAGACGAAAACTTCTGACCAAATTTCATGGAAATTGAAAGGGATCGATTCCAACTCCTGGTCGATTTGACATGGAATGACCCAGCCATGAATGAATTACTCATCATAGAAGACCTTAATGATTGCCCATAGAGGAAGCTCCGAAGAATAATTAAAAAAAAAATAATAAAGCTATCCAAATTTTACGATTTTATCAAATTATTCAACATTGTTCTCAAGAAAAATTAGGAATTTTTAAAAGGCGTATGAATGAAAATTGGCGCAAATGGCAATTATTGAAATTTTTACCGTCTATCGGAGCCCCTTGCAAATTGATATTGTGAGAACGATGCTTTTTAATGGGTGGCTCGTGCGAGGCCGATGGATTCTCCTCGGATTCTTCGACGTCCGGCGATATTGGCAAAAATTGCAAAGATCCGATATCCTCGGTTTCCTCGTCGGAACTACAAAATGCCGCTACTCTGTCGATCGCCGCAACATCAACTTCAATTTCTTCGTCCTGTGCCTCCTCGCCCTGAACCACTGATTTGTCCTCGTCGCTGAGATCAAATTCACTCTCTCGCTCCTCGTATTCGACATTCTCATCGAGCTCCTTAAAATCCGGCGCAAATGCCGACCAATTTTCAACTTGATTTTGCGCCCAAATCGAGACAACTCCTGAAGATATTGAGGCAATTATCGGCCGAACTGGATGCCACTGTGAAACGATAATTAATAATTTTATATTTTACACAATTATTGTTTTACCCTACTTCATAACGTAACTGGGTCATTCCATGTAAAATCGCCCAAGAGTTGGAATCGACCCCTTCAAATTTCGATGAAATTCAATTTTGTTCCTTTGGTAGAACGTTGTTGTATTAAAAATGAAAACTTCTGACCAAATTTCATCGAAATTGAAAGGGTTCAATTTCAACTCTTGGTCGATTTGACATGGAATGACCCATCTATTTTTGCAGAAGTTTTTTAATAATGGGAAATTTGATTTTGATGAGAATTTTAATAAATTTTCTTGCCATATCGATTTTGGACTTTGAAATTTAAAAAAAGCATTGTTTTAGCTTTTTTCTCTTAATATACTTTGAATTTGAAATTAACTCACTACAACGTCCAGAAGGAGTTCACCCTTGGTGCCGTGTAAAATTTTTACCAAATTTCCGATGCTCTTTTCCCAAACGTAAAGTGCGTGTTGTCTCGCTGAACCGGCGCAAACGTACTCACCGTCACCGGAGAAACAACACTTTTTCCACATCGTTTTGTTAACGAGATCTTGCAATTTTTGTATCGGCTCAGGCTCGCCGTCCTTTCCGCATGCCAATATTTCCGTACTGTCGTAAACTCGTATAACGCGATCCGACGTATTGATGAGAAAGCACGAGCCTCGCCGAGCAAATTCTATACTCTTCACAGCTGTGTTACTCGCTGTTCCTTGTGATATCTTGTACGACGCTTTTATCGACAATGTTTCGGAATCCAGGACTAATATCCGACCCCGACCATTTCCGGTGAATACGTGACCTCCGCGTCTGTCGAACGACGCCACGATATTCAAATCGCTCTGAAAAAACGAAAACATATTTTTATTAATTTTGGTACAGTTATGATGGGATATTTTAAGCGCAGCAAAAAAAAAATCCTACGTAAAATGATTTTCCAAATCTACGACTGTAAAAGAGTTCGCATATGGTTGAAAGTTCCTACAATTGATTTTTTATTGTATGGTTTTGGAAACCAGGATCTCAACTTCAATTTGCAGCAAAGATTTATTATAGTTGTGATGGGATATTTTGAGCGCAGCGACAAAAAATCCTAGTTCAAATGATTTTCCAAATCTATAACTGTAAAAAGGTCTGCATATGATTGAAGTTTCACATAATTGATTTTTCATTGCATGGTTTTATAGTCCAGGATCTTAACTTCAATTTGCAACAAAGATTTAGTAAATATTCAGT
Source organism: Alloplasta piceator (assembly GCA_946863875.1). NCBI lineage: Eukaryota > Metazoa > Arthropoda > Insecta > Hymenoptera > Ichneumonidae > Alloplasta > Alloplasta piceator. The sequence continues at coordinate 6,616,500 of OX333075.1, read as the reverse complement.
ATAGTTATGATGGGATATTTTGAGCGAAGCAATAAAAAGTCCTACTTTAAATGATTTTCTACAATCTGTGACTGTAAAAAGTTCTGTATATGATTGAAATTCCACACAACTGATTTTTTAATGCATTGTTTTATAGACTAGGATCTTAATTTCAATTGCAGCGAAGATTTGGTAAACATTTGGTACAGTTATGATGGGATATTTTGAGCGAAGCAACAAAAAAATCCTACTTTAAATGATTTTCTAAATCTATGACTGTAAAAGAGCCCGCATATGATTGAAATTTCACCTAATTGATTTTTTATTGCATGGTTTTATAATCCTAGGATCTTCAATTTGGAGCGAAGATTTGGTGAAGATTTGGTATAGTTATGATGGGATATTTTGAGCGAAGCAACAAAAAGTCCTACTTCAAATGATTTTCTCAAATCTGACTGTAAAAAGCTCTGTATATAATTGAAATTTCACACAACTGATTTTTGATTGCATTGTTTTATAGACTAGGATCTTAACTTCAATTTGCAACAAAGATTTAGTAAATATTCAGTACAGTTATGATGGGATATTTGCAGCGAAGCAATAAAAAGTCCTACTTTAAATGATTTTCTACAATTTATGATTGTAAAAAGCTCTGTATATGAATGAAATTTCACAAAACTGATTTTATATTGCATTGTTTTATAGACTAGGATCTTAATTTCAATTTGCAGCGAAGATTTGGTAAACATTTGGTACAGTTCGTTATGATGGGATATTTTGAGCGAATCAAAGAAAAATCCTACTTTAAATGATTTTCTAAATCTGTGACTGTAAAGGAGTCTGCGTATGGTTAAAATTTCACCTAATTGATTTTTTATTGCATGGTTTTATAATTCTAGGATCTTAACTTCAATTTGGAGCAAAGATTTGGTGAAGATTTGGTATGGTTATGATGGGATATTTTGAGCAAAGCAATAAAAAATCCTACTTTAAATGATTTTCCAAATCTATAAATGTAAAAGACTCTGCATATGATTGAATTCTTACATAATTGATTTTTATTTCATTGTTTTCATAACTTCATAAACATAAATTCAATTGGCAACGAAAATTTGGTAAACTCGCAAATAATTTGCCACATTTTCTCTATGCTACTTTTTTCTTCATGTTTTTCTTTATACTTTTCTTGAAACATATTTTTCAAACATTCTTTAACTATTGTCAGATGAAAGTTTTATTATTGTACTAAAAATATATTTAAAAATTTTTTAAAACTGAAAATTAAATAAATTAATATTTTTTAATTTTTTAAAATGTAAATTAGGAAACTTTAAGATCCATTCTTTAATTGACCTTTTGAACTCCATCAACATTATTGTTACCTAGACAATGCAGAGAATTTTTAGATCATACAAGCAAAAATGAGAAAAAATAGCGCTGAGAGATACAAATTCTGAAGAAAATCATGAAGCAAAATCTTATTGATTGCCATCAGATGGAATAAACTTACATCTTCGTCGAGGGGAATAACTCTGTGACTACCCTCGATATCCACCATGACTGCTGCGTGCCTCATAGGACAGACGAGAAATTTATTGGGATTTCTCGGATGAAATTGCACTTTGAGAATCGGCGAAGGAAATCTGTATTTTTGATCGCATTCTCCCAAAAGTACGTCCCATATACAAACATTGTTGTCGGTCGAAGCGCTGAGCAATTTGTGACCGTTTCTCGACCAACTGCGCAATAGAATTGTTTTTTTTTCGTGTTATTTCGAGTTTGTTGATAGGGAATTTTTTTTAAAAACGTTTTTTACCTCAAAGAACAAACGGGATGCACGTGAGCGCTTATAATCTTTGCTATGCCTCTCGTGAGAAAATCCCATATAACGATTCTGCCGTCGTTGCATCCGACCGCTAGCAAAGTTCCTCTTTTGTTGAAAGTACATGTTACGGCCAGTGATATACAATCCAACGTACCATCAAATTCCTTGATTGATGAGAAAAAATGTTGAAAAAATTGATAATTTTTCCCGCCAAATCAAGGTTATCTCCCGTATCGCAAAAAATAACATACCTCCGGGTAATTCTGTCCAAAGGATTCTGTTAATGTAAATATGCGAATTTAATTGGCGAATGAACGAGCAATTGATCGATTAATCGTTGACACTTACCTAGCAATTCCAAATTCATGTTTTGGCAATTTTTTTATATTCGTACGCGAACCGTACTTTTGAACGCGGTAAGCAATACGTCAAAACAATAAACATAACCTATGTCGACGAGTGCTGCCGCTCGTGGCAAAAATCAATACTTTGTTGTCACGCTTAAAGCAGCGCCACCGGTTGATAGTAGTGCGTACCATCTTACCAACAGTCGGTAAAAGGAGAACTCTACAGTTTTTTATTTAAAATACAATCTGATTTTGGAACTGCACAAAAAAGTGGACGCTTCTCTTCGTATGTCGTACAAATGGAACTAATTATCAATGTGGTATTTAATAAGAAATTAATTCAAGAAGTCTGTACGAATTTGAGGCCCAAAAACCGATCAATGTTCAATGTTCTCTTCAAAAGCAGATGTGAGATGGTGAGTACGGAATTGTATATACGATTAGTGCATATAGTTTTGTCAAGTTTTCTTCACCTAACAATATTGACAAACAAAGAAGCTATTTAAAAAATATATTTTCCGTACAATAATAGAACTTTTATGCTGACGACAGGTAAAAAATGTTTGAAAAACATGTTTCAAGAAGAGCACAAACAAAATTGGCAAATTTTTTTAGTATTTACCAAATCCTTTGTTGCTAATTGAAGTCAAGATCCTAGCCTATAAAACCATGCAATAAAAAATGAATGATGTGAAATTTCAACCATATACGGACCCTTTTACAGTTATAGATTCAGAAAATCACTTAAAGTAAGATTTTTTGTTGCTTTGCTCAAAATATTCCATTATAACTTTAACAAATGTTTACCGAATCTTTGTTGCAAATTGAGGTTAAGATCCTAGACTATAAAACCATGAAATGAAAAATCTATTATGTGAAATTTCAACCATATAGCAGACCCATTTACAGGTATAGATTTGGAAAATCATTTACAGCAGGACTTTTTGTTACTTTGCTCAAAATATCCATAATAATTGCGACAAAGTTTACAGAATATTTGTTGCAAATTGAAGTTAAGATCCTAGACTATAAAACCATGCAATAAAAAATCAATTATGTGAAATTTCAACCATATACAGAGCTTTTTACAGTCATGGATTTTAGAAAATCATATTTAAAGTAGAACTTTTTATTGCTTCACTCAAAATATCCCATCATAACTGTACCAAATGTTTACCAAATGTTTGTTGCAAATTGAAATTAAGATCCTAGACTATAAAACCATGCAATAAAAAATCAATTATGTGAAATTTCTACCATATGCGTAGATACAATTTGACGTAGGATTTTTTGTTGTTTGGCTCAAAATATCCCATCATAAGTGTCCCATATGTTTACGAAATATTTGTTGCAAATTGAAGTTAAGATCCTAGACTATGAAAGAATGCAATACGAAATCAGTTATGTGAAATTTCAATCATATACAGAGCTTTTTACAGTCATAGATTTTAGAAAATCATTTAAAGTAGAACTTTTTATTGCTTCGCTCAAAATGTCCCATCATAACTGTACTGAATATTCACTAAATCTTTGTTGCAAAGCAAAGTTAAGATCCTGGGCTATAAAACCATGCAATGAAAAATCAATTATGTAAAATTTTAATCATATGTAGACTCTTTTACAGTTATAGATTTAGAAAATCATTTTAAGTAAGATTTTCTGTTGCTTTCCCAAAATATTCCATCATAACTGTACTGATAGCAAATCTTTGTTGTAAATTGCGGGTAAGATCCTAGACTATAAAACCATGCAATGAAAAATCAATTATCTGAAATTATCTGAAATTATATGCAGATTTTTTTACAGTTATATAGATTTGGAAAATCATTTACAGTAGAACTTTTTATTGCTTTGCTCAAAATATTTCATCATAACTGTACCAAATGTTTACCAAATCTTTGTTGCAAATTGAAGTTAAGATCCTAGACTATAAAACCATGCAATGAAAAATCAATTATATGAAATTTCAACTATGTGCAGACTTTTTTACGGTTATATAGATTTGGAAAATCATTTACAGTAGAACATTTTATTGCTTTGCTCAAAATGTTCCATCATAACTGTACCGAATGTTTACTAAATCTTTGTTGCAAAATGAAGTTAAGTTAAGTTAAGATCCTAGACTATAAAACCATGCAATGAAAAATCAATTATTTAAACCATATGCAGACCCTTTCCAGTTATAGATTCAGAAAATCATTTGAAGTAGGATTTGTTGCTTGGCTCAAAATATCCCATCATAACACTATACTTGTAATCTTTTCAATGCCACTGATTTTTTTTTCACACTGATAAAATCTGTAAGTTGGCTCGAATGTGTTTAAACAATAGACGTGAATGTCGTATAACGGCGAAAGAAAAAGAAACTGTTAATAAACATCGAAGTTTCGAGCAATTTGTTGTCCACGAGGTATTAATAACTCGTAATAGTAAGTCCTAAGCTTTCATAAACACCGGCTTTACAGGCAAACTTATTATTACGTTTAAATCACATGAATGAATGTGCATTAGGTTCGCGGGTAAAGAGGCGTATATACCTAACATTTCCGTGACGGCTACACTCGAGCTGTGTTATTACGGAAACTGTAAATCTAAATCTCCGGTATGGAATAGTAGTGAGAGGATACCGGTGTGTTACAGCGATAGCCAGTAGTAAGTCATTTATGGTTCGCTGTTATATACACTGCTCTTGGAGCATTTATTACATATATACCGATAGACATTGTACGAAAGAGTGTGCAAAATCGTAAAATATTCTTCCTGCGTAGCCATAAGTTATATTTTTGTAAGAATTCCTTTCGTATATTTTCAACGACGTATTTTCACACCCATTACAATAATACATCAGCCAGGAATTCTTAAATCAATGCATCTGTACCAAAAAACACTAAACAATGCATTTTCAAAAATCCGACCTTAATTTACCTTCGATGAAACTATCCACGATTTCCAAAAAATCGCTTTTTTCGGCCTCCAGACTGCGCATAACCCGTTAAGTAGGCAGAATCTCAGTGGTCATTTGATAAAGATCCACACCAGGATTTCGCGCTCTTAGTTCTGGGGTTTCGAATTTAAGCAACGACCAATTTGTAGAAAACAGAATATACGTAGGGTCGAGGAACAAATGAAGAAAAAAAAAACTGTCCTCTCGTATAGTTTCGCTCATTACACAATGGGTATTCGAGCGAGCAACCCCACTCTCACGGTGGCACGTTCTTTCCTTTGACGCGTTCCCGAGAGTTTTTGACCCCCCCCCCCCCAGCTATACACACGCTTCGTGCCACGCTTGTTTCGAGCCAAGAGCAGCTGACGACCGTAACAATGCCCTCCCTGATACAGCGTGAATACGCTGTGCTGCTTTGCCAAATTAAAGGATAGAAGCTGCTGTGAACTTTAAACTGGCTCTCTAAGTTTTTTCTTTCGTCCTTCACTCACGTTTTCTCAAAATTCGGGTCTGACACTTCGCAATGTGGACATTAGTGGCTTCACCGGAAGTCTAGAGAACTTAATAACAGCTTTACATCCAACTTAAGTGCGAGGTCACGTCTAAACTTAAGATTGGACCACCGAGACTGAATTTTAAATTTTAGCAGCTGTACATCCCACTCAAGTTCCAGGTCAAATTCAAACTTAAGACGGGACCACCAAGACTGAATTTTAAATTTCAACTAACCATAGAACTAGGGTCTAACCGGGAAAAGCGATCTTGAACTCTTAATAACGATCTTAATGTCTGATCCTTAAAAATCTTCCAAAACCAAAGCGGAACATCTCTAACAAGAACTTATAGTTGTTCAACATGGCAAGTGCAGGTGCAAACTTTCATGTTTCACGTATTTTAATTACAAACATGCTGCAGGTTACATTCTAGTGATAGATTTTCTGGTTTGCGACCATCCTAAGCTGCAAATTCCGGGATTCCTGCTTGTTGTGCATATTGATTGGTTTTAATCAAGAGCCAATGTCCTATCGGTCACGGTGACCATCGAATGAATTTTGCTTTATAAACCGCACGTACTTTTAGATCATGCATGAACATTAGTTGAGCAACGACCGTCCAGTCCATGCGAGGACGCAGAGAAATCGAGTTACGGTGAGGTGAACGTAACCCGATATCTCTTAAGTATACTATACGACATCGCTTCCATCGGCCGTGTCTCGCGTAACCGCGTATGGCTAATATTAGAATCACGTTGAAATATCCACAGGTCTGACCGCAAAGATATTCATCCCACGAGAGGCGATCGCACACAGGATGCGTCGACCAGTCGATGAAGACTACATCGCCGGAGCTTAACTTCTAGTCACGCACGTATCACTATCTAATACTATTTTGTACTATTGCAATAGCCGATCCTTATGGTGGTGTGGATTTTTGTCCCCTAATCGCCATGACGCCTCCAATTGTGCAAGCGAAGCCACATTCGTCCTCTTGATTGCGAGGAAGATGATCAATACGACGATTGAATTTCGCCAGAGGTCTTCTTTTAGGGGGCGGTTTATGGAAATTTCCCTCTTTCCTTATCGAGACGTCTTCCTCGCTTCAGTTTGCCGTGAACACGAGTAGTCAGTCATCTGGATGCCTCCGAGTTTGTGCCGACCCTATCCGCATTACATTCTCACTTTCGTGCCCGTGTATGTGTGCATTGTGCCGATCGTTGTCAAACAGAAGGGCACAATTCACTATGCTTACAATATTGAATCGGGTAGATCAAGTCTTTTTACTTACCGTTCGTTGTAACGTGGTACACTTACCTACACATGTGAATCTCGGATGCCCGTCACGACGTGCGTGGGGCCCCCTCGACCCTAACTTTTCTTTATCCCTCCCTCCACCTCACACATAATAACAACGTACTCGGTCCTACACGTTGGTCTTTACACTACCACTGGAACGTTTTTCATACCACATCACGCACTACCACCACTGTCGGGGCTCACTACACAGTTCACGGTTCGCATTAAATAATGCCTCGCACGCATCCCCCGATGCACCCCATTTCAGTGTTCATTCAGCCTCTAGGTCGATGTGTACTCTGATGCCGAGCGTCCTTCTATCGCGAAATACAGCCTCGTCTCGTTGGTCTTCCACGCGTCGCACAGCAAGCTCACCATCTGAAACAGAAAAAAAACCTAGCGAATTGAGTATTGCAGCAAACATTACCACTTTCGCCATATCGATTGAAGCTTAAAGTGTCCTGCTTTGGTGGATCGATTCCGGGGGGTGGTATATTCCGATGAAGAAACTCTTCTGACGTTGACTTGAAACTCAGCGACGATTCTTTCCCATTCTACGTTGTGTATGTGTACGCCGGTTTATTAGCTGCTTCCTAAACAGCGGTGAAAAGAGAGGAAGATGAACGGGCGCGTGGATAGGATGCCGGTCGAAGAAACGTCGGAATGAAATGTGACTTGTCCTTCCCGGTGAATGTTTTCTACTCTACGCTTCAGAGGCAACAAGCGTTTGGTGTGTAACGCTGGTGAGTGAGACGAGTGTGAGAGAGAAAACAGAAAAGAATATACAGAGGCACGAGTGAGGACGAGAAGGGGAGATAAATTGAGTTCTGTTACTCGCTTCTCTCTTCTCTTGCTCTATAGTGGCAGGTCAGTGTTGTCCCGGTTGCAGCGTCGCACGGTTCTATGTATTTTCACGTTTCAACGAGAAACCTTGTTTTTCCTCATCGCGACGGACACTGTGAAACATATAGTCCGCAGTTACCCCTGTGCTGGACGAAACAAAAACGTGACGAAGAATTTCGTTCGTGTGGAATTGGCAATGCACTGTGATGTGTGAGTGAGAAGAAGCTGCGAAAAAAACAAACAAAAGCGTTGCACGTGGTGAAGTGACGTTGCAGCAGGTGAGATATATTATAATTTTGAATTCATTATAGTGTTGGCTGTAGTATTTCTATTTGAATGGTCAATGTTTTCATTACTAAAATTATGGTTTATAGTGTCTAAGGAAAATGGAAAATCCATCCAGTATTGAAAAATATATATCCAAATTTGGAAATTTCAATTTTGAATAACTTGCAGCCCAATGAATATAACGACGAATTCAATAAAATAGTATTTTTAAGTTTCTATGAAGTCAAGTTTGATTCGATGATGATTTGAAAATCTAAGCAGTCAAATTTGGAAAAAGACATCGATGATGCAAACTTGCTAGATTAAATAAGCTGGTGTGGGACTTCTAATTGCTATTCAAAATACAAGTTTATTTCTTTTTATTCTTTTATTTGCATGGCAATATTAAAACAATTAAATACGACGTAATTCAGTGGAACATTAAACACACTATTAAACACTCAAGAAAGGTAAGTAAAAACAGAACGATCAAATAAATAATGAGTCTGTTCGTGATAGTAATACATTTTGTAATGCACAGTAAATTGATATTTTACTGCCCCATCTTACGGTGTATAATAAAATCTTAAGGATGAGAAAAAAAACTACAATACAAATATACCTTATTGCAATTACACTTCGAGAAACGTGTGTGCGTTTCATGAGCAAGTTCACTGATGCATTTACCTTTTCGTCATGTATACGCCGTACAATAACACACCAATAAGAGGACTTTCGTGACTTCTTCCGTGACTATCGCATCTGCCACATCAGAAGATGAGATCTCGGCATCATCCGTAACGGGGGAGCACTTGAATGAAGATTTGTGGCTTCACGCGCGTGCGAATTCTTTCGCAGAGAACCTTCAATCATAATAGATTTTTTTCACCACACACGTCAGATTTTGGAATAGGAATTGCGTGTTAGCATTGACCACGTTGTGAACACACGCGATGCTACGCATACTTAGAAGTGTTGAATTCTAATGATCGTGTGAGATACGAGATCGACGGTAAAAACAAAATACAACTCAAAAGTGAAACTGGGGAACTTGTTTGTATTGTTGTGGAAGGTTGAACATGGGAAAAATTTGTGGACTTGATAAAAAATCATGAACAAGATCCATTCGAGGTTGCTCAAAATAGTTTCCGAGAAATGATCCCTAGGACTTAACTTCTAAGCAAACCTGGTCAAGCGTTATTGAGACTTTGGAGACAAAATATAACTCACAAGTGAAACCAAGCTTCCACCTCTTGAAATTATAATTTCTCTGGAACGTATTTGTATTGTTGTGCAAGGTTGAACATGGGACAAAATTTCGGACTTGGAAAAAAATCATAATAAAGATCCATTCGAGGTTACTCAAAACAGTTTTCCAGAAATGTTCTTCTAGGACTTGACTGTTAACCAAGCCTGGTCAGGCATTATAGAGTTGGAGCAACTTTTCCAAAACTAACGACCAGATTGTGACTGGTTTTTTTCAATTTTCCAATATGGCGGCTCACGGTGAAACTGATGCGAGCCAAGGAGGCAAGCAAGTGAGTGAGAGCGAAAATAAGAAGCGCCGAGATAACTGAACTAAAACGTAGTTGCAAGTTGAAACAGGAGGAAAAATAAAAGTGCACGGTCACTGTACCTGCATGAACCTATACGGTAGCGTCAGCTTTCGAGTGTGCGAGAGAGAGAGAGAGAAAAATATGGACAGAAAGAGAGGGAGAGCTGCAAAGCGTTTCTCTTTGCGAAGAATCGCCCTGGCACTTGTTCCCCGCGGGGCACTTTTTCTGACGAAGAAATTCTGTGAAATTCTCTGGTCGGGGTCGCGAGAAAGAGCGCGTGCAAACCGAGCAGAGCCAAAGCACGCGGACAAGGAACGATCCTCTCCTGTGCGTACACACATACGCCTCGTAAGAGAAGATGATAGAAAAGGACCGGTGCGTGCGCACCTTGCACCATAAAGTCAAAGTCGTTATATTGTGCTGGTTCTCCTCTCTTTCTCGTTGCTTTCTCTTCCTCTCTCTCTCTTTCTCTCGCTCGCTCTGTTCGCGCACTGTTGAGTGATCTCCTCGAAGACGGTTCTCTCTCGCGTAGCGATCTCTGTTAACTCTGCCAAGTGCCAAGCGAACATCACAGAGAGCGCGCCAAACTTGTCTCTTCTCCCGCGCCCTCTGGCGGAATGATGCCCTCGAGGCCTCTGGCCGTTGGGTATATGTGCCACCGTTTTGTATCAAAACTTTTGAGCTTCTCCGTCGTCCTCTTTCTTGTTTTTTCGGAGTGTTTTCTGCCGCGTAATGACGCAACAGTGCGCACTTTCCTCAACGTGAGACAGATGTTGGCGCGGAGTCACCGGGAGGCATTTAATGTGTGGCACATGCGACGTCTCTACCGGTTACCACTCTACAAAAGAATATTTCTCCCAGAATTTAATCCCAGCGGTCAGTTTCAGCAACGTGAGACAGATGTTGGTGCGGAGTCATCGGGAGCCATGTAACATGTATGGCATAAGCGACATCTCTATCGGTTACCACTCTGCAAAAGGCTATTCCTCCCAGAATTCAGTCCCAGCGGTCAGTTTCCTCAACGTGAGACAGAAGTTGGTGTGGAGTCATCGGGAATCATGTAATATGTAGGGCACATGCGAGATCTCTACCGGTTACCACTCTACAGAAGGATATTTCTCCCAGAATTTAGTCCCAGCGGTCAGTTTCAGCAACGTAAGGCAGATGTTGGTGCAGAGTCATCGGGAGCCATGTAATATGTATAGCATATGCGACATCTCTACCGGTTATCACTCTACGGAAAGCTACTTCTCCCAGAATTTAGTCCCAGCGGTCTGCTTCAGCAACGTGAGACAGATATTGCGGTGATGTCAGTGGAAGCCATGTCATATGTATGGCATATCCGACATCTCTACAGATCACCACTCTACAGAAGGCTACTTCTTCCAGAATTTAGTCCCAGTGGTCAGTTTTAGCAACGTGAGACAGATATTGGGGCGATGTCAGTGGAAGCCGTTTCACATATATGGCATATCCGATATCTCTACCGGTTACCACTCTACAGAAGGATATTTTTCCCAGAATTTAGGGCCAGTGGTCAGTTTCAGCAACATGAGGGAGATGTTGGTGCAGAGTTTCGTCAACGTGAGACAGATGTTGGTGCATAGTCACCGGGGGCCATGTAAAATGTATGGTACATGCGACATCTCTACCGGTTACTACTCTACAGAAGGCTATTTCTCCCAGAATTCAATCCCACTGGTTATGTCCTTACTATTTGTGACTGTTTGTAACTCTACCAGATATAAAAGGACACCCCAAGAGAGAATGAGCCCAGGAACAACTTTACCGAATAAGAATTCCCTTTATAATTTTTGGAGGTGGCGAACATTTTGAGCACTTTTTACTGGGCTTTTTTTCTGCAAGTAGGCATAATATTATCTGGTAGAGTTGTTTCCCAAAGCCTATTGCTCTCTGAGTTATTTGGTATGCGGTGGAGTTGTTTTGTGGTTATAAATGGTATCGGTAGAACTGTATTCTGGTAGAGATGACCTTTGGTAAAGTTACAACTGGAAGAGATACAAATGAGTCTTAATGAGTTGAGTTAAGAAATAACTTCGACTCATTACCAAAATGGCTCTGGAATCTTTGTATTTTGTTACACGCTGTAATAAAATAGAACTTCCAATAAAAGTTTTATTCGTGCGATTTTTTTTTATCTGCACGAAGAACCAACTCAAAGTCGTTAATGGTCGATTTATTCGAACGGCCAATCACGCATTCGGCAAACACGTGTCGACCAAAATAATAAAGTTGGTCGGGCCGGGTCGACCACATCCATTCAGGGTTGTAAGGAAACGATCTTTTTTTTGGTACCGATGATTTTCGTTGAGTTACTCGGACTCCAGTGGACACCTTAATGTATGTTTCGATCAGCTTTCTCACTGGGTCAGGAAAGTAAAAAAAAATTATAATATTACACGTCGGTTTATGGGAAGGAGAGAACGATCTCTCTCTCTCTCTCGCTCTCTATAAATCTTTTTCACAAGAGAGATCCGCGGTATTGGGAATATCGGACCCGTTGCACGCACAGTGCCGTTATTTACAACGGTGCATTGGGATACGAGCCACCGGCATGAGGTCTCTTTCTCCTTCTCTCTCTTTTTTCCTCTAGCCCTCCTTCATGACAGGAAATGCTAAGTCTGGGACAGATTTTCATGACCCACAAATCTGGCATCTTATTAATCAATAAAATCATGAAACTTTCATGATCAGGGAAAAAAACCACATGTAAATCTCGTCACAGAAACTTTTTTTTCAAATGACTATTAAGGCGGTATTCTGGTCTAGAGAAATTCATTCTGAGCGTTGTGTCGAGCTCGATAAAAAAAAACAGAAAATATTTTCATCCTTCTTTTTTTTTACAACATATTTATTAATATTTTGACAATAAACAAACAAATTTTCGAGAAAAAAAATGAAAATTAAATTATAAGCTGGTAAAGTTGGGGGTAAAAAGGACAGATGAAAGACCGATTCAATTTTGGCCAAAATGCAATAAAAACAAATTTTAATTTTTTTTTCAAACCTTGTATCGATGTATTTTTTTCCCCTGAACACGAATCTACCAATCGTTTTCACAAAAACTCAAAATTTTCAGAAATTTTCATCAAAAACATTTTTGCTCAATTTTAGCCCCATTTTCAGAAACCTCAAAATCACGAAATTTCAAACGCTCATAACTTTCGATCGGTTTTACCGATTCGGAAATTTCTTTTTCGTACTTAAACCTTGTCACCAAACATAGAAAATGCCGTTTGGTTCATTCTGATATATAAATTTTTATAGAAATGACAGCAGTTTGAAAATGGCCGAAAAAACAACGGAAAGGGGTATGCTTTAAAAAATTTGCAAAAATCGACGGTCGATCTTTAAAAATCTGCCAAAAATCGAAAAATCGTCAGAATCGGATGAACAAAGCGGTGTTTTGAAGCTTCAATGATTACGAAGAGAATGAGCGCAGTCTAGAGCCAAAATTTTGAGCAGAAAAAAAATTACACCTATTTTAGTGGACGGATCCAATTTTTGCTAGAATGCAAAAAAAAATTTTTTTTTTGCAGTCATTTTTTTAAATTTTCATCGATCATTCGAATTTGATAAATGTCCCTTTGGTCAAAAATATTCTTTTTTTACCTTCTGGTTAAGTCTTCATGATTACCCCATAATTCAAGACGATTTCTAGAGATGACTCTTCATGAAAATGATTGAAATTTTTGTTCACTTTCCCAAAACGATAATCAATATATTTACAAAGATTTGATTCTATTGATGGGAAAGTTAATTGAATAAAAAAATTTAAAAATGCAGTTTTTAGAATTTTAGAGAATTATACAGAAAATTGTAAGAACACAGTTTTTAGAGTTTCTCTAATAACTCTAAAATTCTAAAAACGCAGTTTCTAGAATTTTAGAGTTTGGAACTGCGTTTTTATAATTTTAGAATTTAGTAGGTTATTTAGTATTATTTTAGAAGTTTAGAATTTTTTAGCATTTTAGAGAATTATACAGAAAATTGTAAAAACACAGTTTTTAGAGTTTCTCTAAAAACTCTAAAATTCTAAAAACGCAGTTTCTAGAATTTTAGACTTTAGAACCGCGTTTTTATAATTTTAGAATTTAGAAGGTTATTTAGTATTATTTTAGAAGTTTAGAATTTTTTTGAATTTTAGAGAGTATAGAGAAAACTCTAGAAACACAGTTTTTAGAATTTTTCTCTAGAGAAAGAACAAAATCTATCGTCAAATGGGAAAAGAGGAAAAATCCGTTTTCAAATTATTAAATTTTGCGTGAAAAAAGCAATCAGCTTGATACGTTTGCGCAGGGTTTATTTCGAGATGCAACGGGCAACTTGTTGCGATCAATTGGGAACAGTGTGTTTGCGAAAAGAAAAAAATGAATGAATAACGCAAGAGATATCGGGCAATGTGTGCACTATCAATAAAGTCATACCCCAGCGACGTAAAGTGATTTGTAGACATATATATTCGAGCCAAGGACGCTGAGAAGGGGTTGTAGCGCCGGCGCTCTTTCATTTGTACGTTTTACCCTGCGGACGCGGAACAATTCAGGACTAAAGGAGCTACCCTCGAGGGATGAAATGTCAAAGTAGCGGTCAGTGCGATAGTGCGAGCGAATGATCCAACAACTCGTGTTCGCAACTCGTTTAATCTTGGCACACGTGTTTTTTTATTATTTTTTTAAATTCAAAATAATCCTGCAAACAAAATAATAACAATGATGAAATAGTTGTGAAAATAAAGATATTAAAATCATTTTCAAAGAATAAATAAATATAAAATAAATAAATAAAAATTTTGAAAGAATAAAAACAAAATAAAAAATCGAATTCCGCATTTTATCGATTTTAAATAATTATTTTAAGGATATAAAGATCCTCTTGCAAATATTTATCAACTACAAGAAATTATGTCCCGATAAACAAAAAGAAAAATAATCGAGCGCAAAAAGGAAATAATTATGATGAAAATGAAAATAGTTCACAAAAATTGAATTATAATTGAATAATAAAAAATCGAATTTCTCGTTTTAAGCTGCAAATTTAATTCTGTTGCACTTTTTGACAGATTTTTTTATTTTTATTTTTAAATTATAATAATAGCGAAGATATTAATATTTAATTATTAAAATGTATTTATGGGATCTTTAAAAAAAGTGTATTCTAAAAAATTGCGATTATCGTCGTTTTAGATCGAACGATCGATCGTGATCGTCAATTGTGATTAAATCGTCGCAACGATAATGGAAATTAATATCTCAAGAGTATGAACGTTTTTCGAGGAAAAAAAAACCATTGACTGCAATATAAAAAAAAAATTCGGAAGTTCCAAAAAGTTACATTCGGAAAGTCAAAATATGCAGCTTTTATCGGGCTTCATGGCGAGGCATCTGAAACGTGGTCCATCCTTGAAAAAAGGTATAAAAGGAAATTCAAAATTTTTCAAATTTCATTCTCGAAAAGAAGTTACTTTAATTGTTGAAAAGAGAGAAAAGCTATTTTGAAATAATTACATTTTTTCAAGTCATAGATTTAAGGCAAACCATCAATTCCAAAAATATTAATTTTTTTTTCAAAATTCAAAATTTCATTAATTAATATTAATTAATTTTAATAATGGTATTGAATCACAAACGATTCTGGTAAGAATCGTGAAATTTCAGTTTTTTTATTTTTCAAAGTAGAGGGACGCAAATTTGGTAACTCCAGCCAATTTTTTTAAGTGTCTCCATTTAGAATCTCCCTCAAAAAGATGAAGAATCTTTAATAAGAAAAATTCTGGAGATAATAATTTCGTCGATTTAATAGTTACGTTGATGAACAAACGAGTTTGATCGATAAATTTCACGTGCTTGGCACAATATCATTCGCGATAGAGCAACTTCCAGACATTCTGGAATCGTGCCAATGTAGATAAGCTCGAGGTTTTTGAGCAAAAAAGAGAAAATATTCGTCGAGGTATCACGAGACGTGTTTTAAGGGGTTTCACGCAGTCAGAAAGTCGAGAAAAAGCCATTTTTCAAGATTTTTTTCTGGAAAGACATTTTAATTTATTAACGCTAAAATTTACATCTATGAGGCATTCTCCGTCAATTCCGCCACTTTTTTTTCGACCTTCTCGGATCCGTCCCGTAACTTGTCACAGTTTAGTCCCACTTGAAAGAAGTCTCTGCGATTTTTTTCAGATTTTTTAAGCGGTGAGTTAAGGAGTTGCATATATTTTTTCGAATCAGCTTAAAACGGAGAGGATGTACAAAAAAAATATTCCTGCCAAAAAACTATATTTTTCCATCAACTATTGAATGCAATATGTGTTATATTTTGATTCCTGTTGCAAAGACTATTTTCTGCACAAAAAAATGAAAATTAATTTTTTTCGCACGGTCCGACACCTTCAATTCTGCTGTCAATTTTGTGCAATCTCTAATAGTATTAGTGGGACGTACAGAAAAATCCATAATACGGCAACTGATTTTTTTCGGGGTTAAAAAAATGTTATTCACATAACTTTATGCAATTTTTTGTGAATAACATTTGTTTAATCCCGAAAAAAAATCAGTAGCCGTATTGTGGATTTTTCTTTACGTTCCACTAATACTATTAGAGATTGTATAAAATTCACAGCAGAATTGAAGGTATCGGATCGTGCGAAAAAAAAATTTTCATTTTTTTTTTGCAAAAAATGGTCTTTGCAACACGAATAAAAATATAACACATATTGCATTCAATAGATGATGGAAAAACATAATTTTTTTGTAGGAATATTTTTTTTGTACATCCTCTTCGTTTTAAACTATATGGATTCGAAAAAGTATTTGCAACTCCTTAATTCGCCGCTTAAAAAATCTGAAAAAAATCGCAGACCACTTTCAAGTGGGACTAAACTGTGACAAGTTATGGGACGGATCTGAGAGAGTCAAAAAAAAAGTGGCGGAATTGACGGAGAATGTCTCATATATTCTTGTAACTTTTAACTCAATTTTGAAATTTTTCTTTAAAAAAAATAATGATTCGATATATTTAAATAATTTTCTTAAAAATATTTACACAATATATATTTTTCAACATTTCAATCTTTGAATGTACACACATATGAAGTCTACAATTTCGTAAAGCTTCGTCTTTTTCTTTAACAGAAGGAAAAAGAAAAAAGACCCTTTTTTATGGGAATCCTTTTCCGGGATTCGACCATCTTGCGTTTTGCCGCAATGTTCAATGTATTAAATATCCATACTGAAAAATAAGGACATCAAACATAGACGAGCTTGGAAAGGATATATAGGCGTGGAGAGGCAGATTCGCTTGTGCGAGAGGTAGCCACCTGGCGGATTCTTGGGGTACTGACAAATCTGCAGATATGATCGGATGAGATTACGGGTGAATAGGTATTTAGTAACAACGAATAGAATTTTTCTTCAACACCTGTTTCACGATGACAGGGAATTCAAATAAATAAATATAGTGGAAGTAAACATCGTCCAAAATTGGATGGAAAGAAAATTTTCTTCAAAGTAACTAAAAAATAATCAAATAAACGATTATAGTACCTACGACTAGATCTTTTTTCTGGGTGCGAATCTTATCCTACGACGTCTCATTTTCTTCGTAACACTTTTCCGGATTGCTTAAGTGCGGCACATTTTTTTTGAGGTCCTTATTATAGAGTTTTGAATTTTGAATTTTTGAATAAAAAAATGGGCCAAAAATTCAAAAAGTGGCCTGTAACTCTATAATAAGGACCTAAAAAAAAATGTGCCGCGCTTAAGCAGTCCGGAAAAGTGTTGCGAAGGAAATGACACGTCGTGGATAAGATCCGTCAAGCGATTTGGTCAGGATCGTGCACAGCGCAGTGAAACTCAAAAATTGATTTATGAGCGAACCGCTGCCCCTTAAGGGTTCTCACTAGGGTCAAAAATTTCTTCATTTCATACGTTAAATGATGGACCATTGGTCAGGTTTTCACGCATTCAACGAACATTTATATTTATTTTAAAAAATCGGCGTTTTGACGCTGACTCGACCCCCTTAAGATGAGGAAACAGCATTCCAGACTCCTTTTCACCGAGAAAAATCGACTATACGAAAACATGAATAAGAACTCGTATTAAGCGAAAAAAGGTCCTCCTTAGTGACCCCCGTAAGTCCTGGGAATTCGTGAACATAAATTCTGGCTCTTAAGGTCGGCATTTCTAACGTCTTCAAGGTCTTTGAAAGTATATAAAAAAAGTAAAGCAATGGCCGATGTTCGTGCTCCTGCACGCAGTGATTTATCGAGATTTGGGTCGCAAGATTAAGGGGTTGAGGGTGTGAAAAAAATCCCCACCGATTTTATCGTCCTGCCAAATGTTCTCCACTTAAAAGATGTTTAGTAAAGATGGTTCCTCATTATATTCAAAAATTAGTGGTCAATTTATTCTGTTTAGCAACAAAGTTGGGTTCCTACTGCTTCAGGGATGAGATTAAAAAAAAAAATTGGAACCATCAATTTTTGATATTTTTTCACTCATCACAAAATCTTAAAATCTATATGCAACCTTTTTTTTTATTTTCCTAAACTGGATGTTTCAAATTTGAGATTTATAATAAATACAAAAAATAGATTTTTGAAGAATAGAATAGGAAAAATAATTCTATTGATGAAAAAGTCTGGGAAAACAATTTGCATTATTTGCTTCTGGATCAATTCTTGTATCTGCAATTTTCACCTGGTGAACTTTTGGCTTTGGATCTTAAATCTTCCGAGGAATTTGAGGTGCATGTGTTTGGTGAAAATGTCGCGTGGAGGATCCTCAAGGTCACAGAGCGACGTGACATCTATTTTCATCCTAATCAGTGTTGAGACAAGAGAGGCTTCTGATTATAAAATATTTATATATATATGTATATATATATTAGGGTGATTTTTTTTCATTTTTTTCACTCCCCACCTAAAATTTTGTTGAATATGTCTGAAAAACAAATTCCGTGATAGTTACAGCCCTTAATATTAATATTACGTACTTTCCCATAGGTGAAAAGATTTTCCATCTAAAATACACGTAAATCAAATTTTTTTTTCAAAATTCTATAAATCAGCATCATTTTATGCTATCACATTGTTCTTGGTCGTAAGTTACGCAAAATTAAACGATCTTCAAAAGTGTCCTAACACTAAAGTTGATTTTTACCCAAAATTATCGTTTTTTGCTGTTATTTATGAACTTATCGAAAAAATGTATCGATTAACTTTATCGAAAAAATGTAAAGGAAAATTTCATTGAAAATTTAATTTCCTACATAGAAGGTCCTTTAGACCTAATTGCTAAAATTAATATTTCTTGAGATATTAATTTAAAACGTTTGGTTAAATAAATCGAAAAAATTTTATACCGCAAATAAGTTAAGGTTCGATATCTCAAGAAATATTGATTTTAGCAATTAGGTCTAGAGGACCTTTTTTGTAGAAAATTAAATTTTTTATTTACGTGTATTTTACATAGAAAATCTTTTCACGCTATGGGAAATTACTTAATATTAATATTAAGGGTTGCAACTTTCAGGGCATTTTTTTCAGACATATCCAACAAAATTTTAGGTGGGGAGTGAAAGAGAAAAAAAAGTCGGAAAAAAGTCACCCTAATATATATATTATATATACATACACAGAGTGTACATTGTACAATTCCAAAGTCATGCAATGAATTATTTAACCCTTTTTAAATTCAATTGTTATCCATTTGTTATTTTATCGTTTTAAGTTTTCAAGTCAGGAGTTCTTTTTTTTTAAACTCCTGGTACTTTGATTTTTTTATTTTCAATAAATTCTCAATTACTTGAAAAAAATTTAATTTCTCGAAAAATTAAACAATAAAAAAGTTTTTGCACAAAAGACATTTTTCGCATTAGGAAAGATTAATAATTTTTTAACAATTATTTCAGGAAGAAAAATATTTTGAAAAAGATTTTAATTTTTGTATGGCTGTAAGACTGTTAATTGTTTGAAAATATAAAAAAAGGTTGTTTGTTATTTTTTATTGAGAAAAGAAGAAATTTGGTAAAAAGGATCGCAGTTTTTCCAGGAATTCCTTATTTCCCAGGGAAAATCGTTCGTGCATGATAATTAAGTGTATTTATCCGAAACACATTGTTGAATTAAGGGGGAAGCGCGGAGTAGTATCTTTCATTGCTTATCCACGTGACCTGCTTCCGCTCAGGAGAATGGAACTGATGGATAAGCGGAAGTCGAGAAAATACGGACACGCGATTCTCTCGATGGAATACACATCGACCGATGACAAATAAAAGGGCGTAAAACTCGTGCAATTTAGGATTTCCAGGGCGTTCCGTTTGTCATCGATCATTATATACACATATATTTATATATACAGGGTGTCCCAGGGGTGAAGGTCAATACCGTAAGGGTAGATTCGTGACGTAATATCGAATAGAAAAGTCCTTTGCCATTTTTTGGTATTTTGAGCCCCTGAATTGTTTTTGATTTTTTTAATCAGCCAATGAGATGCGCCCATCGCCTTGCTCGCACCGACGAGCGCGGGTCTCAATGGGCGCGTCTCATTGGCTGATGAATAAAAAGATTAATAACGATTCAGAGGTTCAAAATACAAAAAAATGACAAAGGACTTTTCCACTCGATATTACGTCACGAATCTACCCTCACGGCATTGACCTTCACCCCTGGGAGACCCTATATATGTATCTTCGAGGTTCGGATCTTGTTTATGAGCTGCACAAACAATACATCAGTCCAAGTGGAATATTTTCATTTTTATTGAAGGGGAGTGAAATTTTACGAAGGATACATGCGACGAAATTGCCTCGCAAAATTTATTGCCTCCTTCGCGGCGACACGAGGATCGTCGTCGAGGCGACAATTCGTTTCTACCTTAAAGAAACAAAAAATTAGATGAAGGACATTGAAAAAAAGAGGTCAGAAATACCTGATTCAGGATTTACATTAATTCTATAAAAAAGATTTATTGCAAAATGGGATCGTAATTTAAATTGCAATGGAATTAGCAATAATGTTTGTTTAATGGATTGTTGTCATGACAAATATTTGACAATTGATGTTTGTATTTATTTTTTAAGGAAAACGCGAAGGCAACGGTGGAAGCAGTTCCGCAGGATCTTCGTCGGGTCCTCTGGGGGGTCCTCTACGACCCCTTAACGATTCTAACGTCTTCTACGGCACTTCCGGTAGCCCAAACATGATATCGGACGATCCAGCTACCGATGAAGAATTCTCACTTGCCGTGAATCAAAAAAATCAGGTATTTAAAAAAAAATAAAAAAATAAGTCTAATATCAACGAAATTTTGTGATTTCAATTCTTTCTGCACTTATTAACAATTTTATACGTTATGCATAATTATTATTAATTATTTATTGCAGATTTGAATATATGGGGTCAGCTTAACAAAAATTTAAATCTCACCCTTCACCAGTTTGGCCCATGATTTTTTCTGGGATTAAAATGGGACTCGAAAGCCCAATTTTTCAAAGACTTCTTTCTGTCCCTAGTTATAAAAAAAAAATGTTATCAGAAAATACAAAAATTAGTATTCTTATCTCAAAAATCTGAAAATCAAACAAATTTGGAGAAAATAGATATCACCATGGCTTTTTTATTTAAGATTTTGGATTTTTGAAAATGTTTTGAAGTTTCTGGTTTTTTGCTTGGCGGAAATGATGACTTATTTATAAATATATTTTATGGGCTGCTCCTATGTATTTTTTTATATGAGGCATTCCACGTCAAGTCGGCCACCCCATTTTTTGAAATCACCAAAAATCGCCTAAAATTTTTTATAAAGTAGTTCCAACTGTCAAGAAAATACGTGATTTTTTTCAGATTTTTATATTACATATTTTAGCCAGAAAAAAATACAAAAAAATTTCTTGTTCCATTTTGTAACTCGAAAATTATTCATCGTACGAAACAAAAAGTACAACATGAAATTTAGGATTTTCAACGTACTTTTCACTGAAATTTTTTACGAACTCCTCCAAAAGCTCTATATGCCATTTTCGGAGTAAATAATGTTTTGATATTTTTTTTCTCAGAATTGACATCTTCGATTTGTCTGTAGTTCTAACAGTTTTTTTCTTGATATATTTACAGACTATAAAAAAATTGGCTCAGTGGAGAATCCATTCCTTCCCATGCGTTTTTCATCCCAAACGAATACACACATTTTTCTGTGTATTAACAGGGTTGAGACTATCTATAGATATTTTCTAAAGCCCGCACTTTTGTTTATTTTTTGTACTTTTTCAAATTTTTAAACTTTTTTCATTTTTATTTTTTAAATATTTTTTTGTACATTTTAATAAACTTTATCAATGGACCCATGGATACCGATAAAGTCTATTCAAATTAAAGTCAAAGGCTACTCACGTCTCTCGATTGCAAAAAAAAATTAATTTTCCTTCTTTGGATACACCGACGTTTCTATGGCCAATGAGTACTTTTTTAGTTCGATTTGGGCATGATTTTTGGGAATGAAGCAACGATACTGCTTTGTTTCTGGAATCGTTTTCGCAGTATCAAAACGAGATTATTTTATTATTTTTCCCTGTCTACGATTAATAATGATGAAATATCAATATCTACGCTATTTCGTTAAATCACTCTATAATGATAGATTGTATCAATAAAAATGCATTGGAAATAATGGATTCTCCACTACGCCAATTTTTGTATAGCCTGTAAATATATCAAGCAAAAAACTGTTAAAACTACAGACGAATCGAAGATGTCAATTCTGAGAAAAAAAAAATATCCAAACATTATTTGCTCCGAAAATGGCATATAGAGCTTTCGGAGGAGTTTGTAAAAAATTTCAGTGAAAAGCACGTGGAAAATCCGAAATTTTATGTTGTACTTTTTTTTTCGTACGATGAATAATTTTCGAGTTACAAAATGGGACAAACAAATTTTTTGTATTTTTTTTCAGCTAAAAAATGTAATTTAAAAATCTGAATAAAATCACAAATTTTCTTGATAGTTGGAACTACTTTATAAAAATTTGTATGCGATTTTTGGCGATTTCAAAAAATGGGGTGGCTGACTTAACGTGGAATGCCCCATATTTTTTTTTTACTTTATATATCTCTC